>CM031859.1:5780937-6102300 GCA_018697195.1 Certhia americana | reverse complement strand
TTGCTTTAGTTACTGTTGCACCCTTTTTTCCTTAAAGCACCAAGGGCTGCTCTGTCTTTTCTTTAGTTACTGTTTCACCCTTTTTTCGTTGAAGCATGGATTTTGCGCACGCTCAGAAATGGCTCCAAATTGTAAAACAAACATGAAAAAAAAGACCTTTCATTGTCATACTTCTGTCTGCTGCAAGATGTATTGAGTAAGCCAAAATAAGGCAAACAGTGCTCCCCTTGATCACTTAAAGTTTGTGCTTTTGAATTTCAAGCCTGCAACTGAAATGGGATTTATAAAAAGTGGATACTCATGAAGTCATTTAAATGTCACTGAATGTAGTAGAGGTTAAGCAAGCAGAGTCCAGACACAGGCAGTGGTGACTGTGGCATGAAATGAGAAAACAAAAAAACAGAGGAAATAATAAGTCCTGTATTTATCACAGGCAGCAGCATAAAAGGGATCTAAAGAGGAGAGTTTGCTTTTTCTGACAGTTTTATCTGAAATTAAAATATATTTAAGTGTTTATAAAAGGGAACTGACAGCACTTCTGCCTGTAAGGCGAGATTTCAGACACCTGAAGATTGTTTATGAAACAGAAAGTGAGGGCAAAATCTATGTTAAATCAGAAGCATAAGATCTCTAATTTAAAGAGTGACAGTGCTATATTCCTATTAAAAAGGGGGTATTTGCAAGGTGAGAATGTTGACCACTCTGGTACTTTGTATTACTATCTATAATTCAAATAAGAAGTATTTTAAAGTACATCTTAAGGTCTGCCAAGTTTTTCTGAACATCAAGCACTGTTTTGTGCTGCCCATTCAAAGACCCTTATAGGTTGTGTATAGATCCAGAAATAAAAAACCCAACAAAATCATAGTCCCTGAACTTTACTTAGATCCTGACTCTGTATATGGATACACACAGAGACAAAAAATTTCATTTCAAAACTGTAAATATTCATGTGTGTGTGTCTCCCACAGCAAGTGCATCTCAGAAGAAAAGTTCTTAAAAATTGGAAGACACATTAAAACCCAAGAAGAAACATTTTGTAGCTACTGCTACAGAAATGCAGGATGCCTGTGGCAGAAATGCTGAATTCTCTTAAATTCAGTCATTTCCCTTTTCAGTACCTGCTTCATTCTCCTCTCTTTCAACTGAAGGCATCTGGTGTTCGACCACAATCACTGTCCCCTAAAGAAGTAATTCCAGTATTGACATTTACAGCTCTATATAAATATACCCCAATAAAGGCATTTGGGTGAAGTGTGGCAGGTAAATAAAGATGATGACATAATGGTGCACGCACTATTTAAATCAAAAACGGAGGAAAAAACGCTGCATGCTGGCTCTCGATAAGATTAAACATCCTTCTCTTAAGGAAGGAAGTGAACCAGAACTGATCGAGCTGGAGTCAGTGGAGTTTGGGAGAACTGCATGTCTGTGAGGAGGGTCATTCCAGTTCTTTTGGAAATCGATTACATTCCCCAGCTACCTACTGTTATATTGCACCAGGATATTATTGTACAGTCTTGCTACAGAGCCCTCCATTATAGAGCAGCTCTATTGGCATTTCAATGCTCAATGAAGGCTAGAATTGCCACAGAGGTTTCAATTAAAGAAAATTCAAAACGAAAATGGAGAAGGAAAAAAGAAGAAAAAAGACTGGGTAGAAAGTTTCCAGCAAAGGTATTTATGGCTGTCTGTCACCTTCTCTTTTTTCTCCCTGTCTCCTGAAGGGAAGTCTAAAGAATCCATTTAAACTGGCATGTTTTGCAGAATTTTTGGGAGGAATCCTAATGGCACCATTCCAGTGGTGTAGTAATAAATAAAAAAATAGATATCCTTTCCTATTTGGTATAAACTCAGCACTGCCCAAGTTAGAAGGGGGTAAACTACATTTTCCTGTATTCCCCCTTGGCTGCATCACTGCAGGATGCTACTAGGACATATCAAAAGTAGTTATTCCACCCATAGCAGGCTGTAATCACTATTTTTCCTAACTCCTAGTCTGGTTCAAGCACCCCGTGGTACACACCACAACTATACAGAACTCCATATGTCCTTTTCTAAACTGAACAGCCCAGCAGAATGGGTGTTTACTGATTACTTTATACACATCAACATACAAAAGCAGAGCACTCCCAGGACTGGCAGAGAACACAACTGCTTGAAAAATAAGGCTTCATTTTGCTTCTCTAAGGTTTAATATTTTTAATGTTTTATCTTTTGTATTTATGGTCTGAACAAATTGGGTTAATTGCTTTATTGGCTGTACCAGACCCCATATTTGAGTTCAAGATTAACATTGCAGCCAGTTTCCAAGGTGATGGCCATTTAATTATTGTTTATGTAGAAGTGATTAACTAAATGCCAAAAAAAAATCCTGGCTAAAACTTGAAAACAAGCAGGGTCTGTAAAAAGCTAAACAAAAACCTAAAGAATTCAGGCAAGCATGTGAGATCCTGTCTATAAGGAGGTTTAATTCCCTTAAACAATTTGATGTCAAGAACACCTTGCTGTTTACAAGGAATTTACAAATCTTTAATTGCACTTTCACCATTCAGTTACATTCTTTAAAACTTTCCACAAGACAGGTCTGGAGTGAGAGGCTGTTGTGGAAGGCAACAGCCATAGCTGAGAGAGTTCTTTTAATGCACAGGTCTCTCTTTAATCCTTATTTTTTACATCTTGATTGCATTTCAGAATAGCAACCAGGCACTCCAGGCAGTGTTTTTAGGGCAATTACTACAATTCTTGGGTGGTCACTCTGCATTAGATTTCATGCCTTATAAAACAACATGAGGTGTGCCATAATGACTCAGAAATATACAGCCTTTCATGTCCTATTGCTTAATTAAGGAGGGTGTTTTGCAGGACAGATATTATTGCTAGTCTGTGGTTTTTAATTTTACTACACAGTAAAAGCACCCTAATTCATACCAGGAATGGGAAAACCTGAAAATTAGTGCATTTTCTGAATTAGAAAATAAGTGAATAAAACTGCAGAAAGAAAATCTAAATGTGAACATAGCAATATTAAAGCAAATGTGCTCATTTATCCTGGGAAATATAGCTGAGTCTCATTCTGTTGATATTTAATAGCCTAACACCTTGGATTTTTTAAAATATAATGAGTCTTCAGACCCCAGACCTACAACGAGCTCCATGTGTGCAGACTGCTGCACAAACATGGATTTCAGCAAGGCCTCCCAGGAGAGCTGTCTGAGCATCACTTGTGGCCGTACCGAGAACAGGGTAACAAGATACTGGAAGGACTTGTTGAGACAGCAGGGTTTTGTGGCAATTATCATTTCTGTGAGGTGATGAAATAAGAGCCAGTGATCTTCCAGTCACTCTTACATTAGTGCAAATACTGTAACTTTTAAACCTATGCTTAATTTTTTGAGAGGCACTGATAAGCAGATAAGTCGCAAAATTTGACCTACTTGAATAAATATCTATAATCTGACCAACACTGTGCTGCAATCTCCATTTCCCTATCTCTTCTTCATAAACCCACTGGCTTTTTTCGCTGGCAAAATAAAATGACCAAATGCACAGACAACACATGGAGTAAGTGCACTCACTTGCTGACCTCACTTTCTCCCTCTGCCAGAAGTTAGCAAAAATGCTGATGCCAACCTTTACCCCAAATTATTTTTACCCAAAAATTTTCCAAGCCTGGTGTTTGGGGCAGCACAAAATGAGCACAGGATTCTCCAGTTAAACCCAAACATTCTTTTTTAACCCACTGGTCCCTGCTGAAGGCAAATTTGCTCGATCATTTTTCACTACCCTTGTCTGGGCAGCTCTGTCTGCCTCATTCCTCATATTAATATACCCTAACCCACAGCACTTTCATGAGCTGGAGGAGATAAATAACAACCACCTAGTCAAGCTTTGGTCAAGTTAGCCAAAACAGATTATTGACCAGGTTGGCCAGATGAGATTATCAGCCAAATTGACTAAAACACCTTTCAACCAAGGCTCTGCATAGCTTTGTTGACTCATTTCAGCAGCATACTCCAAGAGCTCAGCCAGAATTGAAGTTTTCGTCCTGTCTTCAGAGAGCTTCAGCTCACCAAATACCTGCCTGCACCTGGCCAGCAATGATTAAGGCCGAATTATAGTCCCTAGTCTGGTAGAAACACATTCAGTCAGCAAAGAGCTAATTGCCTATCTACTGGATAAGTTCATGGGGTCATTCCTACAGCTTCAGACAGAAATCCTAAATCATCCATAACTTCCTGGTTCATGGTTTGCTGCTTTTTTCCAACGAATTAAGCTGGTATCACTCTAACCTGCAACGGTAACATCTGGGCATCAAATTGTTATCATGCAGAATAAGGGAGTTTTTCACCTGTCTGGGAGCCTGGTTTTATCCTAGGTTCCTGAAGAAGTGTGTGATGTCCATTCTAAAAGTAAAGAAAGACTATGCTACTGCCAGAGGAATTATCCAGGGCTCTTCAGTCTGAGACCTCACTATTTGGGACCATGAGCCCCAGAATTACTGAATACTTTTGAAAATTACTTTGAGTCTCTGACCCACAGCTGCCATTATCTTAACAGCTTGTCTACACTGCAGCATAAATATCTCCTTTCATTGAGTTAAAATTTATATGCAACATACTTCAAGTGAAATACACTTATTTTTCTCTTCCCCTTGGGAAAAGAGTGGGGCTAAAAAATAAAATAGCTGCTCCAGTTTTATTTATGTTCTCTGTAGTCATAAATATCTGCATTTAGTCTCTCTATTACATGCAAAACAATACTGCAATCTCTCATGCCAGGCATACTTCTGCTGTCATTGTTGTTAGTGGTCAAAATTCATATGGCTCTCACAGGGAACCAGAGCAGGCTCTGTGTATTAGCTGTCCTTCTACATCTCACCATCTGCACTGAAGTAAACAAAAAATGCCATATCAACATAGCTGGAAACAGAAGGAGAGAAGGATATATCAGCATTTGCTAAATATAAAGCAATAAACAGTTTTAAAAGGATCTACAAATAATGGATGGTTTTTTAAAAAAAGTTATAGTTGCACTACATGTGACTTTCTTAAACAGGTCCATGTTGAGACTCTTTTTATAGTGATTATTGACTTTATTAATATATTGTAGCAAATAATATGTAGTATTAGCACTATAAAATAATTAAAATTATTGACAATTTTTCACTCTTGGAAAGAGAAAGATTCATTACAGCCCCAGCCCTGTCATGGGCTGTGTGTGTGCTCAAATTTACACAGTTTCATTTAACAGAGAACCACACAAGCCCTGGGATTTATCCCCAAAGATTTTGCTCAGGAGTGACAGGGTGAGAATCTCATTCTGTAAATGCGATGATGTGGCACAGGCTTAAAATTAGTAAAGTACCCCTGTTTAGGAAAATACACCTAAGACAAGAAGCCGTAGGCATGTGCTTATGTGCTTCCATGAATCAGCCTGATTGCTGTATTTTTCCTGAGGCAGAGATAAGGTTTACAGACACAAGTCCCAAATTTGGGCCAACCTAAATATTATTTAAATGAATCTCTTTCTCTTTCCTCTCCCTCTTTTGCTGAAAGAGCCGGGGTTGCCACACATCTCATTCCTATCTGCCTTTATTAAGCTTTTTATAAATGTGTAAGAAAAAAAAAATCAGCATCCCAGACATCTTCTTGGGTTTAAGATCTTAACAAATGAGGACACAGCTGGGCTACTTGGTCTGTGGATTTGCTAGCTGCAGGATTAAGTCCAGCTGAGCTGAAGTTTATAAACCAAGTTATTGACTTTAAAAATTCTCATACCGCTTATCAAAACACACCACATTGAAAGAACACCCTTCCCAGAATCAAATGTGGCAAAGCTTTCTCAATTATAGACAGCCTCTCCCCATACAGCCAGCCTCACCATAACCCTACTAGTCTCCTGCATCTATTTTATTTCAAGACTCATTCTCAACTTGCTGTAAAAAAATCTTTTCTATCTTCCATGCTAAATAAGCGGGGTCTGGGTAGCAAAAGGTTGGTTGCATATAGCCCAGCACTGAAAGTGGAAACAAATCATGCCCCAGCAGGCATCATCCTCCCCTGGCAAAGCCCAGGCTGCCATTAGGTGCTACTCACCTGAAAGGATTTGTCTCTAGTCTGATGTTAGCACAGCGCCTTTGTACATTGCTTTTCACTAAAGGTCTGATCCAGCTGCCATTAAAATCAATGAAAAGGCTCCCATTGACTTCAAAGGAGTTGAGATATACAGCATATAGCAGCAGATGAAAAATACCAAAGGAAAAGAAAACCTGTCTTTTAGTATATAGTTTCAATTTTTATATAGTCTTCACCATAACAATGTTCTGAAGAAAGGGACTGGAAAATGCTGAAAACTAGGGGGGGTGGGGAGGGTGGAAGGAAAGTTCTGACAAAAGAAGATACTTCCCCATTCACTTCAAACTGTATTTTTCTGTCAAAAATTGTTTTCAGTAGCAAACATATTTAAATTCTAAACTGCCAATAAAGCCAGGGAAGTACTTTAAAACAGACCATGTTTGGAACCATACACTTACTCATGAGTCACCAGACTTCCTATGACTTTGGAGGCTTAATAAAAAGAAAAAGAGGTCGAATATTAGAGCTTTTATTGCTTGTGCCTATGGGGAGGATCCCAGCACCTGACTCAGCCCAGCACTCTGTGACAGACATAAGGTGGGAAAACACACAGAGGAAAGAGAGGGATTTATTTGAGTTCAGAAAGGTGGGCCAGAAATCCACCTATGAAGCTTTATAGATGCATATATTTAAAACACATTTCAGCAGCTTTATATACTATTACAGATAATGGATTTTTCATCTTTGACTTAGATACGAATTATTTAATTAGAAATTTCAATACCTGTATAAATTGGAAACCCTTCCTCTATTCTGATTCGCCCCCCCCCCCCCCCCCAAAAAAAAAAAAATATATATTTGCACCTAAAAGTATTTCCCAGCAGTCAAAACTTCTATGGAAAGCAGTAGTACAATTGAGGTAGGCTAGATTATTTAGGGATTTGGCTCAGGCCACACTTTGTTTCAGGTTACATCTGACTTCCCTTGAATGTAACGACCCAACATTTGGTTATTGTTTTGTGAATACGATTTACTACCAAATTATTCCCTCTGGATTCACTCGAGTCTGACAGAAAACATCTTGAAAGCACACAGATGTTTCTATTTAAAAAAAAAAAACACTCATTTTAATTAATTCTCTGGTTTTAAAATATTTTCTAACTCAATATCTCCAGCAGGTTTTTCTTTTTTCCCACCCCCAGTAGACTACTTTGAAGGAACGACAAGCTGCTGAAACTCTACACAGGGCATTTGTCCATTATGGAAGGGAGATCACAAAAGCATTTCACATCCCACTGTTCAGAGAAAGAACAAGTCTATTTCTACCTCACATGGCAGGGTCATGCACATGGTGGGTTCAAAGAAGAACGATGGAAAAATGCTCTGTATATCAGATACAATTATACGAGACGTATAATCGACTGCACAAGCGTAACTTACCTAAGGGATTCCTGCTGACCCTCTCACAGAATGGCTTCACCTCAGGGATTCCCATCCACCACAGGGTTCTGCAGATAAATGGTCTTTCCTCTGGGGTTAACCCCTTGCACACCCCGGCAAACACCGCATCCTTCCAAGGTACCCCATCAGTGGTGCTGGGAATTTCTGTTAAAAATCTGACCTGCCCGAGTGTGGGATGCTGCTGGGAGAGTGCAACACATGAACTTCATACACACATGAAATTCCTTCCCTGCAACCACTCTCCTTCCATCTCTGCTCAGAAGACCACTTAGAGCTCAGGGACCTGATACATGTCTACAGGATCCACTGTCTATGCTCAAATCAATCTCACATTTCACAGTTGACCATGGGGCGCCCTGTCCTCCTCACATGGGCACCATAGAATACACTGCACTGAAGCACACTGGTTTGTAAAACATTTTTATTATTGACTAGCAAAATACTACTGGGAGCTGGCAGAAAACCCAAAGGTTTGGGTGAATGACTGAACAGCTCAGGGCCACAGGTAATGCAGCTCCCAGGACAGCAGCCCTGACACCAAGCAGGAGGGGAATGGCTGTGTTAAAGGTAAAAACCCTGATGAGCCTGATCTGGAGTCCTGATAAATAATTAATGTCACAAGGAAGAGACGGCACAGTATTTTTCACTGACCCTAATGCCAAAATATTTCCTTTTTCTTCTGCTTCATGTTGGAGAAAGTATTGTGTTAGCACCTCATTTTTACCAACACCACTGTCCTGTGAAAAGCAGAAGCTGGAAGCAATTAATTTTGGGACTCCAGCCCTGGACAGGCTAACCCATATGCCTAACTCCACATGAGTAGTGGAAAACCAAGGGATTACTACTGAAAGTCAAATGACAAATGTGTGCTTTTTTGGCTGAGGGTTCCTGACATGAAGGAATCCCAGCTTTGCAGGACAAAAGGATTAGGTTTCACCCCTAATGCCTAACAAGATATTCACCTTTAAAACAGTCCTTGGTGCACAGGAATAGGAAATACAAATGCCAATTCTGAGAGAGACAAAGATTTTTTTCTGTGTAGTAACAAATACCTTGAAATAGTCTGTGCTGATGAGTGAAAAGAGGATTAGATTTAAATTCAACGTAATAATGTACATTTCTAATCCTAAATTTCTAAAATTATTAGCCATTTATAGGCTGAATAACACCTTCTGCACTCATTTTAGATAGAAAAAAATTATAAAGGTTAGCAAACTGTGTGGATCAGAATATAAACTAATCGGCATCTGGGATTAAGAAGAAATCTCTTCCAATTCATTGGTAAAGACTTCCTCAAATACGGAACAGAGCCCATTATTGTTTGGCTGTTAATAACTCAAGTGACATTTGCCATATGCCATCAAAGGGCCTGGAGTCAATATGGATTTTATCTCTGTTAAGGTCTGCAGATTCAGCCTCAAATTGTGAGTTCACAATTCAATAGTGAGTTGAGCATTCCCATTTTAAAACAGTTTTTGAAAATGGTGGGGATTACTTGGAAATTGTGTGATGCCAAAGTGCAAGGGAATAAGCCACAGAGGAGCAGAGGAGAAAGGAAATAAGATTTTGACATAGGACAAATATCAAAGTAGGTGATCTTTATTCCTTCACCAACTGTGCTAAAGTTGTCTTTTTAAACTAGAATCACTGTGTAGCTCCAATCAAATCACATTCAAAGCAGTTATTCTAGTATGTCCCTAGCTGCATTTCCACAGTAATTTAAGTATGTTATTCATATGCTGAGTTTCTCAGAGAAAGGGAAATAAACTGAAGGTGGGGTTTTTTCACACAGTTAAAAGTACATTGAAGGTATGACCTTAAAATAAGGATAAAACTTAAGATATTCCTCATGATTTTTTTCTGGAATAAATTATGATAGCCTAACATAGGTGGAATTAAGCCTCAGTTTCTTATGCTTCAGAATCTTTAGAAAAGTCACAATTTGTGCTAGAGGGGATCTGCAAGAAAATGCTAGTGTCTCTGAAGGGGCCATCTCTGCCACTAAGAATTAATGAGATGTCTTTAGAGTTGGTGATAGTCCTTTCCCAGAAGTACCAGTAGACTCCAGGAATTAGCATTTTTCTAGAGCTGTCAAGTTTCTCCAGCAGGAAAACCCCTCACTCCCTGATATTTCTTGCTGAAATGTCTGCATCCCATGCCCCTGTAGTGCAAACCTACTGCCTCACCTGCACCTCCAGACAGTCTGTTCTGTCCTTGAGAAATGCAAGAGGAAAGACTGGAGAGTCATAAAATCACAGAATGGTTTGGGTTGGAAGGGCCCTTAGAGGTCACCTAGTTCCAATCCCTTGTCGTGGGAAAGGAGGACCTTCCGCTAGACCAAGTTGCTCCATCCAATCTGGTCTTGAATATTTTTAAGGATGTGGCATCCACAACTGGGTTGAAAAGCTACATTTCCCCCAGAAGAATCCAACCACCAAAACTTTCCTCATGTTTAGGTTACCATCTAAAATCAGAAGTCTGCCTGTACCCTGAAGGCGGGGGCCAAGGGAGGATGCCTTGAGAAGAATGTAAGAGAGGGAGCTTATGCAGGGATAGCTCACTAGCATGCCTTTCCTGACTCCAGCTAATTGCAGCAGTTGGATTTCTTAGGCCAGCAACAGTGCCTCTGTGTTCAGCATCTCTCCACTGATGTTTTTCCTTCAGGAATTCATCCGAACCCTTTCTGAACCCACACAAACTCCTGGCATTCAGCGCACTCAGTGTTGTGTATGCCCTGTACTGGGGGCCTGGCCAGCACACATCATGACAGAGCTCCCTCAGGCTGTTCTGAAGCTGGTGTCTCCTATTTGCCTATTTCCCAAATGCACAGGGGATGTTGGCACATGCCTGGAAATGCTGCCAATCATGATGCCTGCCAGAGCAGCCAAACATGCTCCATTTTCAGGAATATGACAGGTTATTACTGTTATTTCTTAATGCTGAGTGAGGGTCTGCAAGCCTACAGCCCCAGGACTATGTGAAACAAAGGGTTCCCAGAGGTTCTTCCTTGGGCTTCAGCCAGCAAACACCTGCTCACACACAAAACTCTCCATTCAAGCCAAAGGGACGACACTTGTGGGCACAGTCATGCCTGTCATGATAACTTTCTGGCTTCCCAAGTGGAAGAAAACCTGCTCCAAGCTGCACCAAGTGCCTGATGTGCTCCATGCTAATATTTGATTCACCAGTCATAAATCTACTTTGTTCATGGGGATCTGGGGTACCAGTAAAATAATCATTGAAGGTGGAAACTGTCACAATTTCAGCCACTGCCTATGAGTAGTAAGTTACTGTTGTTTCAATACTTTATGCATTACTGAATCAAAACTTAAATTAAGGACAACTTTTAGAAGACGCTAATATGATTTCTGAGCCTCAGGATACCTTCTAGATCTATTCTTTGAACACTGAAATTTTTGGCTATAACATATACAGACATGATGATGTAAAATACTGAGAGTCCTAACCTTTGATTTCCAGTCACTATTGAGAGTTTTGTGCCTGGGCTTTACATCTATGTACAATCATTGTCAGAAACTAAGGTGGGTGTTCACAAAAATCACTTAGATTACTTCTGAAAATCACTAAGATATTTGGGATAAAAGACAGATTCCTTGTAGAAAATAATCATACTATCATAAAATACTTTGGGTTGGAAGGAACCTTAAGGATCATCTTTTCCAACCTCCCTGTGCCATGGGCAGGAACACCCTGTACTAGACCAGGTTGCTCAAATTCCCATCCTACCTGGCCTTGAATACTTCCAGGGATGTTTCCAGGATGCATCCATCCATAGTTTCTCAGGATAACCTGTACCAGGTCATCACCACCCTCTCAGTAAAGAAATTCTTTCAATGCCTATAAGATGTGTTATTATTGTCTGCTTCTTCTAATGTCTATTATAGAAGTAAAAAGACAGATTTATATTAAACACTCACTCTAAAACAGTGAGACTGTTTTCAAGACATAAGGAAACATATTCAAAAATATCCAGGCATAGAATGAGATACAAAGAAAAATACTTTGCAGAAATATCACTGCCTTTTTTTTGAGGAATATGACGGAGTACACTCAGATAGAGAGTCTGTCCAGCCACAATACACAGAGAATTTAATGGAAAACACAACAGACAGGACTACTTGTTGGCAGCATTCATGCTTAATTTATCTGTATGTGATCCCCTGGAATATATCCATTTCCCCAATATTTAAATACAAAGGGTTTCAAGATGCAGAAAACCTGCATCCAAATAAAACAGGAAGGAGGGTGTTCCCCTCTCCTTCACTGATCAGGCTATTAGATTTATTGCATTGTATTATGCCATTTCAAAATGGTTGTAAAAGTTTGTCCCCAGGCATAAAACATGCTCACTTACTTTGTAGCAGTGCATCAGCTAATGAGCTCTTATTTGCCTTTCCAAATTAAATTATTTGTTACAGGTAGAAGGAATTTTGCAGTGGTGGGTTAAAAGTAAGAGAGTGAAAAGAGCACATTAAGCAACTTTTCTAGTCTGTTCTAATTCAAAGGTATTTTACTGTTCTTCTAACACAGAACTACTAAACTCACACATCAAGTAAAAGTTGCTGGCAAACTCTCAGGAAAGGTGCCCTTTGCTTTCACCGTCGTTCAGCGGCAATGCTGCTGTTTTCCTCTGCCTCCAGTGGTTATGTCATCTCTGAGGTCAGTTTTCTGCTTCTTGAACATGACTTGGCTGTTTATGAAACGTGAAATCAGCATCAACAACCCGTAGCAACTTCAAGAAAGAAGCCTTGGGCTAACAAATAATAAAAACCCCCTTATTTTTGCCCACAATGAGAAAAATCTACAGAGCTGCTACCTAAGGGCTTTCATTGCCTTCGGCACAGAAGGAATCCACATTTAGAGAGTGCAGCCTAAACATTTTCACTCTCTGAGCTCATCATTTATTTCAGTGGCAGATGTCCCTATGTGAGACAACCTCGCTAGTCATCAGTCCCTCTTTAGATTAAACATGAAAGGGGGTCTATCCTCCCATCAACACAGGGGACATGTACTAATATGGCCCAAATTAATGTACTAATCATTCTTTGACAGAATGGAATTTAAAATATCCCAACTTTACCACTCCAAAATCACACAGCCTGAGTCTGATCATTTGAAAATCAGTGTTGGTCATCAGAGATCTCAGATTTTATCTGAATTTTTTCAAGGCATTAGGCACAACCACACACATTATGCTGGAGCAGAGGGAAAGAGAAATGAAAGGGGCAAGTCAAGGGACCTTGGTGAAAATCCCAACACAAGGCAGTTCAGCCAAACTCCGACTTCTCCCCAGCTTTTTAGTTACAGAACAGAATTTTCGTCCAAGAGAGCATTCACGGAAAACACTATCTTTGCACATACTTGCTTGAATACACACTCGCATGAGTTTTCATTCTCAGTGTTTACTGGGGCCCTGGTTACATTCTCCAGACAATTTACTCATATAATGTGTTTTTTTCTCCCTCTGGCTACCGTGAAACAAAGCTTCAAAAGGGGTAGGCAGGAAAAAAAAAAATTCCTCTCGCTAGTGTTTCTCTCTCCTAAATACTGAGGAATTCTACTTCCCTGGCACTGTTCTCACTATTTACATGCATGTAGCTGTGTACATACCCCAGCTTACTAACCCATGCTCTGCACAAGGGATATAACTGAATAGGGTTATTCATAACCAAACCCTCATACAACTCAGCCGGTGCCAGGATTTTACCCTATGCTCACGGGGCTGTGATTAGTCCTGGAGAACATTATGAAAATCTACCTGGCTAATTATTCCTCCAAATAACTGAGAAAGGAATGCAATGGAGTTTCCAGGAAATACTATAAGAGAAGCAAGATTTGAGTGTTTGCATTTGTTTGTTTGTAAATGTTCTCATTAGCTCATCTGTAAGATTTATGCTCCATGCAAGAATTACCAGGGGAAATTCTATAGACTGTTCAAAGAAAGAAGGCAGAAAGATCATCACATCACTCTTTTCAGATACAAAAGCCTCTGAATGCAAAAATTTTGTGCAGAATATTCATCACAACATTGTTAATCATATCCATATTGACTACACAAACCATTTATAGAAAGTTTCCCAGCATTTAAAAACAGAGCTGAGAGGATGATTTCCCAAGTAAAATGTTTTATTCCTATTTTAAACCTCTAAATTAAAACACAGCAGTTTAGTCCTTGGCAGAGTACATTTATGTATGAAACAAAGAGAACGTGTAAACCATCTCAAGACCTCTGCAAAAGCACAAATGGACTAAATGAGAAACATCCAGGTGATCCCAGTATGAACAGTGTACCTTATGCACTGGAGACACCATGTAACCTTCAGGACCCCTGCCAATCTAACATGAGGCAAAAGACCTAATCAGTCTAACTACTGGAATTAATTTTACCATAAATATGGAAGGAAAATACAGCAATGAGGCACCTTTGATGAGAGGGGGGTGGGTCTGCACCAGTGCAGAACAGTGATAAAAAGCCATCCAAGGCCACCCATTCATCTCTGATGCTCCCAATGAATGCAGGAAAATGAAACAATTCCCAAATAACCAAGATAATATGTGGCCAGTTTCCTCCAACAGAAAAAATAGATCCTTTCTGACAGTCTGCAAGACCTCACTAAAGCCAAAAAATGAGACAGTGATTATTTGCCAATAATTATTCTCCTTTGAAACTGCAGGTGTTACAAGGATGGTGAGAGGAACACTGGCAGTGCTGGTCCCTGGAGCCTCACAAGGGACTGAGGAATAGGAGGAACAACAGGTTCTCAGAGTGTGAGACAAGGAACCACCACCAACATCCTGACAGGGCTCCCACTCACACATGTACAGAAAGATGTACAGATTTTTCCACAAAGCATATGAAAGGAAGTATTTAAAAATAGGTATTTAACATCCTCGTAAACCTGTGACAGCTTTTACAGGGCAAAGTGTTATTATTTAGGGCTCTATGGGCTAGGAAAACATTTCTTCTTTTAAGAGTGGATTTGTCTGACTTAAGTTGGCAAACACTGGGTTCTGTAATGCCTTTGTCAGGTAGATAAAGTGTCTCCTCACTCTTGGGTATCTTTTCCATGGGTCAGTACCTACCTGCAGTGACCAAGTCACTTCTCAGCTTCTTCCCTGATGAGCTAAATAAGTTGAGCTGCTTATGCCTCGTGTTTTCATGCTTCTTTTCTGAATCCTTTTTCATACCTTCCCTTTGAACTTCTCTTACTATTTCCACATTGCTTTTGAACCGCAAACACCAAAACTGGACACGGTTCCTAACAGTGGCCTTAGCATCATTGTTCATGTGAGCAACATTAAATCCTCTTATCTGCTTGATATTACTCTTTTTTACATCTCAGAATTGCATTGGTCCTTTAGCCACAGAATTACACTGAGATTTCATTTTGAGGTGCTTACTCAAATAGAATACAAAATCTCTCAAAGTCCTTGTTTTCCAAAAAGAGCCCCTGCCCTGCACAGCCTCTTGTCTTCAAGCTTTATTACACTGCCTTGCTCTAACCTAATGTTCAGAATTTTTTCATTTTATTTTGACCTCTTCATAAACTGAAACAGGGTAAGTTTAAATTAGATATTAGAAAAGTATTCTTTACTGTGAGGGTGGTGATGCACTGGCACAGGCTGCCCAGAGAAGCTGTGACTGCCCCATCTCTGGAACTACTCAGGGCCAGGGATGGGGTTTTGCAAAGCCTGATCTAATGGAAGGTTCTCTGCCCATGTCAGGGGAACTGGAACTAGATCATCTTTAAGGCCCCTTCCAATACAAACAGTTCTATGATTCTATCATTCCATGATTAAGCACTTCAGGTCACTTAGCAATGACAATTTGCCCCTCTATTACTTATTCTTCCATTTGTTCACCATTAACCTGTGCTATGTGTAAACGCGATTCTGTATAATTTCTTTGATAAGTCAAAGAAACACTTAGCCTTTACTCAAAACTTGATTCTTAAAGGAATTCATTAAAAAAGAGTTTTATATAATGTTCAGAATCTGTGAAAAGCATTAACTAAATAAAAAACTAGAAGCATCATTGGAATTTTAAACTGATTATTACAAGACATTAAGTAGAAAGAAGGAAAGTTTCTTATTATAATCACAGCAATGATGCCACCCCCTTCCAGGGTGTTGTGGGGATGAACTGCTTTAATGCCTGTAAGGCATTGAAAGGACAATCTGTTTGCCTCAAACATCTACCTCATACATAAACTTTGGGGTAAATCAAGCCTTCTAAAACAGGTGTCTATAGGTATGTGAGACCTTTGAGTGCCTCCAGGCTCCAAGGTATGCTGGCATGCCTGGCTGTACCTCAGCTCTATCCCCAGGAAAGTCCAACATATCATCAACCTTTCCCTATCAAGTTTTCTATGGGGTCTGAAGGGACCTTCTCTGGTCAGCTTGGATAGAAGGAAAACAAAGACTCTGGACTGTAGCACCATCTCTATCGCATTCCAGAGCCTGGATATGATTCCCTGTATTATCAGTGGCAACTAATGCAGGTGGCCACTAAGTCTTCTGAGATGCTTCAGCAGCACCTACTTGTCTCATTTTCCTCTCTGTGAACCTGCTTCTGGCTCTTTCCACAGTCAGGTTTATGAGGTACTTAACATTTACAGGGAAAATTCAGTTTTTAATTAAGCTGAATTACATCTCAGCATTTTGCTGAGATTGTTTGGGAGGCTATCTAAATATACAGAAAAATTATGTGTAGAAGCTGAACCAAAACATTATAGCATATATTTTGGTACCTCTATTAAAAGACAGAACAGCAACATCTCTTCTATGTGCCCAGGGTGTCATACCCACTGCCGCATTCAGAGCTGAAATGAATTATTTACAATTAAAATTACCAGAATCGCAGAATATTCTGAGTTGGAATTGACAAGAATGGGGGGCATGATGCCTCTCCTAAAGGAAATGTGACTGAGTCATTTATATTTTTTGTTCTCGCTCTCTGTTCTAGTTATGCCACAGATGGCAGAAAATAGGAGTCAAACCAATTTAATACAGACATTCAGTTCAAAATGGCATGTATTTTAGTTCTCCCTGTATAATTATGAGGAATAGGTGGAAACATATTGTTACTGTTTTAGACAAACAAATCAAACAACACAACTCCCTCTAAAATCACCTTGAAAGTCCAATTCCTCCCACATCCTCCCTCACAAACCAGTGTAGTGGAGTTACTCTGATAAAACTCAAGCAGCTGATGCAGTGACTTCAATGGCAATGGAAGTGCCTCTCCATGTGACTGAGTGGGACTAGAGGTGACTGGAAATAAAGTTGTTAAACAGAACCTTCATAAACTTTCAAAAGTCTAACAAAAACCTGACTTTCCTGCTATCCCTAACCATTAGAGATTTTCAAATAATTCACGACAGTGCTCTAGACTCTGCCAGTATAGTGAAATAGATCTTACTTTTTATTACTGCCCATCAGAAATCACAATCACAACTCCAGCAGAACCCACTTCTGTCTTCTGGGGGAAGTTTTAGCAAATGGTTCTGTCATAGCTAAGAGAAATCAACTCAATATACTGCTTGCTCTTAGAGGATCAGACTCTTCTCATTCCCTTGACAAGTCAGGGACAAGGACATTTTGGCTCATACACCTAAAATCACACAAATCTTTATTTCACCAGTTCCAAGCAAATGAATTCATAACCTCTGCCCACAAAGATGTGTGTGTGTGTGTGTGCGTGTGTGTGTGTGTGTGTGTGTGTGTGTGTGTGCGCGTGCGTGCGCAAACAGTTTGTGGTCAGGTTAAAGTGCTAAATGCCTGAGGAAATCAGGGACATGAAAAGTTGAGGAGTTAAATATAATCATCTCGAGGAAAAAAAACCCAGGAATACGGTCAGCTATTAGGCGGATGATCACATATCTTTCTCATCTCTTGGTACAATTATTTCAGTCCCTCAGTAGGTTATCAACCAAACAGTGATGGTCTGACACTCCTCTTCCTGTCTGAAGCTTGATTCTTTTCACAAGAATAGTTGCCTGCCTTGGTGACTGTAAATGACATGGAGGTGAGCATGGTTTGGGCTGTATGAGGACAGAATCCTTTTCTAACCAGCTCCCAGTGACAGGAGTGACTGTACCTGCCACCTCTGCCTTCCCACCCCCGAGAGCAGTTTTGGCTGCTCAGAAGAAGATAAAAGATTTGCTCAGGGAAGGTGGTATTTCATTTAACATGGTGTGCCCATAAAAGTCAATTATGGTTTTCAGTAAATTCCACAGGTTAGTAGTTTCAATCCATCTTAAATTCATATTTTGGCAATTAACTCAAGCTGTACATATAAAAATTACTTTAAATGTCATTTCCTGCTTCCTTTGCGCATTATCTTTCTGCTAAATACTAAGGATAATTGTAACAGATATGTACATATGAATGCTAAAACAGCAGCAAACAGTTTTTATACTTCAAATAAATAAGGAAAATGAAAAAAACCCGCAATATCTTTCAAATATCCACTGACTTTTCAGAACCCTTAAACCCTGTGAATATACAAAATATCTACTACTGTATTTTCTAGATATTTTACCAGATATATTAACATTTTCAGACTGCAGAAAATTAATGCAATGACATTAGAATCTATGTTGCAAACCTGTAATTAAGGAGATCTTCATTAGCTGAAAGTAGAAGTGAAACCTTCCAGTAAAAGTCTGGGTAGCAGACATTTCTCTTTGGCTATGGCTTAAAAAATTCTCAGGCAACAATTCCGGAGATGAGATTTCATTACCTTTGAAACAGCTTAACCTACATAAAAAAAAATTAAGAATTTTTTAGTAGCAATCTTAAGAATTATATTTTAAATCCCTTAAAATAAATAAGAATTTCACTCCCTTAAACATGTACAAACCTAGAGGATAAGTTTTACCACAAAGTAGGAAATATTTATAGGAACCCCTATTGCAAAATCCTAGTACTCAACTACTGTGCTGGTTCCTGTGATACATGCCCACAGCTAATCTAATGGCATTGCCATCAAATATTTTTCAGACTAAAATGAAATCTCCAATAAGATGAATAGATCTGTGTGTCTTCTAATATTTTATCAGAAGATGGACTTGATGCTCTGACAATTCAAGATGCCATTAGTTTTGATATGATCAGCAAAGACAGGGGAAGTTGTATTATTCTCATTCTAATACATGCCTTGTAACATAATGATCTATTGCTAAAAGAGGAAATCTCTTCTTTCAGAGGAGCAAGCTTTACCAGACACCAAAGTCTAGCAGGCTATCAGCTGCTTAATCCAAAACTGGGATTCTTTCAAATAATCCTCAGCCTGTCAAACACAACCCTGTAACAGATTCTATTAAAAAACCCACAGCCCCATCCAAATAAACCCCTCACCCCAGAATATCTGTTTTTCTGGAAATAGATATTTTGTTTCATAAGCATTTGAATGACCCTAATTTTCAGTGTTATTATGTGGACAAAGGTATGCTTCCCTTAAAACACAACCTACATAAGAGGAGGATGGGATTTCTCCAGATCCAGGTATTAATCTTAAGTTTTAAAAAAACTTGCAGACTATTGTTTCACTTCACCAGGAGCAGGACGCCCCCAAACAACTTTTCAGCCCCCTGACCTTCTCTACAAAACCCATCAGCTTTTTTCTCAGAACCAGAGCAGAGAAAAAAAGAAATTAAAAAAATAATAATAAAATGAAGAAGTTTCTTCTTAAATTACTAAAGTTACTAAAATAAAATTGGAGCAAGAAAATTCAAGTACAATGGTATATTCAATGTAATCAAATGCTTATTCTTCATGAATATGAAATTGTGATGCTAATTCTGAGCTGAACTGGTTTCGATCTAGAATAAAGTCAAAAAGATCAAGAAATTCTTTGAAATTCATTACCTGCAACTGAATGTAGAATCTGACCCTATGTTAGCATTTGTAAATCAGGTATTTGACAAAATTTGATGGGAAAACTGAAGTCAAGATTTGAACTCTAGCTTCCATAAGAGAAAGAGCATGAAAGTACCTTCCTAAAATGAAAAATACAGAAAATGGTCAGTATAATAGACATATAGAGCTTCATAGCTTAAAAGTGCTCTCCAAATATTAGCTAAATCCTTACTATAAACCTGTGAGGCAGATAAGATGGAAGCACTTATGCTAAAAATAAATAAAACCTAGAACTGTCTCATATAACTGCAAGATTTCATTAAAAACAAACAGGGCTGGTTGGCATCCTTAACCTCAAGGTCACAAAACAAAGTACTAGGCACTGGAGGATAGCAGCAGAAGCCACTACTCCAAAACTACTGTGTCTAATTAAGGATTCCAAAGAATCTCTGCTTTACGCTCTCTCCTGTCTCGAAGCATTCGCTGTGAGAACATTCAAATGCCACCGGGAGACTGACATGCTACTTGTTAGGTCAACAGTCCCATTGAGACTTCTTCTCAAAGGCTTTGTCAGATTCTGGGCCAACCATATATGCTGGGCAAATAACGCTGCACCAGGGCAAATAACACTGGGCAGGGCTCTCCTCTTTGGAAGGGAGAAAACCGAAGGGGGGGAAAAGCCTGTGTGGAAATCAGAAGACTGTGTCGTGTGTGCACGTGCTAAATAATTCAGCTTTAAATTGTTCCGAACTTCTGACCCTCACACTCCGCTGTGATGTACAGGACTGGAGGTTTCAATGTAAGTCCACGGTATGTTAAAGACAAAAATGTATGAAGCCTGCCTGTTCCAGCGTGAGGCCATATTCAGCTAAAAGCATTCTAATATTAATGATGATGGCTGGGTTTAGAACTGTTTTAGTCCACTGCAATGATTTTCATTTGTTTATGAGGTTGGGAAGAGAGAAAATGAAATTGCTCTTTTAGTGCTGAACCCTGTTTGCTCCAGGCACTGGGCAGCATGTGTCCCTTTTCCAATAAAAACATAGATTTGCCTATTTCTGTGGGTTGTGTGCTTCCCTCCCTTCCCTTTGCTGGCGTTTGGCACAACCGCCTTAACTTCCAACACGTTTGAGCATAGATGCATTTTTTTCAACCAGCAAAGTAAGGAGAAAAGAATTTGATTAAGCTTATTTTTATGCTTACAGGAAATATAAAAGACAAAGTGTTCTATGTTTAAAACTACAGCATATGCAGCTTGTGTGCACATCAGAGAGATCCCTACAAAGCAGCACTCGCAGATACGAGATTATACAGAAGAGACAGATGCAGATTTCCACGCGGAAAATCTCTAGTGACTCCATACGCGATGGATATTTAAAAAAAAAAAAAAAAAAAAATCGCGTTGTTAGGTAAGAATGCTATCAACGTATTCCAACACTCCTATGAACTTGGAGAGGCCCGGGATCACGAACTCGGCGAGCGGTGGTTTCATAAAGCGGGGCAATATTTCTTTCCAAGTCCCCGCCACTTTCCCGCAGGCAGCGGCAGCGCGGTGACCTTTGGGACGCGCTGTCCCCCCTCTCGTCCCCGCCGCGGGCCGAGGGCAGCGCTCAGGGCTCCGGCACCGCCCGCACCTGCGCCCGGCCGGGGCAGCTCGGCGGGAGTGCAGCGGGGCGGCCCCGCGGGGCGGCGGCGCCGGGGCCGGGGCTCCTCCATCCATCCATCCATCCATCCTGCCTGCCTCCCGCGGGGGCGGCGCGGCGGACGGGGCGGGCCGGGCCGGGCTCCACCGCCTCCCGCCGCCGCGGTGATTGGCCCGGCCCGCCCCTCGCCCCGGCGCCCAGGCCACCTCCCTCCCTGGCTAAAGCGGGCAGTAGGTGAGGGGAAGGCGGCCAGACGGGAGCATGGTCGCGGCTCCGCAGCAGCCTCCGCCGCCGCGCCGCGCCTCCCTGCCCGGCCTCCAGCGCGGCTCCCGGCGCCCGCAGCCGCGCGGGGCTCTGCGTTAGCGGCGGAGGCTGCGATGCACAAGCCGCCGCTGCCGCCTCCCGCAGCCGCGCATCCTTCCGCCGCCTGAGGACGCGGCCGCCTGCGCCCCCGCGGAGGGAGGTAAGCGGCGCGGCGGTGCCCTGCGCCCGCCGAGCCCCCGCCGCCGCCCGCCCGCCGCGCCGGGCATCGCGGGGCTGGGGCTGCCCTGCGCCTGCGCTCGCTGCCCGCATTAAAAACTTCCTGCGTGCCTCCCGCTGCCTGGGGGGTGCCGTGCGGGGGCCGGCGGGCCCTCAGAATGTTGCTGTGATGGTTTGGGGCTTTTTCAAGGTTTTTTTTCATCTTGGCGTGGGGGGTCTCCGCCCCCGCCGCGCACCCACAACTTCAGGCGCTCGCTCGAGGAGCGGCGGCGGCCGCGCAATTCTCCCCCCTCCGCCCCAGTCCGGGGGGCGGCGGTGTCCCCGCAGACCCCCATCCCTCCGGGGGCGGCTGTCCCGGTGGATCCTCCATCCCATCCCATGCCATGCCCGGGCCCGCTGCCGGAGCCGCCGCGGAACTGCCTGGCGCGGATCGGCGCGCACCCCGCTGGCAGCCTGCTTCCCTCCCTGCCTGCTTCCCAAACGCCTCGGCCAGCCCCGTCCTCTCCCTGTGCCTGGCATGCATCCCCGTTCCACCTTCTTGCTTCTCCACGTCCCCACGCGCAATGCATACGAGGAACTTTTCATCACAGTATTGCTTAAAAAATGCATATATATGTGTGTGTGTGTGTATACTTATGAAAACATTTCGTACGATTCCCATGTCTATGACATGTCCTCGCCGGTGTGAGGGTTGTTGTTTGGCTGCTGCTGTGCTTTTCCATTGATTTTTTTTTTTTTTTTTTTTTTAAATTTTTTTTTTCCTCTTTTCACTGAGGGTTGTTTTCCTGTAACTTACCTCCCAACCCAAGTGCTGCCTGGTGCCGTTCGGAGCACAGAGGTGCATCCCTTGGGTGCCGGTTTTCGGAAGGTCTGGCTTAGGCTGGGAGGGGAAATCTACTTTCTGTTTTGCCATTGAGTGGACGTGGTGAGCTGTCCCTGTCGTGTGAGGATGCAGGTCTGTGATCCCCGGGATTTCGGGTTCAGGTCTCTGTGCCTCCCTGGAGGGTGGAGAAAGGTCTGGAGGAAGGGACTTCTGGAGATGGATGGTGCTGTTTGTCATACTCTTCGTAAACAGTGTGTGCTCATCATCTCCCAAGATTATTTTATTCTTCCTCCTCTGGTCTCATTTATTAAACTGAAAATATCCCTCGAATGCTGGAGATAAATCTATCTCCCCACCACAACCAGAAATGATGGAGCCCTGGTCATGTAGTTGGCTGCTTATCTTTTGTTACTGTATATGAAAACTGCATAGAAAAAAAATACTGCGTTCTGGTAACTAGATTAAGGGGGATTTAATCACTTTTCCATCAATGAAGGAAAAAGTCATGCATGTTTGCTGCAGGCTTATTACTTGTTTAAATGGAAGATTATATAGAGCATATTTCCGATAAATGAAGAAACTTTCTTTTTCTTGGTAGTCTTGAAAACAACTGAGCAAGTGTGTGTAGGCACGTGTGAGTCTCTTGCACCACTTCAAGCGTGTTTATCAGGCTCTTCTTTTGAGGTGCTTTCAAAAACCCAAACTACTCAAGCTTTAAGGTGACTGCAGAAAACAGTGTTATTGTTTCTTATAATTAGCAATCAGCTGAAACTTTAAATCCTCCTTGAAAGACAGGATCTGTGTGAGAAAAGGGGTAGTGTTCAATAAGCTTTATTTTTTTATTATTGTTTGCTTCCAAACCAAAGCAACAGTGTGTCTATTTTTTTTTTTGTATTCTGGCTTAAACTGCTAATGGCTTTATTTTTTTTTCCCCATGTGGAGAAAAATCAAGTACAGCAATATTTTACTCTGACATTTATCTGTGTCAAACTTTAGTTATGCTCGGGAGGTTGTTTAATCTTCTCTGAATAATGTTCAGGATTGTGGCTTTTTGCTTGTTTATTCTTATAACCTGTTCTTATAGTGTGTATTTCTGGAAGTTGTCTTCAGTTTAGGATGAAATATTGGAGCTATGCAAATAATTTAGTGACCCAACCAGAATGACACTTAGCCTGTATATGTAAACTGTGCTCTTCATTGCCTTGTTTTGTGTAGCTGTTTTTTTCCTATAACGTCCATGCTGATATTTCCTAATTACGCCTATGGTATTTTAATTGAAAATTAACATTTGGTGTTTGAATAACTAACTCTTTGAAAAAATGAGGGTATTGCTGTGATTTATTTAAAAGTTGAAAAAATCCTGTCATACCAAGTAGTTGTCTTGCAGTAATGACCTGTAGCACTTAATTTGGGTGAATTTTTGTTCATGTTCATTTTGCTTACAGTAAGGAGTCTTAAATGAACTCTGAAATACAGACTGGGTCTTGGTCTCAAACTGCCTGACTTTCCTGCATTTGTTGTCTCCAGTAGCTTATGAAATGTGTACACAGTGTGTCAACCTTTCCCTTAACAACAAAACCTATGAGCAAATGTTCAGTGGGAATTATATTACCGAAATAAAATATTCTATAGTTGTCATGGTTACAAATAGAGGCAGGGTTACTGGTTTTCATATGCATGCTGGGGAGGGGGGATCTAGTTTTGTCACTTTTTAATTACGTTTCTATTGAGTGATGGTCATACTTCAGATACCCAATATATTAGATACATGGCACAGTGAATTAGATTTTGTCAGTCTTACTGAAACGAAACAAAAAGTGGTGGTGTGCAGGAACAAACCCTTGTTCATTTGTTTTTTCAAAGCAGAAATCTTGAGGGAAGAAAGTAACCAGCTCTGTTTCGTCTTGGTTTCTGGATTAGCATGCTGCCAGGGTTGTTGCTCTTCTTCAAACAATACTGAAAAGTATATAGTGTGTATGTTGACTGGAAATCTTCTCAATGGAAGGAGAGGAAGGCACGGATCTAGGAATTAGATGTGATTTTGGGGTTTACTGAGCATTGTATCTTGTGCTATCACTTTTAGTGCCTGTTTGCGAGGAGAATTCATTATGCCCGGGTTTGCTGTGATGGTCTCTCTGGTAATGTTGCTCTGCTCCCACGCGTCCTCCTCTGCCAGGTAGATCCGTGGTGTCCCTGGGAGCCTGTCAGGTTTGGACTGTGCTGGCAGCCACCAGAATGGGGATTGTGACTATTTGCAGTTGTTGGCGCTTATCCCGGTGCTTTGTCTCTCCTTCTCTGTGCTCATCTGCAATTCAGTCTTGTCCATGCCTACTTGTTTTCCTGACCTTTTAATTTAGTTCCGATACCTGATGGACCCAGTTCTTCTGAAGCACAGAAAAAAAAAAAAATAGTAAAGGGCCAAAAGAATATTTTTTCCTTCCCTTCTTGCCTCTGTGCGCTGTGATGGAAACTGATACACAGCATTTGGGTGGGAACGTACCCCATGTAAATGGAGAGAGAAATTCCAGGCTGTCCCACCTTGTAGCTTGCATCATACCTCTACTGTGTGATTTATTTTTTCATCTTAAAACTCATTTGGCGTTTTGTGTTGCACTTTGAAGTTTTGGTCTCTAATATTTTTATTGAGGTTTTCTATCATCCCTTTTTTAGGTTGAGCATGGTCTTACTTGAGTTGTTGCAGTTACTTGTCCACTAAACTCCATCGATCACTTGGATTTGCTGCTGTAGGTGATGGAGCCAGGGAGCCCAGACAGCTGAGGGCCTGATCCCTAAGCTGCTCTGTTTGCAGAGCCTCAACTTTTATAGTGCAGCACTGAAGTCTACATCATTTTCAGATCACTAGTTCTTTGTGACGCAGTCAAGACTTAGCAAGCTAAAAATCTCAGCGTGGGTTAGTGACTTACTTGGTCCTTCTGGTTTTTTTTTCATTTTCCCTCCAGATAGTCCATTTTGCACCGCGTAACCTTAACTTTGCATTCAGTAGCTTTAAATATGACGTAGTATCATTAGGTTCTGTGATACATTTGTGAATCTAATCGCTTCGTTAACGTACTCACCTCTCTGCAGAAGAAAGACAGTGTGAAACCCATATGCTAAAGCCCATAAACATACAAATTGGATAATGCTGAATATAGCTGCATGTAACTGAATTACTGCATTAACCCTTTGTTACATTTAAAAAAAAAAATCTCGTTTTATGTTGGCTTACTCAGTACAGAGGATGGTTTCAACATCCCTCTGTGCAGTTAACTCTTCTATAAAGTTACTTGTAGGAAGGTGGAGCTCCTGTGTGGAGGCTTAAGATGCTCTTCCCAAGAAGTAAACTGCCAACAGCAAATCCGAGTGTGAGGCTGTATGAAACATAAACAGCTTTGACATGCTTCTGTCACTTCTGTGTTTCTTTTGTTACCAGAAGTACAAAGAACTCCTCCTCAGCTACGAAGAAAGACATTAAAAGGAAATAGATTAGAAATCTCTTATGGGAATGCCTTTCTGTCAGGTTTTTGCAAGTCAACAGTGCTTCCCAGGGTGTGAATATGCATTGTGTACCTGGTAAGTGAAACCGGACCTGGTACAAGCCGTGCCCAGAAGCCTTCCCGGTGCTGTTGTTATGCAGCCAGTTACCTCTGTGCTGTCTTGCCCATCTGATAAATGACAGTAACTGAATTCCTAGTCACACTCTTCCATAAATAATTTTATGTTGTGGATTAGGATATGTGGAACATGGGACCTTTTTATCTAATTTTTATGTGCTTTTTTTATTTTTTTTATTTTTTTTTTTTTTTTTAATCTGTGATGCTTTGGTTTGTGGTTTTCAGATATTCACAACTTAGATTTTTTGCCATAATTGGCATTAACAACAGAAAAACACAGGTTTTTTTGGTGATCTTAAATTTCAGGTAATGTATATAGTGCTGGCTTGCAATAATAACACTGATTCTGTGAAGCAGACTGCTGAAACTATAGACAAAGACTTATTTTAAAATGAACTCAGTGTTCCTTTTGTATCATTCTGTGATTTGTGTTTTTGTGTAATTCCATGCCATCCATTGCCGTATGCTGTGTGATGTTCAGTGCTGGGATTTCTATTCAGGTTTGTTTTTTCTTGGGTCGATCTCCAGTTTTAGAGCTCTACATAAGTACAGGTAGTGTGCAGTTTGATTGGGAAGCAGATTACATCTCAAGGTGTGTGTTGGAACTCATTCAGTGCAGCAGTTTGCAAGAAAATCTGCCACTGATAAAATTCATCTGCAACATTGCTGTTAACTAAAAGCTGTTAAGTGTGCCCTGGCAGGAGTGTTTCTTGGGCTGTCAATGTAGCTGAGAGATACTGTGAAGAATCCTTCAAGTTGATATAGAGGTATCTGAGGCAATAACAATGTTTGGTAGCAGGACTCAAATTCAAAATGTGCCTCATTTGTTGAGCTGGACTCTCTTCATATGTCTCTTCATATTTTTGAATCTTGGAGAGAGACATTTTCAATCTTCACTCCTGTTGTTTTCTGTTGTTTTTGCTCTTTTTTTAAATTTTTTTTTTTTCAAGCCCCCTGGACAAACCCAAAACCCTCTACCTCAAAACCAAGATCTGCATGACAATGCAGACTTCAGAAATCCTGGGTTTAATGCGTGATTTAAGGCCTTTCGCCTCAGACACGTCTTAAAGTCCATGCTGATGAGTAATTAATATTTAAATCAGATAATTCTGCTCTAAGATCTGCTTTGTCAGACCTTGTTGTAGGATTTTGGTTTTGGTCTGCAAAAGCAATGTTGGTGGATTTGCAGATCGCAGCATGCTGTAGCTACTCAGAGAAAGGTTTATTTTCTCAGTCTGAGGCTTAAGCATGCTTTTCCCCTTAATTAGAGGGAGAAGAATTTAAACGCTGTTAGTTTTTCCAGCCACAGGTAAACCCCAGATTAAAAGGAGAGGTGAAAGAGTTCAGGAAGTTCATTGCAATAATCACACGACACAGAATAACTTTAAAGTGGATGCAGCTGTGTTTACCTGTGCTTTGAAAGCTATGTGTATTGCAAAGTTTGGTTGATTTGTAGCTTGTTGAGCACCTGAATTCATTAAATGATTCCTAACATATTGTATACTTCAGAAACTTCATTTTTCACTTTCTCTTGATTTTTTTATTGTCTCTTGCCTGCCAAGGGTGGAACAATGCCAAATTGGAACACTTCATATTACAAAATGTTGTTGGGTATATAAATGTCTGGAAAATACTTTTGAAACTATATGAAATGCTGCAGAATGAAGTTAAGCAGTATCTTTTTGAGCTTGTTCATTAACCCTTCATAAAATTTGGAAAAGCAGTGGCAGAGAAGCTGCTAATTCTATATGAAGTTTCTTACGTTCTAATATGAGCAGCAGAATGCAAAAATATATGTTTATGTGAAATGTATAAACTATTTCATCTCTATTGACCTATACACAATGAAATGGCTCCTTGACTGCCTATATTCCTAAGTGTATCCTTAATATGGGATGGCTCAGCAGAGCTATTTGGTATGATGTTTTTGCTTGGATTATCAACGCCAGAAACTGATGACAGTGGAAGTTGGTTCTTCTGGTTGGGGTGGTTTGGGGGTTTCTTTGGTTTTGTTTATATTTTGCCCTCTTATTGTGTGGCTTTTTAGTAAAATGAGTTGGGGGCTATAAGGGACATCTCTGAAGACTCCATGAACGAAAGAAGGAAAAGAATAGAAGAAACACTTTCCTAAAATTTTACTGGTAGTCACTGGAGTAGGGAGGAATTTCTGGAAGGTTGGAGTAAGTGCCTGCTTGATTATGTGATACTGGTTATATTTTAAGGGTTTTATTTAAAAACTGGATCATATCTTCTAATAGCTAGAAATATGTGCTTCAAAGATGTAACTTGTTTCTTTCCCATCCTATCTTCCGAGTTAGGGATAGGAGTAGGTGCAGCAAAGCTTAGCCAGATGTTCCTCATGACAGTGGACTGCCCTGCTTTCCCCCCAGACAGTGTGTTTCTCCCCAGTTGTGCAAACAGCTCAATAGATTACATCTGAAAAGCTGCTGTACTACCACAGACACTTTGCAATCCATCTTACTCAGAGGGAGAAATACCAGATACACTAAGGATATTGTATGATGAGAGGTTATGAAAAATGCTGTGCCTTCTTCCTGTAGAAGGGCACAAAAAGTGTGTGACTAACACTCCCGGGTCATCTCTGACAGACTTGCTAATAAAATGCAAGGCAAAATGTTAAATGTACTGCGCTGCCCTCCTTATTATGCTATTTTTGGCTGATCATATGAGAAAAGTATGTATCGTTTAAACAAAAGTCCCTGCTCTGTCTTCCCTTCCTTTTCTCCCTTACACTGTTTCACATTTCTAAACATTGAGCATACCAATCAATATTCCATTAAGAGGAGAATTAACTTGGGAGAAGGTTGCATGTATTTGCATGTAGTAGCTTATTTCTTGGTCTGTGGCTTTGTGTTGCCTTTCCCCAGTGTCATTTTTTAATTTTTTTTTTTTTTTTTAAATTTTTTTTTTTACGAACACTCCAAATATTTGTGCAATTACTTCTAGTAGTGAGGTTTGCCATGCCCCATCTTAATTTTGTCAATATGAATTGCTGGTGGAGCTGTCTGCAATGCCCTGCTTGCAGGCAACATCAGTCAAATGTTTGTAGTTACCTTTTTGCTTCTGTTTTACAATAGCTGGGCATCAAGGTACTAGGCTTCAGATCAAATGTTGCCCCCGGTTACGCACATGTAGTTAACAGAAATCAATGTTGCATAGGCCTAAATGAAAGTTGGGTTTGATCTTTGGTGAGTTAACTCTTATCTCTTTTACACTGATGATAGTCTGGATTTTCTGCAGGCTGGGTTGAATGCCCATTCTCAAACTCAGAATTCATGAGGCTTTGGTTGTCTGTGCCAACATTTTATTCCTTACGGTCTTTGTATGAGACTGAAAGTAAAAACCTCCCGCTTGCTTTCTGAGGTCTGAGCCTTAAGACTGCAAACAAATGTAATGAGATGTGATTAAAAGCTGCCTGTAGCACATAAGAGCGTGGGTTGTGGCTGTGTGGGACCTCCTGGGGAACCTCTCAGTTGATCTTGATGTGTGAATTGTCACAAGAGCTGCTGAACTGTGGACCAAATCCTGATCTAGTTAACACCTGTGGAGCTGACATATTCCAATATGTATCTGATGTTGCACAGTGCTTCTCTGCCCTGAGGAACAAATCACTTGTGAAATTCAACTGTGAAGGTCTTGAGGTCGAAGAAAAAGTCTGCAAATCTCAGTAGATGACAGCAGATGCAAGAGAGGGAAGGAAATATTTGTTAGTTTCTGGTTTGTATGGTACAGGTGCTTCAGTAACTATTCTTCTTTCCCCTCAGTTCTGTATTATATAAAATGGGCCAAATTTGTCCTTGCACCAAATTCGTGCAATCAAATGAAGTTACATTTGTTACCCTGAAAACATTATGTAAATGTTCTACCCATTCTTTAAGTTTATTGAATCTCTGAAATAAAACTTACTTCCTAGTACATTTCTCCTTTTTGGAAGAAAATTGCATAGTTTTATGATTAAACTTCTCACAGCCTTATCTCTTTGGAAACTAAAAGGCAATGTGAAGTTGTGGCAGATATTTGAGTTACTTAGGAAGGGGAAAAAAGGAGCATAGAAATGGTATAGGAATTAAAGAAATAATAAATCTTGCCTGACGTCCCTAAAATGTAAGATTGATTTTAAATGTGGTACTTGGATACAGAACTGTGGCCTGAGATGAAGAGGAGAATGTGATTGCCCTAATACTCTTCATTTTCATTTATTTGTTTTTCCTCTGTCTCAGAGAGAAATTTTAAAAGCCCATTGTGTGTGTAGGGTATGTTCTTGCTAAAAAAGAAATTGAAGCAAGTTTTTCTTAAATTCACTGTTTCAATATCACACTTGAACAGTTCACAGCAGCATCCTTCAAGCCTTCTAAAAACTATTCTTAGACAAATATTGTTGTTGCAGCAGCTAAGTTACTGAAGTATTGTATTTCAAGAACAATACAAGTAAAACAAAAAACCCAACCTTTGTGCCATGCTGGCATCTTTATTCAAAGAGCTGCATACAGCTGCAGTGCTCTGATTGCAGAGTTAAGGTAGCGTGGGCTGGGGATCAAGAATGACACCCAGTTGGGTTAGGTTGAGGAGCTTAAACACTAATTTATGATGGAAGTGCAGGTGCAGGTTGAGCCCAGGCATCTCCTGCTTGAGGTGATGGTTAACCAGGGCATCATCAGGCACTCACCTCAGGAAGCCAGGGGCTGGTTAGACTTCTGCTGCATGTAATCCGAGTGGAAGACCTTGTTAACCATTTCCTTCCTGTTTTTAGGCTGCACTGTTTATCAGGCAGTTTTTCAATTTTAGGAAAACATGAATAGGCTCAGATTTCTTCAAGGTATTTACTAAAACAACATCACATATGACTTAGTGTAAGTCTTTTCCTGTCTAAATATTATCTTGTAAAATTAGAATCTATCAGTTCATGGCTTTCAGTAGACCAGTCATCTCTTGAATTTGACTATAGCCACTTCAGGGCTTGCATAAGAGGATAATTTTACTCTAGAAACAAAACATGAAACCCTTATTTTTGAAGTAAAAAAAGATTGCAAATTTAACAACAATTAGAATTGTTCAGCCTTGGGCTGCCTTCTTCTTGATTAGAAAACTGAAAAATTAAAACCCCTCAAGATCAACCACCAGGATAAGATCCAAGAAATGTCATTGCTTATGTTACCTAGATAATGTTACTTTTTGTTTTAGGCAAAAATTTAGGATTAATACCCGGGCATTGTGTGTATAACTATTACATGGACAAATAGACCATTTAATCTTGGCTTGCTATATCTAATAAAACAATGGTTTCACTGTTTCTGCAGTCAACATAATGTCCAGAGGTGCTTACAAGAAAGATTATTAGAATGCTTATACAGGGGAACACCAAGTGACAGCATTGCTCTGTGAAACCCATGGCCTCTGTCTTCAGAAAAAAATGGTAAATGAAACTCTGAATATCTGTGTGGGCTGTTGGCCAAAGAGAATTTTGAACCAGAAGTTTCTGATCTTTGCCAAGCCCAGAGCAGGTCCTAACCATTGGTGTCTGACCTGTCTGCCACCAGAGAGGGAAGGAGCTTTGTACAGAGCAGGGATGCAGGACTTGGATAAAGGCACATGTCAAATAAATGAGTGGGTTTTGACAGATTTTTGGGCTTTTTTTTATTTCTGAGGGCAAAAGGAGGGCATGAATTTTAAATCATATAATTTCTTTATATCCCAGAACAACTTTGGGAGCAAAGTTTTGTTGCCCAGAAACATCTATAAAAAGACAGAAATGCTTCACATTCCATGTATAGCAGAAAGTTGCAAATATTTTTGGCATAAAGCAACAGTTAACTGCAAATTGTACTGTGCAAGCTGGAATCAAACATCTAACCATCCTGATGAACCGAGAAAGTGCCATTTTCTGTATGAAATGGAAGCACAAAGACCTTCCAGGATACTCTGGAAAGCAGTGGAGTTCTTCCATTTTCCTTCATGTGACCTCAGTGTTCTATTCTACCTTTTTATTTAGCTGCCACTCTGAAGCTTTGCTTTTGCACACACACACACACACAATCCCTAGAAACTATGTTGAGGTCATTTTGAGTTCTGTGTGTAACTGCAGCTTTTTTTGGCTGCTTTTGGGTCAGGCTCGTGCAGTCCCATCTGCCTGGTAGCTCTTGTCTTCCAGTGTGGCTGGTTTGCCAAGGCAGTCTGCTTTTTATATATGGATATTCTCAGAGTAGCTGTACATGCACTCTGCTCCCAAGTTGCTGCATTATCTCTTCTGTCACTGCATCTTAAACCTTCAGCTCTCTTTTTTTAGATTTATCTCACTTCAGATTAATGAAAGCACCACCCACAATTATTGAGCATCTGAAGGATAAAACACATCATGTTAACTTCAGTTTATATTTGAGGGTTTGGTTTGTTTTTTTTTTTTTTTTTCCAATCCTTGATTTTTCTGTTTAGGCAGTAAACTCTTCTGGAACAAGGGCTGTTATTTTTTGCCTGTACTGTTAGAGCTGCCTCCCTAGTTGTGCCTGGTGCTTGAACAGGACAAAAATGATTCATAAGCTCTGAAAATGCTGTTCTTCTCCACCCCTCCTTTTTCCAGTTCAGTCGACAAAGATTGTGTTATGCTGAGGCAAAGCAGAACTTAATGCTGCTTTTCTGTTTCTCTTAATTGCTTATTTTTTAAGCTAAAAATATATCGTACAGAGGTAAAAGGAACCTTGCAGAATGTTGTGATTCCTAAAACTAATAGGATTTTTTAAAAATTGAGATGATTCTAATCCAGACATAGTGAGCAGTAAAACAGGCTTGTTAGTCGCATATCTCTGTTTCTTCTGGAAGGCAAGTATGTGCTTTGTCTCACTCCATTAAAAATAGTAATCCCAGGAATATATCGAAGGCTCCAAACTATTTTGGAGGTGGTTGTTGATGTAGAGGTCCACAGTCACGCCCACCAGAGGGCATTTTATCACCAGTTTCTTGGGGAAAAAGTTTTTTTCCCTAAGTCATGAATAAAGTAGTAAATATTGGACGGGAAAGCAATGTATGAAACATTGTACAGATAGCTTTTTTGTTTATATATAAATACATATGCTTATTTCCTGGCTGTATTTATATGTAAATAAGTAATGATGTCGGCTTGAATGGTTGGGTTTCCCCTCTGCTTTCTAAATACTTTCTAATTTTACTTAGGGATAATCTGTGGAGAAAGGAATTCCTTGAAGCTCTCCCACAGCTGGTGTAGCCATCAGTTACCAGGGCAGTGCCCTCCCTACCACACAAGTGCAGCAGATGCTCTGTGTGATTGCAGTGCAGCCTTGCTCCCCCTTTCCAGGGTACTTGGAGGCAGAGGCTGCTGTTCAGAAGCCCTACTCATTTAGGAGGCTGGAATTTGTGAATATAGTTAATAGCAAAGCCCCTGGATCTAAAGGAAGCACTTGGCAGCTGGGGAAGTGTACATCTGCCAGATGGACCTGACATCTTGTGTTTGGCAGCAGTTAATGCTAAGGCATGATATGCAAAATCCAAGGATGACAGCTAGGAAATGAATTTTTATTCTAAAAACTGTGTTTTGATTTTGCTTTTTGCTTTTTTTACTCATCTATCTTTCATTATGAAATAAAGCTCAGCAGGAAGGAAAAAAAAAAATCTGCTCCTAAAAATACCTTTTCTGGCCAGTTTTCAGGGTGTTTCCTCATGAAGCTGACATCTGTGCTGAAGGTTGGGCTGCCCTAGTTCAGATGTGTGACCTTTGTTGGCCTGATACAGCACATATAATGTGATTAATTCCCTTCGATTCCCTATGGATAAATATATTCTCTCCAGCAGAGCCCCTGTGACTTGTTTGCAGCCTCAGCAGAGGCCTGGGGTCATCTGAGACCAAGCTGCAAACCTGGGCAGGGCTCTGAGCCGCCTGTGGTGGGACATGTAGGCAGAGCAGTGCTAAAAGCCTTTCTCTTTGCGTTCTCCGTGTCTGTGCGGGATGTGCTCTGAACGATTTGATAGGAGATTTGGAGACTTTGTGGTCTTTGAGCATCTGGCCCTTGTCCATAGAGGGTAGTGATCTTGTTTGGAATGAAGGGAGGCAAAGATAAAAGGCAAGAGCATAGTTCTTTGGAGCACAACCTCTGGACAGATGCCTGCAGTAAGGACGGATGCACGGTCAGTTTTGTGTGCTGCTAATGGGGAGGCAGAAGGTGCTCTGGCTTCCCCTTATTCCAAGGGTTTTTTGGTGGTCTGGTCTGAACACTCTTCTAAGCAAAATAGGGTGAAGACCCTCAACAAATGGTGGCTGTGGGCTTTGTGGAAACAATTGTTCAGACCTTAAAATGATTGCAGTGAAAAAGTGAGGCGAAGGATTAATCAAGGCTAGCTCTGCCTCTTCAGCAGCAGGCAGCCTCCTACTAAACTACCTCAATGTTTTTCAGCCTCTATATTCAGATGATATATGCTTTAGCCAGGAAATATTTTTTTCCCAGTCTGTGCAAATAAATGACCTATAAAAGAATTTTAATGATTCTCTAGGGCTAAAACTTTGTATCACATTTTTAGCTAGATAAATCTGCTTTCTAGAACTGTCCAGATGATTTGATAAAGACCTATGTCTTGGCCACCTTGTCATCGCTGAATTCAGTAGCTTAATATTTCCAAGGATTGTAAAAGATACCTTGTGGTTAAGAGTTGAGCAAATTTTTGTGGGGTTTTATTAATATTTGAGGGCTCAAGTGTAAATTAGTGTTAGAAGGACTTTGGATGTGGTTCTGTGTTTTGTTTCCTTGGGTTTTAATTTTGCCTGTGGTGATGACCTGGATCACATATAAATGTGGGGACTGAACTGTAAAGACTGAAGTGAGGGAGTGTTGTCATAGTGGGTGAGTTAGTCTGATAAGAACTTTGCTAGCATTAAAACCCCCTAACCTGTTAAGGAAAAAAAAAAAAAAAGGAAAAAAGTAGATGGCAGCACTAAGCTGTTCTGAGGGAGAGAGAATTTGAAGGTGAGAAAGATGAAAAAGCTGTTAAATCTGCAATTATTGCAACAGTGCAGAGCTCCCGCAACATGATAGTAACTCATATTAGTGAAAGAACCTTGCAATCTGGTTTCCCTGCTGTTATGTTGGGAGTAGAGACTACTGCTTCTTCTCATTTCTTTAGTAAGGACCATATGAGGTCTCAGTGCAACTCTGAGCTAAAACAAGCTCATACCTAGGTTTCCTACAGAGTGACTTAAGGATTTGACCTGACTGCTGTTTGTATCTTGGTGCTAAATTGTTAGCACTATTGTTATTGTATCAGAAACAATTCCTTTGCTTCCAAAGTATGTTCAAAGACATATGTAACTTCAGCATATTTTCATTGAGGCATGAAGGTCTGTGGCAAAGTTCTGAGTTATTTGTTCTGTTAGTAGCACCACATAGCTATTAGTATTTTTTGACAGAAATAGCTAATACGAGACTGAAATCTTATAAAGATGCTGATTATTCTGTATTTGAATTAGTATTTAAATGTGCCTCAGCAGAAGCCTTTCATATTAAAAAAGAACTGCTTGCCACCTTGTGCTTACTTTGCTGTTTTTCTCGGTCTGATGTCAAACACTGATTTAAGGCACCTCTGGGGCGGGGGGCAGGAGGGAAATGCTTGCATTAGAACCAGGTGACTGCCTTGCTTGAAATCTATTTCTGAGCAGCAAAAGACTGTCTTTGCATTTTGTAAACTCCAAAATAAAGCAAGCAAAAAAGCAAGTTCACTGTTTTTGTTATTGTACTTATGCTTTGAGGCAGCCTGTCCACTAATAAACCGAGGAGTTGACAGCATGTGCCAGGTAAGAAACTAGAATACTTTCAGGATGTTCAGTTTTGAACAGAATGGGAGAAAATCCATGTGTTTTTGATTACCAAACTGGCAATTTCCAATGTTTTGTCTGACCAGCACTCTCCCTAGGAAGCAGGAGAGCGTGCTGGTGGTTCAGAAGGTGAGCTGCTTGGACTCTTGTCAGGCTTGGTGCTGTGACATCTTCTCTGGGGAAGCCTGTTGTAGTGCTCAGCCACCCTCTCAGAGAAGAACCTCCTCCTAATGTCTAATCTGAACTTCTTTTCTGGTCTTGTTTTGCAAATGGAAAATTAGTTGTGTGGATGGATACTTGGTGTAGCTAATGAGAAAACCCTAAAATAATGAAAGCACCAATAAATTAACAAAAAGAAAGGAAAACAAAAATTTCAACAAAAAGCTCAACCCAAGAATTTTTTACATAGGTTGATTTGTAGCTTCTGCACTGAAAGTAGCTAACTTTATATGGTGATGATTGCATGTATTGTTTATTATTATAAGTATTATAGGAATTTGGCAGGGTTTAAGACTGCTAAAATAAACTATTATTTTAGGAAGCAGCAAGTAAGTTCTGCTTCTGGAGAACTGGATCTGTTTTGAGGACATAATTTTTAATATTACAGTTTTTGTACCTTCTTGAGGAGCTAAGGTGGTTAACTGATAGACATTAGGAATGAACTTGAACTTTGTCACATGGATCTTAATGGCCCAGTTGTGACCTCAGAAAGATAGGAAGTATGAAATGTTTTTTTGTCTGAATTTAAGCTTGTGATACTCCTTTCTTAAAAAAAAATATTTAACTTGGTGTTTTTCAGAAAAAAATATTCAGTGCTTTTAAAAGGAAATGTGTTGTGTGTGTCCAGGTGAATCCTAAAAACAGATTGACCATGGTGCTGCCAGGCTTTAGGTCCATTTAATCAAATACCTACTTCCAGCAGTTCCCAAGGGTGACCATTTATAAAAGGAGAAATGATAGTTTGATTTGGGCTGTTGTAATTATCTTTGTCTCACAATTCCTTTCAGGGGTTTATCCCAGAAGTTTAATACCTTGTACCAAGATTTGTTTTATCCTACACTCTTAAATCTATTGATGTTCTTAATCATATGTGTCTGCTTTGGGGAAATTCTTGCTTTTTTTGGCCTTGACAACTTCTGGCTTCAAGCTCTGCAGTCTGGTTAGACATTCTTGAGACTATCTTATTTTTATCTTTTCTGTAACTTGTAGCTTTTATTGAATTTCCCTTTGTTATGCATCCAAGGAGAGAGAAACTGAAGTTATGATTTCTCTCTGCTAGTCATGGTTTTACATTTTTATTTCATCCCTAAAGTCTTCAGTCTGCCTTACAATAAGCTTCTCCACATCCGAAATACTGTTATGGTCTTCTGAGTCTCCAGTATTTCCCATGGATTTTGGGTGCCTAGCACAGAGTAAGGAAGCAACACCATTGATCTGATAGTGGCACTTCAAAACTGTATTATTTCTCAAGCTAACACACTGAAGGTTTCTTGGTATTGTTTTCCCTGCCTCACTGAGCAGTTGTTTCAGGGCTTTCTGTGACCTCTCCAGAATGGTGCCCATAGGAATTTAGCTGAAGGACTGAAAATCTGGATTGCTTTCCTTGAGATGAAATTACTTGATCTACTCTGTTTATTTTAGTGCAGGTTAAAATTGATGTTTTTAAGATTAGGGGTTTTCCTTTTGCTAAGATCAGTGGCTATTCTGAATGATTTTACAGATCAGACATTTTTGGGAATCTGAGTTGGATCTTGAAATTCTCATTTTTTGTGTGATGTGCCTATCAAGGGTCCTGCAGTTCCACAGGTTTCCTTTCTTTTCCAAGCTTTGCATCAGCAGGAAATGGTGATTTGCTGAAGTCTGTCTGTTCCCTTGCCGTGCTCAGGATTAGATGCTAAGTTTTGTCTCTTTCTGGTTTTACTCTCAGGAACAGATCATGGAGAGGAGGGGAAGAATGAGCAGTATGACTCAGTGTACAGCGTGCCCTCACTGTCTGCCAGGCTGTGCAGTCCCTGAGGTGTATGTCAGCTCAGGCCAGAGCACTGATATCTTTAGTGCTGACAGGCTTGTGCTTGAGTCCTCCAGGTCTGCACATCCGTGTGTGTTGGATTTGTGTGTTGGATTCCCCCAGCTGAGCAATGCTCGTCTCTGCTTGTATGTCTCATCCCCCTCCCACCTATTTTCCTGTGTTGCCTTTATAATGAGTCAAGTTGAATTTCTTTAAAAAAAACTTGATACCCAACTTCCCTTTCTGGCTTTGGCTTCTGGCTGTCATTTCTCAGGTGTGTGAACAGTTGCCTCAAGGCTTCTCCTTCTCTGTTCGTTTGTGCTGATTTAAGCTGAACACGGCTGATTTATGAAATATATCTTAAGCAAAGTTGGCTGAATAGCAAGGTTTTGTTTCTCTTTCTTTTTTTTTTTCCTCCCTTCATGGGAACTTAATTACTGGGGGGTAGAAATGATTTCGGTGGCTGGTGTTTTTCTGTTTTTATTCAATTTTTATGAAAATTAGATCCAAATGTAAGTACTGTGCATTTCCTTCACGCTGCAAATTCTAAGAAAATATCACTTATAAACAGTGAAATAAACAAATAAAAATGTATCCATTGCTTGTTTGCTTTGAAGTAATACTTGCATATAATCAAATGACTCCAGAAGCTGGCAGGCAGCTTTAAGAACAACATCAAATGTGATTAAAGCAAATACTCAGTTGGCAACCATTGGACCTTTATCACAGTTAAGGCTTCTCAGCATCAGACTTTCAGCACTCCTGAAACACTGTGAGAATGCATAAATAATCATCTTTAGAGTATCTAAGGTGATTGCATCTGTTTGGCCCTTGTTGTGCCATTTCTGCTCTCTGACTTCCTGCATTTCTGCTTCACGACCTTCTGCATTTCTGCAGTGTCTCATGTCAGGCTTTGCAAAGCTCTAGGACCCGGGAAGCTGAGATGCAGAGAAGAGAAGGGATTTGCCTGAGGCGCTCAGATCAAATGTACTCCCAGTTCTGGTGGCAGAAATTGTGCCATGCACACTTTTCTCTAGGCTCCAGTAGTCTGTTGTCCTGGAGGGCAGCACTGTTTGTTTGTGCCTGGGCAGTCTCGAAGGTGACCTGCCCTCAGGGGTGGGTTGGTGGCTCTTGGCTGCAGTGGGGAGCTGAAGTTTTGCCTGTGCTTTGAGCAGGTTGTAATGGTGATAATAAAACCATATCTGCCCCACTGCCAATGACTTGGCTGGCCTTATAAGGATGAAATTTACTTCTAATGTGCCTGTCCATCCTAGTCATCGTAGAATAGACAGAGACAAGACAATGGTATTTTATAACTTTTTTTATTCTCCAAAAGCAAAATGATCCTTCCCCTCATAAAAAAGAAATCTTTGTCATGTGCTGCTACAACAATGTTTATGGCTTTCAGCACTTGAATTTTGCCACTTTATTTTGTGAAGTACTTGTTCCTTATATCACTTGTACACTGGGGTGTAGGATCTGGTAGGCTCCTGTAGCAATGCCCTCAGTCTGCCCCAGTGTGCCTCTGTGATGGCTGGCAATCCCAGAGACCTTGCCAGGGAGCTGCTGAACACAGTATTCAAAGAAGTAGCAAAAAAACCTATGGAATTGAGCCCTAGCAGGCAAAAAAAATATTTCAAAGCTGTGACTGAGGCAAGTTTTTCTGAGCTTGGCAGAGGAGGCTGCGATGAAGATTGCCTTGGAACTGTGGTTGTGCTGAAAGGGAATTCATGGTCTTTGGCTTGGGAGTTATAGGATGTTAGCCTAGATTAGAGCCACAGAGTCCTAAGTGGTTTGGTTGTCTTAGATAATTTTTGCTAGTGTGAGTAGTTGAATAGAGGCAGCTACTCCGAATTGCTCAGCTCCTTAAATGAGGTGCCTCTTGCAAGGAGTCAGCAGTGTTCTGTTAACCTGGGACAACGCAGGTGACTAATCTGCAGTACAGTGCAAAGTCACACCTCTGTCACCAGTGCTGTGCAGGAGCCTGTGCATTGGCACAGCAATGACTGGAGCTGATGGAACTGTGTGCAGGGCCATGGTCTGTCAGAAGCTGTCTTGATGAGTATTCCTCATCCTGTTGCTGCTGAGTGGCTGTGGGGATTATTCTGTATTGCCCATAGGTGGGTTTTTTGCTTGTAAGAACTGAGTCATGAGATAGGAAAACCCTTTACACCATTCTGGGTGTCTGATGCCCAGACCCCAGCAGCAGCTGCTGGGTATCTCTTCTTCAGTAGCACCGAGAACCTGGGGCTGTGGGGTAGCACTGAAGCTTCAGCACGAGGGTATCCTTAGAGCACAGAGCTGGGGCACAGACCTCTGAGCAGCAGCAGGTAGTACTGCTGCAGAGACAAGGGCTGTAGGTGGAATATTGGAGCAAATTGAATGTTGGAAATCTGAAACACTGTCCAGAAGGGAAACATCCATGAAAGGAAAGTCGGCTGTGCAGGAAGGAGATGATGGAGCTTTTCCTGTTTGCACTTAAAGGAGAATTAAGAGGATAATCCTCTGTGACAGCTGCTAGATACCTGCTGCCTTAGTGATACACCAGTCCTTGCCCAGCACCTGTGGCTGCCAGCTGCTGCTGAAGGGATGCCACCATGGATGGCCCAAGTAGAAAGCCCACTCCTTTGAAAAAGGAGAAGGAAAAGACTTGGCTTGTGGAGAATAGGAGAACAATTACAGAGAGCAAAATGCTTCCTACATACTTAAACAGGTGTTAGGACAAGTCTTCAAGCTCTGAATGGTGGTTGTGGGAGAAAACATTTTAAAGTATTTCACCCTTTTAGGGGAACATGCTCTTTCTAAAAGACTGGATGGGCCACCTTTTACTCAATGTAACCAAGCCAACCCTGCTGTGACCTGGCAGGACTTGCTCTGACCTGAGGATGGAGAGGTCATGAGGTCCCATTTCCATCTCTGGCTCTTGGTGTTTGACTGCCACTTCAGAACTAGACTGAGAGGCTGTTGTAGGGCAATATTTCTTGAAGTGACCTACTTTTTTCATCTGGCAGTGACGCCTCACCCGACCAGCAAGGCTGTATGTGCCAAACTCTATGTGTGCTTGGTAGCTCCAGAGGCCAGACAACAATGTTTTTGTAGAATAGAAGACAAACCCTGGAGCTGGGCTGCCTACCCAGCTGCCTACCTTATAATCTTGAAGTAGTGCACCCAACATCTAGTGCTAATTACTTGTCTATGCAAGCTTTCACCTACATCTTAACTAACAGGCAAAGGTTTGTGCTTTCAACACAAGAAAGGTCAGGGTTTACACTGTCCTATAAATGTTTGGGGTTATGGACTGAAGTCCTTGCTTTTGATGTAAAAAAACCCCCAAAAAATCATCAAACTAAAATTAGTCGTTCAACACTCTAAGCAGGTATCCCTTAAAAACATGCTGGACAGTCCAAAAAAGCCTGTTACACACTTAATAAAGAGAGTGCTGACTGTTTTCAGAAGCATGTGTGTTACTGGCTTAGGGAACTTCTGGCAAGTTCAGTAGTTAAGCAATATTCTAAGCAGGGCAGCAGTAGGGAAACTCCCACTGATGGAGAGCTTGCTTAAACTATTTAAAAACTTAAACTGGTCAAATCTCAAGTTAGAGTTGCTGAATGTTGAAATGTATTCTTTTACAGAAAGGGATTTCCTTTTGAACCCAGCTGGAAATCTTTAGCTTGAAAAGGAAATCAGCAGTACAGGTAGATACCAAATCTGTTCTGCAAAGAGCTGTCAGTCCCACTGTAAAGATTCCTGTAATGAAAACTTCTCCATAAGCATCAGCAGTGCATCCTTCCCCACAGTGGAAGTTCAGAAACACAAAATGTGGAACACTGGTCAAGCAGTTTTCTTGAGATTTTTTGCTTCTTCACTACTCATGAGAGGGGGCAGCCAATGTTTGCTGTATAAGTTAGTTTTGGGATGGATTTTGTTGTTGTTGTGTTTTGTTTGTTTCGGGTTTTTTATAGTAGCTCTGAGGAAAAGCATAATAGCAATGGGAGTTCAGCGAACTTCAGCAAAATAGACAGGCAAAGTAGTCTGCTATGAAGTATCATAATTAAAAGCAAACTACGTTTGTCAAAATAAATGAACAAAACAGTTTATGGTACATTAACTTGTCTGCTTACTTGCACATAACCAAATTCTTTTGGATGAGCAATTGATATCCCACTCATTAGTGAATGTTAATTAGATCCTATTGTGATACTTATTGGCAAATTTGAGAACAGAGAAAGAAAAGGAAACTAGTTATTGGAACCAGATGCAGTAAACTGCTAAGCACTCTTCGGTTTGATCTGAATTTAAAGGTATTATTTAAACTTTCCTTCAAAATGGGAGAGCCAGCTACCTGCAGCCCACCAGAACAGCAGCAAACTTGGGTTGTCTGTCACAGCCCAGTTGCTCTGTGATTCAGGTTTGATTTTTTTGGAAGATGCCAGAGATGCTGGAGACCTTCCTGTGCTGCCAAGTCTGGGCCAGGGTCTGGCCTTCACCTCACACCTGGGGGGTGCGTGGTGTAGCTCAGCTGCTCTCATGTTCCAGCCTTTGGAGCTGCAGCTGCTTCTCCTGTTACGCACAGCTTTTCCAGAAGGTTAAATAGTGAAATTTCGGCTACTCTTGCCAAATCTTTTGCTGACTCCAAGGCTTTGAATACCATTAGTGAAAACTGACTGTAGAAGAAATTCTGATGTTGCTTTTGGGAGAGGTAATGGCTGTGTCTGAAGGATTTCCATACTACTGACGTGAGGAACAAGGCACTGGTTTGTGTCACAGTCACAAGCCAAATCCCTGCAACAGAGAAGGCTTCTACATGTGTTTGAAGGTGGCAGTTTGGCAAATTTTGGCAAGTGCATTATTTCTTGGAGAATGATTGTGTGGGATGAAGCTCTTCCCCCCTCTGTATCAAGGAGGTTTTTCTCCCAGTTTTTTAATTTTTTATGGGTAAGGTACAAGGAAGAAACTGTGTAATTTATTGAACTGTGTTTTAATCAGATGTTAGCACTTTGTAGTTCCATATATCTTCCTAGGTATCTCAGCAGTTTTTTTGGGGTAACAGTTAAATACGAATCATACTATTCTTATCTCTTCTTGATTCACCAAGCAGGATTCAAGTGAGGAGATCAGTACAGTGATCCCAAGCCAAGAACCTCAGAGGTTTTTAGTGAAGACTGCAGTGGCAAAGACACTGATGAGGTGACGTAGCAGAAGCTCCTTAATGTTTTTAACATTCAAAATATCAAGGAAGAAGCCATTTTTACTCATACCTGAATGTTGTTTCTTTGTCCTAGGTAGCAGGTCAAGAAGCTTGCTGGTGTCTTTGAAGCTCTTGTTGATAATTGTCTCCTGCCTGGCATAAATGTCTCTACCATCTGTGGCCAGGGATGTATTCCTTTATGTTGTCCTGGTAAACTTGTCACAATGTTGGTGCTTTCTTGTACTCTTGATTAATCTCACCTGAAGTGTGCTTCTAATATTCTAAGTTTTGTCTTCAAACTTTTCTATTAGAAATATGATTAGCATAAACATTTAATGATTTTTTTCATGAAGTTTCTTTATCTAGAGGAATGCAATGAGCAAAACCAGGTTGAAGGAGTTGGTTATACTTGGTTTCCAGTGCAGCATTATCTGCATACTATTGACAAGTTTGGAAGCTATCTTTGATGCTAAACTCCTTATTTTCAGGGTATTACAACCTCAGTCTAAAATACCGAAGTGCTTCAAATGGCTTTAGAAGACGTGCAAATTAATTTCAGAACCTGTGGTAAAGCATGTTGATGAGTAACTTGGAGTAGTTAGAGCATGAAGAGCAATGGGATGTCATTACTCTTTGGAAGAGTTATCTGTGTCTAACTGAACTCAGGATGATGTCATATCTCAAGCCACTCTGTGATCACCAAAGTCTGCAGAGACAGTTTTTCCCCTTTTTTGTCATGGGGAATCATCTGGATCAACTCTAGGCTGCAACTTACTTGGACCTTCTGGTCTCTGGCTAGGAATTTTTTCAGGCATGCTGAAAACATGGTTCATTTAGCAAGGCTTATCAGCAAAGCCGAGAGCTGTGTTAAGGTTAATATTCCGGCCAAAGAGAAGGTTTCTTGTATTATTATCATAGGAGTATTTTTATTTTGCTGTGATTGACAGTCAGAGCTTAGCCAGAGCATCTTGGGTTACACAGAACTGAATGTTTGAATGCTGACCTGTCAGGTGCATGGCCAGTGGTTGAAATACAAAGATTCAAATTAAATACTTTCATACTGAATGCAGTTGAAGGAATCACAGAATAGTTTGGGTTGGAAGGGATCTTTGAAGTCTAGTTCAATCCACCTGCCATGGTCAAGAATGTCTGCAACTACATCTGATTGCTCGGAGCCCTATGCAGTCTGACCTTGAGTGTTTCCAAAGATGGGGCACCTGCCACCCCTCCACAGTAAAGATGTGCCAGTGTTTTAGCATCCTCATTGTAAAAAACTTATTTATATCAAATCTAAATAAACTCTTAGTTTAAAATGATTGCTTCTTGTCCTACTGCAACAGGCCCTGATGAAAAGTTTGTACCCATCTTTTTTATAGCCCCTTCAAGTATTGAATGGCCACAGTAAGTTCTCCCTGGGGCCTTCTCTTGTTGGCAGCTCAACTCTGCTTTTCTAAGAGAAGGTGTTCCATGCCCCCAGTCATTTTTTTGGCCTACTCAGGACCTGCTCTAGCATGTCAATGTGCTTTCTGTGCTGAGCGCCCCAGATCTGGATGCAGCACTGCAGATGTGGCCTCAAGAAGGTGGAGCAGAGGAGCAGAATCACCTCCCTCTCGGTTCATAAGAATTCCTGAGCTCATGTCCTTGAGATAAACTGGACATAGGAGTAGTTAAGTAAGTTCTCTCATTGTGCTCTGAAAACACTGAAAGTGCCTATCTCGGTCCAGTTGGTAAGTGGACAAGTAAATGTGAGGCTCTCCTAGGATATGCACTAGGGTAGCATCAGCCTTTTGGCACCACATGGACTCAGCTGGGCTTTGATTTTTGTACCTGTCATTAAAAACTCAAACACTGAAGAAGGACATAATTGCAAGACTATTATATTAGGATTATTCCAATTAAATTCATTGGAGTTGAGATTCTTAAAACCCATTCACTAGGGACATATCAGTTCCTGTCTTGATCTAGTCTCTGGGATTTTTTAAGCTGACTTTATTCTGTGTAAATTAAAACCAAAACTGAGACCAAACTCATTCTGAGGAAATTATTAGACTCTGTGGAATTGAACATAATGCTTCTGGTCTTCTAAAATCATGCTTTCAACTTCTGCTTCAGGAATATCAAGTTGAGACTTTTCCACAGTCATTTAAATCTTGCTGAGTGCTTTGAGTTTATCAGCAGGAGTACATGATGTGTTCTTCCCTTCCTACCCTTTACCCCCTCCCACAACTTTTTATTTCTACATGATTGTGCCCTATGGGATATAAAATAAACATGCTTGCTCCAGAAGGCTCTGTAATGCAAGGAAGAATAGAGATCTGCTCTTCCCATGGTGACAGAATGCCTAAATAAATAGTTGCCAGTGTGAGTATAGAAGCTGGAGTAATGGTAGTTTAACCACTAGGAAATGTATTCAAAGAACTATTGGTAGTAGAAGAAAATCAGCTAAAAATAAGTCTGTCCCTTCCTAATGTTGCATGGTGGGTAAAAGGGAAATATTTATTGAATTTTTATACTTTCCCTTCCCCCCCGCTTCCTTTATTTGAAAATTCTCATTCAATGGTGTAAGTGGATTGTCAACAACTGGGTGTGCAACTTTATTTTTTTTCACCCAGTAAAACCACTTTTATAATTGTAAAATAGCTGCCTTCTTGCAGAAGGATGGGAAGTGCTGCAAAATGAGATCTCACTCGCAGAAAAATGTGTGCCTTTGTTTTAAAGACAGCAGTAAAACGATTTGTTTTAGGTGTTAAATATGTCAGCATTGTAAAGAGCCAGCAACCCACTTTGTTTTTAAATGTTTAAATAATTGTTCCTATGCTGTTCTGCTGTGAATTATGATTAATTATACAAGTCACAACTTGGTAAGAACCAGCCCATGAATGAAATACTATCTTCGAGGGTTTGTTTTTCTGCACTTTTTTTTTTTTAATTTGTGAGGTTTTTATTTAAAAAAAAAAAAAAAAGGCTGGCTGAGAGGCCAGCTGGCACTATTATGGAGTGATAGGGGAGAGCTGTGAGCATCGAGGAGGCACAGCGTGACGGAAGGCAGCCAAAAGGATTAAGGTATCTTAGAACTTCTTTGCCTCAGGCTTAGTCTGATGGCAGAGGGAACGTGTAATTCCTGCTTTATTTTATTTGTGGCACAAGTGAGGAAGAGGGTTGGAGTTCTGATGACACAGTTTGAGGGATGAGGCCAGTGGAACTGCTGCTGGGGCGTCATGCAAGTGCAGAGGGATAAAATGGGAAAGATGTTTTAGGTCACCTTTTCTCTAAAACTGCCTTCCTGTGGGTCTGTTGGCATGAAAAGGATAGTAAAGGGGGCTGTCCAAATGGCAGAGATTTCAAGGGAGGATTGGGAATAATAAAAGAATATTTTGCTTCAGTATTAATGCTGGGTTGGCAGAACTCTGCAAATACTTTCAACTATTTTCACTGGACGTTCAGCGACTACAGTAATCTCCTATATTAGAGAAACGTCCCATTTAACCTGTAACACAATAGGCTGCGTTTTATTTCTGCCTTTTTTTTTTTAATAAGCAACAAGAATAAAGTAGAAGATATCAGTATCTTTGAGATTTGTTTTTGTTGAAATTCAGAGGCTATTTTACATTCTGGAGATAGCAATAACTTGTGCATGTGCATATATTTGTATGCTTATATATACAGTTACATGTATTTATGGGTGTGTATGTGTATATATATATATACACTGAAGGCGCACAAAATTAATGATTAAATTTAGAAAAGCACAAATACTAGTTGAAAGTTTTAATAATTTTTTAAGAATTTAGGTGTGAAATTGATGGTGTCACTTTAATGCTTTCACTGGCAGTATCTCTTAAATACTTCCATATTCAGTTTTAAAACATAAGTACTTGTGCCTCTTATCTTCTGTGGCCACTGTTCTAGGAAAGAAAATCAACATTCTTTGTAGTTTTGTTACTTTCAAGGTATTGAGCCCTTGTGCCCTAATCTCTCTTGGAAGGGATTGTAGGAAGTGAAGTGCTGACTTGCTGCCTGTATTTAAATCCTCTTTGGGAACTTTTAATCTTTTTTATTTAATATTTTCAAGTCAGTTTGCAGCACATGACTGCTCACAGCTGCAGGGAGACTTGCATTTTGAGAAGGCGAGCACAACCTGTTTTGTGATGATTGAGATCTGGACTGTGGCATGATTAGCCAGCCCTTGGGGTAGAGGTTGGCTGGACCTTAGGAACAGCCCTTAAATACACACACATTCACCCTGTATAAAGCTGCTCATACTTCTGGAAAGACCCAGTGGGTGTGCCAAAAGGCTTCTTGTTGGCAGTTTGGGGTTTGCTATCATCATTGCCTTAGCTGGGCTAAAGTGGACTGAGCTAAAGGCTGCCCTACTCTTTGGATGCTATTTACAAAAGTAATTTGAGAAAACCTGAGAGCTGACAGAGATGGGCACATCTCAGAATTGTGGCAGATAAACGCTTGCAGTGGGAACACTAGTTCTTAATCACTTCTGAGTTTGGAAATCTTTGGGTTTTGCTTTACCATAGTCAGACTTTTTGGAAGGAAATCTTTCACTTCTCCCATACCTATAGGTCATTCCTGACTCAGAGCCTTGAGTGTTTTATTTAATATCGGTTTAACTTACAGGTCAGATTGAGGTTTTTAAGTTGTGGGTTACTGTTTGTTTTTTTGATTTGTGTCTGTTGTTACAGGACAAAAATATTTTTGTTTATAGTATGTGTACTTTATAGCTTCCTAATACAGTCTGAGCACTCTTTAGTGCAACTTGACTGGCCAAAAACATAATAAGCAGTAAATACTTTTATTAATATATTTTCCTCTTTATTAAATTGCCATAGTTGAAGCAAGATGAGCACCTTAAGAAGAAGTAGAGGAAAATTGCAGCTGGCAAGGTTAAAGTCTAGTCTGAAGTGAGTGTTGATAAGACAGATGTGAAGAGGGAGGCCATGTTGTCATTGTGGCAGTGTTAAATCTCTCTCCCAAAACAATTGCATGTAAAGCTCCACCTATGTGGCTAATCATGTTTGCATTGTTGAATGTTTCCATAGCACAGCAGGGCCTGCATGCTGCTTTAGATTAGATTAGCTGCACACTGTGTTGAATAGATAGCATTTTGACTAACTGTGTGTAAAATGATACAGCCACTATGAAGTGACTGAAGCATCTTCCCCCTGCCCTACCCAAACCTGCAGGCTTGTCTCCATGAGGCCATTTAAAATCATTAGCATCAACAGCTTAGTAGGGCTGACCAGAAGAGGGGCTCTGGAAATAATTTTTTTTCCCTGTCTGTTGGAGATTGGGACTGTTTTACTTGTAGGAGAATATTAATTTTGAAAAGCAGTGTTTACCAAAATCCACTGTGTCCCTTATGAATGGAAAGCATCACCACTTCTGCTGCACAGCAATTTTGTGATCAAGTCCTGGATGTACAATCCTGCATAGACTAATATCTGGAATTAGGTTATTAAAGAGAATAGATGTTTGTCTTACATAGATGCTTAGGTCCTAAGCAGAGATTTTTATTTTTTTTTTTTAATCTAGGTAGCAAGGGAAGTGGTGCCATATGAGTAAGGTGCACTTTTGTTCATGCAGCAGTAACACATGCTACATCCTGTGGGTACAGCTCTCTCAGGTGGCTGGGATGGGGATGTCACTGTGTGCACATCTGCCTTCAAAGCTTCTCAGCAGTTTTGTGGATGCCTCTTGTCGTATAGAGAAAAAACATAAATACATAGTTATGTATTGCTTGACAAGGTGAGTTTGTTTCCAAAGCAGAAGCCTCTCCATTCGGTTTATTTTTAGGGTGTGGGGGAAAGATGATTAAAATTAGTCTGGAGGAACAGAAGCTTTCTAGACTACTTTAAAGCACTACTGACTGCTGCTCGGATGGACAACTGCCACTGCTTTTCTTCTTAGTACATTCACAGTGTCATGACTCAGGCAAGCAGATACTCAATTATTAATGACTTATCTACAAAGAAAAATAATTAAAAACAAACCCAAAGCAATAGAGCACTTAATTAAGAGTTAGTGGTGGAGTTTCTGCTGTCTCTTAATGGAAAGCTTCCAAGAACAATTTACCTTCCAGAAAGAGTACCTGCATGAGCCTGCCTCATTAAAAATGCTTCCCGCGTAAACCAGAAGTCAGATCTTACTTTTAGGCAGGCAAATAAACTTATTGATTAGACACTAATTGGAGTTCTGCAGAGCGGAAGGGAGCCTGCATATGTTTCAGAGACTTCATGTAGAACCTTGCGTTGGTGTTGCATTGCTGATGATCCCAAGAACAGTTTACAGGAGGCCTAAAGGAAACTTTGTCATAAAGATGAGTTTTAGGACACTTTACTCCTCTATCTCTTGTGGCATCTCTTGGTATCTGGTTGGCTTAGAACTCCCTTGGGCATTTCAGCAATATAATTGTTATTGTCCTTGCTGTGTATAATACCATGTATTTTTTCATTGTTCATCCATTTTCTGTGTCTTAAAATACCAATCTGTAGCAAACTTCCCCCAAAATAGAAGGAAAATCCAAATGTCTTTAGTAGAATTAAGGTTTTCTGAAAATGCAAGTTAGCAGTACCTACTCATGATGCAAATCCTTGTGGAAGAGCTGTATATGCAGCATGTGCAAATGAGTCCGTTTATCTCTGCAAGAGGATACATCCAGGCTGGCTCCTGCCTTCTGCCTTGTTCCCCTGGAATTCTCTCTCTCAGCAGAAATCTCAGGCTACTGCAGTTTGGACAACCCAGGCTTACGAAGTCTTACAGCAGTAAGACCTGCGTGAATAAAACACTGTCTGGGTCTTAGGAATTCAGTAGTCACTGTTCCTGGGGCAAAAAGAATATAATTAAATAAAAGCAACTCATTTTAGCAGAATGAAAGTTCTGAAGGTGCTTATATCCTCACATTTCTGTCTTCTTTTTCTATGTTGCTGTATGCTTGCTCCTTTCACAGAATCACAGAATGGTTTAGATTGGAAGAGACGCTTCAAAATCAGACTTTCATCCAGCCTGTCCTTGTCTTTGGTGTCTTCCTCCCTACCCTGTATTTCTCTGATATTTTTCTCTCCATGCTTGTAGTGTAATGTCCTGTTCTGTTTCTCTTCCATCTGTAAATATGTGTCAGTAATTCCTGAGGATGCACAAACAGAAAGCAAGTCTAAGTAAGTCTCTAAATGCCATTTGGTATCTGGAAATAAAGAGCAAAACCAGCAGGATGTGACCAGCAATGGCTTTGCAAATCAAAGGGGTGAGTGTTGTGTTAAATGGAGTCACAGTCCTTTCTCTATTATTTTTTGTTGTTTTGAAGTGCTGGCAGTTTCATTGCTGGAGGGTTTTATTTCTCCTTTAGTTCTCTGTATGCTGTGTTAGCTGACAGTAACTGGCTGGTGAGGTAAATGATCTCATGACATTACTGACTGTGATGTTTTTGTTTTGCATTCCCCCCGTCTGTGGGAGGAGGGCTTTAATTTAATTACTTGGTAAGAAGAGTGAGTGACTGGTCACTTAAGATCTTGCAGAGAGTTTTAGCCTACAACTCCTTAGTGTGACTTGGTAAAAAACCCAGCTGGGCAGGCAGCCCTTTGCAATCACCATGGTCATCTGCTTTAATTAAGTTACTGTGTTCCCTGTATAGAAGTAAGTAGCTAAAATTAAATTGTATGAGTAAGCTGTTAATGAATTGTAAGTCACTCAATTTCTGACTTTTCAGTTAAATTAGAGATAATAAATAGTTGAAACCTTGGTAATGTTCGTTCTAACGCTTATTTTGACTCAGCTGTGCTTTCTCAGAAAGTTAGGAGAAAAATTCTTTAAGCTGCAAGTTTTCTGTCATTTGTGCTTGAGTTTTGTGGGTAACAGAAGCTCAACAGTGTCAGGATGCTCTTTACATGGATGGGTAGAGAAAACAGCATTTATGAGACATTAGTCTCCTTCTGTTTTGCATCAGTGATGGACCAAAATTCACTGGCAGAGAGAAGAAATTGAAAAGGAAGAGTTAATTGACATCCCTCCCTGCAAGATGACTTAGGCAGCAGTGATGGTGTCAGGGCGTGTGTATCCACGTTGCCATTCTCAGCCCTTGTTCTCTGTATTTAGTAAAGTTTTGGTTTTTTCTGAAGGCTCCTCTTACCATGGTCTTTTGGCACATGGAGGCTCTTGGTTGGCACAGTCAACAAAGCAGGCACCTTTAGTGGGGCTTTGTCAGAGATTGCTTCCCCCAGGCAAAGATACCTAGATTTATTTTTTTTAATTTTTATTCTAGCTATTTATGAAACTTAGCTATTGATCTTTCAAAAACCTGTTTTTGTTAACTGTATATGATGGGAGATCTGAACAGGGCTGCTTCTGCCAGCAGCTCATCCACTAAAACATGGCCCTCCATTGAGAACAGCATGTTCTTCCTCTGGAGACAAATAAATACCTTTTGACAGGTAACTTGCTAACTGTGTATTTGTGCATTGTGTTACACATGATTCCTGACATACCTAATTACCTAGAAATTACAGATAAAGGTCCCTTTATACTGACTTGACAAAAAATGTTTTGGTTGTAATTTTTATTTATAAGAACATGGCATTTTTTCAAAGATATTTTTAAGTAAACCTGTTTATTCTCTAAGTGCAGCTGTAAAACTGGTTTGAAAGAGGATTGTTGATTAAAAATGCAAGACAAATTTTGGTCTATTTAAGAACTTTTTGTGCATGATAGAAAACAGTCCAGCTGAAAGCATGTGGTGTAGCTGCACCTTTTCACATGTAGGATGTTTGTCAGTGGATGGTTGTTTGTGCATTTATTATTTTTCTTTTTTTTGGCTCTGTGATTCTAAATGTGTTACTAAATTTTAGAGGAATCTTAAGGAAAATATAATCTGAATTTTTAACCTTGCTGAACAGCCAGCAGGCTCTGAAGCTCCTGATTAGTGCAGAATTTGATCACAAAGCATGATTGAGAGTAGCAGCTTGTCATTGCGTGTGATTAATGACAGCTCCACCTGCCATGGAGCTTCCTAAGTGGTAAAAGCAATCCAAACTGGAGTGTCCTCTTCACTCAGTGGCAATTTAGGTTGCAGATTTATTCCCTCATCTCCTCCCCCCGGGCCCCCTCCGTATAGTGTGAAGCTGAAAGAAATGATCAGAAATACCTGCAAAGATTCAGGATTACAGCAGGAAACGGCTGGCTGGGGAGGGGAAGTAGTGGCACAGAAAGCAGTGCAGGTGTGTTGGTGCCTTTGGTTGATGGTTGGTAGAATGTGTAAATACGAGTGTGCTGTGCTGCTCCTGATGGAGGTATAGCTGGTGCAAGAGGCTGCACAGAGCTAGTTCAGGTGCACTCACCTTGCCCAGGCTGTGGTGACACACAGCCTGCTCTCACTAGATTTTAGCCATTTTTTAGGTTAGTTCTGTACTAAGTCTCAATAAGAATTCTTCTTTTTTATTTTTGATTTTTTTTAATAGCATCTGCAACACAGCACCTCTCCCTGTTAAACTCCTGTTTGGCTTCTGCTGACCAAAACCTTGACAGCAGTAGGAGCAAGCCTTGTATAATATGCCCTACTTGGCCTTTGAGAGCAAATCAATTTGGTACTATACCTGGAGACATGAAGGTACCTGACGTAGATTCCTCAGTAGTGAATGATTTCTGCATTAATGAAATCTTGCAGATACACCTAGTCATCCTGACTGATCTCACTAATGCTGTTATGGAGCAGAGTCTTTCATGCGGCCGTGGTTTGCACTACAAGCACAGATTATAGGGACCTGCCTGGGGAAAGTGTATATTTCTCTGTAATGGGAAAAGAAATTAGACTTCTGCAAGAAACAAAGCTATCGTTAGTGAGAAATAATGTGCTTCAAAACTGTGGATCAGTGAGGGCCTGTTCCTTTACTCTCCTGCCTCTGGTAAACACTCTACATAAATGATGCTTACAATTTTGTAGCTGACAGATCAGAAATAAAAATATGTTTAAAAAGAAAATGTTTTTCTGACATTCTGCTCCAGCTGCAGGTGGTTTGTCCTGGTGAAGCAGGTGGTGGTCCCAGGGATGCACAGGGTAAATAGTGTCTCATGGTAGGAAGGACAGACAGGCTGGGGGAGTCTGTCCTAATGCTGGAGGTCCAGAGGAAAATTTGAGAGGTGGCCTTGGATTGTGAGAATGACTCAAGCACATTCTAGCACTGATCACCTTTCTTAAAATAAAAAAGCTGTTTGCATTTGAGTCAGTGAGGGTGAGATTTGTCTCTCCTTACCTCAGACATCTAAGTTTAAGCTCCTTGCCCCAGGATGCCTGCATGGACAGGAGAAAGAAATAGATTGCCCTTACCATGTGCCTGTTGTGACACTGTTGGTGCTGAGCTTAAGCTGGGGTTAGTGTCTGTCTCTCTCTCTCGGCCAGTTTGTGCTGATGTAACTGTTCCCTATTGTTCACCTCAAGGAACTCACCAAGGCTGAGTGCAAGGTCCAGCACAGGGTCAGGGCCATCACCAGTGCCAGTGCAGATTGGGTGGTGACCCCTAGGGGTTTTTGGCTCATAGAAAGCTGGATCTGACCCAGCAACACATGCTTGCAGCCCAGAAAGCCCATTGTGTCCTGGGCTGCATCAAAAGCAGCAGGTCCAGGGCGAGGATTTTGGCCCTCTGCTGTCTCTGGAGGTCTGCATCCAGATCCTGAGTGTAAAACAGACATGGGCCTCTTGGAGTCACTCCGGAGGAGGGCCATGAAAATGGTCAGAGGGCTGGAAGGGTTCTCCTGTGGGGGCAGGCTGAGACTTTGGGTTGTTCAGAGCAAAGAAGATTCTAAGGAGATCGTATTGTGGTGTTTAAAGGATCTACAAGAAAGCTGGAGTGAGGCTTTTTATGAAGTCCTGTAGTGGCAGGACAAGACGTAACTTCAAGCTGAAGGAGGGCAGATTTAGATTTCATGCAAGGAAAAACAAACAAAAAAAAAAAAGATTCAGATGTGAAAAAACCACAAAAAGTGGTTTAGAGAGAACCACTCTGGTGTCAGTTTGTGGTAGCACTGGATGTAGGGATGCTGCTACATTTGGTACAAATTCAGCATGAAACTTTCTCTGGCTGCCTCTGTGGTGCTGCATGTTTCCAGCGAGTCTTCTTGGTGTTCTCAGCAGGGTAAAAGCTTGACGCTTCATTTTTAACAAAAATATCAGTTTCCAGAGCTTCTGTTTTGAATGCAATATGAGAGAGTGTGTATGTATAAATACTTCCTCTGGCTCATGCCTCTGTCTGCAGTTTGAATTAACATCAGTGTTTTGTCTTCACAAAAACGTTACCACACTATGTTACGTGCCAGTATGACAGCCTAATAGGATCACTGCTTCCAACTCTCCCCCTTTCTCCTTATTGCAGGAAATTATATCAGTTTAGCTAATGAGGAGCCCAAATACTGCAACTCGCAAATATTTGTTTTTTTGGCAGGCTGTTGTCTCTGCAATATATGGTCCTGTCTCTCCTAGTCCTTTAGTTTCAGAAGATGATACACTAGTTATTTCCATTTCCTATCCTTACCACAGAGTCTAAAGAGCAGCGTCTCTTTAAATGCAACATAGAACGTAATGTCTGGAGAAGTACTTGATCTGATTTGCCTTAAAAATGTGTATTTGTGGGGAAGGAAATACTAGGAGATGTTTGGATGATAGGAACTTTTAGAGTGTTTATTTATGGGTTGGCATTGCTAAGTGTATGAGCACATCAGCTCATCCTTTGAGGTGTTAAAGGAGGTATTTCTGTTACTAATTGAATTTGACGCCAGCAGGGAGACTGTGGCCTGGCTCAAAATCCCAGAGAAGCTGGTAAAAGAGGCAGAGAGAACCCAGTCCTGTGAGTTCTGTTTTCTCCCAGGCTGGTTGGAAACAGGATGTACAACATCTCTGGTGTGGAGGGGAGCATGGCTTTGAGACTCCGTGGATATTCTTTGTTCCGGACACAGTTCAGGTGATCCTGGTTGTTACTTAGGCCCTTGTCAGTAACATCTTGCCTGTGACAGTTCTATGTGCAGCTTGCCATACAGTCAAGGGAATTAAATTCAGATGACAGAAGTTACAGACTTACCTTATTCCCTGCTAAGAGGATACAGCTGGGAACTGTCTTGCTGCCATGGGGTGACTTGCAATGACTTGATCAGGAATCTGTGCGATTGGAGAAATTAAGTTGTTTGTACTGCAAAGCTAATAATATTTTTGTAAATGGTGTGAAACTGGTGGTAGTTGTGGGGTTTTATTCCTTTATGGGTATTTTAGTTTGAGCAGTTGTGCAAAAAGAAATTATATTTATTTGGTTGATACCACAATATATTCCTGTTCTGTAATTTTGATCTCTCTTTCCTGATACATAATTCAGTTACTGCCTTAAAGGCAGAAATAGCTTTGAGTGTACCGTTGTTTACTTCCATCAAAGCAGGATTTTACCTGCTGACCTATGAAGGACTCTTAAAGTTAGCTTTGCTGTACATGAAATGTTATTCAACGTTGATAAATCTAAGCTGAGTGAATATGTATGTTGTGAAGTCCCAGTAATGTGCAGAAAATGTAGCATAAGTATATGTTAACGTTGCAAAATAAAAAAATAAAAGCCCTTGGTAGAATTGCTTAGCTGATAACTCAGAAAGCAGAGGCTTAACTTGTTCAGAAACAAACAAAATCAAAATAGCTTTAGTTTCTAGGAAATGGAACATAACTATTAACATAACTGCCATCAGGAAAGGGGTTGTAAAAAGGTGAAATCTTGCTCAGCAGGTCTGTTTCTAGCCTGTATTTCAGTCTATTTTTCTTGCTTTCTTCTCCCCCTTCCTCCTGATCCAGGCTTCTGCTCCGGTTGGTTTTGCAGAGCTAGCGCAGCGCTGGTCCAGGGGGGCTGGCAGATGCAGGAATTGGAATTACTGACAGCTTTGCCAAGCTGTGCCCTATGGGGACAGGGGGATGTGCAGGTGTCCCCATGCCTGTGGCCGCAGCACTGCTGGGAGTGATGGGCAATGAGAGAAGAGTCCAGAGTGACTCAGGAGTGTGCTGTGGGAGTATTAAGAGAGAATCTTTTTCTTGTAAACTGAGACTTGAGATAGAAGCCTGGAAGCACAGTCAATCTGGAATATCGCAGAGCCTCTAAGCCTTTTTTTACCTCCTCTTCTTGCCATGTACACTCAAATGAAAACTTGTTTTCAGTCCACTTGGAAGAGAGCTGGTTCCTTGGAGTACGGGGAGAGAGTAAGAAAAAAGCTGAAACTCTAGTTTCTTCTATGTGGAATGTTCCATTTTTGTGAAAATTGCCCTCAACTGATAAGGCTGCAGAACAAGTTCTCTGTGAATTCAGGCCATTTTGTGCCTTAAAGGCTTCTCCCTCAAGAAGCAAAGGGGAAAAAAAAAAAAAAAAAAGGAATAAAAAGAAACCCAACTATCCAATTAAATATTGGAATTTTGAAAACCTAGTCATAGCAATTAAACACAGCCCCTTCCTCCTTTTATTTTTTTCCGCCTATTCTAAACAAGCCCAAAGCACTTTGCAAGCTACAAATGGAGGTCATACAACACAACCTAGTCCCTGTGGTCATTAGCCAGAAAACTGAAATACAGATGTCTCTGGGGCAAAACCAAGTAGTTTTAAGTAGGACACAACTTTAGGATAAGAAAAGAATGTCATCGAGCTGAGCTGAGATTCTCAAGGTAACTAAGAAGTTGCGCCCTTAGGTTGTAATTTTAAAGGTCTGCAGACAGCTGGCAGAGGGACCACAGCCTTAAATATGTATTTATTGTTGCATTTGCCTGTGTTCGATGCCCTTTTGTGTCCCATCTCCCCCTTGATACATGAAGTTTAGTTTGTAGCATCCTATTTTAAAGTCATTACTTGGAAATTTTGTGGTTGTTCATTTAAAATGTTACAGAAGGTTGAAGGACTTTCTCTTCAGCCAAAGCATAGGAAATTTTTTCTTAAATTGGAATAATCTTACTGCTGTGGTAACTGGGGAAATAAAATAATCCTGCAGAACCTGCCAAAATGGAAGCATGAACAGAGGCTTTGAAAGCCCAAATGGAAAAAAGAGCATGTTCAAGCTGCGATGGTTGATAGATGTTTGCAGTATTTTGACAATAAATGCCCTAAATTGTATTAAAAAAAAAAGGAAAACATTGGGGTTTTTTAATAACTAGTGTTTTTTAAAAGACACTATTTTGCTAGATTCCATCATCTCACTTAATTGTTTCATTAAATTACCAGTATTCATTGTAGCAATTACAAGTGGGTTTATTTTTTAAAATTCTAACCTACAATAATGGTATCCTGCAGATTGTAGAAGAGCACCCCAAGACATAAGTCTGAACAGTGTTGTTGTGAACATGGGATTTTTAAGTTTTCCTCTTCTGTTGAAGGTTTTTTAAAGAGCTATTGATAATTCCACCATCTGGGAATGTGATAAGTGGTGTCTTTGGTCATTCTGTGTAGAACATTATGGAAGGTGTGGTAAAGCTTATGAAGTCAGTGCTGCCTGTGTCCAAAATGAGTGGTCAGGTAGGGCTCCTGAGGACTAGCTCTGTACAGGTGCCACCTCCTTGTGTATTTCTACCTTAGGCTGTTTGGTAAGCAACCAGACCTAATTTTTGGGAGCTGCGGTGGGACATGAAACTAGGGTAAAGTAACATATATTGCTCTTCCTAGAGTTGTGTGGTGTTATTTCAACAAGTGGAAGCCCTAAGCATGATGCCTGTGGGAGAAAATAATGGTGTTAAATGGGGATGAGTGCATGGTCTTCCTCTATAACCCACCTCCAGATGTGGTGGTGATCATAAATATCTTGCTGTGGCTGGTTCTAGTATTAAGCAGGACTCTGCATTTTAATGGGATGAGCATAGAGCTGAGACATTAGCTCATGGGTCTTAATCCACGACTGCCTATGATAATAATTAAATTTTCTGTCTGACTTCTGTTTGAAGCTGTGAAATGGGTAAGTTCATATTCCTTCCCAGAGGAAATTCTGGGAAGGGTTCCATGGCATTAAATCCTACCCAAGGAGCAGCCATGGGGGAAGTATTTGTTCCAAGGATGCTGAAGCAAAGTCCTTGGAAGAAGAGAGAGAATGACCAAGATCTACATGATGTTCACTGTCCCATAGAAAAGTGTGAAGGTTGTGGATAGAGAAATATCCTGCGGGTGGCCTTTCCCATCAAGGGCCAATGGGAAGCTGCCTAGAAGCTGTGTTTTGGGAAGAGGATATTTCTCTGGAGCCCTTTCTCTAGTCTATCCACATGGTGTCATTTGCTGGCTCTTTTATTAACATGGGTTTTAGACCTTCCCTCATCTTCCCTGCTGTGCCAGTTTTTCCTCTTTTTTTTTTTTTTTCCCCCTCAGAAACATCAAGACAAAATTAAAGAGGATTTGAAAAATTACATCACCCACACAAAACTTGTTGCCAGTTTGGTTTTTTTTTTTTTGTTGTTTTTTTTTTTTTTCTTTCTGTAGGGTCTGCCTTTTTTTCTGCACCTGCTGCCATCTCTGCTATTTTGATGGGCTTTACAGAGCAGGCAGTGCCAGTTGTGCATTGCGGATAAAGCTATGACAGTGGTTTGTCCCAAATGATTTTAACATGAAAATAGTAAGTGCAGAGTGCTAACTAAATACCCATAGAAGAACAAGAGGCAGTTCTTCTCAGGTGATGTTTGCCACTTCTCAATTCAACCTCTCATACTCATCTGCAAGGTCACTGGGGAGGTCCTGCAAATCCTGTGTTTAATTTGATAATTTAACTTTGTCCAGATGCTTGTTGTTTAGGTTTCTTGTTGCTGTGGCTGTTGAGAGTGATCATGCTGGGTCTGTGAACACCCCATCTGTCTGACATGAAGTCTGAGTGGAAATGTAGGTAGAAAATGTACAGTAAGCCTGGCTGGTTGCTGGGTATGGTTCTTTTCTCTAGGACAGGGCTTTATGCATAAGGATATTGCAGGAGAATCACTGGAATTCTTAAGGGCTGCCAGTCTTTGACTTCCATGTTTCACATGAGCATTGTTTTAGGAGTGGTAACCTTTCACTGATCTTTCTGATTCAAATAATGCTAATTTAATATATATTTCTATTGATACATGTGATGGTGAGAGAGCAATTGCTCACCAGAGGTGCAAGCTTAAATGAATGCATTGCACTGAAGAGAATCATGTGTGTGGTTTGTTTAGGGTTTGGGTTTTTTTGAGAGACTTTGACATAATTTTTTCAAAGACAGACTCTTTGTAATTTAATGTCTGGACTTTTCTTTTGTTTAGGAATGGGAAAATTGTTCTTTCCTCCAGCTATTTTCAGTGTGCCAGTTCCTAGAATTTTATATAGAGAGGATAATATTTAGGTCATAGGAAGAAGGCTGTGGGAAGTTGCCTTCAAATGTACTGTAAATATCATAGCAACAGTTATGAAAGAAGGAAAATTGTAGCTTCTCACCGTGTTAAAAAATCAAGTAGCTCAGTTAAGCTATTAATTAAAACTATATGAAATGCAGTGTAGTGCCACATTAGACTCTGTGAATGAACCAATAAGATTTTCTATGTAAGAACAGAAGTAACCATCCAAGAAAAATAAAAGTGGCAAGATTAAGGCTGGAATCTTTTTTTAATTTGAACAGAATAAACTAGAAAGGAAAAATAATAGTTCTGTTGTCCACCAAAAAAGGCACTGTAGCTTCTCAGTGGACAGTCAAATCTTTGGGTCTGAGGAGTTGCAGATGCCATCCAGGCATACTCATACCACAGTGCTGACAGATTTTCAAGGATAAATAAGAATTGAAGACTTGTGGATGTAAAAAATGAATGCAATTTTTTTTTCCCTATAGCTGAAGAGGTTTTTTTAATGCCTGAAATCAAAAAGACAGAAATTGTTAAAAATTAATGAGTTTGGGGTTTTTTTAATTGTTTATACCAAAGTTGTGTAGTATCAAAAAAAAAATGTTAGAAACTGACCTAGATCAGCGTTCAGCTGAGTACAGAAAGTCCCTCAGTGGCACCTGGTCAAATGAAGAAGTTAATCTCTCTGCTCTCACAGGCTATCAAATGTTACACTTTGGCTCATGGGTAAGTGCTTGTTAGTGACTGGGAGCTGCTGGTATTGGTTTCCAAGGGCCTGGAGAGACATCCTCTGGGGTTTTGTGACTGTCAGCTCAGGGAACACTCAGTCAGGCCAGAAGAGGCACTGGTGTGGCTGTTTCCCCATCTTTGCCAAACAAGGGGATTGCTTGAGCTGCTGAGCATCTCTAATGCCACCGGTGTGGAGCTGCCCGGGCAGAAGGCTGCAGCCTTGGAGCTGGCTGTGCAGGGAACACCGTGCAGGTGTCTGGAACGATGGGCACACAAGAGGTTTCCTTGAGTTTTGCCTCAATCCAGCCCTAGGCATGCTCCTGAGGAAAAGCAGACAGTAGGAATTTGGCCACCAGCCCAGCTTTCAGGCATCTCAAACAGAGAGGGAAGATGTCTTCTGTGTCCCGCAGTTGGACACTGTGTTTTGTCTCCGTCCTCTGTAGGGAACAGATACAAGCAAGGGCAGAGTGCTCAGGAAGTTGCTGTGGGGAGAGATGTAATGCATGATGTGAGACGTGGGAAGCAGAGGGGTTTTCCTCACCTTTGTTTTCACATAATCTTCATTTCACAGTAGTGTCATTACGAGAGGTTGTTGAGACAGTATCAAGTCTGCACTCTCACTGCTTTTTTCTTTGGAGGGGCAGAAGGAAGACATTTGGTACCCTATGGCTTGTTTTCATCCTGACCTGACTTGAGGCATGAGTGGTACAGCATGCAGCTGCCTCAGAAACATCCATAGTTGGGGAGTGGATTGAGTGAATGGAGTAGATGAAGCAGACTTGAAGTTCTTTGAAAAGCAATTAAATTTGCCTATCACTTGCTATTTGAATGAGTGCACGTGGTATGTTGATGGGTTGGTTTTGGCCTGAAATGCTGTCTTATAGAGGAAGATGCAGAAGCTCTGGTTTTACGTGGTGGGGCTTTTTTGGTATCTGCTTAACAGTGCTCTGAAGTAAAAGCTTATGGCGCTGAAAGATAAATGGATTGAAGCATGCCCTCAGTAAGGCAGATGCATGAGGAACACTAAACCAAAATTCTCCCTTCTTCCAAATAATCAAATTGGGGGAAAAATTCAGAAAAAACAAGGTTGTGTGAAAATCAAGCTCTTGTATCATAAAGTACCCCATTGCAGCTTACTCTCTCTTGCCACACTTCAAACATTGATGGGACTGTAAATGGCTCTCTGTTAAATGTATGCAAACCAGATTGTACAAAGCAATGATTTAAAACAACAGCTGCCTTTCATCTTTGGTGAAGACAACAAATATTATAAAATCTAAATTGTCTGGAAAAAGTAGTTTATCTTTGAATCCTGACAGCATTCAACAGCTGAAATATATAAATGCACTCAATTTCAGCTTTGGAACCTAGATTTAATGAGATGCTTGGAGGAAAATCTTTGGAAGGGCTTATATAAATTGTAGAAATGGGCCACTGTGTTGTCACAGATAACTACTTTTTTTCAACTTTTGATCCATTTTTATAAGCAATCATTTTATCAGACAACACTTGGGTTTGCGCTTTACCTGTCCTTTTTTAAAAATAATTTTCAGCAGTAACAAATAGTCACTGGCTGGAAATGGAGTCCTGTCACTGATGCCACCAAACAACAATCAACAAATGTGGAGTGGAGTGTGAGCTGCTGGGAGCTGTGTGGTGCAGGATGCACGTACTGCAACTCAGCTCCAGTCTTCCAGTTCATTAACTATGGTGCAGAAAGAATGGAGGGGAAAACAGGGAAGGGTGTGGGTTAAAGCAGAAAAAAAAAGTACTTTTCTGTTGGTTTCTTATCATAAAGAAAAATGTGTACCAGATATCTGAGAGGCTGCAGAGCTCACGCTTCCTCACAACTGACTTTATTCTGATGCAGCAGTAATATCACTGAGCAATCTGCCATTCTCATTTACTACTTGGTGTAGCTCAGTGATGAGAGATGGTATTTGGCCTCCTTGTCTTCCATTTAGTTAGGAAACAGCCCAGGATGTTTTTAAATAGAAAGACATTCTTACATTAACATGAAAACAAAATATATTTTGGCAAAGATACCCTGATAGGAATGGAACCCTGTGGAAATGCTGAGAGTTGCATCAATCTTAGGAGAAGGTTATTAAATTTGATATGGTATCTGCTCACTAATTATAAACTGAAATTCCTGGAAGCGAAGGAATGCCCTTTTTATTTTCCCTGTTGTTGACAGCTTAAAATAAGTTATGCTAAAATAGACGTGTTCTTAGTTTTTCTTTTAGTGTGAACGTGAGCTGTGTGAACTGGAGTCTACTGCTTTTTCTTCCAAGAGGCACAGTTTTGGTGTATACCAGGAAAGCAGTTAGGAGTCACAGTCTACACTGAAACCAGCTGTCCATTCCGTCTCCAGCCCAAGTCCTGAAGGCCATCCTTCCCCAAATGGGCAAATTAAAACCATGGAGAAGGGAACCAGGGACCTACCACATACTTAAAACTCCCTGTTTTTCACATCTTTATGATGTGAATCTATTTATTGCCTTACATTCTGGGTTATCTAAGCTTGCTTCTTTCCTGTGCCACCAAGGCCAGTAGTCTTTGATTTGAGCTGGTCCCAATTTGTCAAATAACAATCACTGTTCAGGTACAACAGAATTTTTATCAACTATTTCTGCATTTTTCCGCAGTGGCTTAGTCACCCATCTAGATATTGGCAGATGTTGTGGCATTATCAATATAACAGATTTGAAATACTTTTATCTTTTCCAGGAAATACCAGTTTTGGTGACTTTTGTTTATTCATCGACTTCACTTACTTTAATACTTGATCCTTTCCAGGGGATTTGTTTTGAAGGTATTCAAATGTCCAGCTGTAGTTTCAGATTTTGCTTTCATTGCCAGACAGTAAGCTGGAAATAACTTTAAAGTCATCACCCTTACCCCTCCTCTAGTGATCAGATCATGCCAGCATGTGTCCTGTCTGTGTTGCAAGTGTTTGTTTCTTCTTGATGATGAACTGTTTGTGCATTTGTATTTTTCTCCCTTCTTTCAAGATCTTTGACTTGAGACTGATCATTGCGTTTTGCAGCCAGTTAATGTTAAAAAAAAATATTCAAAATTCAAATGCAGAAATAAATTCAGTAAATACTTAATGCTGGATGGGTTTCCCTTCCCTTCAGTCTTCACTTCTGCACTGGCTGAGATATTCAGAGAAGATATATTTATGAATAAATTGCATTCTTCTAATCAGAAGCACAGATTGATATGGAAGGGACTTTTAAAGACCATCTAATCCAACCCTTCTGCCACTTCCAGGGATGGGGCAGCCACAGCTCTGCTGGGCAGCCTGTGCCAGGGCCTCACTCAAGGTGTTATTGAGGTGCAGTGGTGGGTAGTTTTTCATACATTTTGGAGTTAGGTCTGGGGTAATAGTGCCTTTCTGGTGGGAGAAGAGGGTGTTTGGGCTGGTTGGGTGTTGGGATTTGGCAGCAGTAACAGTTTTAACACCATTTATTTGGGTTTTGTTTAACCTTACAGGATAAATGTGTGATGTTCTACTTCTGTTTTATGTCACAACATGAGGGCGTCATAGGGAGTTATCCTGCCTCTATGGTTGCAGAAAAGAGTGTTTTCCATTTGATATGCACTTATTAGATTTTGAGCTGAAAAACTGTAGGTTAGCTGTGGGTTTCTGCTTCCTTTTTCAGTGGTTAAGATGATGCTTGAGGAAACTTCTTGTTTACTGAGGGAAGAGGCCTAATATCTCTTTAAGTCTTCTTGGATTGGTATTTTGAGTATAATTTAATTTTCCTGTTTTTTCTCTGTGTGTTTTTCCAGATCTGGAAAAATTTGGGGAAGTTTTTTTTTTTATCAGTCACTTCTTTATCCCAGAGTTTCAACATTTTCTCCAGTTGGTTTCCACTGGCAGTTTTCCCTTGAGCTGCTGTTATTGTATCTTTCATGCCATTGTCTGTGTTGTGAACTGTTAAGCAGCTTAGCTATGACTGTTTAATTTCTCTGTTAAAGCTGATGTTTTTGAATAGACTTGGCTTGCTTAACACCTCTCCAAAGCTAGTGGACATCTTCCCTTCACTCTTTTGGTACAGGTTTTCATTTTCTAGGTGAAAGCAGATTTCTGGGTCAGGCCCTTGAATTTAGAAGTCATTTTCTTTGAGCTTCTTTCAAAAACTACCAGTTTAATATAGTTCACTACATAATTCTTATTTTCAGGCTGTTGTTTTTTTTTGTTTTTTTTTCAATTTATTCCTCATGTCAGTTGCTGATTTCTCTGAACCTGTGCGTGAGAGTTTGAATGTGTTGTATCATCATTTCTACAGAGATATCCCTTGCCTCTGATTTCTGCATCTCCAAAATTCATTTCCATTGTGGGAAGTGATTGGTGTACAGCCTAAAACATGTCAATTGTGAATTGTGTTGGATATGCATCTTGCAGTCCATAAAATCTTTTATTGATATTGATCTGAAATTGCTGCTGTAATCGTATTCAGTCCTCCAACGTGGATTTCTCTCAGTATTTTTTATTTTGCCTTTTTAAAGTTTGGGTTTTGTTCTTGCTTTGCATGAAAAGTAATCAGATCAGATGTCAGCTGCACTACACACTTTAATATCCTGGATAAGTTGAGCTACGTTTTCATTCCAGTAGACAGGTTTTTAATCTGATCTATGGGTAGATATCTTCCTAGTGGAATGAATATTCCACGAACAAGAAACCCCAGAGCGATTCTGTCAGTCTTTTGCCATCATGACTTTTAAAAATCATTATTTTTATTTATTTAGTTAGTTATTTCCAAGCATGCTTATGAATTTCATGCAGGTTGTTGTCAGGTTTCTCCAGTGTTAGCAGGTGTCATGGCTGAGGACCCTGTTGCAGTTCGCAGCAAGATTCAGCAGCTCAGTCGTTTTTCAGTGAGTGGAATCCTATAATTGTTATTTCTGTATAACATGTGAAAGGCAAAAGTTTGGCTGTTAATTGGCTCCCAGTCCTCCTGCAGCATATCAGCATTAGAAATCCTAGTTAAATGTTCTTTCAGCAGGGAGGGAAAACCATTTTTCCATCTTGTTTCCTCATGCCTATAATGAATTCTCATATTTAGCTATATCTTTTAACCTATTCCTCAGCATCAGCATAAGCTGTGAATTTTGAGAACACAGTCCTCTTGTTTTCTGTTACTTGTATAGCTTTTGACCTTACTGATTTCTAGTATCCCGGATAACTGTAATTGTAGCTGGTAAAGAACCACTCATTTTGGAAATTGTTGTTGCATTTGGAATATGTTACTGCCACTCCTCTGTGCCTTCCCCAGCTGTGTGGTGCTCTGCTGCAAGTAAAAGGGGAGATGGGAGCACTCCAACATCCAGTTTTATCAGCCAGCCTCTCCTGAGAAGTCACTGAAAGGGATTTTACTAACCCAGGAAGGAGAGGTTTGCAAAGTACAGAAGAGATGAAAACATTATTTGACAGGTAACTATTATGAGTGGCAGAACAGAGTAGCTGTCTTTAGCTGCTTGTGAATGTCCACAGGCACAACTGACTTGTCAGAGCCTCCTTATCCAGATAATTTCTATAAAAGCTCAGTCCTTGAGATACTCTTGTAGCGTGGTTTGTTGTAGTGCCAGCCTTGTTTGGCTTGCTGAGTTAACCTGCCCTGCTCAGGTATTTCTGTTGACTTGTCATGTCAGCTCATTCCTGAGGGTGAGTGGAAGTTGGTGGGTCTGAAACACAGAAAATAACTTGGTTTTTGTGTGGTCTTTGCTCTTCTTGACCTGCCTGGCTTGGCTTAGCCTATACTGGAGAAAGTTGCAGCTCTTGGTGTAACCTTCTAGGTTCCCATGATGTTCTGTGGTCTTTTCTGCCATGCCCACGTGTAGTTCCTCAGGAAGATACCACTGGCCCAAATGATGTTAAATTCTGAATTACATTTTTCTCTGCTTAGAGGTGGATGCTTTCCCATTCCTGGTTGTGCTCAGTCCTTTTATACAAAAAATAGACACTTTTGAAAGTAGCCATGATTGCAAAATTTTTATAGTTTTATTATTATTGGTTTTAGATCCAGCTTTGTGTACATGGCAGGAAAATACCTGTTCATATTGCAGTTGTGAAATTTGTCTATTAAGGAAGTAAAAAATGATACTTGACTTGCTGTCATGTAGTATAGGATGCTGATCTTCAGTCCAGTACCACACGTAGGTTTCTTGGCTGTCATTCTAAATCTGTAAATACGTATAAAGCTATATATATGTGATATATATATATATATATATATATATATGAAATTAAGAGTATCTCCTGAACGTAGCAGGAGTATTACTTGAATGTCTTTTTCATTTATGTGACAGGGAATTGCAGTGGAAAAAATGTGCAGGCATGTATCTCCAGCTTTCCTTGAGATGTTGGACAGTGTTGCAGATTAGCGATAACACGTGTAATCACAGGTTGAGATTCTGCTGCAGGGGATAATCTATTGTTGTTTGTTACGTTGAGTGCTTTTTCTTTCTTAGCCTGATTTTTCGTGAGTCCCTTTCTGGGGTAGACTAAGGCTAGTTGTCCTTTTATGAAATCCCAGTTGGTGATTGCTATTAGCAACACAGTAACACATTTCCACAAGCTTGCACCTGGTTAAAAAAAAAACCCAAACCAAAACGGCATCATGTGCTGCTTTGTCTCTTGGGTTATGAGGTTCAGTTTAAATAGCTGATTCCTGCTCTGTGCTGAAGTACTCAGTAATCTGCCTCTGAAAGAAGCTGAAATGTGTTTTGTTGTGCATGTGGTTTACTAAATGAAGTAATCTGGAGTTTAAAATCCCAGTATCTTGTGTCTTTTAAACAGTAATGATGAACAGTTGTCACAAATGGAAGGCAGAAGATGAGATGCCACTGTAGGTGTGAGGGTTTTTGGTAAGAAATAAAGCTTGCTGGCTGGAGGATCCTTGTAGCTGTAATCAGTTAATTTTTTGATTAGAGCTTGGGTTATTAAATCAACTTTGAATACCCATGAAGCTCTTATTGAGGTCCCTCCTAGCAGCTCTTCTACAGACAAAAATGGACTGTTGAAGCTGAATCAAACATTCCTTAAAATCAATGAGAAGGGTGTTTTATGTTTGGGAAGTTTGGTTAGTCCTATGATGCTGGAAAAGATGAAGTGATTTAACAACTTGGCCTGTGTTCTGCTTGTTCCCCACCACCCACCCTACCACTCAGTTTGGATTATTAATTTTACTAATAGAAAATATATTGACTTTATATAGGGTTCTTGGTAGTATCTCCATGAGCTTCTAAGATGCCAGCAAGGCAGAATTTAGGGGAACTCTAATATTACAACTGATGTGGAGAGGGGAAAAAAATGGAATGGCTTTTTAGCACATGATTCCTGAAATTTGAGCGTGTCATCTGGAGAAAACATAATCCTCCAGAGTTTACATATCTGAGTCTGTTCTTAGTCTTCCGATTGACAATAAGTAGTGTTTCCATGTTCCAGCACTGAGTAAACATGTTTTTAGGGAGCAGAGTATATCTGTTCTGGCTGAGGAATATACAAGAGGAGTTGTACTATGTCAGCTGTTCAGGTTAAGTTCTTCTTAACCATCTCTTGAGGAAAAAACGCTAACCACAACAATGTAATAAAACAGATGGAGAGCACTGTTTCTTCATATCTTTCTGTGACAGGGCACATTCTTCTAACAGAATTACCTATATTAAATTATGGATGAGCTATATTGCAAAACTAACACCAACTTCTGTATTTTCCAGCCATTCTCCCTGTGTTTGTCCCAAATGGCATTAATCTATAGATATTTGTGTCATTTCATTGTGGTAAAGCAAAACTATACTCCCAAGCAGCAAAGTCCCTGATGATGGGATTTCAGTGAAATGAGTGGGAACAAGTCATTCTGTATCCATTCTCTGCAGCCCTCAGGCAAATACAGCAAGAAACTTCCTGGAACTTGTTGAACTTCCCAGGGGAAGTAAAAAAAAAAAAAGAAAGCTTTTCTTGGTGAATTAAGTTGCATATATTTTATGTGGAGGTTAGCTGGGAATTCCATCTAGGCATAAGAGCCTATCACCCTGGCTGCTGGGGAGACACTGTGTGTTCTCCCTTGAGACAACCAGAGCCTTTGCCCAGCAGTTTGGAGATACCCAGGAAGAAAACAAGATTGGTGCTAACAAGTTCCCAAGGGGGCTTTTGCTCAGTCCCCTTGCATAAGGAAGGTGATTGTTCTAAAACAATCTTCTGGATGAGAAGCAGCAGGGCCAGAGGAGAAAGCAGTGGGGTGCTTGCAGAAGAACTCTTAAACACAGGTATACCCTTATGTAATTAACTCCCTTCCCTGCTTAGTATGTCTGGCAAGAAGTGGGAATATTTCACAGGAAATGGAGCTGCTATTGCAGCAGATGTGGGGTTTGAGGGGTTTTGTTCCTCACCCAGTACTGGCCTCATTATATTGGAGCACAAGTTTTATGAGGAGGAGCTGAGGGTGTTTAGCCTTGAGAAGAGGAGGCTCAGGGAGGACCTTACTGTTCTCTACAAGTCCCTGAAAAGAGGCTGCAGCCAGGTTTGTCTTCTCCTGGTTAACAAGCAATAGGGCATGAGGAAATGGCCTCAAACTATGCCAAGGGATGTTTAGACTGATTACTAGCAAAAATTTCTTCATTGAAAGGGTGGCAGGCATTGGAACAGGCTGCCCAGGGAAGTGGTGGAATCACTATCCCTGGAAGTGTTGAAAAAAAAAGTGTAGCTGTGCTTAGGTTTAGTGGTGGACATGGCAGTGCTGGATTAGTGGTTAGGCTCCACAATCTTAGAGGTCTTTTCCAACCTTAATGATTGTGTGCTGCAGTTAAAACAGCATGGGCTGAAGCCCTCACTTGTGACTTAAGCCAACCAGATGTTTGCTATTACAGTCCTCTTTAGGCTCCGCATTTCTGAGGTTGCTTTAAATACTGTAATTTTAATTTAGCGTGATTCTGTATAGCTGTATCTGTATTAGTAAATGAAACAGGGCCAAGGCACAGGCTCGAGTATACTTGTGCATTTGGGTGATGTTCACATGCTCTTGGGCTGGGTTTTGGATGAGGGCTTTCTCTAAATCATCCCCAGGTGTGGGCACATCTGTGGAAATAGGCTGGACAGAAATACATCCTGAAGGGGAGTTTTGGGCAACTGGAGTGGCAGATGCAATGTACCAGAGAATTGACACTGACCTGTTAAATGCATCTTACTGGTGTGATATATTTATTGAAGTCGAGAGCCTTGTTGAGGTTCTATTTAGGGGTTTGTGGGTTTTTTTTTTGGATGCCTGGAGCTCACAAGCATGTGTATGTACATACAGATGTGTGATACGAGATGGCAGAGCTGTTTCTGCCCCATGTGGGAGTGCTGTCGTGGGGAGCAGGTTTACTTTCCTCCTTGCTAGGAAAAGTGGGAAGAGTTCTACAGGCATGCTCACATCCCATACCATGCTTTGATAGCCTGGTGGTTGTAGCTGCCTCCTGGGGCTGATTTCAGATTTCAGGTGGGATTTCAGGTCTCAGGCAGCTGAGAGGTTTGAAGCACAGATATCTGTGTTTAAGGCAAGTGCTTTAACCACTGAGGTATTGAAGGGAAAGGGAACAATGCTTTCTAACCGCTTAAGGGGAAAAGGCAAAAAAGCTCCACTTTTTATTGCTCTCGGCAGAGGGGAAGGGAGATGAAACAGAGCAAATTCCAGTAGGGAGATCACTCCTGGGAAGCGGAAATGAGGGTTTCAGAGGGCCAGATCTTATGATTTATTGCTCTCTATAGTATTTCCTGGGCTTATGGTAGTCTCCTGGCTGCCCCATATCCCATGTTGTGCAAGCCCTGCCCTGGTGTGTCTCTCATGGTGCCTGGCAGGGAGCAGAGCACTGCCCTGCCACAAGGCAAGTTCCTCACTGCTTCTCACTTTCTGCAAATACTGAATCATCTTTTGTGATCTAATTTGTTTTAATAGCTAGGAGTATTAAGTTTCATTCTCATTCTGTTTTAAAGGTGCTGTGTAACTACAGATCAGTATGATTTTTATTTTTTAAAGATGTACTTTTCCTGATGTTTGTGTTAATTCCTCCTTAATGGTCTTGAGTTCCAGTACTCTGAGCTGATTCTGTTACTTGGTCAAATCCCATTCTGGTGCTTCAGAGACACTTTCAAAAAATAGTGGTGGGTTTTCACCCCCTTTTCCTGGTATGGTATTAATTTCTGACAAGAGTTCCATGAAATACAGCGTTAAGTTGATGAAATTAACTTTTCTTGATCCGAGAGATTAAATGTGGCTGTAAATTTTTAAGCAGAACCAGTTGCTGCAATTCTCCATCAAAGAAAATCTTGCGGACTTGAACGAGTAAGACTTAGAGATAGTGTTCTCCTGGGGAAGCTGATTAGTTAATACTTGAGTAATATATTTTTCTTTCCTCTCCCCCTGCATCTCCGGACCTGAAACAACAGAAGTGATTCCTAGATCAAAAGACTGCTTGAGTCCCTTTTATCGGACAAATATCATAAATGGTAGGCTCTTAACTTTTCACTTGAGTAACGGCTCAGCCTTTCACGATTCCTTTAATAAATTTAAAGTAGGTCATAATACCCACCACTGCATCCTTAAACTGGTATAAATCTTGGTTTTCAGAGTTTTAATTACAGTGGCTGCTCCCATTAGGTGGTCTTGTTTCATGGCAGGATGCTAGACAGCTCTCTTGCTCTAAGTCATTTATGTGGACTGCGGGTATGTCTGTCAAACCATAATGAGCAATGAAAGAATGAAGAATGTTAATTTAACTGGTGCTGCTTTTGCTGTTAACGTAAGTACCACCAGCTGCACCTCGTAAACATTTGCTGTTTGCTTGCCTGCGCTTTGCTGTTTAGCGAGGCCTCGTGTGATTGATAGAGGCAGAATCAGACTGATGGCTGGCGTGCCGCAACTTTTCCGAAGCGCTGCTTCTCTGAATGCCTTTTTGTTGCAAGAGACAGCTCCTAAATTTTAATTGCTTTTCAAGCTACCAAGTGCTGCTCGTGTCAAATGCGGATAATTGTTTTATGACATAGAGGTGCTATAAATTAAGGAGAGGTCAGCGTAGATAATGCGTGCATTACCTGCTGGAGGAGTGATGGTTGGGTGGAAGTGACACTTAGGAGATGCTCACTTTGGCGTGCGGGGGTTCTCAGTGCTCACACACAGCTTCTTAAACAATGGGCCCTAATAGGAAGAGACTGGTTGCAACAATAGCAGTGCTTGAATTCACTTTATAATTAGAGAAATTACTGAATAATGCAGAACTCCACAAATGGCTTTTGTTCCGACCGGTTAAGTGTTCAGGTAAACATTCAGCATAAAGCTGTAGACCTTCATTCACCTGCCAGTTGTGGTGTGCACGCAGCAAAAGCACATTTTGTTCCTCTCTGGTGGGTCATTAAGAGGGTGATGGACCCCAGGAATTTGACACAGGCCACATGTGCTCCAGTGCAGCTCACCCACAATCATCTTTCCTTCCTGCTCTTGCTTCACTGATTAAGGTGCTCCAGTACTTCTTGGCATGAAGCTGCTTCTTGTTGTTGTACTGTCCAGCTTTTTCTTCTTTGCCTTGATAGTTTCTTGAAGTGTTTTTCATCTCTAGCATAGTTCCTTTCTCTCTCTGTCCTGATATACACAGTTATTTTAGAGATGATTTACTACAGCTCTGTTTTTTATGCCAAATGTATGTCAGGGTGAAATGCTCTAAATCAAAATGACTGCAGTCTTTAAGATTTAAATTATTTAGGATTTAAACAAAGAAAGAATTACTCTTAGAAGTAATTGATTTCTTTTTGTTCTATATTGCATATAACTTATTTTCATAATATACTCCAGTTAGTAATAATTGAAATGTTATGAATTGCAACTTTAAATTTATACTACTCTTTGCTAATTGTAATAATATGCTTTTATCTCTGTACACTATTAGGTTTTAAAGCTTTATATTCTCAAAGTAACAAATAGTGTACCTTTATTAAATTTTTAACAGATTAATCCATGACGAGCCATTTTTTTTTCTTTTGTACAGCTACACTCAGTGAAACTTTTTTTTTTTTGAGTAGAGATGGAAGGGATGCAGACCAAAGTAGAGCTGGTGGTTACGACTCAGGATTGGATGGTTATGGCACCAGACCACAGGCCAGGGTCTCATCCCTGCTTCTGGAATATTCCAGAGGGATGAGAACTGTAGTCATCCTGGATAGAAACTTGTAAAACTTCTACACTCGTAAAAATTGTGTGTTGGATACCAGTGTTCTCCTTGTGTCAAAACCTACCCTATAGCCTATGTGTTTCTAGGCTTTAGAGTTAAGTTTCATTGATTTCAGAGAATTTCGTTTATGTAAACTTCTGGTGTCTGTGTACTGAGATGCTGTAGTGAGATTTTTAAAAAATGCTTGCATGTAGTTCTAGGGACCTAAACTGGTTATTATAGGAATTCATGCCTGCAAGGCTTTGGTATTAGGCTATAATATCTTTCCCACTTGGTTCCCTTTTTTCAGCCCATGACTAAGAAATTAACTTCCCCTGGTCTCAGTAAAGAAAATACTTTGAGTTACAGCTGGCTGTGTTAAAACAAACAAAAATGTATTTCTGGACAGCAGAGGCTGATAAAACTGGCTTCTTGAGAAAGATTACCAAAGAGAAAGACAAATATATTAGCATTTATAAAAATAACTTACTTTACTTTTTAATACACAAACGTGCTTGAGTTGACTTTAGATGTATAATTTTAAGTTATTATCTTTTTGCTCATAATCTGAAGAGAATTCACTGATATAGAATAATAAAATTGTTTGTGTTGGTAGGAACTTTAAAGATATCTAATACATCCAATAAAATATTCTTTAAACCTTAGTATGTTTAAGCTCTTATATTAAACCAAAGTTTTAATACTTTGTTTTTTAAATTAAATTTGAAATTATTACATTTTAATCTCATGTAACTGTGAAATATTTGTTTTAATACAACTTAGTGTGAATTTCATTATGCCTTCTTAAGGGAAAAAAATCATTTTACTGTCTTGTAACAGTATTTCCATGTAGTGGACTGTTTAATTTATAGCCACTAAAAATAAAAAGTATTTTTTGCGTAACTCAAAGGATTATTTTAATGGCCTTGACATAAAAAAATTCCCATTAAAATTTCATACCACCTCCAAAGCAGGATCTTTCCATTTGCTATACAGTTTTTCTTTTGGTTACTTTTTTTTCCCCCCCCAGTCTTGACTGTTGTGAGCAAACTGAAGAAAAGACCATGTGGGTGTATTCAAGTCCTGTTTCCACTGTTCCAGTATATAACTTCAGCAGCAGACCTGTGCTCCCCCTCAGTGTGGATTCCTCACCCTCTTTCCATTGACCAGAACAAGCTTTGAGTGGATTGAGGGAAGCAAATTCCAGTTCCTCAAGTGGCTCCCAGCAGCTTTTCCAGTGCTGTCTTGAAAGCAGCTGAAGATTTGAGCTGTGATAGGAGGTGACAGTGGTTAATGTTGGTTCCTCTTGCCACAAAACTGGTTTGAAACTCACACTGGAACATAGTTTATGGAAGTGAAGAAGGGATACGAAACAAAGCTAGCTATGGGTGTCCCTACTACTAAGTATTTCTTTCATCTGATTTCAGGGAGGTTGATACTTTGGGGGCTACAGTGGTCTGTAATCTGGTATATTGCTAATCCCCATATAGACACTTTTTTGTCTCCACGAAGGAAAATCTTGGGCAGTAAGTCTAACTGGGTTGTATTCACCCTGGTTTTGTAGGCTGGAGGTGAGAAAATGAAACAAGGAGATACTCTAGCCTTCCAGCTCTTGCTGTTAACCTATGTGGAGCCTGGATAAAGACTTCTGTATCTGTCCACATGGAGGCCATAAACGTGGGATGAAATGTGTGAAACTCACAGCTTCAGTGTTTCTCTGATGAGTTGGTAGCAACACATCTTCCTCTCTGGCAAAAAAAAAAAAGGTCTGAGTTTTGCTTGAAACAGATCTACTGTGTGAAGAACATGCGTTCTTCAGTGGATGAAATATTTAATGTTTAAAATTGAATGGGCGGAGAAAATTAACTTCATCTGAACAAAAAAAAACCAACCCAGTGACTTCTGATCTTCTGTTAGAATTATCTTAAGTCAAGTCAGGCTGCATTAAGCAATCAACAAGACTTTTGTTTTCAGCAACTTCATTTGCCTCCTGCTAATTTTTGTTAAGATTCCAGATAATATACTACTAACCATTATTTTCTCACCTAGTTTGCTCAGTACTGACAGATAATAGATGATCCTATTACAAATAGATTTGACACTGCATCCATGAAAATGTGAAAATTGGAGTCTCTCGTCATTATTTAAAATGTGTGCTCACTCACTCAAATGAGGTATAAGAGTCTACTTTGGAGATAAAGTAGTCCAGATTGCTGGAAAGGCTGCTCCAGTGTCACCCAGGTTAATGTAGATGTATTATGTATTTATATAGCCTATAGGAGGATAACTTTTTAGCAAGTGATTTGAACTGAATATGTACTTGATCAGGACTCTCATTAATAACCCATGGCCACGCTGCTCTCCTGGTAAGAACCTACCCTTGTAATCACAAAGATTAATTTTGGGGCTGTCTACTGCAGTTTGGGAGAATGAGTCCAAAGAAACGGATGAGTCATACAAATAGAGATCTGTATAAATGGAGCTATAGATTAAGATTCTCTGCTGGCCCTGATATTTTGATTAAAATGTCCATTTTTTAAATCACGCTTCTGGAATGCGGAACAATAGTGTTTTTCTCTGAAGGTGATGGGTGCTTGTTCACACTGCATCTCAGTCAAGGGCCTGGTGTAAAACTGTTAACTTCTGTGCTTGAGATATCAGAGATAAATTGACTTCTTTCCATTAGGTTTGAAGTCATGCCCATGTTTCCCTAAGAATTGGAGTAATGTTGTCAGGAGTTAGTAACTGGTGGATTGACACACAAAGTGGGATTTGATTTGAAGGAGGGAAGAATTGGTTAAAAATGAGATAAGAAGTGTTTTCTCTTATACTGGTAACTGAATTTCCCTGTTTGATGGGTCATGAGAGACCAGCACATTTGAAATTCTTTGGCGAATAGACAACATCCTTGTACTGTTAGGAAATTCATTATTTTGCACATCTCTGAATCCCAGTTACTGCAGAAGCCCTGCAGCTCAGCAAAACAATTTTGATAGACTTTCTCCTCAACAGTGATGGCATGGCATTTGTGGAAGTGGTCTTGGACCAGATAATTGTCTAGCCTCATCATGTGAAGGCAAGGACTGTTTCGAGAGTGTCTGAATTATGCATATGAAAAATATGGACTGTAAGAGAGGACACTGAGTGAGGAGCATTTGGATGAAGATGACAGATATGGACAGCTTGCGCCTGAAAAGTACATCACCAGAGAGCTGGAGCTGGGGAGAGAAGGTCTTTTTGCTAATCTTGACATTGCTGTTAGGCCATGAGTTAAAAAATAAGGATGTAAACAGCAGCATCCCTGGTGCTGGAGGCATAATCATTGTACATTCTCTCTGTCATCAGCATATTCTTTATGTCAATAAATGGGAGTGTGGTAGTCTTATTCAAAGCCTTTGATGACAGGCTGCAGGACACTGCCTGAGGCTATAAGACAAATAACAGTAGTCTTCTCCATGGGTGCTATCTGACTTGTAAAAATGAGTACCTTTCTGCCTGTGCCAGTGCTGGTTTGTTAGACACAGGAAAGCTCTCTGCTATCTGTGCAGCTGCTGAACTTGCACGTGTTTTAGTCAGAGCTGTAAACAGGAATGTCACGGGAAGCACTAAACTTAGTCTCCACAGATATGGCAAAACATGAGGAAGAAGCATGAGGCTGTAATTTAGTGATGGAAAATTGCTTGTTGTAACGCCTCAGTTCAAAGCAGTTGTGTGGAGACTGTCATCCAAGCTTACTGAGGAAGCTTGCTAGTTGGGAGGTGCTGGAGGTAGCAGTGATGTGTCACCCACCTAATGTGCAACTGAAAATATGTGATGGCCAGGATATTATAAATCCTCTAGGAAAATTATTTTTTCCACTTATCTTGTATGTAGGCATATGGATGACTGCAATCAGTGGTGACTCTCCTTAGGGAAGGCTAGTGCTCAGGCTACCCACTGCTGAAAGTTTCTTGGCACCATATGTAAAAAGCCTAAACCCTATGTTTTTATATAACCTAATTCTTAAATTAAATCTAGGAGCTCAATTTTAACAGCAGGATCTCTTCACACAATTGAATGAATTCTGTGATGGTCATATGTGCTAAATTCAACAATTTGCATCTGGAGAACAAATTCTCACTGTGAAGGAATTGCTTCTTTTTCCAGTCATTCTCATGGAATCCAAAGTTTGATTTAACCTGCGCACCTCCCACACTTCCTCTTCTGTCTTTGCTTGCTTTCTTTTCTCTGAAGGGGATCTTTTGTAACTGATCTGTTTGTTCTGCTGTTTCTTTGGGGGATGACAAATTAAGCCACAAACTAAGGTCTTTTTTTAGTGTTGCCATTGGGAGGTGGAGAGAGGGGATTTAGGGCTCTGTTACTCTGGTGTGCTACTGGCAGTCAGCTTTGGAAGTTTGGTTCATTCCTTTGGAAGAGTGGCCAAGATCTGCTCTTCAATGATGTGAGGGTTTAACTCTTGTCATTTTAATAGTGAAATGGGATGTAATAAATGGGACAGATTGTAAAGGGTGAGGAAGAGAATTATAATTAATGCCAGTCAACATGAGCTTCTGGAAAATAGATCCTGTCAAGCTAAGTTGGTACCTATTAAGTGCTTTTAATGTAATTGCAAGTTTGATGTTTATGGCTCCTACAAGGCATTTGACTTGGTGACACCATTTTGCTTAAGAAAGAAGAACAGTACAGAAACATAGATATAATTTGATTTTGCAGGTGTGAGGGATGGCAACTGAGCTTGCCCAATTTTTCAGCCATTTTCAATTTTGCACCCTCTCCTAAGCTAGTTGTCCCGGATTCCTCTTGAAGTTACCGGAGAGGAGAGAGGGCCATTGCTCCACCTTGAGTTGACAGTAGAGGAATGTGAGCTTGTAAGACAAAGCTCATGTTGCCTGTGTCAACAATCTGTGTGTAGATCCATTGGGGAATTTCAGGGAGGCTGTGCTAAATCTGGGTCAGAGCATGCTGCAGACACTCCCAGAATGTTGTGTTCAGGCCTTTCTGCACCTCTAGGAGGTGGGTGAGATAATGAGTAGATTAGATGTGGAATAGGGGAGTGATGATGGCAGCTAAGGGTGGAAAAATACACCTTACAGCCACTGGGATTTCTTGTAGACATTCATTACCCTAATCCAAGAGAAGAAAGAATTTATTAGCTTTTCTATTTGGAAAAGTTTAAGAAAGGAGGAATCTTTAGCCTGTTTAACAAAAATATAGCAAGATCTGTTGTCTAGAAATGAAAGCCAAGAAAATTCAAAGTAAATAATGAAAAAAAACCCCAAACAGGTTTTGACAGCCAGAATAATTAATCACTGAAATCTCTTGCCAGCACCCAGAAGGCATCTCTAGAACTTTGGTAACTATGACAGTTTAGGGTTTTTTTTCTTCCTGAAAAAAACAACAAATTCAGTCATGTGCCTTATAATGTGCAAGAGAATCAGACTGAGGTCAAAAAAGGACTGCTGTGATAACGCAGTCTGTAAAAAGTATGTTGGTCCCTGTGAAGAGGATATGGTTTTCCCTGTTCTGGTCAGGCTCTCAGAGCCTTATTTGCATAGGGATGTTGCATTCCCCTGGAGTATGGCAGTGTTAGTTCAGATCATAAGAGAAATGGTTGCTTTTGCCCTTCTGAACACAGGCTATTGTTTCCAAGCTATGGTACTGTGCTCTCCCTTTCCTTTTTGTAGCATCAGACCCAACAGAATGAGCTATCATCCCTCATGTTGCTGGTACATCATGAACCAAGTGGAGTTCCTGCTTGGTTTCTTGGCATTGTGCAAGGCTTCAGATAAGATGAGGAGGGACACAAAGACTCTGAAGAGCCAAGTACTTACTTTGCCACCAGCCTGACTTTTTTTGCAGCAGCCTGATCCTACCCTGCTGCTCTCCAGCTGCCTAATGGCATTTCTCCCACACTACAAAAGGGAGGATCTGGCTGCTCTTACATCACCTGCAGTTGGTTATGTTAACTGACTCCCCAGCAGTCTCTGAGAGACTTCTTACTAGAATAGTAGGGCTTTGTATTAAAAACCATCAGGAAATGGCAAACCAACAGATTTTGTTCTGCTTCTATTGACTTTTGACAAATATCTGGAAAAGACATGGAACTGCAGAGTGTCAGTTCATGGTGTCAAAGAAGTTGAGGTCTTCTTAGTCTCAAATGTTTCAGTGCTTTGAATGTGAGTCTCTCCAGCTGCTTCAGTGAAGCACTGACATTGAGAAAATATGTTAGTCAAGCTGTCCTAAAACTTTCAGTCTTTTAATCTCAATGCCTTCAAACTCTTTCAGAAGAAGGTATCTTTGCTGGTCTTTTCTTTAACAAAGAAATAAAAGATGCTTCAACAAATGTACTTCCTTGCCTGCTTTAAACTAAAAGTTTAGAGAGCTTTAAACTAAAGTTGCCAGTGGAGGGGAACCTCAATTCATCCCACTCCTGTCAGTTTGATGGCAGTGCCAGCAAGAGATGCCCAGAGCCTGGAGAGGGAATTGCAGGTCTGCAGGAGAGCACCTGAATCCATGCCAGCTTCCTTAAGGGCCCAACTTAATGTCACTGTTCAGATGTGGCACAGGGAATAAACAAGAGGAGTTAGAGATGTGTATGCCTGCAGGGCTGTGATCTTACTGGCCTTGTGGAGACGTGCCAGGATGGTTCCTGTGACTGGAGTGTTGGAATAGAAGGATGTAGGCTCTTCAGGAGGTGGAAGTGAGGAAGTGTTAGTGGCAAACTGGAGTGCATGGAGTTCTGTCTGGGGGTTGATGACAAGCTGACTGAGACCTTATGGGACAGGATTAAAGGGAGAGCGAGGACAAGATTTTTCTGCCTTGGTTTTCACTGACAGGTGTTCCAGCCCCACTTCCTGAGTTGCAGAAGGCAAAGGCAGTGATTGGAAGAATTAAGAACCATCTGCTGTAGGAGATGATGAGTTTGAGAACATCTAAGGAAGCTGCAGGGGCACAAGTCCATGGGACCTGTTGAAACTTGTCTATGGATTCTTAGGGAACTGGTGGATGGCATCACTAAACCGCTATCCATCATGTTTGAAAAGTGGTGTCAGTATTATGAAATTCCTGCTGATTGGAAAACAGGAAACGTGCCTCCCATTGCAAAAGGAAGACTTGGGGACACGTAAACCAGTCAGTCTTGTCTCAGTACCTGGCAAGGTCATGGAGCAGATTCTCCTGGAAAGTATGCTGAGGCACATGGAAAATCACGAGATGACTGGTGACAGCCAGCATGAGTTCACTGAGGGCAAGTCATGCCTGACAAATCTGGTGACCTTGTGTGATGGGGTTAGGTGTGTTGGTGGACAAGGGAAGCACAACTGATGTAATCTACCTGGACTTGTGCAAAGCATTTGATACTCTTCCATGTGACATTTTTGCCTCTAAACGGTGGAGATGTGAATTTGATGGCTGGACCACTTGATGGATAAAAAATTGGCTGGTTGCTTGTACTCAGAGTTGGGGTCAATGTGTTGAGATCCAAATGGAGAGCAGCAGAGCTGCATTCCTCAGGGGTCAGTTCTGGGACCAGCACTGTTTGACATCTTTGTTGGCAACATCGACAGTGAGACTGAGGCACCCTCAGCAGGTTTGCTGGTGACACTGAGCTGTGTGGTGCAGGTGACATGCTGGAGGGAAGAGATGCCATCCTGAGAGGCCTGGACAGGCTTGAGAGGTGGGGCTATGGAACCTCATGGAGTTCAGCAAGGCCAAGCAAAAATCCTACATCTGGGTCAGGGTGATTGAAGCACAGAAGCAGCCTGGGTGGTGAATGATGGTTTGATGGTGCTCTGAGTAACTTGGTCTAGGGGAAGCTGGCCCTGCCAATGGCAGGGGGTGTGGCAAGAAGATTATTAAGGTCCCTTCTACCCAAACAAGTCTTTGATTCTGTGACCTTCATCCAATCTCCAGCAAATCCAGTGGACTTCAATGAAGTTGACTCTACTTAAGGCAGTCTACTTTTTCACTAGACTGTATGTATTTGTCTTTAAAGAACCCTCACTATTTGGGTTAGTAATTTTTAATTGGACATTTATGATCCATTAGAACTCTGCAATTTTGGAATAAACAGTCTTTTCAGTGCTTTATTTTTGCATGGGAATATTTTACATACCTTTTTTTGAAGCCCAGACATATCAGCGGATTTTCTTGAGCTTTTAATGGGTGTTAAAAAGTAAATAAACTGGGAGTGAGTTAGAAGTTTTTACTTGCATCCTAATAGTGATCTCATTTTGAGTCTTAACTACAGCATACCGTAGATTTTAATGTCATCTGGATAAAGCAGTTCTTTGTTTAACATGGTTTGGGGAAGAAATAGTGAATTACATGCTCTAAGGATGGGCTCCTAAAGTGTCTGCATTTCTTTTTGGAACTTTGTTCAGTTGGTTTGGTGTGTATGCTTTAACTTCATTTACAGCATCAACAAAAAGTCATTTAAAGAAAAAGATGGGACTCGACAGACTATTAATGCTGGCTAGCTGATCTTCTAGGTCTGTAAACTCATTACTAACCTGTAATATCTGTACATCTTTTAGTGTTTTGAAAGCATTTTTAAATAAAAAAGCGTCTGTAAATTATCTTGGCAAACTTTGTCATAACTGCTCATTGCGTTTGGGTTTGCAAAAATAGCTTTGTTTATGATGTGGTATTTTTAATGGCATATTTCACTGTTTCCATTTAGACTTCGAAGTGACATCTTTGTTTTTCTCCTTTAAAGAGCAGCATAATCCAGATGTCTGTCAAAAGAGTTGTTGATGTAGCATTTTATGAGTAATCCTTATGTTTGAGGTTTTTGTTTTGTCAGTACTGTTTGCCAAGCTCTTATGAAGATCCCCATGAATATTATTGATGTATACTTCCTTTTAAAGAAGTGATTATCCAGGCAGGAATACAAACTCAACAGCCAGTTCTAAACCACAAATGTTTTCTCAAAAGTTATGTGATGTCACAGGAGGAGTTAATTTGTCAGTGTAATGGAACAGGGGGAATGTTGAGTGAATATTATTCTCCCCTCCCTTTTCACTTATTAACCCTTTGAAACACAGGCCAGTATTGGATTTTGGGGGACTTCAGCTCTTGCACAGAGTGACCTCAGGGGTTACTGTGTGTCTAAATCTTTGATGAAAAGATGTTCATAGTTCCCAGCCTGTTTTCAGAGAGATGAGTGGGATTGTGAGAAACTCAGTAAAACAAACCAAGTAGCCTTAGGTGTCTAACAATTATAATTTCAAACCCAGAGCTGATGGTACAGTGATGCTCTCATTTGTTGCTGCTAAAAAATATTCTATAAATATTTGAACATTATGGATGTGCAGACATCCTTCTCTAGTCATTTTTTCTCATGTAGTTCCTTAGTTTAGATGGCTGTGGCTTGAATTCTTTGGACCTTAGCAAGGACTGGCAGCATTGCCAGGTTTTTCCCAAGTATTTCAGAATCCTTATGGCTTTCAAATGCCCTGGGATCTGCAGACCTCACAGCATTTTAGCTTGCAAATTAGTAGTTGGCTGGTTGTCAGTTGGGGAAAAGAGAGCTGTAAATTCTGTAATAAATAAAATATTAGCGTAAACATAACAATAGTATTCTGCAGACATCGTGGTGCAGAGCAGTCACTCCTTTTCATAAGGTCAGGTGGGACTGTGAAAATGGATGCATCGTTCATTTCCTGCCCTGTGCTTTATTTTTATCTATCCCAGCCCACAACTCTTGGCTGCAGCTCTGCCAAACTTCAGAGCCTGTGTAGGTTCGTGTGGGAACTGTAATTGCTCCCTTCTCAGACCACTTGTTTGGCTTCTGGCAAGAGTAGGACAACAGGTCACACCAGGCATTATAGAGCTTTTCATGCCAAACATGCTAAAGATGACAGGTAGATAGCAGCACACAGTCATCCCCAGCCTGGCAGTGCTGACACCTTCGGGTGTGTCAGTCTGTCCTTTCCTCCTGTCCATACAACTTCCCAGTCGTTCTGAGCTCAGCTGTTTGCAGTGACTGGTTTGATTTGGCAGGTGCTCTGCCTATAGCATCCTCCTGCTGCCTGTAAAGCTTCCACTCAGCCTGCCTAGTTAGTGTTCATACTTTGTGTTGGATTTGGTTTCCCCCCCATCTCTGATTTGCTTTCCTTTGCCTTGTTTATTTGCAAAGAGAGGGTGTTCTGTGTCTGGTATTTCATTCCTGTTCTTCAGCCCCTTCCCCAGGCTGTGGTACCTGACTTAAGAGAGGTTGTTTGCAGGGCAGAGCATCTTGTAAAGGGCATTTTAAAAGCACTTTGTGCTTCAGAGTTGATTTATTGCTTGTCTGTGCAGGCAGGCTTTCATAGAATATTTTTGTGTTAAACTTTTTCTGGGTAATTAATCTACAATAACTATGTCCACATCCTTAGCTTCATCCTTCTTCTTGTCCAAATACTTTTTTCAACCACAGGTGAGACGTGGGGAGGCACTGCATGGAGTGTTGCATCCTCACTGGGGTCTATGTTGTTCAGCTCTGCTTTTAAGTGATGTCTTATTCAGGGAGGCTCTGGAACAATGAGTCCCTCATTGCAGTACTGAGTTGCCAAATGTTGCTGCCTGCTCCTTGCCTTTATTCAGATCTGCTTTGTGGCTTTTGGATTATTTGTCTGTGACAGGGCAGCTCTGAAGCAGTGTATTGCTGCATAAAAAAATTGTTTGTTTGGCTTAACATGGTATGAAATCATTGTCTCCCTCATCTTCTCTTGCCTTTTGGAAGCTTCTTTTCTAATTTACTACTTAAAGCTGAGCTTTCTGCTAGTTGCTTGTGCTGTCACCATATTTCATTGTTTGCTGGTGCAGCTGAACTCTTCTTTGGCCAACCCAGAACTGTAGAGAGGAGTCCAACTGATACAGCTCCTCTCTCCAAAAGATCCAGACCTGCTTCTCACTGACCAGGTCTTTCATGCCAAAGACACTTCTGATTATTCCATCCCTTTATGAAGATACTTGTCTTGATGAGAGGTGAGTGGACACCAAGTTACCATACCATGACCTGCAGCTGATTTAACCTTAAGAGCTCTCTCCTTCAGAAAGGGAGAGATGCAGTATCTAAAGTAGATAGCTTTAGATCCAGTTGCTTCAAGTCACTTAATTTAGAAGCATAGGCACAGCACAGAATCCTTAACCTGTCCATTTTGCAATAGTTAGGCTCCCAAAGGAGAGATAAGGCTGCTGCTGTAGGCGTCCTATAAGACACCTCTAACTTCATGAGAATTAATAGAGGGAATGCAGGTTTACCTCTGTGCAGGGTAGTGCACTCTGATGAGAGACAACCTGGGTTTGCTGTTGAAAGCTCCTTGCTGTGTTTCTGCCTTTTCCAGTTTCAATATTTTATTTTAGTGGTTCAGAATTGACTGGCAGGTGTTGCTCCCCCACAGTAGTAACTGCAGTGAAGTTTTGGTAAGCTTAAAATCCTTTCTTATAAGCAGTCAAGGTTTTCTAAAGCAGGGGAAAGAAAACTCACCCAAATGCTAGTAAATCATGTAAGTTGCAGTATGTTGAAGACCAATAGGTCTATCTTTGTATTTCCCCAAGTAGTTTTTTGCACTTCTTCGGAACTGCATGTCCGAGAGTAAGCAAACAGATTTTGAACTTTGGCCCATCTTTGTGTACCATTTTCATGATGACGAGTAATTGCGTTTCTTGTTCCTTTGTTCCCTTCTGATTCTTCTTCCTTCAGATGTTCCATATCCAGTTGTGAGTTCTGTTTTGCCTTTCTATATCATAATGCTGTCTGGAGCCTGCAGTGTGCTTTGTAAATATTCTTCATGTCTTTCATTATTGAGGTGAGAGAAAAGAAGGTTTTATTCATGTAAAACTGTCATTGGCTTCTCAGGCTTTTTCCCTATCTGAAACCCATTTTATTTTTATTAATCTCCAGTTTTGGGTTTTTTTTTTTCACTGTTTGGTAAAGTTCTGGAACAAGAGTCCTGAGATGGCTTTGAGAAGTCTGTGATTCCCTAAGGAGATCTTCCAGAGTCGCTCTGGCCTAGTGTTGCCCTTGGAGATGATGGGGTAACTATGATATGATGAGTCACTATGCAAAACAGAAATTACTCCCTGGAGTAATTTCCCCTTTTTCTTTCTGTAAATTGCCTCATGAAAACGGTGCTTTTTTCAACAAACTAAAAGCCAAACAAAGAAAAGATTCCTTTTTTGTTTCAGCGTTTTTAGACAGTCCATGGTATAATTCTTAGTCATCTTGTGAAAGTCAGAAATACTCAATTAAAAAGTCACAACAGTGTATTCAAGAAATGTTAAATAGATAAATAAGTAGACCTGCTATTAGAAAAACCTTAGCTCCAAAATGAGTCTAGACCTGTAGAGAAGACAGGCTCAGGAAGAGCATGGAGCTGTTTTTGATGGAACAAACTTTGTCTGTGAACTGCAATGATGAGGAATAATGTGGACAAGATGTTTATATTTCCACACTTTCCCCAGCCTTTCATGTGCTTCCTCTTTTATCATCTTATGTTTTCAAAAAACTAACCTGCAGCTGGCTAGTAGTTAGCACAGAGTTTTTTCTGCATGTAAACGTTCTGTGTGTTTTATTGAATTGTGGAATGGTTTGAGATGAATGTTGGTTAAGTGGAAGGTTCTCTGCCCATGGCAGGGGACTTGGAACTATATGACCTTTAAAGTTCCTTCCAACCCAAAGGTGGCCCTGAACACCTTCAGGACTGTAGATGATGTCGACTCTGATCTTCCTCCATAGTGGGTGGTTCTTCATTTCCCCAGTTATTCCATTTCACTGCTGGCAACTTGGGCAGTGTGGGTGGAGCACCTGTGACTGAAGATTGAGACAAAAAAGTCACTGACTATCTTAACATTCTCCATATCCCAAGTAACTAGGTTTCCCATTTCCTTCTGGAGAGGGACGACATTTTCGCAAGTCTTCCATGTTGTCACAAAAGTACCTATGGAAACTTTTGTTGTTGCCCTTGTTGTCCTTGGCTAGATTTATCAGCACTTCAGCCTTCTTAACCTGATTTGGGATGTCTTTCATCTGACCCTAAACTCATCCTTTTAAACTGCTTTCTAGTGATCCTTTTTCTTTTTTCCCTTGTTTCTCAGGCTGATGGTGCGTTGTGCCTCTCAGCCAGCTCTCATTACAGATCATTCGTTGCAGCATGAGCCATTTGGTCAGCTAGTCAAGCCAAAGTTGCTACATGCTTCATTTGCAGAAATATAGTAGGAATTTAGCAGTTTTATTAAACTCTTAATGGAGCTCATTGCCTGACTGATCCACAAAGTGACCTTGGATAAGTCATTCAGTTTTTCTGTGTGCTTGTACCCTTACCATCCTTACCTTCACCACACCTCTTTGGGCTGTAAATGTTCAGCACTGAACCACTTTCAGGCTTTACAAGGGAAATTATTTGGTCAGGCTATTTAAACATAGCAAAAGTCATAAAAATATTCTGACATAATATCCTAGCAGGGTAGGGAGGGAACTTCCAAGGGGATGTTTTGCATGCTAGATTTTCCATAGCTAGCAGGTTGGATTACTGAAGTGCTACTCTAGTGTTACTCAAAATTATTATAAATACACAAAAATAAAGTTTATATAAAATGAAAAAGGCTTAAGCTGAGGCAGTGGGACAGAAGCCCTCATTGTACTGCAGAGGGAAGTGCACTGTAAACTTCAGATTCAGATTGTATCAACTCAATTACATGTATGCAGCAATCTTGTCATTGTAAGAATCTTCTTGGTAGAATCTGAAACTCTAGTGCTAAAAACATGAAATCAATAGGCACAGTTATATCCACTTAAAAAAAAAATTGTATTGATTTGCGGATAACGACAGCAGTTCATTCTTGCAGGATTACATGCCACTTCCTGTCATAAAGATTACTTCAATATGTATTGCATCTGAGATGGAGAATGTAGGGATAAAACTGCTTTGCTTTAATGAATAGTCATTTTACTCTGTGCATTAAAATGAGATATATTCCTTTAAATTTATCTCCAGGGATTATTTTGATTTCATGGGCAAACTCTGTGTTACCAAAGACTCTAGAACACTATTAAACTTTTAAATAGTCTTAGATTGCCTTGTTTTTGCAAGTGCTTGAACTCATCCTCTCTTTGATAGCAACTAATTAAGCAAAACATCGTGCTCTTTCTGGTCTCCTCCACATCCTTGATTAGAGGGTTAACACCGTGTTATCTCGGGTATTAGATGTTCTTTGCTAAACCCTGAGTGCCTACCAGCATCTAACTCTCTGTGCTTTGTAACAAATTTCTGTCGCCTTCTGGGGTTTTAAGTTCTCTATGCTGATCATGGTGGTCTCCTATTGAGAAGCTTTTTTGTTTTTTTTCTGGTGCTGTGATTCATTTGAAGCCTATTCTCATTACACATAGGTGATTTCATCTTTGTGTGTTAAAGTGACAACTCTTTCTTTTCAACTCTTTCTAGGTAATCTGGCTTCCCAGAAATCTTCTGCTAAATGCAAGGGTTTGCTGTCCTGTTTACTGACTGTTACACCTGAGGCTGATTTTAATACAGATTGTGGATATCGCAGGGTAAGTGTGCAGATGTCTCTTTCTTTATGTGGTTTTTCTTTCATGGTTTCTTCCTTACACAAACACAATTTGGGCATTGCTCTCCCTTTCTGCTGGAAGTCCCTGTTGCAGGATGTGCAAGTGAGCATCTGTGTTATAATAGAGCAATATTGTAATATGATAAATACTAATGCTGTAAACCTGATCAGGAGTATTTGAATTTGGTGTAGCTCCAAGAGGGAGCCAAGTTTTTTGTGTGTATTGGCCTGGACTCATGGGGCCATATCTTGTAAAACTAAAAAGCTATAAGAGGCTTATTTGGGTGAAGTGAACTTTGAGTTTTAAGCTGATAAGAGGGCATGTAATTTTATATTAAAAAGGAAACATTCTTCTTAATGTATGTAGTTAAATTATCTGTGAAGTTTGCAAGATGGAGTTCAAATATTTGGAAAAGGGAGATTAAAGGTTAGTTGGTTTCTTGGGGTATGGGGAGGGAAAAGAAAGAACTGATTCCCTCTCTTGTTAAAATCTACTATGCACATTACAGCAGAAACTTAAATACTTGACTTCATTGTTGAGTCACTCTTGTGGAATTTTTCACTTCTGCCTACAAGAGGAAAGTCCAGTTTTTTGAACAGAGATTTGATTTTGCTTTTTTGCCTCTTCCTCAGTCTTCATCCCACCTGCTATTTTTCTTGCTTATTTCCTTTTCTAGCTTCTTTTTGCACCTCTCTCTTTTGTCATTATGGAGCTAATCCTGAGCCTTTATGCTGTTTCTTGTCCTCTTGTCCTCCTTTGACCAGCTTTCTGGCTTCTTCCATCCAGATACGTAATTGTTTGGGATGATTCAGGCTGGAAAACACCTGTGCAGACGTCTAGTCCAGCCTCCTGCTCAGAGCAGGGTCTCTTTTAAAGCAGGTTGCTGGTCATATACTATATACATATATATAGTAGCAGGTTGCTACTATATACAGTTGGGTTTTGACTGTCTCCAAGGATGCAGACTCCAAAATTTTGTTAGACCTCTGTTCCCATGTTTCACCACCTCACGAAGGATATTTTCTTCATTTATAACCTGAATTTTTGTTGTTGCAGCTTCTTTGTTCTTGTCATATCACTGCCCTTTCAAGAATAGGCTCACTCTGTTCTCTTTGCGCGTTCCCTTTGGGGAATTGGAAAACACAGTGAGACCTGGGGGAGACCTCTGTTCTATCCACCACTATCCTCCAATACTGGAGAAAGTATGTCAAAGCCACCTTCTTCTGGAGGGCTCACAAATCCTGCAGGAAAGGGGAGGATTGCTTCTCTGGGCCTGCTGGCTGTACTCTCACTGACACAGCTCAAAATGGACACACTTGGGGGGTTTTTTTAAGGGCATGTTGCTGGCTCATATTGTACCTGCTGTCTGTCAAGACTACCAGGTCCCATATTATTTTATTTTTCATATTTTCAGTTTGTTTAATCTTTCTCATACACTTTCATGCATTCCTTACTACCAGCATTTGCTCGTTCTTCACAGGATTCCTTACTGAACACCTCAGTATCCCCAGTGCACCTTCATCATAATGTTTCTGGCAACCTCTTCCCATAAATGTGCGTGAGCTACACTTTGGAAATAGTGAAATAGTCTTGGAAATTGATTTATTTCCATGAGCAGCTAGCTTAAAGCTTTCCATGTAGCTTTGATAATTTTAAATTCTTTTTCAGTTCCTGTCATTAGTATATTCACAATAGATCAGGAAATTGTGTGTATGGGTGCATACAAGGGTGCATGAGAGAGTGTATTTAATCCTTTTTCCTGTACTGCCAGTACACAGCCATTAATAGTGTATATAATAATAATATGTATATGAAGCTTGCTGGAAATTGAGTCTGAATTATGAACGAGACTTATTTTGTATTTCTTCTTTATGTTTGTCCCTGCATATGTGTGTTTGTGGTGCTACAAATTGCAGATGCCAACAACTGTAATTGTTGTGGTGATTAAATCAAACGTTCTCTCTTTTTCTTTTTTTGGTGACCCTCACAATGTGTCTGCTTTTGCTATGTTTTAAAAGAGCATGTGTGTTGGGAGATATACCAGAGAAGAAACACTCAGGAATACAGTCTCAGCCTTAGCTTGACATGATGATCAGATAGTCCTTGGGGAAAGGAGGTGTAGTCCCATGCTCCTGGAGATTTTGCTGTCTCATTCCTTTGGGGAAGGACCAAGAGAGCATCAGTTGTTAGTGCTGAGATCATCATTGCTAGTTTGGCCAGGGTGGCTGGAGGTCCTGTACAAATTCCTCTGTTTATATCTGCCAAGGAGAACAAAGGGAATGCACTGGGGTACAAGTGGAGCAAAGAGGGTTAAACATACAAAGTCAGGGGAAAAAACAATTGAGCAGAAAATAAGAGAAGTCAAAAGGAAAAGCAAATGTACAGAAAGGAGGATAAAGACTTTAACTTGCAACAATGTGTGTTGGTTTTAATTCAGAGAAGTGTTGTCCAAGTCGTGAAGAAGTAGTTATACTAGTGCAGCTCATATGGTGATGAGTGACAGTTTAATTCACTTTCTGTGGTGGGGAATGTCTAGTAAATCTGGCTTGTGATAAGTTGCCACGTTGCCTAGTCACATCAGTATGAAATGTCTGGGATAATCTTAGGCTTAATATCCAGTTACTGCAAAGTGATTCTGTTGTGCTGTGGGATGCCCATGGGTGTTTCTGCCATGGTGCTTGTGATCTAGTTATACAACATATATGTAACAAAAGAATTAAAAAACTAGCAATTTGGAAATGAGTAGCCAGGTGTGTCCAAGCTTCCTCTTGGAGGTTTCTGTTGCATGCGAAAAATTGTTTAAAAAGGCTGTGAGTTCCAGGATGGACTCTCACTGTCTCTTTCTGGTAGTGAGCTGCACGTAGGAGTTGCACACTTGTCTGTCTCACCCGTTTTTGGATATTCCTAGCTCAGCTGTTCCCCTTAAAAGGCCTTTTAATTCAGTTTTTCTGAAGGATATAAATAGTATTTCTTCATGTTGACTGTATATCCTGACAGTCACGTGTGGTTGCACTTTTTATATTCCAGTTGAAGAAGTACTTAACCCCCAGTGTTTTCTGGTTCAAACTGAATTAATTTCCACCATGTGCAGCACCTCCTACAATAGCTTGGGTGGTGGGGAGGAATTTGAAATGATGTTGAGAGCTGTTTTGGTGATGAAGTTATTTTAATAACTCTGGTCTCCCTGCACAGCAGACTGATTGCTTTTTGTAGTATTTCTTAGAAGGAGAGGTCAGGAAGGTGTGTAAACTCTTAAGCAAGACCTCAAATGACCACATGTGTTTTGGAGCTTGAACACAGATTTTGTGTTTTGCTTTTCATTTTTCACAGTTTTCAAGTGAGTAAAAGCAAAGATTTATATGTGTTCCATTTTATCCCTTTCAGGAGAAGGCGCAAGCCAGGGAAAGTAAAAAAAGTTAGTCACAGAAATCCGGGGTCACACTTCTTGAATGAATTTGTGATAAGCTTTGGGATGCAGCAGAGAAATCAAATAGCAGCCCCACTTGTCTTTGGGATGGTACTCAAAGAACAATTCAGTTTGGGAATTACCTTGGAGAGATTATCTGGTCCAAGCTCCTGCTCAAATCAGGCAAACTGCAGAGGCAGGGCAGGTTGTTCAGGGCTGTGTCCATGTCCAGGCAAGTCCTTTAATACCCCTGAGGGTGAGGGCTCTGCAGCCTCCCCACACAGCCATTCTGCTGCTTAAGCACCTGCTCTGAATTCTTCTTCCTGATCCCTTACCAGATTTTCCCTTGATGCAGCTTGCACCTGTTGCCTCTTTTACTGCACACCCCAGGAAGATTCTGGCTCACCACATGCTCCACATCTTTAACCATCCACTAAATCATGACAAACTGGAGATGTATGATTATAGAATTATACTCAGATCAGTGCTTCCCAAGCACCTGTGAATCAGACAGTATTCTTTGAATTTGCATCCATTTAACAGCATCTGTATTGGGGTTTGGGGGGGTTGGGTTGTTTTCTTCTTGTTGGTTTTGTTTGTTCGTTTAGGGTTTTTTTGTTTGTTTGTTTGTTTTGTGGGTTTTTTGTTTGTTTTTGTTTTTGTTTTTTTTTTTGTTTGGTTTTTTTTTTTTTTGTTTTTTTTTTTTTTTTTTGAAAGAGGACTCTGATTTTACTGTGCTATTGTTAGGGAGCAAGGATTGAATGAGGCACAGACAGCTCTCACTATTAACATCTCTATAGGTGCCAAAACAAAAATACCTGTGTTAATTTCTGCCTATAGATAATACATGTCAAATAGACATGGATTTAGTCACAGGGCTTGGAGTTGGATATGGTTCCTGTTCCTGTCTCTTCCACAGCTGTCTTAGTAATAGCTGTGCCTCAACTTCCATGCCTTTAAAATAGAGATTATGCACTCTTATTCCTAGGAATGCTGCAAGTCCTACAGTAACTTAAATGCTTTCAGTTACTTAGGAGAAAACTGCTATAAAAAAGGTTAAAATATATGTTTTTATGGTATCTACTCTATGTTTTTACTTTCACAGATTTATGTTAGCTCCATATTCTTTGTAGGCTGCTTGTAAACCTAAGAAATGTTATTCTATAATGCGTTGTGTTACTGTACAAATTGGATGCTTTTATCAAAATTACGTTTTGGAAATCAAAGGTGACACGCACAGGAGTTGTTAGGATAGCCTATTTTCACACACAAGATTTGGAAGTAGAAGCAAAGCTTAGAAACTTGATTCTTTTAAAAAGTAAGTTCTTTCATAAAAGCAGTTAAGTATTCTTTCTGTCAGCTTTAATAATAATGATCTTTTTGGTGCTGGGATGAGCGATAATTGCAAATGGCAAAAAGTCATCAGAATGTTGTTGCTCTGATTGCAGATTTTATTAATCGTAAAAAGAAATGATTCACCCAGAAAGGCTCTTTCGTAAGTGCTCATTTACATGAAGATTTGCTGCCTAATTTATTTTGTTTTTAAAAAAACCCAAAAAAACCCCCACAAAACCCCACAACTAGGAACCTGCACAAATGTAGTCCTGGCCTTCAAAACTCTGATTATTTTGTCCTTCCCATCTAGTTTGCTTAAAATGTCATCGGTGCTCCTTTTCAGTGGCACCAATCTTAATTTTACGTCCTCTTTCTCAGAAATGTATGTGAAGCTTCTCAGAATTATTTTATAGTTAAGTAATGTGCATCTTCCCTGCATGAATTTCCTCCACATTTAAAAAGGATGTTTATCTTTTATGAATGACTTCTTGGGTAGATGAGTTGTTTGGCCCTTTACATGTTTCTGATCTCATGATGTGTTGGGATTTGCAGATGTAAATTAAATTTTCATCTGTTTTCTCCTACTCCTTTTATGTTGTTTTCAACATGAGTCTTAAGTTAATAAAAAAATGGAGCACATCCTTCACTGTAAGAATACAATTAGTCAGTGAGCCTGCCCTGCGAGCTTAAAACGGGGTTCATGTTAAAGTATCTCTTTAATTGGGGTTTTGGATAGTAAACTCTTTGGGGTAATGGTGCAGCCTTTACATGTTCCTTCTAGAGAATTCATACAGAGAGCATTGCTATGGCATGAATATTCAACAGCTGCCTGCTCCTTTCTCCTTATGCTGAAATATTAATAGAGCAGTGATTCTTCACCTAATCGTGCCGAGATCAGGTGTGTGTAAGCAATTCTACTGACAGTATCCCAGTATCCTGCACCAACCTTCTGGTGGGATCACAAGAAGGTATTCCTGGACCACACTGAACACCAATTGCTCTCAGTAAATCTACAACTGCTTTTGCTAAAATGATGATGGGCTCTGTTCCTGGCTGTGTGCCACCAGGTCACCCTTTCAGCCTATGGAAGGACAATAACTCCAAGGGGACAATAAATCTGCTACTCATCATAGCGAAAGAGAGTTCAAATGTGCATATGGAGAAGCACTTTGCTGTAATGCCCATTGTGACAAAGCTGTCTTTGAACTTTTCCAGTACCAAATTGAAATCCTTCACCTGCATTGTCATCTCTTGGACCTTTTCAGGACTGGGTTCCAGGGGAGTTTGTGGCAAATCCTCTAAGGAAGCACAGAATTCCCGTGCCCTGCCATGCTTTGGGCTGTAACTTGAAAGCAAGATTTCACAGGATTGATGTGGCAGACTTCTCAGTCTATTTTCTAAACTAATATTTAAAGTATTCCCCACTAATTCTGGTCTCAGAGTTGGCTGTTGAAACTCTAATATATTTTGAGACAAATTATGCAGGCTGAAGTGAAGTTAGGTATGGTAGTGGAGCAGATTCTTCTGTTTCATGTGTATTTGAAAGCTGAGAAAGCTTCTGCTGAAGTCAGACAACACTGGCTTGTCAGATTGCTCACGAACGAAAAGATTGCTCTTGGATGGAATTAATTTGCAGTATCTCATTTACTATCTTAGTTTTGTCATGAATTTCCCCGACTCGGCAGCCTGAAATGCCAAGTGAAAAAGTGTTTTAGTGGGAGATAATATAATATATTAAGAAAATGTTATTGATCACAGTATGCTTTTACTGGAAGATGACTTTTTCTGACCGGAACACAAGGGACTTTGTCTTGTTATAGTAAGAAAATGTATTGTAATATGCAAACAGGATTGTTGTTAAGGTCACAGCAACTTTGTTTTTACATTCCACTTCTTCTGGAAGCGAGTTTCTCCACAACTAATGCTGTCAGCTGGGCTAGAGTGAGAACAATTTCAGTTTTGAACTTTCAAGCAAGAGATTGCGGCAAGTGTTCTTTAGTTTTGAAGTAGGGAATAAATACCGTTTCTGATATCACAGAAGGTCAGGACTATAATTCCATAGGGATTACTGTAAGCATTTCATTATGATACTTTGTAGTGGTTCTTTGTCTTAATCAATTAAGGAACATTTCATCATCACACATGTTTTATACATACCTTACAGACAGAAAATGTTGCACATTTGGGTTTAGAGTTGCTTCCACACACAAGGACTATGAGGCACTTCATTTTTCTGTGTAATGTGGGAAGATCAGCCAGGTAGAAGAGTCCATGTTGCTCACAGACATCTTATGTAGGTTTATGGATATAGCTGCTCTGCAAAGCATGAAGGCATAAATTTGTGATGGGATGCCCAGTACAGGCAACTTCAGAACAAGGACACTTTTAAGCATGTTTGATTTAAAGAGGGCTCCCACTGCATGGACAGTAATTCATAGCCATTAAAATCCTGCTTGCAGTGAGGTTGCTTTCTGCAGAAGGGCTCAAAATTTCCCCTCAAGGGTAAGCATGTCATTAAGATGATAATTCTTATTTTGAGCTATTTCTAAGGAAACTCATTCAAAGAACATTCTGGAAAACTTCACTCTTCACCAAATCTTACCTCTGTGTGATTTAAGTTATAGTAGTAGTCATGTTAATTTAGACTGGAAACACAAACTCTCTTGGAATAAATCAGTGAGGGTTCCGCTGCAAATCCAAGAATATTGTCTTTTCTATGTTAGTTTTCCTTTTGCCCTGCTCGACTTCCAACATATCTCTCCAGTGATTTTTTCTGGTTTTGTTGCAATAAATCTCCACTTCAGTGAATTTGAAGATCTAAACCTGACTGCAGAAATTAATTTCTGGTACAGTAGTGGGTTTCTAACCTGCTCAAGGTTTCCACATGGCAAAATGATTTCTTCACTTTAAAAAAACATTTCCTACCCAGGCAAAGCACTGTTACTAAAATGGTTGTTGTATTCTGAAATTTAATTGTGTTTCTTTGCTGCTTTTTCTAATTCAGTTTGTACAATGAGAAGCCGCTGTAAATCAGAGGAACAGACGTTAGTTGTGCACAAGACCTATTTTCCTGGTCCCCTTTTACAGACTCCTCTTCTAACATGTGCAGGAGACACACCACTTGTGTTATTAAAGCAGGCAGAATGGAACGGTTTAGATTTTGCCTTTTAACAGAGTAAAAACAAAAACACGAGTCCCTAGATTTTCTTTTTGCCCTTTTTAGCTGCAGGAGTTTGCTATGGTTTATTTGATACAACAAACATGACTTGATGTGCAAGTGTAGTAAAGGTTAATTGTTAGACTTCCCTCAAGAATTAATCCATTGTTTGTACTTAGGATGTTTAAGAATATGTAAAATACTTTCTGTTTTCCTTCATGGCTTAAAGAGAATCAGAGTTACTACCATCACTTCACTTCCCAGTCCCCATGGGACCTTGGTTTAAGGCAACTTGACTCTCAGGATCAGCTCAGCTTGTGTGGATGTCTGCCCTGGAGGACTCGTGCTCCTAAAGATGCTTTATGTTGCCACATGTTTTCCTGTTACTTGGCAGGAAAACGATGCTCAGCCTTTGTAATTCCCTTCATCATCCCAAGATGTGCCAGAGCTCACCCTGCTCACAAAGCCTGTCTTGTGCAGACACAAGTCTCCAAAATGCAGTGAAAGTTCAGGATGGCTGGGAATGTGTCCCCATCAAGCTGTGTTCAGTAAGAATAGGTAGGGTTTCAACATGTGTTGTTTAAAAAAACCAACTCTATCAACACAGCTGTTCAGCATTTCCTTGCAAGCTTTTGTGACTAACTCTTCAGAATGCTGTTTACAATACCACTAGAATCAGCTACATCTGGCCAGCCCCTTGGATGAACTCAGGTATTAGTTTGATGTGCCTGAAAAGATGAATTATTCACACATAAATCCATTTAGTTTTCATGTTCCCTATGTTCATGAACTGGAAGATGAGTGGAGGGAGAGAGGAAAAAGAGAAGCCCCATGGGAGATCAGTTTGTGCTGTTGAAATCCTAGCTAAGTTGTTTTATTTGGTTTTTTTAATGGTTCTTGTTGGGCACAGTAAACACAGGGAAGGTATCGTTCACTTTTACCACATCTTGTGCTGAGTGTGAGAATTCAGTAGTAAGCAGAAAAGACAACAGTCTGTAAAATCCCTTTGTATGTTTGTAGAAGAGTTTGATATATTGACATGAAAAATATCTCTTAATCTATGCATCTAATTGTAATGCATTAGAACAGCTTCTCTGCTTATGATGAGTATATGAGTGAAAACACACTAAACATCAGTGGGGACACAAAGAGGTGGTTCTTGAAGAGCAGAAAAGGCTTTCTAATTTGCTTTTCCTCCTTATAGGAGTTTTGTTTTTTAAAAAAAGTGTTTTGCACAGAAGAGATAAATTGAAAGATGCAGATAAATTGGAAGAGGTGGTGGGGTTGTAGTGGGAAGATCATGGCCAGATTTGAATCTTCCCTTGCTCAGTCATAAACCCGCTCCTGAGCTGCTTCACATCCCCATGAGACATGGCTCTGCACAGCCTGAGTTTGAATAATAGAGTTGCCATTAGAGTCCAACATAAAAAAGATGATTGGCTGTGTGCTTGATTTACGGGAAGGCAGAAGTGGTGAAGTATACGGTACACCAGGGGATATTTATGCCGCTAATGCTTAAAACACAGCCCGGCGTTCTGCGCACTGTAGATGCTTTCAAATGGCAAAAACAAAGGTGCAAATGGCAGTAAATCCAGTTATTCTGATAGTTGAATGGCCCCAGATCAGGATCAGGCTGTGCAGTCTCTTCAACATGCAGAGCAAGTCTGGTAAAGCCCCTGTTTAGTTACTGCCTGTTACAGGATTATCGGCTTTGAATCAAAGAAAATAATTTCAAATACGTTAGGATTTAGGGTGTATTGTTTCATCTTCATCAGTTTCTAATGCAAGAATTATTTTTTCCAATTTATGTGCAAATAGGCTTCCAAAATCTGTTGCTGTGAACTTGAGATGTTGTCAGATTTTTTCCTTCATCAAATTACTCCTGTTCTGCTAATAACTGTCAAATTGCACCTCAACTCAGCATTTTCTTGATTTATCTTCCCTGCAGTAGCTAACAGTAGCTCTCTGAGGTGTATCACTTGGCTGCTGTGCAAACAGGCTGCTCTTAAAGGTACTGAGCTATGCATTTAAATTTTTCTGAAATGTTACAGCAATTATGTTTGATTCTTAGAAGAAGAATTCATTGTTGACTCAAACTGGATAAATTTTTCAAAATGTGGAGGGTTTTTTCTCAGATGCTCATAAGCCGAGTGGACATTTGGCATTCATCATTCTGCAATGTCTAAAACAAAATACTAGCTCTATGTTTTTAGTCTGTTTTTTCCTAAAGAAAGTTTTAGTCAGATCTTTCTGTTAAATAATACATTCTGCTGCATTTGCACAAATCCACCCCTTTCCATGCTTCTCCAGGAAAGCACTTTACAGGGAGGGAGATCCTGGAGAAGCTGGTTTGGGGTTGGTTAGTAGCTCCCTTAATGTAAAGATGTTAGTGAGGGTTACTTCTGGATGCTTCCTTTCTAAAGGTGTTTCTAATTAAAGAGTATTTGTCGAGCTTGGATTAATTTTCTGTGATACAGAAAATTCACCTGTATTCCCTAAAATACCATTTCTAAACAATTTTCTGCATTTAAAGCAATTTATTTCTCTCAACTCTCTATTTGGGGAAAACAGTTAGAGGAAAAAAAACCCCTTAGTTGTCTACTAAGCCTCTCCATGCAAAGTGCATATTATCCCTTCTCCACTCATGAAAGATCTCCTCATTTTATAGAAGTTGCTTGATACTAAGAAGATGTAGATGCACACCTGTGTCTGTGTGCTGTGTGGTCTTGAACCAACAAGATCGATATATCCAAATTACAGTAGCTTTGTCTAGTGTGAATGAGATGCTTTTCAGGTAAAAGAAATCAACAACTATTAATTTGGCAGAATTATTTATTTCTTACTGATGATATTTTCAGTGTATCTAATCAGAGCACTCATGAATAGAAATGAAACAATTTAAATAGAGGCAGTGTACATTGTACGATCTTGTTTTCTCAAACTGTTCCATAATGCAGCGAATAAATTTATCTGTTCTACTGAAAAGACTTCTGCAGAAATCATGCACAGTGCTTTCACCTCTATTATTTAATATGACTGTTTTATAACTCTTGGAAGATGGTTATTTCTGCTGCTGCTACAGGCATCTGAAAAAAATGTTCATTTTGAGGCAATAGAAGGGAAAGGCAGACTTAGAGAGTCTGAACATCTAGGAAGGTGCACCAGGAACACTTAACTGAAGGGTGTGTAGAAAAGGATGGTCTTACTTCATATTACTCCCCAACCCCTGGAATAGCAAGGTCCAGATTTACAGAGCGTAAAGTAATGACTGAAGAGAGGCTGGTCTGGATCAGCATCTGAACCCCTTGGAATCACAGGGAGAAATGCATCTGTGCAGAGGCATTGCTCACAAAATGTCCTGGTAGCACTTGAATTTTACTCTGAATCATTGGATAATGATTCAATGAATTTGGCACTTGAGGCTGATGGAGACCACTCTGTCATAAGGGAATCTAACCAAGGTGTTGTCTGCACTGTTAAAAATACATTTTAGTAAAACTTATCATCCAAAATTCAAATTTGTTTATTAAAAGTTAGTGTTCACAATTTAAAAAAAATTTGCAAGCTAATTTTTTTTCCCCTGGGGAGTTTTCTTTTGCACACTCCAGATTATTTTATATGGGGAGCTTTGCTTATCCTTGGTAGTTAAGAACATAAGCAGATCTTAGAGGTGAATCTACACAAGCTGGAAGCAAACTAGGAGATCAACATGTTGTCTTCTCCTTCCTACTGAAAGGATGCAGATACAAAATGCCACCATCATTTCTGTTACAGTGCCTTTGAGACTTTCAACTCCATTGTCCAGGCAAGATTTTGGCAAGCAAAATCTCCTAACTCAAACAGGTTCTAGGTTGCTATAGTTCATTCATAGATACCAGAACAGAAATACATGCTTCTCCTCACTAAAGCTGCCCTAGGATCACTCAGTATAAGCCATGGCATACATTTCACTTTTCCACACTTACTAACTCTCCTAATGCTTGGGGGAAGTGCAGCTGGAACTGGCTGCTGTTTATGATCTATCCTTTTCTTTTCTTTTCTTTTCTTTTTTTTTTTTTAACTTAAGGAATTTTAATCCCAAAATGAATTCCAGCACTTACGTGCTTTTAAAACCTTACTGGCAACCATCACCTCTTAATCTTTTTACATTTCTTGTGATTAGCAGTGCTTTCTAATCCTAACACCAGACCCAACAGCAACTGTTAACTGCACTACTTGTTTTACAGCTAAATCTAATCCTTCTAGCAGTCTGAGGCCAACATTATATTTATCATTCTGAAATTACTAACTACAAGATGTTGTGGCAGTTCTTCAGTTGTTTTTTTTGTTGGTGTGGTGTTTTTTTTGTTTTTTTTTTTTTAAACTTTCTCATTTTTTATCGTTAGTTGATAAATACATCAATTGGTGTATTTCCAGAAAAAGAAGAAAATAGGTGCTTTTCCCCCCTTCAGTCTTTTTGTTCTTTTCTTCTTCTCCTGGTCCTGGAGAAGCAATTTGCTTTCTACCTGAGTTTATGATTAGTAGTGAGATGTGTAGGTGGAATGTGTTTTAGTGGCTTTTTTCCCCCCCTCTTCCTTTCCCTCCCCCCACACCTATTAATATATCTGTTAGTAAGCTAATGCTGTTAGGTTATGCAGACTGCTCAGTGTGCAAGGAGAGGTAAGACAGCCATCAAATCCTCCCACTGCCCTGAAACATCTCTTCCTTGTGCCAAAGGCTCTGTGTGTGTTTGTTCATGAGGCAGCGACAGATTTTATATCCAGTGACTTCTCAAAGGAAGGGTAAAGAAATTGCTGTTGTAGATCTACTGGTGTGAGGGTTTTTTACCTTTTCCCCACCTGGAAAGTTGTGTGGGTGTTTACAGTCTCTACAAGAACTGCTCTGAATTTACATTAGGAGAGGGGGAAGGGAACATCAGAAAGCTGAAAACTTCTCTTTCTTGCTGCTTGGATTTTTTATTTTTTTCCCATGGGCGGGGCCAGGGAGGTTTATCCAGGAACACATAACCCCCAGATGACCCTATTTACTTAAATCCTGGAATCATTTTTAAGGTGGTTGAAAAGAGTGGCAAAGAGAGGCTGCAGAATAAAAAAAATAGCATTTTTCCATAATCACAGTAGGTACTAACTAATGGTATCTTCTGCTGCTCCTGGGGTCTTCCGTGGTCTGTTTTTCATAGCTGTGATTTTCTTTCTCCAACCAAAGGAGCTTTGAGCTTTATTTGTCATTGACAACACTGAGAAAGCATTTTGTATTTTAAAGCAAGGTAGGAAGTTTTTATATATGTGTATATATAAACATGTTCATTTGTGTTTATGCATTTAAAGAGCAATGGTCCTTGCTCTGCGAAGATCTTATGTCTGCTGGTCCTGGTGTCTGAAAGCTCATCTGTATTCTCTGTCAATGGACAGAGAAGGTACTTCTGTGTTCTTTGCCTTGCTTATGTACTCACACTATGTCAGGTCTGGCAAAAAGTGCTACTGTTGTATTTAAAACAGGAACAGAGTTGCAAAACAATATGTAGTTCAAAACAATCAAAATGTAACTGTGTCATTGCCCTTTTCACCTTATTAAATGTATAGTTACTTAAATCACTTTAATCCATTACTAGTGAGATTGTCTGGCTGCTGGAAGAGGATACAGGGCCTCATCTCTGCTCAGACAGAACTGCTCCACATCTCTGTGGGAGAGAGTGAGTCGATGCGTGCTCATATGGGATGTCATATTTTTCTGTTGAACAACCAGGAAATTTCAAGGAGCTGCATCTTCCCCATGTACATGTGTGCCTACCCAACTGCTGTCGCTGCTCTGGCTGTTTCCTGAAGAGAAGTTCTGGCTGCCCCTTCCCTGGAAGTGTTCAAGAGCAGGCTGGATGGAGCCCTGAGCAACCTGGTCTAGTGGAAGGGGTCTCCCTTGGGAGAGGCATTGGAACTAGGTGATCTTTTAGGGTCCCTTCCAATGCAAACCGTTCTATAGTGCTATTTCTGATTTCCCAAGTTTTGGGGCTCTTCATGCTTCTTCTAACAGTTCCCTCTCCATTTTCTCTCTTTTTCTTTTTTCCCCCCATTCTGGAGTTCAGTCAAGGTCCCTGTTGACTTCGTACAAGCTTGTAAAATACTTTAGCTGTGATTAATTTAGTCTTGACTTTCCAAAGGGATAAGTGCTTGTAATATATGATGAAATCAGGCTCCCACCCTTTTTAATCATTTCTCTGCTTCACACCTTTGAGTTCCTTCTCCCAGATAACTTTAAAATTTTGTCTGGTGGGGCAAAAAATAGATGAACGTATAAACTGCACAAGTCAAAATTAGGCCTTTTAGTCAAATGTCCTGGTGGGGAGGAAGCTGGGATGCTGGCTGGGCTTTCCCTGGCAGCCTGGCAGGAGATACTGATCCCTACTGCTCTTCTGAGCTGCAAATACTCATGGCTGTGGAAGGAGGAGATGAAGTGAGAGCCAATCTGGGAGCTGGCAATATTCATATTGTGTCTTAAGTTACAAGTGCAGATGCAGGGCTCTTGGTGCAGAAAGGAGAGGCTGAGCTCTAAATTCTAAAGTCCTAATGCCTTTAATGTCATCTTCAGTGGGAAAATGGCTTAAGGAGGCTCTAGTGTGAATTAGGAAACTGTAATGATTAAAAATTGGGTGAACAACAAAAGAGAAGCATGGGGTAAATAAACAGTACAGGAAAAATTAGTTGGTATCCTATATAAAGATGTCAGGAGTGATGTTTGCAGATTTGCTGTAGTGTTGCTGATAGTCAGAGAGACATTTGAATGCTGCTGTTGTTCTACTCTGTTTACTTCCTTTTATAATTTCCCAAAGAGAGAGATTTCCTGAGCTCTGCCTGCATAACTCTTCACTCTCCAGTCAGTGCTCCCATTTCCTGCACATCATACCTACTTAGAAAAATCACACTAGTTAAAATGGAAAGCATATTTATCTGACAATTTTCTATTTTAGCAAAGGCAGAATATCTGTTCCTTTCAAGTCTTCTGACTGAAAGCCATGCCGAGCTGATTTATGTAAGAAGTTGGATCTTCCACCATCTCTTTTTTTACTTCAGCTTTGAGCTCCAGCTACAGAACACATGTGGTGGGAAGCAGACAATCCCATTACCCTGCTCCTCCTTCACTATATCTGCTGAAAACCTTTTTTTTTCCAGTAGGTATTGTAAAAATCAATATTCCAGTTGCTGGGAGGGAAGGAGTGCTATTCAGGTTGATACTGAGGGATCTGCAGTCTGTTAGGTGTGAGATGGCTTTCTCCTTGCACTGGTTACAATCTTGGTCTTACTGCTTACACATTTTGGGTTTATATACATATGACAGATGCTTTTATGTTTTTATGGTAAGTTTCAAAGCAGCAGAATTGATCAAGGCTGCTATCATGAATAGTAAATGTTTAGTCCCATAAAAATTCCTTGTATAAGTAAACAGTGTTCCAGAAAGTGACAGTCCTAATGCCTTATGTTGAATTTCATTAATTCTTTTACCTCTTTAATTTCTTCGATAGCTTTTGAGGCATGGAAACTGATAACCTTCAGGCTACTCTGTACCTTAGAAACTTCTCTACCTTAGAATAGCATGAGCAGTGACCAGTGAAGCTGAAAGGGAGGAAGATAGTGATTAAAAACATAATACAAATATGTGGAAAATGGGAAGAATCTTGAGTTCAGAAGGCACTGAGATTCAAGAATAAGAAATTTTAACACTCACAGGGCCCTGAGTTCCAGCAGGGCAGCAATTATTATAGGCATAGCAATACTTACTTGAAAAATCTCTTTTCCTACCAATCCCTCTCACTGATGCCAGCTCAAGTGTTGGGCTGGAGGACAGGGGTGGCTCTGGCTGTCAGCACTGAGGGTGGAAGGGTGAATCGATATGCAAAGCATGTTTTTAACTGCTTGAAACCCAGGGACACGCTGTACCTGACCACAGCCTATTTCAAGGTCTGTCAGCTTTGAGGAGTCAGTGAGCTGACGGTGTCTCTTTCTGAACATACCCATGAAAATAATTGTGAACGATTAATTTTAATTACTGCTAGCTGAGGGCAGATCCTTGGCTGTGTGAGTGGGTTTTATTATGCTGTGTCAAAGAATTGTCTGAGCTAGAAAAGTCTCAAATTTCTTACTGTTTGAAAGGTGTATTGGGGAAAGGGTGTGTCTGCAGGAGACTCTCTTCCCATCACTCACAGTCACTTAGTGGTGGTGTAGCAGCTTCAGCAGCTGCCCATGGTATGTGAGTTAGTGTGGAAATCACTTGGAACTGGGAATGGGGAATGGCTGGAGGTGAAGATGACTGATGCCTGTTGCCTTACAGTCTCTCTTCCACATGTTGTGTTTGTCTAACCTGAGACAAGCAGGCAGGATGACTGCTTCAATCTGAAAGGACTGTATTTCTGTTACAGCTTTAAAGCACATTCCTTCTGCCTCATCGTGCAGTGGTGTTTTAGGTTCTGTCAGTGGTTGGAGTAGCTCCTTCAAAATAATCGTGTTGTAGTTGCTCAATGTACCTCCTGTAAAGTCTAATCTGGGGGCAGGGGTCTGTTCTCTGTTTCAGAGATGTACCTGAGACAGAACAATCAGCTGCTGCTTTACTGAAATCTCTTTGGCTTTCCCATTGTTTGTGTGGTATCCCAAAGGCTGTTGGAGAAGGAATAGGTTTGAACTGCCTCTCACTGTAGCAGCTAGTTTGCTCTCAGGTGTTAAACCAAAGTGTCTTCATTCTAGCTTAGTAAGGTTTATTTATTTAAGGTTGAAGTACGTATTTAGGCACCCAAGAGTCAAGAGGAGGTCTGCCAGGTAAACTGCTGGACTCAAATTCTGAAATCTACAGCTGAAATCATGTGCTCAGCTTCATTCCCAGCTTTACCACTAGCTTGCTTTTTGGAATTGATCAAATCATTTGACCTTTTTTTTTTCTTACATTTTTGCTTTTCTATTAAAAAACATACATCTGCTGGGCAGAGGCTGAATTTGTTTAAACCTTTTCTTTTTATATTCTTGTACAACATGAACAGGAAAAATTTTTGGTTGGGAGTGTGTAGATGAGAGTTGAAATTGCATACAAAAATATCTTCCAGTCATTATAAAAAACCCAAAAGCATCCCTAATTTAGAAATGTCTGCTCATGGAAATAGTTATTCTCAGCCAGTGAAATTTAGTTTGGTACTACTAGACTTTGAACTATGAGAATGTGCAGATCAGCAGCACTGATTGGTGTCCCTACAGAGTTTTAAAAAATATTCCTAATCCAGGAATGATTTTTTGAAAAGTTTTCCATAGAATACTTGCTGCTTCTGATTTGAATGGAGCTCTGTAGACAGCTGAACTCCAAGCCCTGAGCTCTTTATATATTCCTTAAAATTTTATCATTTTATTATATATAAATATTTATATAGACCTTATAAACTTGATATGACCTTGCTCTTGTAGGTGGAGGCGAGCACTACATTTTCCTAGGAAATTGCATGATGGTGTTGGGAGTGGAGCCCAAACCACCTGAACCTCACACCAGGGTTTGGACCATAAATAATGCCTGGCATGGAGGGTGCGTGTGACTAACCTGTCATTGCAGCATACTGTGATAGTAGATTTTCGTGCTTAAACTAATCATGGGCATGTTCACAGCTCCTAATGGAGTGCCAAAAATTAGAAGACTGGGCAACAGCTGAGTCTTCCTGTGGGAATGGTAGGAGTATGTCAGCTTTAAAGGTTAGCAAGGTGGGCTTGTTTTATCCTCTTCCTCTAGTTCTGTTTTCTGTTCAGAGCTAAGATACAGTGATCGTGGCAGTCTGCCATTGTACTGTCTGTGCAGTTTCCTTTTGCCAGGATAATCATCATCTGGACCCTTTTTTAATTAAATTAGCTCAAACAATGAACCGTATGAAAACTGTGCTGGGACTTGAGTGCAACTGCTGCATTCTTTGGGGCAGACTCGCACAGTATTGTTTGGTTTGGAGACTGATGAGGAGGGGACTTGGCTGGGCTTGCAGAGGTGGGGAGGCATTTCTTCATACTTGAATTTTCCTTGGCTGAAGTCTTCAAATTGGCCATTTGAACAGGAGTAGGCTTTTTAATAGGCCACCTCTGCTTTTAGTGTTTCTCAGAGGGAAGAGATGTTGTGAAAAAGTGCTTTCATCTAAAGATTTTTCCTATATTTCTAGTTGTTAAATGAATAAATGAAGAAATGAAGTTGGTTGTTTCTACCATAATTGCCCAGATCATAACTGGTCAGTGGAAAATCTGCTGTCAATTAATTACTTCTTTTTGGTAATCTCTAATTTTTCTTAGCTTATGTATGGTTTTTGTTGCTTTTTTTTTCATAGATCAGTGTACAATTTTTCCTTTCCCTCCACTGTTAACTAATAACCTCACACTTCCTATGGCACCCTTTACTTATTTCCTGCATTTTTGCCCTCCCTTCATTTTTCCTTTCTGTACAATTAAAACAAATATCAAAATACATGATTATAGAACATACAATAAAATAGGGAACAAATGTAAGAAAAAAGAAAAATCATGTGTACTGTCTTTAAAGCATGCAATTCTTTTTCGCCTTTCCTTAGGCATTCCTGATGTAACACGATTTGTTGAATGACCTGTAAATATCTTTATTTTTTTGTAGACTTCTGCATGGACTAAGAATTAAGTAAATGGTCTTTTCCATTCCAGCATACATGGAAAAGGTGTGTCTTGTACGCTTGGACAAGGCGAGTGTTTGTTCTTGCACAGCCTAAGCTGCATTTTAGGTGTCAGGAACCCCTTCCAAATGATCAAGAAACTTTCAGACAAAATTTTCCAGTTAAGTTATCTTCCTGCCTGTTTGTCAGGAAATGATGGAGAAGATATGGAAGGATCTTTCTTTGTGAGTGCATTATGCTGGAGCCCCAGCTGCTGGTTCGTTTCCGTCTGTGTGCGTTTTGATGGGTAAACCATAGAACACAGAGGCAATGTGATTTATCCTCACTGAAGGATTTTGCAGAAGGGTGGATTCCATTTTCTCTACAGCTCTGTTTTGATAACGACGTCAGTTACACTTCAGCCAGATATCAAAAAACAGCAATGTAATTTCAGCACAGAAAACAGAAGTCAGAGGATGACTCTTAATCATCCTTAGACATCCAAAGCAAGGATAGAAGTGTTTTAAAGAAAGCACGTCAGCAAAGTACGGTGGTTCCCATCCAAAAATACTACTGTGTGTGCCTCCCAGGTGACAGCTTGTTCTCTATCATGACAGTGCCTCTTGATGCTGCATAATGGTCTCCAGGAGGTCATTCATGGAAAGGAGAATGCACAAGAGAGCTAAGGGACCCAGCTTAGCTGCAAGCAGCACACCTTTATTTAATGCCACATGCTTGGCAGTACCACAGGACATGGTGTTGCATGGATATGGAGAGGACAGCTTCAGTCTGAAACATTTGGGGGTGATGGCCAAGACTTTTTGAGGCTGCAGTGCCCTTGTTTTCCCCCAGGCTGTGGGCTGTGTGTCACTCACACAGCAAGGGCCCAGTGCTGAGTATCAAGGAGGGATTGTCACCCTGCTGCCCTCACACTGGGCCAGGACCCCTTGAGTCAGCTGGTCCAGACCTGCCAGTCGCCCTCCTGGGCTTCCTGAACTGTCTCCAGACTGGCACATGGATTAACAAATAGCCACGTGTGCCTTGCAGGAAACCCTGAGTGACCCTCAGAAGATGATTATGGTTTGCTCTTTTTTTCTTGATGGCTGTTTTGATTAAGTGCCCTACCCTACCACACAGGGCAGCCACATCATTGCTTTTGTTTGCTGAATAATAACTGAAGATTTGTGTCTTCGTGAGTATGCATCAGTGTCTGCTGCTGCTTTCTGCAGTGCCAGTATTAACTGTGGTGAGAAGAAGCTAGGAAAAAAAAGAAACAACACCCTAAAAATCACAGAAGAAATGAAGAATCCATATTTTACTTTTAATAAGTCTTATGATTTTTTTTAACAGGCTGATTTCTGATTTTTTTTTGTCATCTTTGTTACTTTGAACTACTCACTTGCCTCTTACTGAAGGATTTTGCAAACTGCTAGGTTCATATTAATATACTAGCTTCATGTTAATAGGAAAATTATGCAGCTTTTGTACAGTTCCCTTCCATCTCTTTCTTCTGCTCTTTTCTTCTAATTAATGTGCAACAGAGTCCAGCTACATCAGGTAATTTGCCATTTGTCAGATCAGGTGAATGCAGTTTGGTGCAAAAGGCACTTTAATGCCGTCTGGGTGAGTTTCTTTGCTAATTGAGTTTCAACATATGCATTATTGCCCACTTTAACTCAACAGAATCATTTAAATCTGATTTCTTCTCTGTTATTTTACACTTAGAATTTGTGACATTCAACCTTTTTTTCCAAGGAATAAATATTACTTAATTATCAGAGATCAACAGAACCACAGGTTGGCAGGCCCCTCATATCCAGTGCAACCTGAGACTGTCCTCAGTGTTTTCATGGCCTGTTACTTGGTTCATGGAGTAGCTGAGAAAATCCAGAATTTGGTGATTTTATTGGGAGAGTCCCGTTTAAGGTTAAAAAAACAACACACATTGCTTATTTAAAATGCTTAAATTCTGATTTACACACGTATCCTCCTGCATCCTTAATGGTAATGCATGTGTGCTCCCTTGACCTAGGACACCATTTAGTCACTGTCCTTTATGCCTGTAATGGTAGAGTATCTTGATTTTCACAGAACTATGTATTTTCCTTCTCAGATTCTGTTTTTTACCCAGAAGAGAATTACATTTTCTACCTGTGAGCACTGCTGCTGCAGCAAGTTGGAAAACAGGATGTTAAGGGCATTTTGTTGGTACTTACTGAGTATGTTGATGTTGCAGTCACAGAGGGAATTGCAGTGTCATGCAAATACACCTAGGCTACCTTGGTATCTTGAAATACACCAAACCGTGTGGTTCAGAAGCTTGTAATACTCCTACCCACAGTCTGATGGAGTTCATAATAAGCTGGTGTACCCTGCTGCTGCTTCAGCTGATTTGTGTTTACCTTGCAACCCTATGACAGTAGGGTTGACCTTATGACCAAAATTGCTGAGGTTGGAAAAGACCTCTGAGACCACTGAGTCCAACCATTAACCCAGCACAACCCTGTTCATCACTGACCTATGTCCCTAAGTGCCACATCCAGATGTTTATTGAATGCTTCCAGGGATTGTGATTCTATCACTTTGCTGGACAGCCTGTTCCAATGATTGACCACCCTTTCAGTGAAGAGTTTTCTCTTAGGATCCAATCTAAACCTCTCCTAGTGCAACTTGAGACCTCTTGTCCTATGACTTCTCCTTTACTCCTGCATGACATACTTGGAGGTGGGTTGTTTTATTTATTCCTTTTCCTAGGAAAAAGCCCTTCTTTCTTATCATGTTGCACTTCAAAAGCCCTTATTTCAGAGAATGTATTTTCTGGTCAGACAGGAGTAAGGTTAATCACTGACCTGGTTCACCTGGGGGCACAGCTGTTTCTGGCATGGATCTCATCACCTCCCTGCTGTAAGGGTCCTTGTGAGGAGAGTCTTTGAGGAGAGCACTGTCCTATATTTTAATTTGTCTGACCTACGTCAAAAGCACTTATGCCTGTGGGGCACATTTGGGAATGCATAACCCCCTTTTTGAATCATAACCACAGTAATGTAGTATAGTCATACAAAGGAAATTAGAAAAATAGATAATCGGGCTGAAATCATTCAGGAATTTAACTCCAGGGGGATCCTGACTTGCGCAGGTGGTACTTGGATTCCTGCTTCCAGTGCAAGAACGTACTTCTAGCAGCCCAATAGCCCTATGCCTGCGGGGTGGTTTCTGTGTGTCTTTTTAAGGGAACAGCAATGCAAAATGCCATGAGAACCAGCTTTTGTCACTGATACACAGTCAGTATTTCTTAAAAACTGCAGAATATGCAGGATTTGGCAACTTCACAGAACATGGCAGCATCAGAGAAAGCTGGGCTCCCTTGGTGTGATGGGATACACTCCTGACATGCCAGCCTGTGAGGGCTGGGAGCCCTTGTTCTAATTAATGTTGCTGTTGTACGCAAATGCACAGAACCACTTCTTTTTGTCTTCTGCAAAAATCCAAGCTCCTGTGCTAAGAATTGTTTTGACAGTTGGCTTTCCATTAGCAGTGGGGAGGAGTGAAGAGCTCCTGTCTAGACCTACTTGCAGAACTATTATGGAGAGAAGAATAATCTTACAGGAGAAGTTCCTATTTCCAGGACCTATTTGTACATTCTGACTTCTCTCCGTATAATAGGATTACACATTTCTTATCACAACCACAAACTGGATGTGAGCCAGCCATAAACTGTGCACACTGTAACAATATGATTGCAGGCGATTTTTTTTTTCCTTCTCTCTTTTTCTCTCCATTCCTTCTTATTCTGAGTTAACAGGGAAAAAAATCATATTAGACAGTGTAGGATGAATCATAAAGCATTACTTAAAACATTCCTATAGCCCAATATATAGAAGCAAACCCACTTGACCAATGGAAACTAATTACAGACAAGAAGTGTGCCTTAGGAGGAAAAGATATTGATGTTTGAAGTGTTTCTGAATGCATACATTTGAATCTGGGAAGAGAATTAAGGTTCTGTTGCTTTGAGGGAATCTTCATCTATTCATATGGTAAACATGGGAGTGACACTTAAAGCTGAATGACTGTGGACTGGCACTCATTGCATTGCATTGCTGTTTTCCTTAGCATGTGGGTTTGATTTACATAGTACTGTGGCAGTATTCTGTCTGCTCTGAAGTGTACCAGACTTTAATATATTGAACAAATAAAATTTGTTTGGCTTGAAGTGTCTTAAAGCTAAATAAATTCTAAAAGGGGAAATCCAAGCATGTGGTGACTACCATTAAATACGATTAAAAGAAAAAAAAAAGAAAAAAAAATGGGTAGAGGGAAAACACCCACCCTCTTTAAAAAAAAAAAAACCAAAACCAAAAACATAATTAGATGTGGAAGTTTTTTATGATTCCTACTGTTAAATGTTGCTGTAGCCATCTGCAGAGAAATGTGCATTCCTGGAGTCTGGCCAGACTTCAGCATGGTTCTGTGAGGAGAAGACGACCCAGATTGCCCTTCCCCTCGTCTGTACCAAGCACATTTGCTATAGCTATTTTGGGATTTTTAAACCTTGGTCTGAGAAAGTAGGATGAGTCGTAGCAGTTATTTCAAAAGTAGAACCTCTGTTGAAGCTGGGCTGAACTATGAATGAGTGTGGCAATGTTAAATGGTATTTGGGATCTGCTGTGTATCTTGAGGCTGTAAAATAGAAACGTTGGTCACTTGTTAACCTCCATTTCAATGGGAGTGTCATTATTCTCTTGTTTGGACTAGCTTGCAAATCTGGGCAGAAGAAGAATAGCTTTTAAATAGTTTTGTACCTTAGTCCTAGTTTTGGAAGGACAAAGCTTTGAAAATGTTTGCTGGGTTATGTCAGCTGTGAGGTCTTGTGTTTGTCCTGGATCCCTCTTTTAATGCATCTTTTCCTCCCTGAAGCAGATGTGAACTTAAGAAAGGAGTGTGTAGGAGTGAGGATTCTGTACTATCAGGGATGCTGACCCGAAGGCAGACATGGCTGGGGGGAACCTAGGGCTTTCTCTCCCTTTACCCGTACAAATTAGGGTGAAATGGTTTGTGCTAGATATTTGCATTTGATGTCTCACTGAAGAAAGCCTGCTCACTGAGTTGTTAGAAAAAGAGCATTTTTAACTGAATTCTGCTGGCCATTTGCAGGAGGCTCAAAAACTTTTAACCAGGGTAGAAATTCCTTGCTAAGTATATCATGAAAAAAGTGTAATGTTCAAGTTGGGTGGGAAACACTCAAGTCAAAGCTGTGTTCACTAAAGGCACCAAGTGCTTCTCAAGCAAGTGTAGGTGGCATCTTGTCTGGGGCAGCTGCTGCTGTGTTCTTGGGTCACAGATTTTTATTAACTCAGTTACAGAAAAAAAAAAGTCAAATGAAACCGTTTTAGTCATGATTCTGAGGTGGGGTTTTGGGAGGGGTGGGGAGGAAGGCTAACACAACATGAAGCAGTTCTCTCTGGGTGGAGCTTTTAGGATTTCCAAGTCCCCTTCTCCCACCCTGAACCTTAACTGTGTTGTGTCTTTTGAGCTGTCTGAAGTAATTCTGGAAGTCACTGAGGTTCTAGTCACACATCCATAAGGCTTCTCTAAGTGTTAATACACAGGGCTCCAATTACATGTGCTGCTGGATTCTGCATGCTAACTGTGATTATTTCAGTAATTGATTTGAAAGGTATAGATATGAAGTGGATTGATACATTTAGTCTGTAAATTGTATGTAAAAATTGGGAAAAGTTATCTGCATTTATTTCAGTATTCAAGCACAGTTTCATTAATTTATTTTGAAAGTATGGGAAATAACAGTTAAAAAAGAGAAAACCACAACCAAAAGACAGTCAGCATGAAGCTTTATTTGGAATTTAATGTACAAGTTAGGAAATTAAAAGTTCCTGCAATAAATGCAACTCTCCTATTACAGGTATACTGCAACATAAATTCCCCAGCCTCTGCAACACTAATTTCTGAATATGTGCAAGATGGTTGATGTAGAGTGGTTAGGAGAATTACAGCCTTGTTTTTCCTAACTACTTCATTTAAATTCTCAACCTTAATGTTCTGTTAGCCTTCCATTTTCTTGCTAATCTGCTTTAGAAAAATAAACAAAGTACAAACCGTAAGCATCTTGCAACTCAGAGTGACATATACTTGGAGGGAGTGAGATATTGCAGTAATTTTTTGTGGCTTCATCAGTGTTGAATCCTTGACCACCGATATTGATGCTGATATCCCTTGTCTTCATGGAAGTTGTCAATGGAGCTATTGGATCTGGTCTCGCTGAGGGTGAGAAAATGGGACAGAAAGCAGTTTTTCATTTGAGAGTGTGTAAAAGTTTTTTTGTGTCCCACGTGGGACGCCTTTGGGGCTGTTGGAAATGATGGGATGAGTAGGAGAACACGTCTTTGGGGTGCAAGGTGGAACCATTGCATTTTTGAAAAGGTAGGCTCCATGGAGGGGACTACCCTGTCCCACCCAGCCTATTGATGTTCTTTTTAGGTCTGTGTCCTTTTTGCAGATACGTCCCTGTCTTGCTGACTGATCTCCTGCTGGTATCATTGTTGTGATACTGCACTCACACAGTCGTGATGTGTAGCATTTTCATGGTGCAGGACATCTGAGGGCTCTTTCCCAGCTTTCCAGAGGTACAGTAAATCACACTTCTCTGAATTGCAGGAAATTTGATCCATCTTTGCTGGGCCCCTATCAGCAGTTAACATTTACTTCAGGGCACTGCACAATTTACCACTTGCATAAGAAACTGGCACGAAGAACTGATGAGGAGTCACTTCTGAATGTGGGTCATCCTTTGTGTGGCATCAGGCTGTATGTGGTGCTGGCAGAGCAGAGAGCCAAGAAGAACAAAGTTGCAGAAGCAGCCTCTACAAACTAGTTAGAGGCCCCTGGGAGACAGAAAACTGATTTTATTAAATAAATCTCTGTCATATTTCATATGCAATGCAATACTAGTCCCTTTTTGAAATCTCTTGTGGCTAAACACTTCTATCATGTCCTTACCACCTGCTGCAAATCCAAAAAGAAAACAAAAATAACCAAATCTTAAGTTGTAGCAGCTGAACCCATTTCAAATAGATCGTAAAAGCTATTGTTTACGATAAGTGTTATCTGATTGCTGGCAGAACCTGTGTTTATTGCTTTTTCCATTGTACAGAGAGAATTGTAAGTAGACAGAAGTCTATAATTATACTTAGTGGGACTGGAGAGTATATAAAGCATAAAATGAAATTGCTTGGTTTTAATCTGAAGTAGCATCACATCGAATTTTCACCTTTTTTGCATATCTTGGAACAAATACTTTGCTTTGAATAGCACTGGAGGACATTTAGGGACTATCAGGAACATACTCTGTGCAGACTGTTTCCATGTACTTGATGTTTCAAAATGTTTTCACTGAAAGTCTAACACTGAGTGCTTATTGTGCTGGTGGTCATGAAGAAAAGCTATAAAGTGCAGTCTGACAAGTGACAATGACTATCCAGAGTGAATCTTTCATTTCAGAACAGTAATTGGGTCTTCTTCCCTCTCTGATTAAAAAAAACAACAATCAAAAAGCCAAGTGCAAATGGATCGTACAGTTCATTTTTTTTTCCATGTTCTAGCAGTCCACTTTAGAGCTCATTCTCCTTTTTTTTTTATTTCTCATATGAGGAATGAAGAAGAGAAAAGCCCAAATTATGTATAAAATCCCAAGTTGCAGCTGTAAAGTTTCAGCTCAGATATATTCAGCTGTATATTTTTGGGTGTTCTTGGGTTTGTCTCTTTATTATTTATTTACAATTTATAATATATTAACTTTTTTGTGGGGACAGAAAAATACGGATATAATATTTTCATATTTTGATTTTCTCTAGTAGCATTACACTTCATGCTAACCGAGCAGTCAACAACCCTGTCCTCCTGGCAGTCACAACAGTCAAGAACAGAGAAGTGTGATCCACATGAGCAGGGTTTAATTTGATATTAGATGAGCCTTGCTGCTACCCTGTTCTCATTTTTGTACTGTTGCTGCTCACTGAAGCTGGTGGCTGTGACATTCCTGCCAACTGCCTTAGTCATAAAGTCATGCAGTGGTTTGGATTGGAAGGAGCCTTAATGATCCTCTAGTTCAGCACCCCTGCCATGCCAGGAACATGTTCCACTGGAAGTCATCTATGTTCATACCATCTAGACACAATGAAGTGAATCCTCAAGAATTTGAGATGTTGACTCAGTGAGAGCTGCCCACTGTTGTCCAGGAGAGATGGTTTTAGTTAAAGGTAAAACCTGCATGTTACAGTCCCTGTGAGATGAGGAAGAAGGTTACTCGCCAAGAGAAGGGGTTGATCTGTGGGTTTTGTCTGCACTGGGAAGGTCAGGATACAGGCACAGGATCTAACCTTGGTGGTTATATGTGTTGGACAGCCATGAGGGCAACACCCTCTGCAAAAGCAGGGGAGGGAAGGGGAGGATCACATCTGAAAAGACCATTTTGGGAACACACTTGAAAGCACTTCTCTGCTTTTAAATCAAAAGCGATGAAGGGTAGGCCCTGTGAAAGAAAATTTTGCTCCTCAGAGTTTCATGACCCAAATTCCTTTGAACTCAGAATGCTTCATATACTACAAGTCTGGACTGTTGTGATAGCTTGTCTTAAAATGAGAGATTTTTGTGGAACTTAATCTAAATGCTCGCTGTCTTATAGAATGTGCCTGTAGGAGCATACTTGGCACAGTCTGAATGTCAGATCTTTGAAATCCATTCTTCCAGGATTTGCCCCTTAGACTCACACATGCTTGGTAAGTAACACAAATTATATTGAATCATGCAATCATGATGCTGGGTCAAGAAAAGTGTAGCAACATGTCCAAGAGCAAGAGGAGCAGGTTGGTTTGGACTCCTACCAAGCTTGTCTAGCCCATTAACATCTTTTGAAATTGCAGCTAAAACTAATGGTCTGGGTTGGAGGCATGGAACAATGATGTTATCTGCTCAGCTGGGTGGAATTCATTTCACAGATGCTCGTGCATGCTCTGGTGCCATGAAAATGAAATGGTACTTGGTTGAGAGGATTTTAAAAATGTCAGCCTCTTCAGGACATGACAGGTATGTCACAAGCCACCATGCAGACTGAGGTCTGTGCAGGGTCAGGCAGCGGCTGTCTTACACATGCAGCCCAGAGGTGCCTGCAGATATCCACTCTCTGTCCCTTTTTCCATGCTACTAGCTGCTAAATTTGACCCAATAATTTGGAAGAACAGAAAGTAAAATCCGAAATATACCACTGCCCTCTGCAAAGAGGAGGAGCCCCCATGGGCATGTCAGGTCCTGAGGTTCCTTGAGATCCCATGGCAGACCTTGGGCTTGATGTGCTGTACACTGTTACTTGTCCTCTAGAGAACTGAAGAGCAGGGTGTTGCCTCAGCTCATCTCCTTTGTTTTCAGTATTAAGGACAGATTTTCCTTCACCTTTCTGTTTAAATTAGAATTTTTGCATGATTTAGTTCTTCTTTCTGCTTTGGAAGGCTAGATTAGAAAAGTAATTTAAAAATGTCTTTGTTGCGTTGGCCAAAAAAATCTCTTCCACTTTCTGTTTCCTTATGGTCTTACATCTGTGTTCCTGCCTCTGATCTGTGTACCAGACCTGCCAGGGTGAAGTTCAAATTTGGTTTAGTGTCTCACCCTGGTGGCATGGTCACCTTTGACAGCTTTCTTTGTAAACCTGTAGCACTAGTTTCACATGTTTGTGAAGTTTGAAGATAGGGAATAAATGTCTGAAAAGCAAATACAGTTGTAAAGCCCAGTGACAGAGACATTAATTTCCTCTCTCTGAAAATGCACCATCATTCTCATTTCAAAGATAAGAGAATGCATCCATGGAAAACAAAACCATCTCCTTCACTGTGTTTCTTTTGGGAGCATTCCTTGGAAACAACAGCCATTTGTGGTATATTTTTATAGAAATTGTTGTCATTAACTTCAGGAAGCTTTTCTGTGTTGCACAGTACAGTTTACTCAGACTAGGTTGTGCTTCTCCACCGAGACTGCTGTCAAACCAGTGGGTGACACTTGGGAGCTGGTCAGCAGTCACTGAAGGCCACTAGTTTAATATCTAGAGAGCAGTAAAAATTGTGCGAGTGTGGGATCCTTAGAATGGGCTGTTTGCCTAAACCTTGAATAAGAGTGTTCTTTCTAAGTATTTCTGTTTCATCTATATCTTACAGCCACAACTGTCTTGACGACAACAACCAGAAAGGTTCACCAAACGTATGCTATATATGTAAAATACACGTTTACTATTCAAAAGAAAATAAAAGAAATCCGTTATCCTTTACTGGGACAGCTGAAATTTAGAAAAGATGGACATATAGAAGTTACTGCTAAATTGGGGCTGCTGGTTTACATGCCATGCCTGGGTTCTCCTTGCCTTCAACACATTTCAAAGATTTAGGCTTCTTCCCTTGAGTATATGGCTGCCTTCTGCTGGTTGATAAAAAATTGTAGCATTAAATATAGCATTAAATCCATTTTCCCCAACATGTCAAAGCTTCAGGCATTCACATCCATCTACTCATAACCTTACTTTTTGGACCCTTCCCAAAGGCAGGTTCTCTACTCCTCTGGCCAAAAATCCAAACTGGCATGTGCTGTTCTTTTTTCTCATTGTTACAAAACCAGTGCCAGCAGTTGAGGTGCAAAAGCTGACATATGCTTTCGTGGATAAGAGCAGTCAATTCAGTGGTAGAGATGCTCAGAAACGAAACTCAGATGCAGCTGTGGAGTTTCGGAGTTCACAAAACTGTAGTTTAAAGTGGCTCCAGTTTGGGTTTTAATAGTATTGCAACTGTAGGCTTGAGAGGCCCCTTCCTTATTCTTTGGGGCACTAAAGAAAACTGACAGGTCAGAGAGAACTCCTGGAAAATGTAGGGGGACTTAGGTTCCTGTGCTGATGTACCAGGGAATGCAGAGAGAAGTTCTGCATGTGGCAGAGCTCCCCAGGGTTCAGGCAAGGCAGAGTTCCCCTGAGCCCCAGCAGCACTCCTGGCTGCACCCTGCACCACGCTCCCGGGGTGCTCCAGCAGCCCTTTGGATGTTTTTCATGATCTGCAGCAGTGTTTTCCCTTGGCCCATATGTTTTCCCTTTTGTACAGGGCTCTGCTTCCTTGCCTGAGGAACTGTTGCAGACATCTATTTCCCTCATCCTTTCTGAGCCTTTTCTAAGCTTCCTTCCCTTTGCAAGTCTTTGATATATTCCCTTCCCTTCCTGATCTGAAGACTGGTAAGCACAGCAGGTGAGGAGTGTTAGTGCTGCATCTGCTGCTAATTGGGCTCACAGGCTTATTCAGAGAGCGCTGGCAAGTGATGTACTGAGTTAATCAGGAGCTGGGTTTGTAGGAGAATGTTCATATTATGTAGGGTAAGTAGAGATTTGCATGTCAGCTTTTACAATGAGAGCTTATCAAAATGAGCCTGGCTGCTACTTTCTGTTGTTGGTCTCCCCATGGCCCCCATTTACCTGGGGTGTCTCAGCACCTTGACTCTATTTATCCCCTCCAACAGCCTGGGAGCATGAGGGGTGTTGCAATCTCAGCAAAGTGATGCCTGGGAATCCAGGATTTAGGGAGGAGGTTAAACAGTGCGTTGCATCCAGTGTTGGTGCTGGTTTCAGCAAAATCCTGGCTGTTTCTTCCTCCAGACAGCAGCAGGTGAAGTGCTGACGTATCTTTGCTCCTGCTGCCCTTGCCAGGAGGGCAGCCATCCCTGCCAAGAGGGCTGGAGAGGCAGCTGGGGAGAGGGAGCCACATTCATCACAAACACTAGCAGCTGACCGTGTTCAAGTGCATCTGGCATTGCTGAGGAGGTTCTTTCACCAGTCTTGGACAGCGCCTTGTCTTTGCAGCCTTCCTCCTGCTTATTCCAACCCTTGTGCCATCATGGATGGGCTTCCCCAGCTTTGCCTCTTCCGCTGCTGTAGCTGATTGATTGTGGATCCTTTAATCAGTTCTATGCAAAATTACCCTTCTGCCTGTAAAAGATGGCCAAAACTTGTTTCTAACATCATCCTGTTCAGTAATTTGGTTTACAGGATAGTGCCTGTGGGCTCTTGGAGCATTGAAGGTGTGGAGGCAGCAAATGGAAGGTGGGGAAGGCAAGGACTTCTTAGGCTGACTTTGCCTTTGAAGCCAAGGTATCCGCTAACTGCAGCTTCAGTGTTTTTGCCTAAGGTCATGCGAGAACGCTTGGCAGAGCAAAGAACTGAAGTGGGTCTCCCCAGATCTAGGTTACCACTCTAACCCCAGGACCCTTTTTTCTTTCAGCCCTTGAAAATGGTCTAAACCTCCCATGAGGTGTTTTGTGAGAGCTTTTTAGGCAAAGATTTTGCTCTAAAAAAGCAATGCTGTTTTGCTTTCAAAAGGGAAGTTCTTGTTCCTGTTTCCTTTTGGATGTAGTCCTTCTGGTTTTGGCTTGCTAACTTGATGATACCACTCCCCGTACATTGGGCAAAAGCTGTTTTCCCTGCATTCAAAGAGCCAGGAGGAGTAGCTGCTATCCTGCCTCTAATCTCTAGTTCTTCCCTCACTCATGTGCCATGCCAGTGGGAGTTAGAACCAAGGAGTCATGTGAACAACACAGATGGAGAAGTGAATGTGCTGTGTCATCCTTGAGTGCAGAAATGGATCGCTAATGTTTGTTCATGAAGGACCCAAACTTTGTGCAGTGTGTCCAGGAATGACTGCTGGCTGTGGAGCACACCCAGGCTCTTTGTCAGAGCCACCTGCAGCAGAGGCGGTGGAAGCCCTCACCACCTGGTGACTTCCCTGTGTCTCAGAAAGGGAAATGAGATCTTAGTGCTTTCCACCTGTTGCCACAGGATACCCATATTGGAGCTGGGGATACAACAACATCTTATGGCTTGCCTGCATGCTGTGGAAAAACTGTATGAGCAATTAACCAACCTCACTTCTTTACAGGCAGCTTCCTTCAGTCAGGTACTCTGACCTCCCCTTCTTCTAGAGGACCATCATCAACTTGGGTCCTTGGTGCTTAACTCCACTGATTTTATGCGTTTGGACAAAAATTAAACTTGCTCCTTTTCCTTTATGTCCTTTTCTGATGATGATATCTCATTCTTTTAAAAAACAGAGTAACTGCTTCAGCACTATCCACAGCTCAGTTGTGCAGGTGCCTGACTAAATTATCCCATGCATGCATCTAGTGCTCACTCCGACAGTCTTCCATAATTGACAATTAATTTGTGAATCTTTTTCCATGCTGTTCTTTCACCTTGAGTGCTGGGCGTACTGGATCTCTGCCACCTCATATTTCTTGGATAAAGTCATTGTGGCTTTTTGTCTTAACAATGACTGACTCTGAGCCAGTGTAACTTGTTGAGAAAAAACAAAAACAAAACAAAAAAACCCCAACCCTGCAAAATATAGTGTGCAGTGGAAGATGCATTTAAAAAGGTGCAGTAGTTGCTGGAGAACAGTATCTAAAACAAAGAGAAAGTTAAAAATCATGATCTGTCCAGAGGAATTTCAAGGGAAGGTATTTACCAAGTAACATGATTAGGCAATGCCTTTGTCACCATTGCATTTTTCACTTTTTTGTTGTGTGAAGAGGGGATGATATAAATCATCTTCTGGGATGCCTTATGTCCATCCCATTCAGATGTATAAAATTCCACTGTGTGGTGCTTTGATTTCTAACCTTTAAAAGTTATGAGCTATGACAGAGAAAATTATAAACTCCCATTTGTTTTCTGTGCTTGTGTGGGGAAATTCTGTCCCAGTCCAAGCACCACGAAGCCTACAGAGCCTTAAACTGATTTATGAAGCCTTTTCCTTGATTTGCTTGCAGCTGGTATGTGTAAAGCCAAATTCAGTTACTACACCTGCAGTAAATCAGCAATATATAAATGTTTTCTAACTTGGGAAAAAATCCATTAGTGCTTGAATTAAACCTTTAAAGGACTCTTATTTTCTGAGTGTTAGGCTACTGTAACTTTTATGTGTGATTTTAACACATTCTGAAGTGTTAGACAAACTACAAAGAGCCAGTGAGTATGCAGGTTGTTAATATATTTTAAGAATGGTTTTCTTTTAATAAAAAGGGTTCTGTCATGTAAATGTTGGTGTATCAGCTCTAATGAGGGGCTTACAAGTTGGTGATTTGATAGGTTTTATTGTTTTCTTCACCTAAGAGACCATCTCTGCCTTTGTAATAACATTTAGTTTTTATTAGGGACAAGCTAAATACCTTAGAGAATGACCGGAGAAATGACAGAGCATTTGCTAACAGACTTCCCCCTTTTCCATCTTCTGCATATCCTTCTTCCCTCTGCAGTCACTGGGACCTGAACAGGGAGCAGAAGGTGACCTACAGCCGTGCTCCCCATGGCAAAGGCTGAGGATGTCCCTGTGCACAGCCATGCCCTGAGCTGAATTCCCAATGGCCTGAGCGTGTCCTGCCTCAGCAGGAGGAGCCCTCATGGTGGAGGGGGTGGGAGATCAGGCCAGGCACACAGTGCCCCATCACATCTGCTATCTGAGCTGCTTGCTTGGGCATTTCCATCGTGTTCAAATGAGCCAGAGCTTAAATGGTTCAAGCACAGCAAGGCTTGGATAACTAACCCATGTAAATCTGCTGGCATGCTGGTGGCCATATGGATGCTGCTTGCATGGGCCACTGGGCAGTGGCAAAATTGGAGGCCTGTCCTACAATTTGCTCTTCTTTCTGTTGCTGTAATTCCCTCTCTCCTTCCTTCCCTTTCTCTTTCCTTTCCTTTGCACCTCCCAGAGTATATTTCAGCCAACACAGCTGAGCAGGTACAGAGAAGTAAACAAGTTGCATCACTACACTAAATTGCTTTCTTTCCCTTTTCCTTCTCAAAAGCACAGAAGGGAATAGAAAAGGAAGATTAGTTGTGTCGGAGTTCCATCCTGGAGCTGTTCCCGTACCATGGATTGCTCAGAGCTGAGCATGTATGCTTTGTCTGGGATAAATAACACTGAAACTCTGTCTCAATTTTCTCTGCAGTTTCTCCCTCTTGCATTCATTTTAAATTTCATTCCTCACTCTCATTATTGCCAGGCCTGCTGTTGCGTGCCCAGGGGAGCCAGGTAAAACATTTTTATTTACTTTTGGTTTGGTTTGGTTCCACTTTTTGCTTCCTCTATCCAGATTTTTTTGTGGGTTTCTTGTTTTCCAGTGATTTTGGTAGGAATGGGGGCAGCAAGGAAGGAGTGACATTTATACCATGTGTGAGACGCCTTCAGATGTAAATCCATCTCCGGCAGTGTTAGACTGCTGGCTAATTCTTTCCCTATAAAGTCATCCCAGTCTGGGCTTACTGTCTCCACCACTGGTTGTAGTCTTGATCTCAGAAACATTTGCATGGAATGAAGAACACCAGAAGCTGAGGAAATTTGGGAATTCTGGATTGGATTTCTTAGATTATTATTGGATAATGGATTATTTGGCAGTTTAGAGGTACCAGTCAAGTACCCTGATATTGCAGTCTGAAAGCCTCAGGAGCCAGCAGTGGCTTAAAGACTTCAGCATTTTTCTGTGTATTTATCCTCCCTGCAGCCTTTTCAAACTGCCTGTTCAGTGGTGCTGATGCTGTAGTTTGAGACATGCTGTGAACCAGATTTATCAACTGGTCTGGGCTAAAAATAATCCTTCAGCATAGGGAGGAGGGGAGGGGTGCTGGGGTTTTATTCTACTTGCATCAGTTCACCACTTTGCAGGATGACCCACAGGTGGTTGTTGCAGCTCATACCAAAGGATGACACAGTGGTGTGCAAGGATAGGAACAAGACAGCAGAGAGTTGGGGAGCTATAGGAACTCCATAAAATAGCTTTTCCCCAGGAATTTTGACCTCCCACTTGGCAGCTGGGTTTTGATACACCTTGCTGTAAAAGTTTTCAGATATTCTCACCATGCCTCTCTATGACAATTCCTGTGCTTGCAGCAGCTGCCCTTTTGGTATCTTTGGTGCTGTCGCTCTGTAGTCGATAGGTTATTTCAAATCCACTTTTACCAGCAGTTGCTGTGGGTGCTGGGGGAGAGACACATCCCATTTGGCTACTGTTGATCTAAGAACAGCAACCTTTGCAGAAGGCCAGAGCAATAATGTTTTAAACCACAGATAGTAAATCTGCAAGAGTGTATCTGTCGGAACACTCTGATATAAAAGGTAACATCCTTCTGTAGGATTACAAAAGGGACATCAGCTGATACAGAATTTACACAGCAGCTTCCAAATCAGTGACTAAAACAGCTTCTGGGGGGGAGAATGATGAGCATTTTCTTACCTGCGTGACAGATAAGTGTGTAGTTTCTCCTGTCCCTTTAACCCCCCCACAAGCTGCCAGCCCAGATTTAGGGGGAGTATTGGAAGAGGGAACTACAGAATAGGGTAGAGAGAGTTGCAAAAGAGGCCCTCTTACCCCAGGATGTATTCCAAGGCCTTTATTCCTTGAAGGGGATCCGGAGAGAGAGAGAGATCACATGGGGGGAGAGGGGTTTTTATCACCTTTGGGGTCGGGGTCAGGTTACCTGTCTGATCCTATAGGTCAAGAGACCAGGGGCAGGTAACCCAGGCCGGTTACAGTTTCTGGGGGAGGGGTTTTGGGGGAAAGACATTCCTAAAGGGAATACAACATAAGTGAGGATGGGTTTGCAGAGGAGGCTCGGAGGTGCTCTTTGCCTGTTTGTAGTGGAGGAGCCATGGACAAGCCCATGTGGGTTAGCAGACCACTAGACTGTCTAAACTCTCTTAAGGGACAAAGTTCAATCAGCTTTTATTCCAAAGAGCATTATCAGTGTGTTGCACTAATCCCATGTAACAGTACTGTCGCCTGACATAGGTACTGTGAAGTAGATTTTGGTGGCATGGATTGGCCACGCTGGTTTAGCAAAGACATTAAGATGCTGTCAAAGTTGATAGCCTGAAAGACTTAAATTGCTCTGCTCTTCTGATGGATGGCAACGAGGCTTTGCCCCGAGCAGGTTTCAATAGTTAACATGTCATGAACTCTGTGTTATTAAAATTATTGCCCAGTTTTTTTTTTTTTTTATTTTCCTGACTATTTTAGTGTTTGGTTATAGAATTTGTTTTATTACTTTGAGATGTTGCTTTTTTCCCTTAGCTGTGACCATTGTGCCTTGAAGTTTGAAGTGTTCTGCCCAGTCAGTTGAGTATTTGTGTCCCTGTGTGCACTGTTCCAGACTGGGTCTAGGTTACAGAATAGACTGCACTCTGATAGTACCTGGGTCAGATTTCAGCTCTTCTAGCTGCTGCAGTATCATTTTGTTTTTAATTTTAAAGCACATGGTAGAGGCAGGAGGGAGTAATCTTAAAATATTCACAGATACTCACGTGCACAGACAGGTTGTAGCAGAGATTTTCTAATCTTTCCATTTTCAAGGAAAGAGATAGGAAAAAAAAAAAAACCCAAAATGCTTCAGGTCATTCAAGGCTTTGCTCAGAAAACAGCATATTTATTGAGGCTGGAGACATCCTGCTGTTAGGGCTGCTGAGAAGGAGAGGGCCCAAGGTTCCTATTCATGCACAATAGTCCTATTTTCCCCCATTTCTTTATTTTATTTTCCCTGTGCCTTTATATTGCATTGCCATGCTCTTGCCCCTGCCCCTCCCTGCCTAGCGTGCCTCTCCATCGCTGCACATTGTGTTGCTTTCCCCCTGCTGTGCCACTCTCCTGTGTGCAATGGCAGCAGCAAAGTAAAACTGACTGAAATGCTGATCTCTGAAGCCCTGGCACATGGTGTTTTAGAGATTAGGATTTTAGTGCATTATACTCAGCTGCTAGCAGAGCAGAGCACTGTGACAGGGAAACACAACCCCAGAGCCAGGGGATCTGGCTTGGAGCTGAAGACCTGGTCCCTCCAGGCAGAGCTCTTCATACATCTCCTCCTGCAAACGTCTTGGTGAGCAAATGCATGGATGGGCTTGAGTTTATGCAGAAGATGAAGAGGGATATCCAAAGGCAAGTGGAGAGCTTTTTCATCTAAATCATATCTATTATTAAGAAATAAATGAAAAAAAAATCTTAGTAGTGAAACAGAACAGTTTTTATGGCAAGATTTTTCTCTTTGTTCTGTCTACATTCTCATTCTTCCTTACCTTTTGTTGGTTGTAGCTTTTTTTGTTTTTCTAGATCCTAAGGAAGTCACAGACTTGCAAGCTCATATTGCTGTGGTAGCAATTTGCTCTAGATCCAGATCCCCAAGGTTCTTGGACAGTACAGGCATTTGGGGCAATGCAGTGTTGTAGGAGGACTAACAGCAGGCTTGATGTTTGTCCAGCTTCCAAGGAGCTTGGCTGGGTTTTGCTGGGCAGTTGCCAATTTCCCCTGGAGCTGGTTGGTCCCATGAGTACCCGTGGCTAGTCCTCCAAGGTAGACCACAGGATTTTTTACACTTCAAAGAAGGCTATTCTAATTACTGCCCTCAGTGCCTGCTCCTCATTGCTTTTGAGAGAATCATTACTTAATGACACAAAGTCATTTTGAAAACTTGGTAACCTCTAATACCTTTATCAAATATCAGATAATCACACATTTTTCGGTGTATAGTTTTTCCATTGGCTTAAGGCCACTTAGTTATATAAATATTAACACTTGCTGCTGCTAGCTTTAAATCCTATTTAAAAGTGCATCCATTCTGTATTCAGAAAGCGAAGAAATTATATCAGGTACCAGAAGAAATTCTCTCTTCTGGAACAGTGAAATGTTTCTCCAGCATAAGCTGAGGATTGTGCTGCCTGCGGATGCTGGTGAGCATCTGTCTCTGCTCTTGCTCTGTTCTGCTGCTCGCTTCAGCATCCCATTTCTCTTTCTCCTTAGCACCATGCTTGGTTCCTCTTCCATCTAATTTTCTTTGTCTATTGGCACCACTTTCCCTCATGGCTTCTGCTGATTTTTGTATGCCATTTCTTTCCTGTTTTTTTCTGGTTTTGTGCTTTAACCTCAACCTGACCTTCAAACTGTAATGAATTTTCTCTTCTTTGAAACTGATATCTTCTTACACCTTGGTGCTTTAGCACACTTTCTTTTCTTATCTGCTTCTCTGATTCATGATGTAGGTTTCCTTCCTGCATATTCTGTGACTTTAACCATCCAAGGCTCTTTTTCTCCTTTTTGCTTATTATAACTTCCCTTCACAGCCATTCTTAAGTGCAATTTCCCTGGTTTTCCTCCCCTACTACCCTGTTGTTGTGAAGCCGTGAAGCACAAACTGCAGGTCCCCCACTGGTTTCCTGCTTTTCACATTCTTGGTACCCACTTTTAACAACTTTACTTTCTCGTCATATGCAGCTCTACCCTTTCAATGATCTCCAGTAACTTCTCTCAAATTCTTGGTCTGACAGATTCATAGATTATCCCACCCAGCTGTAGTTCATGTTTTGCTCTCTACCACATTTTCCTGACTTTGTTTTTTTACCTTTTCTTTCTGTTTTCCTGATTTTGCTACTTTCCACTGACTGTCCTGTTACAACCTGTCTTCTTTTTTTTGTGTTTTCCATATAAAAGCAGAGTCTGGTAGCTTTGAAGCATCCCACAAGTGGCCATTTGTATTTCTGTTGTCACTTTTTCCTTGTAAACATGAGAAGTCAGCACTCGCCCTGCTGGGGTTAGGCACAGTGGGAAATAAAAAATGAGAGTCCTTGAGCTGAAGTCCTTCTTAGTGTGATTTGAAGCACACACCTGGCTCCTGTGCACACAGACTGGGAGCTGCATATGCATGAGCCTTCCCATACCCCATTGCTGTGGCTACAGACATCCCCTCTAATCATTTGGAAACACTGAGCCCACCAGCTGAGCCATGGTGGCTTCCTGTGATCTGCTCTTGGTCCCCTCTTGTTGCCCTGGATTCTGGCTCTAAAGAGTCTCCCCTGTTTATCTTCTCTCTTTGAGAAAATGCTGAAAAAGCAGTCCTGGAAAGGGAAGCGAGGCAAGGGAGAGGAAAATACCAGAGCCAGGAAAGTGGCAGAAAGGTCAACAAAAGTAGGGATGAATTACAGCCTTTCAGCTTAGCCAGGAACAGCACGAGGGAGACGGTGATAGGTGTTTCTCTAGGGGAGAAGCACAGGTCAGAGAGCTTCCAGCTACATACTATACCTTCTAAATAAATAAACCAATAAATAAGTAATGTGCATATGGCAGAATATTGAATAAAATAGAAAATGCCTGAATTTTTCCCCAATGGAAGTGTTGTTCAAGTTACAGGACATTGGTTTTCACCAGAAGCTGTGGATTCTAGGCAAAGTGTTCCACTGTCAGGGTTGGTGTGACAGACCCCAGTCTGCTGCCAACAAACACATGACTTAAATGGACAGTGAGCTGTCCTGGGCACTATTTTGTTGGATTTAGTAGCATTTCCTAGCTCTTACATGCAGTGCCTATTGTGAAAGTGGCTTGACTCTGTGTTCACCATCCCTTGTGTGCCATGTTTTCCATGCAAAAGACCCCAAAAGATTGTGGGTGCCCACTGGGGACCCACGGTGGCACCAGGTGTTTTGCCGCAGTCCAGAGGCAGCTGTATCTCATGGATGCAACCAATCATATGGGAAAAGCATGAAAATGGGGATTTGCATGAGAATTTTGCTTCTTTGAGTAAAAGGTAGGAAAATTCTTGAAATTCAAACTTTTTAATGTTTGATTAGCCCTCATCAGAGATTGTGTTGTTCATATTTGTTGTCCCATCTATTATGTGTCTCTGACCCATGAGGCTGTGTCAGATCCAGGGCAGTTCCATTGCTGTGAGGAAAGAGTTCATGGACAGTCAGGATGGAGCTTTGAGCATCCTGATCTAGTGAAAAGTGTGCAGCAAATCTGGGTCTTCAGCAGGTCTGTTTGATGAAAAATGGTACTGTTCTCTTAAAAAAATGTATGTACGTTTTCTGTGAGCAGCCTAATGCTCTGCATTTAGGTTTGCTGTGTGGTCAGTGCGGGTCACTGACCCAGGGCTTCTTTTGAGTGATGTAAAGGGAGAAAGGAAGGACTGAGAATCATTTCTTGAATTTATGCTTTCAGAAAGTAGCTGGTGTAATATTTGGGCCAGGTAATTATTTCTCAGCACTGGCCCTGCTTCAGTATTCCTGCCTGGCTAACCAAGAGTGGCTTTCTGTTTGTTTTGTTTTTGTTTTTTTTTCCCTTGGTCTCTTAATTTAAATGATGCTTTGGGAAGTCACTGCTCTGGGTATGGTGCAGACCTGTGCTTGGTCTATGTTGGTTGCTGCAAGCCAAGAAGCTGGTGTGCTCTCTGACCTCGGGCCAGCTCAGTAATGCCAGACACAGCGTGTTCCAGTGGCCTGAAATCCTGGGAACCAGGGACTAATCTGCAGTGAGACGCTGATTCTCCCTATGCCGTCAGGCCCTGCCGCCTGCTTGATGCTGGGGACCTGAGGCCATATGGCTGCAGCACAGCTGTGCAGCCTTGGTGCTCCCTGCTGCTTGCCTGTGCCCAGAGCCTGCTTTTACAGAGCTCTTGCTGCACAGGAATGAGGGGAAAGCCCAACATTTGCTTGGTGCAAGCCAGTTTCCATGAGGAGGCTGCCGGTGCAGAGGCTTTGTGGTGCACAGGAGGGTGGGTGCTGTGGGGCAGACAGAGCCTCTGTGGGATGGAACAGCCCTTTGCTGTTCCCACAGTCTCTGCACCTTGTGGTGCAAGGCAGGATTGCTGTGCCACAGCCACAGGGAGCCCAGCAGAGCTGTTTGTTTTGCCCTACTGGCTCTCACTGCCGGATTTACACAAGAGACAAGTGAAAAGTGTGGCCTGAACTGTGCAGAGCCAACAGGTGTAGCCCCTGCACTGCCCCAGCTGTGTAAAGCCAGTGTATCCGTGCCCACTTGCTTGGGCAGAGCAGTGCCAGGTTTGTGGGCAGGCAAACCTTGCTTTCCTGTCTCTTGGGAAGGGCAGGAGAAAAACAAGGAGGAAAAAAAAAAAGCCACATTCCAATGGTGGCTTTTATGAGAGGAAGGTGCCTGACTCTTCCAGCAGCTGCTGTGTATAGAAGGAAGATGGGGCATTGTTGCTCCTCTCACTGTGGGCAGCAGTGCAGAGAGGTCGGGGCTGCTGCTGATGTGGAGCACTGTGATGTTGTGCCATTTCCTTGTGAGGCTTTCCTGGTGCCAGGCTTTCTGTTTGTGCTCTGCCTTCTGCCAAACCACACATGGTTAACCCCAGCTGGCAGCCAGTGGAATGGGATGGGCATGAGATGGTTTGTTCCGGGCATCCCACGAAACCTTTTCAGTGTTCTGTAAGACTTCACAGCTTCAAACTCGAAACCTGACCTTTACTTTCATACTGTTTATTCACATACACTGAAGCACATTTTGCTTTCATGTGGAAGAGAAGTATCCATTTGTTCGGCATCTTACAGATAGATAGTATCCTGCCATAAAGTGCTGCTTCCAGGGCAAAATCTGTGATGGACAGGCTAGATCCATAATCATGCCTGAGTTTCTGAATCAGATTTCCCTGAGCTGAGGAAGGATCTGAGTAGTGGTCAGACCCACTCTAGAGTCTGCTTTTTACGGATATGGTGATACAGCCACATAAAAGAAGCTTTGCTTTTTAATAGGCAATTCAGGCTCTGTAAACAGCTATTTTTATTTACTTTCAGTTTTACTTGTGTCATACACACAGACATACATATTAAAAAACCCCAACTCTACCAAGAAAATTACAGTGGAGAGGGGCTCTTCAGTGGTTATTTTTCTCCTGCAGCTCAAAACAAGTGCTTTAAGCTTCAGATCATTTTTAGAAACCTCCAGAGCATCATCATCCTATATTTGCAGAATAAGCCATCCTATATTTGTTAAACCACCATCTTCACGTGCCTTTAGCTATGATGGCTGTGATGGCAGCCACCAGTCGTGCCACTTACTTACTCACACATTTGTGCTTCAGATGTGCAGGGTTTTTGTTCAGTGTTGAAAGGCTGAGTGCTTCCAGAAGGGACTAGCACTGCGGCTGGGGCCTTGCTGCAAGTGGCTGTAGTGGATAACGAGCACAAACCTATTAAATAGTGAAACATGAGATTCCCTATCAGATAACGTGGTGCTGCTAATTCGGGTGTGAGGGAGAGGGTGAGGTCATGAGGAGATATCAGTGAGTAAGCAGGGAAGGAACTGTCAGCAATGCTGAGGGTTTAATTCTTGTACAGAAAAAAATACAGGCAGAAATACGTATATTTTTGTGATTGCTTTAGGAAAAAAACAACAAAACCCAAAAAACTAAACCAGCTGCAAGGGAAAAAACTCCACCAGAAAGGCATTAAATACAGAGGGAGTCAAATCCAGGTGGTATAGGTAGACTTAGATATGGTCATAATGGTATTTTCCCTTTGTAAATGCTGAGAGTTGTTTTTCTATAAGCTTTTTTTTTTTTATTATTATTTCTGTGCAGACACTATATTACATTGGCATTGATTCACTGAATTTATTCGTCAGCAGTAAAAATGAATGAAATTCTAGATGTACAGTTTCAACCACCTGCTGTTTACTAGTGAGACTACCAGTGACCCTTGCCATCTATAAATACTTAACTGTGAATTAAAAGCAGGGGACTATCCAGTAGGTTTTTTTTTCTTCCTCATCTTTCCCAGATACTGTTTTGTCCCCCCCTCCCCCAATTATTTTCAGTCTTATCTCTACTGCTTCAAGAAAAGCCAAATATTAAAAGGAAGATTTAATTTCTAGTGAACAGTAGACTTGATCATTTGTTAAAAGGCATCAAGTTGTTAGACTGCATGAAGATTTTTCTCTGGTCTGTATGGTGCTGACTTGCAGTAATGGCATTTTGGCATTTTAAAGTGAAAACTCAGATTTAAAATATCTGAACATTATTTTTAGCTCTCCTGAGATCATAATTCTTATTAAGGAGAAAGTTGTTTGCTTTCATTGATTAGTTAAAATTATAACCTCCAAATAGCTTTAGGCAATATTACAGCAGGACTGCAGTTTCTAATCTCCTTTTTCAGCATGTTTTTTTCCTTTTCCCGACTTTCACAAGTTTGACATGGAGCAGCAAGTTTTTTATTTTATAACAAGACATGAAAAAAACCACTGTTTTTGCTCAAGCCTCGCTCAGCCTTACAAGCCACTAAGAAAGATTTTGTTCCCCTGTAGTCTCACCAAGTAAAATTCACCTGCTCTCTCTGTGTTGTGAGCATCTCAGTCAACAAGACTATTACTTACCCTTTGATAAAAGCTTGGACAACATTGCCATCCTCACGTCAGAGTTTCTCAAGACCTTATTAGCTGTTGTTAGAGATTTTGGGCTGGTTGGATGTTCAGGTTTCCCACCTGCTGTGAGGGTATGCTGAGCTCACAGCTCTGTGGGAGGCTATAAATTTGACTTCAATGCTGCAGAGCAGGGCAATACTCCTTAGCTGGCTGTGCTGGTTTGGGCTGGGATAGAGTTAATATTCTTCAGAATAACTGGTATGGGGCTGTGTTGTGTTTGTGCTGAAAACAGTGCTGATAACACAGGGATGTTTTCATTATTGCTGGGCAGGGCTTCCACAGTGTCAGAGCCATTTCTGCTCCTCACCCCACCAGCGAGGAGGCTGGGGGTGGACAAGGAGCTGGGACAGGACACAGCTGGGACAGCTGACCCCAATTGACCCCAGGGATATCCCAGACCATGGAGTGTCATGCTCAGCAGATAAAGCTGAGGGCAAGAGAGAAGGAAGAGGGGACGTTCTGAGTGATGGCATTTGTCTTGCCCAGTGCCTGTGAAACGTGGAGGGGCCCTGCTCTTCTGGGGATGGCTGAACCCCTGCCTGCCCATGGGAAGGGGTGAATTAATTCCTTATTTTGCTTTGCTTATGTGCATGGGTTTTGCTTTACCTATTAAACTGTCTTTATCTCAATCCCTGAGTTTTCTTTTTTACCCTTCTGATCTCTCCCCTTCCCCACTGTGGGGAGTTGCTGTGTGGGGCTGGGTTGCCTGCTGGGGTTAACCAGGCTGCTGCCCTCACACCTCTAGAAGTCTGTGTTGATACTGCTGACAGCACTGGACTGACTAAAATCTCAGACAAAAGGACAGTTTAGTACCATTCATAAAAACCCCCAAAGAGACAGACGGAGGTGGTTGCTCTCTGTGGTTCCGTGACGGGATGTGAAGGGAGATCTCACACCTCTCGCAGAGCACTGTGAGCACAGACAGCATCTGTCAATCTCTGCCAGAAAAGCTGCTCTAGTTTCCATACGGTGTTTCTGCATTTATAGAGTTGGAGCAAATGAGAGACTTCTCAGCCTCAGGATTCGGGCCACTGGTGTTGCTGCTGGCTGTCCTCCCACCTTTACACAGAGCAGAGATGCTTCCAAAGCAGAAATCTGGGAAGGATCCACCCAAGAAAGGGGGGAGTTTTACAGGAGCATCTCTAGTTTTACTAAAACTGAGCCAAACCAAACATTTTCTTGTTAAAAAAAATAAGCATTCTTTTGCTTTATGCTTTATGTTTTGTTTTGGTTAGCCACCAATTTTGTCTCTAAACCCTGTTATTCACACAGTCCCAACTGCTACAGGATATGAAGTTAATAAACTAAGGAGAGGCAGTGCAAAATTTGTACCAGATCAAATGGCATGCAGCAGAACACTGGGGATATGTAAACCAAAGAAGCCATCATGTTTGGGGTTCAGCTGTTTTTTGATCCCAGGCAGTGGGGATTTTTCATGAGCAAAATACACATCTTGTTTTCTGGTCAACTGTTGTTACTGTCTTTTCTTCAAATCTTCCTACAGGGGAATTTTTCCAGCTACAGCTTTTCTCTTTCACTGATGAGAGCATCCTTTGTTATCTAGTTATCTAGTGATTTTTATGACAGGGTAGCTGAAGTCATTTGAGGACTTAGCCTTGCAGTCTGCTCTCATTGAGCAACCACACAACTTGATGTGAAATGGTTGAATTTGAAGAAACAATTTCCTACTTTCCTCATTAATTTCCTACATTAAAAAGTTTTTAAAAAACAAACAAACCTGCTTCCAAACTTCTGATGAGAAATTCTCCCAAATTCTCCCACTTGTGTCCTGAATACAATGAGAAACATTCTGTTTCCCTGATGATCTTTGTGGTATCGTCAACAAGGACAAAAAGATGTTGGTGTTCAGAAGGTTTTGTAGAGAAGCCTATTACTGTTTGCTAGTGTTTTAAACCAGGAAATTAATTCTAAGCTGTTTTGCCTAAATGTCTGAATTTTGTCATTTTACCTGCAATTAAAAAAAAAAAATCAACGTTTATTGAAGGGAAAGAAGATAATTGCATAGTAAAATTGTTGCTATTCTCTTTTTTTTAAAGACAAAGAAACATCCATCAGAACAGATGTGAATATGCAGACCTGTAGTACTTCAGAATAATTGCTGTACCCATATAAGCCAATATTTTTATCCTCTGTAATTTCAGTGTACTTTTTCTTGTGCATTTCCAGGTTGGCCATGCTTTTTCATTAGCTCTTTCACAGGCTACTCCGTGTATTCTGAGCTTGATTAATCCTCTTTTTGGAAGTGGTGTGCTTTTATTCCCCATGTTGTTATCACAGCAGGAGGAAGGGGAAATGTGTGATGATGGAAAAAATTCAAGGTTTATGTATGCCACACATGAAGTTAGGGATCCCATGAGAATTGTTTGTGTTCTTGTATATGTGTGGATGAACATCTGTGGAATGACAGCTTAACAACTTCCTTCTGACATTATAAAGGGGCCATAATGGTACTATTTTTTTTCCTTTATGTTGGCTTTTTTTATGTTAACACTTCGAGTTCCATGCTGATTTCAAGCTGTGTTCATTATAATCAATTTAAAAAGTTGCACTGTTTTGGAGTCAGGCTTGAAATTTGGAATTAATGTCAGAATAGTAAGCCTTGATTGTTTTGGTAACAAGGGTCTAAATCTGGGCTCCTTCCCTGTTATTTCCTGTACTAACTTGCTCAGATGAGACGTGATCTTTTTTCCTTCTCCTTCTAATTTCCCTCTCCATAGCCTGAGAACCCTTCTGCAGGTAGTCAGATTGTCAGTTATACTTCAACAAGCTGAAGATGCAGAGGTGAATATGCCTCAATGCTTTGTGTCTCAGATTAGACAAAATTTTAAGAAAGAAGCGACATGTTGGAAGTTCTCCATGAAGTTTTCAGGCTGTAAGGCTTGGGAATGCCAGGCCTGGAAGAGCTCTCAGCTCACTATGTCCCGTCACTGATGGTGGATTTTCATCCTGGAATAAATCATTGAAATTTCAGCTTACACTCTGGCATGTTTTATGTCTTAATTTTAGCTATTTGTATACACCTGACTTTTACACCTGAATATTACCGGCGTACAAACGTGTATACATGTGTCCTGTATGAAGTTCAAACTGGAAACGGGAAATCAGATTTGAAAGCAGCATTTTACCAAGTTTCTACATTAACTTCCCAATAGGAATAATAAAGATTAAAACGAAAAAACAACCCCAAAACCCCAATAACAACAAAATGCCTCTCAATCTATTTTTGAGGGCCTGATCCAAATCCCAAAGCACAAACCTAATCAACATCATAATGATTAGAAAGTCTAATGTACTTTCCTGGTAATCTCTGCCTCAAACCCTTAATTTCTGTCTGAGCTATAGCAGATCTTTTAGGACATTAACTTGTCTGGTTTACAAATTCTGAGCGATTAAAAGTCCACACCATCCTTATGTTTTTTTTTTTCCCATTGATTAATTACTACATGAAAACAACTGGTATTTAATATGTATTAACTATTTCTGTCTTGGCTTTAATTTTGGTTTTGTCTTCCCATTGAATCTTCCAATGGATTAAAGATCTGTGTTTAGAAATGCTGATCAACAGACTTGTTAAACTCCTTCTTGGTAATGTATTTCTTGAGCCTGTCCTTTATAAGCCAGGTTTTCTGTGCATTTTCAGATTTTATTTAGTGAATACTTTTTGATTTAATTTCTCTGTTTCATAGTCAAGACAACAGTACTGGCTTTACTTATTCTTTATATTTTTCTTATATACTGAAGGATTTATTCAACTGCTTAACTGCAACATTGCATAGAAATCTAATGCTCAGTTGGTAATTTATGATAACCCCTTCTTAGCAATGGAGTATTGATTTCCCCAGCCTCTTCTAAAGGAAGAAGGGGTGGCTTGAATATTAGAATTCTCCTACCATGATAGCTCTGTTTAATATTGATTATCATAACCATATAAACTCTTGAGATCTAGTTGATAGAAAGTTGCTAGAAACTTTGAAAAACACATAATAGCTTCCAAGTAAATAGTAGAATACCCAGAACTGATATTTCTGACATCAGGCAATTCAGCTCCTGCGTGCGAGAAATATGTGTTTATGCTAAAAATCCTGCCATAATTTTCTGCTTGGGGAATTGAAACTTGCTAAAAAAGTTTAATATGCAAAGCTGAAAATCTACATTTTAAAGTCCTTTTTATGCAAAGACACACAAAAAAAATTAGCAATTTTTAATAAGCAAATGTATAACTTAAAGAAAAATGTGCATCAGCGCTGTGAATTGTATAGGTGGTAGTCACTGGGCTCAGGAGCGTGGCAGGGCAGACACTGGGCTCCCTCAGAGCTGTGTTCCCTGGAGCAGCACCCAGCCCTGGGGACTGTGCAGGGTAGGCACTGCAGGATCCCAACCTTTAGCTGAACCTCTGTGAGGAATGCTGGTGGGCAGAAGGTTTCATCAGAAAACAAATCTGGCTAGGATAGCTGGGGTGAGAGTCCTGCTGCTCCTGGGATAATTACTGTCAGCCTCACCATGGGGTTCACAATCCCTGTTCTACAGCTCGTCTGAAGAGGAGTGGCACAACCCAATCCAGCAGCAAGCACTCAACAGGAGCCACCTGAGATAAACAACGTCACTCTAACAGCATTTATTTTTCCTTAGCAAATGTCTTTACTGTCTGCTGTGCTAGATAAAGATTTTCTGATATGAAATGATATGATATATGAAAGTTGTATGTAATGTGCTTTAACTCTGATTTGAAAAGCGGAATGCATGGAAACAGGCAGCCCAAGGAGAGAGAGCTCCTGAGCCTCCAAGTCCTGGCTAAGAGAAGGATCCATGTCATGAACTTACTGTGTTCCCTTGTGAAACTCTTCAGTTTAAAACTGCTTTTGGAAGCTATTCCCCTCTTCTCCTGTCTTGTGGTTAGAATTTTTCTGGGTTTTAACCTAATTCTATTTAGAGGAGGTTTATAACATGATCTCTCAATGTTATTTTTTTCTGTATCTTTTGTAGAGTACAGTCAGGACCCTCAATTCTAGATTACTTTCATCAGCCTTGAAAGAAAATACTGGGTTATGTCTGAGAGTCCTTACCAGATTTATGCCTGTAATGAATGTTTAAAATAGAGTCTGGAACACCCAGTACTCAGTTTGTAATGAAAAACTTGAGTTTTTGTTGGAGTAGAAGCTACTGCAATTACCAGTAACAGTTTTGCTATCCTAGCCTGCTTGTTCTGACTCCTCTCGTCTCTGAAGACTAGCAGCACTCAGAAGCCATGTATAATTCTGCTTTTTAAGGCTGCATGTTTTCTTGCTGAAGTTTTCGGTTTTGAGATGTGACTTTGTGACTCTGATGATGGTATTTCCCACTGAGATTTATTGTGAGGCTTTACCCAAACATCTTATTCAGAAACAAACCCAGTTTTCTATTACAAGGAATTTTTACTGGTCTACAAGGGAAAGGAGCTTTAGCTAAACAATCTTGTCTTGCTTCACTGCAGACCTATTATATATATAATAATACGTATTCATTTGACCCTGCAACTCCATTAAAAAAAGCTCATTTTAATCCTGAAAATATGTGGATCAGAATATCAGTAATATAGAATCAATAGTCATCTTTTCTGTACTTAACATCCCTCATTAGAGGTTCGGTTCAGTGGTGAAATTTGGTATTTCACTTTACCCCTGTGGAATTTTGGGTTTGTGTTCTGCAGAAGTTTAGTATGCAGTGGCACAAGGAGGTTATTTAAGAATACTCCTGGTTTCAGCTGATTTCCTTAGCAAATAATTTTGTGTGCTTCACTTTGCTCTAGCAATTTCCTTAGCCTCTCGGATAAAATACTAAAAAGGATCACATAAGCTTTACCCCTCCCTGTAACATTTAGCCTGTCTATTTCATTATAACAAAATATTGCATTTTACATGCCAAGTCTTAAAACCTTCCTTCTAAAAATGGTAACTGTATTTAATAGCTAATTACTCTAATGATCCTACAGAAGTGCTCGAGACCTGTTTTAGTAGTGGTGTCAATTACAACCATCTGCACGATGAATAAAGGAACCGTGGCCCAGCTGTAGGGTTGAAACATGTTGGCATTTTCCTACGGGCAGCCATATGGTACTTAACGAAAGCGAATTGTTCACACTGCAAACAGCTCTGCTCCTGATGAATGATAACGTTTTGTTCTGGAAAATGGTTCCACAAACACCGGGAGTATTTTTAAATGCTGGAAGTGTGTCTGTAAGTGACAGGCTATAAATGGGAAGGTCTTTGGAAGGAGGAGAGAGGGCTGAGAAAGGATTTGTTTTGATTGCCTAGGGGTGTTCTAGCACAGCCTTCCTGTCTCTAATAGCAGTATCTTTTTTGTGCATACATAGCCCTGAATCTGTAAATTTTATTTATTTTGGTAAGGAAGCAGATAATTAGAAATGTAACTCTCATTTGCCATCAGCATGCCCAAGCTTGAAGCTGGTGTGGGCTTTAAAATAGTGAAGCTGAAGCTGTGAAGAATTAATAACTCTTTGCCTCACATATGTGCAGACATTTTCTTACACTCAGAAGAGGAGGCTCAGAGTTGTCACCGCAGTAAGTATGTGAGCACACAAGTTGGAAACAGGTCTTGGCTTCTCAGCACTTGGTGTTAGTCAGGGAAAAAAGGGCAGATAACAAATCAGCTGTAGAAAATACATTCCACTGTTTTTTGTTAAGGACAGAAGTAGTGCTTTTTTTTTCCTCCACACACATGACTGTCAGAGGATGGCTCAATGAATTCATTGTGAGATTGATGGCTCTTTAACCCCCAAATCATTAGGCCCAGATCTGAGCTGAATCAACAATAGGTTGTTCCCACTTTATGGTTGATAGGTAACCGTTTGGGTAATGTGTTTGGTCTCAGTTCAGTATCTGTCTTAGAGACCTAACAGCTGCTAATGATCAGGATTGATCATTTTATTAATCTCAGAAATTGATTTTTTCCGTGTGGCTTACTGCTTCTGTACATGATATGTAATCAGGAATCTTGCATCATCTGAATTCCTGTTTGATTAATAAATGCTTAATCTGGGGATTTTTGTTTTCTCCTCTGTGATGTAGCTGTAGGTGGAGGTTGATGATTGTTCCTGAGATTTCATGCCCAGATCTCACCAAAGTGATACAGTACTTCTCACAGTGAGGTACCCTCTGCATTTTGCCAGGAGGAGACTGGTCTTAAGTGCCAGAACTCTGTATGTTTGCAGGCATCAGGGTGCTTAAAACCTCTTGATAGATCTTGCAGCACTTTTGCAGGAACAACACAGTAAAAAAGCCTCACAAAGAAGTGCCGACCAGGTTCTCCTTATGTGTGCCCAGAGCTATTTGCAAATGCACAGCAGCAGCATGGGGGCTACAGGTCTGAAGCCCTATGCTTTTGGTCTAGGAGCATCTGTCACTTGAGCTCAAAGCAAATCTTTCTTAGCTCTCCACAGCACAGGGTGGATCACACTGTTGAGAAACCCTGAGTAATGAAACCATCGTCTGCTAAAGCCTCCTAACGCCAAGTGTAAGAGTGAACACAGGGACAGGAAATTGCTTCAGAATCAGCTCGGACTTATTTTTTTTCTTGCAGCTGTCTCGTAAGACTGTGTTTTTATCTGACCCTTCTTCACAAGCTGTGCTTTTATATTATAGGTTTGTCTGCAACCAGACAAGGAACCCAGACATGGTGGGGTGCAAGCCCTGACACCCATGAAACACATGGGGCTGTGATCTACAAGGCATTAATCCTCCAGTTGTAGCACATTGTACCTCATATCCTTCTGCTGTTTGATCTGTTACAGCAGCACTGTCTAATGCAATAAATCTTCCTCACTTTTAATTAATGGTTGTTCATCTGTACTGCAGTAATTTCAAGTAATATTTACATTAAAAGAAAGCATAGAGTAGGGAAGGGAGCGGGGGTCGGGAAAAACATCTCCAGGCAGGAGCATAGTAAAAAAAATCCTCTTCATCCAACTGAGAAGTAAATATTATAATTTGGGAGCAATACATTGAGTGTGTGTTTTACAGAGGAAGGCATAGCCCTTCATCAGAAGCCAGCATCATGAATCAAACTCAGATGTCTCAAAGCTCTGCAGTGTTATTTAACGTGTAATTCTGCATTGCATTTCCTCAAGGGCAGGTTCAGAGGTTCCTGCAGCTCCTGTGTTGCAAGACTGGCCACCTTCTTCAGCCCTTTTGCTCTGCCTGTGCAACCTCTGCTTTTTTACACAACCTTATTATCCACTCCATCAGAGGGATTCATTTGACTTAAAATGCAGAAGAAAAACAGAAATGTGGACCTGTGGTATCTAAATGTAGAGATGTGTATGAACTTGAAGGCAAGATTGTGAATCTTATAACTAATACTTACCCAGCATGTAGCTCTCTAATCATGTTATGGATTTCCATGAGGTTTGGTCCTGAAGGCAGGGAGTGAAAAAGTCACAAGGCACAGATACTGGCAGTGTGGACTGTGGTAGCCCATGGTGCTTGCTCAAAAGGCAATCTGCAGAAAGCTGATTAAAGGGAAATATAGTGGTGATAACAGAATGTGTTGAAGGAGCCAGCTCCAGGATGAGTCTCAATATTTTGTGTATTTGTTGCTGTTGTTCGCTCTTCTGGATTCCTGTGACTTTGTGCTAAAAATGCATTGGTGAAAGCTGGGAATTTTGGTTTGTCGCCATGTGGTCATGGAGTGGAACTTGAAAATGTCACCCTGTAAATAGTATAAGCATAAGAGCATTTGAAATAGATAAATGAGTAGTTTCTGGATTTGAATGCTTGTGTCCCAACTCAGTTGGCCCAACGTAGGCATTCAGTGCCATTTAAGATGCCTCAGGGTCTCCTGTGGTGCCTCCAGCTTGCCATGCCATATGGGTATGGGTTTCCTGTAGGTCTGTTGTCATATTTGCCTTGCTGGCTCTGTGAAGATATCTCATATACCCTGGAGGATCACAAATGGTAGTGAATGCCTGTGTTTAGGCCAAGGAATCAGCCCTTCCTGTTGGAGAGCTGGGCAGCTGATCTGAGCTGTTCTTACATTCTCAGCATAAAGGAAATCTTTGAATTTCAGGTCCAGGTTACTGGCAAATTTGAGAAATTCCATTTTATGGAAAGAAGAAGAAACCTTTTACTATGAGGAGAGTCAAATGCTGGAGCAGGTTACCCGGAGCAATTCTCAAGTCTCTGTCTTTGGAGATGGTCAGAGCCTGACTGGACATGGCCCTTGGACATCTGCTGTTCATGACCTGGTTCTGTGTGGAACAGGAGGTGTAAACTATCTCCAGAGGTGCCTCCCAGCCTCTGCAGTTCTGTGCTGTATGTGACTCTGTGACTCTTAAGGCTTAGTCAAATAAAGGATTTGGAATTTAACAGCTACTGCCATGTGTCAAAAGGTCATTCCAGTGATGTGGGAGCACTTCAAGCTTTTCTATGTCCAGACTTACGTAGTTCAGTTCCTGCAAAAGATTCTGTGATCTTTGGTATAATTCTCTCACAGCATCTGTTGAATGCATCAGGAATTGCAGTGATCCACCTCTTTTTCACAAATAGTTTTAAGCTGTGGATGGAGAAACTCCACCTTTCTCATTCCATAGCAATGCCTTTGTAGTAATCCAACATAGCCTTCCTTTCTTCCTTTAGCAGGGGAGGCAGATAAATATCGATGCAGGAGTATTGAAACAGCCATGTTCATTGAAACAATCATGTTCATGTATTTTGGCCTGCAAGTTTGATTTTAATCACTGAAAGTCCCTCTTCCCACTCACAGTTTAAAAACAAATTTTTAGCAAAATGGAAAAATTGAACCAATGGAAGATATTTTGTTTGGACTTAGCAGTTTTTCCACATACTAAAGAAATGCTTTCTCTGATTGAGCGAGAGCTCCAGCTTCCTTTAGGAAAATATTTACAATTGTTGTTTCAGTTTGGAAACCTCTTCCATATTATAGCACTTCAGCTACATTAAATATTTAAAAAAATAATGACTGTAGAGCTGTGCCATTGGATGAAAGACAGAAACTGAAACCACTTATGAATAGAATTGGAGCAGAGCAGTGTACTTTCCAAGCAGAGTGAAATGCAGAAATGAAACATCTAATCAGTACTTACCCTAGAATCATACTTCCTTTTAATATGTGTACACACCCCAGAGTATTTTAAAGATAAGAACTCAATATTATATTTATTTAGTAAATCTGAATTTGTTTTGAATGCCACATTGAGACAGACAAGCTTCCATTCTCTTGTGAGTTTCTGCTCCACTTTTTTTTTTTTTTTTTTTTTCTTTTTTTTTTTCTTTTTTTTAATTTTTTACTTTATTTTGAAGACAGGAACAGTCTGCAGTCTACTTAGATGCAAGATGTACAACACTTAGATACTGGGGAGCCACTGTTGTCCCCAAGCCCCAGAGCTCGTCTTGGTTTCCTTTTTTTTGGTAGGACATCCCAGCGCAGTCTGGAAACTCTGTAGAGGAGTCTCACAACAGACACATAGTGACTCCTGAGGTAGGAGGAAAGTGCAATGATGCTGAGTTGGGGAGGTTTAGGTTGGATATCAAGAAAAAGCTTTTCACCCAGAGGGTGGCTGGGCACTGGAACAGGCTCCCCAGGGCAGTGGTGACAGCACCAGCCTGGCAGAGTTCATGAAGCATTTGAAAAATACACTCAGGCACAGGATGTGACCCTTGGGGTGTCCTGTGCAGGGCCGGGAGTTGAACTCTGTGGTCATTGTGGGTCCCTTCCAACTCAGCATATTCTGTGATTCTATGGTGAAAGGCATTTAATGCTGAGGAGCAGCACAAAGTAACATTCAGTTGAGCAGCAGAGATCACTGTAGTCAGTCAGCTGCTGATGGAATTGGAGCAGCCAAATTTCCTGATTGGGTGCTGTGTCCAGAGAACGAGGTTACAGCATTGTGCAAAAGGGTCAGAGGAAGATGTCACCTGGTCTTGTTTAACATTGTTTTTATTAGTAGTAAATATAGTTGATTATATATTTTCTTTTACTTAATCTGACGGAAAATCCCCCAAGCCAGGGTCATGGGTTCCTTATATTAGATGGTGTGTGTATGTGGAGTAAAACCAGCATTCAAGCTCCCTCCAAGCATCCTGTGTAGAAAGTGTAATGCAGGGAAGATGGGCTGGGCATGGCCAAGGATGGCATGTGAGCTAAAGCACAGCAAAGGAATTATTCCAAGGGATAAGCAGTAGCTGGAGCACGCCCTGTATCAAATGGTCGCATCTCCTGAGCATGTCACCAAGCCTTTTGGAAGGAGGGACAGGTTTTTGTTTGTTGTGGCCTGGAACAAGCTGTTCTGTGGGTCTTGCAGGAGCGTGGGCTGTGGATGAGTGGCATTGGAGCGCTGTGGTGTGAGGTGCTGAGGGCTGACATGGCTGATCAAAGGTGGGAGTCAGCATGCCAGGGGCACGGAGGGGATAACAGTCCTAAAGGACATGGAGAGCTGAGATGCACACGCTGATACAGTGGAGAATGGGGAGGGCACACAGTCCAGGAAAATAATCCCTGTAGCAGCCGTTTGAAGAGATCACCAGGCTGCTGCCTGGCAGCCCTTGACCTTGATAAGGCTTGAGATTTCCAGTGAGACAGCCCCAGTGACACAGCTGTAGCTGGGAGAAGGAGACTGGGGGATGCTGCGACTTTCATAAATGGGCCAAGCCGCTTTCATCCTGGGGAACATAAAAAAACTATTTAAAAATTGATGTGCATACATTAGACCTGTTCCCCAGCCTTTCTCCCCTACCTTGGGTTTCACAAGTACTAACTGAGAAATCAGTATAGAATTACTTTGAAGAGAAGGAACTGAAAACCACTTCAGCAGATCAGAAATAGAAGTATCACTTTCGCAGCATTCAGACAAAATACACATAATTGACACAGCATAGTGGTAGCATGAGCCTCATTTTTAATGCACTTAGGGTAGCAACCTTGAGATACAGTGGTGTGATACAGAGACAATAGACTTGTTAAAGCCAAAGCTGCCTCCAGGTTTCACAAACCATATCTGACCCTATTCTTACATAGTTTTACACAGCTCTTACTAGGGAAAACAAAAATACTACTGTAAACACTGCCCAAAATTACTAGAATTTGTCTTCAGATTTCAAAGAAAATTAAATAGATTGAGTTTTATAGTCCAGTTGTCTGTAAAAACCTGCAAAGCAGATAAAGTGGGATATACATTGAATTTTACTTCTTCATTTGATTTATTGTTTAGCTTTCAGTCTCATATAAATGTCAACCAGAATGGCCATCCAACCTCTGCGTGCCCATGTATTTTGTAATTTATGCGAATGTTCCAGATGCAAAGTAAAATGCCTATGAAAAGGCACGTAAGAATAGTTTGAGGGATAGTTGAATTTTCATTTAAAGCAGATATTTTTAGTCTCTTTCCATGGCCGAAGTAGGTAGGTAACCCATACTAGAAACTCTAAATGGTCGCCTGTTGTAAATGCAAATTATTTCAAGGAAAGAGCTTTTTAAAAGGTAATTTTTTCATTTTTAATTAGTTATAAAACTGGAAGCTGATATGCAAGTATTGTCACCAAAGTAATTAAACTGGACTTCAAAAAAGAGTAATTATAGTTGTGCAACTTTGTGTACGGATGGCCTTAATTTCAGAATAAATATAGCTTGTGTTGAGATAGTGAAAATCCACTTTCCAAACAAATAAATTTGTGGCAAATTTGGTTTTGGAATCTGAATGTCCACATAAATTTCTATGTCAGTAATAAGGGTGGGAGGTTGTTTATTTTCAAATAATGTTTCTTTAATACTGGTTCCAGTGTACTAACTGAGAAACCCATTTCAGGCATTTGCAGTTTTACTCTCTTAGGTAAAATGTTACAAACACAGAGAAAATCTCTCGGACCTCCTTGTAATTTTTTCTCAGATTGTCACAAGTAAAAGAGTGAAAAGCAAAGGCTAGACTTTATTAAAAAAAACCCAAAAAACCAAACCAAAACAAAACAAAACCCCCTCCCCAAAATTAATACTTGAATGTATTGCATATCTTGCTTTGATGAAGTCCCAGACTCTTTCCTGGTGAAATTAAAGCAGATGTTATAAAATACCTGGTAACTGCACTTGCCCTGGTGTCCGTGTTTTCCAGGCCCCACGGGCACTTTCCTCACAACCTCTGCTTTTGGAAGGCTTCTGCCTGGTGGTGATAATATCAAGGAGAACTTCATAACACCTGAACACAGTTGTTTTGATTTTTAAATTTTTTTTCCCTCCCTGAAGGTCTTGAGCAGCCTTTGCTTACCACAAATCTCCTGAAATCTCTGAAAATGAAGTTTTATACTTCTGTATCCTAGTTTCTGGCTGTGTTTGCCCACAGCCATCCCAACATGCCTGTGACAAAGTGATCAGGGAACTCAAGTGAAAACTCTGGTTTCAAACACATCATTTGCTTTAGCTATCTCTGCTTTGGGTTATGTGGTTTTGTTTGGGTTTTATTTTCTGAAAATGTTCTTAAAAGCCCATTAGCTGGACTGACAGTGAGGTGGGAGGGGAGGATGGTTTCTCTCCAGCTCCTGCAGGGCCAAGCTGCTAGGAGAGTATCCAACAAATGTTTTGGAAAGCTCCCTTTTACAGCACCTCAGAAATCTTAGAATGGAGCTGTAATTTTCTGGCACAGCAGGAGTTAAAGCAATGAGCTCTTCATGTCTCTTAAGTCTTCCTTGGGTTATGAGATATTTAACATTTAAGTACTGACCATGTCAGATGGCAGATAAGAGGGTGTAAAAGTAAAAATAATTCTTCAGACAGTAACATGACACACAGAGTGATGTCCAAAGAATACAGAGAACAACCAAATTATTTGTGTCAAAGGGAAGTTTCTATTTAAGCTGCAGGGAGTTGCCAGCGCCACCCTTGCTGCTGCCAGGATGTAGAGGGAGAAATGGTTGTAGTTCAGGTTGGTCCTTAATGCTTGTCTCCTCCCAACCATTCACTAACTTGACCTCCAATCATGGGTGGACAACAAAGAGAAGTATTAACTCTACAGTAAGGAGAAGGAAGCTGAGAAAGTATTGAAGTTCCTGGCTTTCAATATGTCTTTCTAATTATTATTGTCCAGATGAAGGAGTCAAAAGGGGGAATTCTACAGAAGTCAGGGTCACTGAAGCCATTGTTGGAACAATAAGGAGCTGCAGGTTTTAAATACCTCTTCAAGCCTTACCCAGCAAAGCATCTCCTGCCTTCAGTCTTTCTCCTGGAGATAAAAAAAAAAAATCCACATATATTTATAAATCTTTCAGTGGTATTTTAACACTTTTATTCTCAGTGCTTTTAGTATATGCTGCTTAAAATGGGCATGTGTGCAGCTGCATTATCCACCGCCTGAATGACAAATGGTTTATCAAGCCCTGACAGAGCACCCGCCTCATGCTGAACGGAGCAAGGCAGCGGCAAGGACTCTGGCTTCAGAGAGATTAACTTCCAGATAGGAAAATAATAATAAACAACAGCCCGTAAGCAAAGGACTAGAAAAGAGGAATCAAGACTATAAAGCAGAATCACAATGATCCGAACGGACAAAGAAAAGCGGATTTGTATATCTGAGCTTGAAATATGATAAATGAGTGGCAGATTAACGTTGCTAGGCTCCATGATCGCAGTGAGATCTGAGAGAGGGAAACGTGGGAAGGGCGCTGCAGGAGAACAGCAAATCTGACAGCAGCCGGAGAGCAGGGAAAGAGGGGGAGACTTGGGTGGGGGTCAGGAGTGTGGGTTCCCAAAGGTGAGACTGGGGAGCTGCACCCTCGTGGAGAGTTTTGCAGGAGAGGGTGGCATGGCCTGAGCTCTTGGAGCCTGGCATATATGTCAGGGGAGGTTTAAGGCTGAAAGAAAGGTGGTGAGGACATCCTGTTTAATAATTTCAGCGCTAGAGTTGTTCATAGTGCCTAAAGGTTTAAAACCCCCAGGATTTTAAAAAGGGGTATTTAAAGGATACCTGAGAATTCATAATTTCACACTCAGATATTGGCATTTGCATTTCTATTAATATGTCTTGATCGAGTTTTTCTCCCTCATGGTGGAAATTTCTTTTGAATTATTTAAGTCTTGTGACATAAGATCCTGTTTGGACCTGGCCATCTGTCTTACCTTGGGCAGTTACAGAAGTGATTGAAAGATACTACTCACCTGATTACTCTGAAGAACACCCAGACTGCTCCCTTGTTTTTGGGGTCCTTTGTTGGTTGGGGGGCATTTGTAGTTTGGGTGTAGCAGACACTGAGTATCGGTGGTAATTCCCAAGGCTATACCTGGCTGTGAGTGCAATCCCTACCCTGTGTTCTTCATAGGGATACTGAATATCTCCTGCTGTGGCATGGGAGAGAGAGTCAGTTCACTGAGAATCAGTGAAATGATGAAAGTTCTCGTATCAGTGTCACATATCACCTGTTAACCTTCATAAATCACCCTATTACATGCTATTACAATCTAAAAAATCACCCTGTTACAGCAAGGATTTAGATTTTGGTCCATTGTGCTGACATATTAATTGAAATAGGTAATGGAAATACAGCTGGTAGCATCTGAGAGCTGAAGAAGCAGCGTGGCCCAGTGGCTGGACTTGAATCTCAAACTTCTTGTGGCACTCTGTTCATGACGTAGTTGGGGACTTGAGTAGGTCACTCACTCCCTGCCTCAATTTCTCCATCTTGCCAAGATCATAATCAACCCTGCTTTTATGATACATTCTGTGCACTAGAGCTGAAAGCTTTGCATCCTTACTATATTTGGAAGAAGAATTAAATGCTAGTGGAGTGACTGTATTTATTTTCAAAGAATTTGATAAAGAACTACAATTCAGATACTTTGGAGTGAACGTGCCCTGGTTTTTGCACCTCTGCTATGAGATGGCATCACTCTTGGAGAAATGTTTGGATAATAAAATACTGTGAAATGACACTATTGCCAAATGAGATTGTGATGAATAGAGGCTTGTAGTATTAAATCTGTGGGTACTTTGCATTGTTATGACAATAATAGTTTGCACTGTTGTATTAAGTTGCACTTCTTCTTCTTTTAAAAAATAAATTTAGTTAGACCTTAATGCATCTTGGAAAACATACCCTCCACTGAAATCAGATATACATCTCTTGGAATAAAATTGCTTTAAACATATATAAATGTACATTGTATGGCATATCATAGGCTGTTGCAAAATAAATGATGTTTATCAGTGTGCCTTATGTAAAGAGACTGCAAATACATGTTCCTTTTTGTAGTTCAGGTTTGACACAGTCATTGCCATAAGTTTTCTGCTTTTAATAAACAAGATTACATTGCAGCTGATACTTAGAACTCTTTTATTAGAAAAACCCAGGTACAAAGCCCTGCAGTGAGGGGCTGGGGGGTTATACAGAGCGTTGTAGAGATTTTATTCTCCTTTCCCTAATTACAGATAAGGGGTGCCATGCATACAGCTCAGGCCCTTGAAGGATTTTATGATTCTGCAGCTGCCAGTGCAGTTTGTTGAAAATCTTTCATTTTCATAACGGGAGCTGGGATGAGACTGTATTCCTAAACCAGCAGGATAAAAGTGCTTTGACTTAATAGGTGCCATCCATGTTAAAAGGATGATTTTGAAGATTATTAGCTGGCATGACTAAGATTTATGATGCAATCTGCTTTTTTCTCTTCCTTAGTACAGATAAGGGGGGTTATTATTGTTAGTAGAAATACCTATTAAAATAAACCCCATGAAGCAGTTTCAAGGATTTGATAAAAATGAATATAAACTTGAAGCTCACAGCTTATCTTTAACTCAAGTGATTTTCATGGGGTTATAACTCTTCTGGCATGGGATGAGGGAGCAGGAGTGTGATTTTTATCCTCACTCTACAATAAAAGGGAAAACCAGATTTTGTATTCCATTCATTAGCACATTACTGCTCATTACTGCTCAGGTTTGCTTCTGCAAGGGAGAGTTAACAGAGATTGCAGGTAGGTGGGAGTGAGTTGGGAATTTGCATGAATGGCTCCTTTTCAGGTTGCAGTCAGCAGTGTCTAAATGCCAGGTTCTACAACTAGCTTTAAGGAGAATCTTTCCTGCCAAAGTCGTGCTCAGAAGAGCTAGAGGAGCCTTCTCCCATGGGTGGGAGAAGCTTTAAAACACTCGCCACATGATGCTTTTTGCTGTCAGACACCTGGGTTTCAGGCTTCCAGTCCTTCCTGCTGAGTCACCTCGTCCCTCTCTCCCACTTGTTGCCATCCTCTTATATCTAAACACTGCCAGGGCTTGATCTGTTGGTACTGAGGAGTCGTCAGCAGCATCAGCTGGGGATTTTGGCAACACAGTGTGTTATTATGTCTGTGTCTGTGTCCATCACAGGCAGAATGGGAGGGTATGATACTGAATTTGCACAAGAACAATAAGACGTGGTATTGATTCTTTCCTTAATTTCCCAGCTTTTATAATTTTTTTTCATGCTTCTTGTTCTAGATTTCAAAGGCAAATAAGCTGCTTTTCCTTCTTTTGCACTTGTTTTTGGGGCATGTGCATTTTGCTCTTGCTGGATTATTCATTCACAGCCTTCTGAACTGGATATTCTGAAGTGATCTTCTATGCAGCATCTAGAGAAACCAAATTATTGCTTTGACTAAAAGGAAAAATTTTTAGGTTTCCTTTTTTGATTAAAGAAAAACTACCCGTGTCAGTAACTCAGAAAACATCCAGAAAATACTGTTGCTGAATATTAAAGAAATAATATATAATTTGTATTTTTAAAAATTTTTTTTTCTTCAGTTAATACCTAATTTTTTTAATTAAACTTTTTACATTTATGGGTATTTCTGAGGATTTGGGGGACAGTTATAAAGTGCTGAGGGTTTTTAAAAAATCTGTATACCATTTGTGCTGTCCAGATTTTAAATGTTGTTGATTTAGACAATTAAATTAGTTCTGTAGCTTCCCTTCTGTGCTGAGTAAGATATGTTTGCAGGTTGTACAGCTGAGCATGGTCTTCTGTCCCCAGCAATGCTGGTAAATGCTGCATCTGCAAAAATACTATTTTGGCTTTTGGCTTCTTATGGCCTGAAAACTTAAGCTGGAGTCTAGTGACATAGGTTTGACCAATATTCTTTTTGCTTGGCAACGAGTTTTTTCTTTTTTCAGGGGATTTTATTTATGTTTCTTGGTATATAGTGCTGTTCAGGAATTGCAAAAGCAAAGGAGTTGTGTTCCCGAGGAACAAAAGATTTTGCATTGACATTCAGATGAGAAAGGAGAGATTGTTACTAAAATCAAGTTTGAGTTTTCCATCAGTCCCGTGGCAGAGCACACTGGGCCCTCCACAAGCAGGTTCTCCAGTGCAGGGATTCCTGCCTTGGCAGAGCTCTGGGATCTTGTTAAAAGCATCAAGACCTGGCTCTGCCTGCCTTCTCAAAAGCCTTTTTGTGTCTTCGCCAGGTGGTGAGATGTTTTGGATTAAACTTCCAGCTGTTTGGTTGAAAGTTGCAGTGCCAGGTATGATCCAGTGATTTCTTGGAAGCTGGTGCAATTTCCTCTCGATAGTTTGGGCAGGGAGGTGTATGTGGCATCACTCAAACAGGTCACTTCAAGCAGCCCAGTGCCAAGACTTTCATTCTCATGTCCTTCATTTTTATTAAAAATGACTAGAAAGAAGTTCAGAACTTTTGTATCTGAGATGTGCTACATCTATTATGGTTGTCAGACAACTAAGAAAAAAGTCACTGGCTAATGAGTCTTAATTGTAACAAAACATCAAATCATTGTCACTTCTGCTGCAGTAAATGGCATTCATTAAATTAATCCACTCCATTACAGAAGTATTTTGCAGAGAATACCATGACCCAACTGCTTCTGTTACAGTAATAAGCTGAACATATCACTGTGGCACTATTACGTATATTAGAAAGCATTTTGAAGCATGGCTGCATGACCTGAAGCAACATCAGCAGGTCTCAGGTAGCATGTTTGAAAAAATAAGCTGCCTTAATTAGAGACAGGACCAAAGCAGAGCCTAGATGTGAACATTCCTGTAGCTTAGCACAGCAGGAAATCAAAAGCTGGATGGAGAACCTCTTTGGCTCCATTTGTAGAACAGCACAAGCCAAAACACAACTTAGACCTTGAACTGGAAACAAGGAATTTAGAAATCTGTGTAATGCTTCTTTTTCTTCATTCTTATGACCCCCTTTTAACTTGGGAGCTAAACCCACCGTGCTATCTCTCACCTTTTCACCCAGTATCAGAAAACAGAGAACTGCATCGTGCCCCAACGTTGCTTTTACAGTGCTGCCACCAAAAATTTCTGGCAGGAGTTGCTTTGACTTTTAGCTGCATTCAATTTCATACCATATGTGTACGTACACCCAAGGATGATATAGCGCCTTTGTAGCTGGGGAATGGCCTGCTTTATTAAACATCCCCCTTGCCAACGGGGAAAATGAGCAGCCACAGTAAACACAGATGCAGGGAGGGAGGAACAGTCCGAGCCGTGTCGCAGCGCATTGTACCTGAGGAAAAGCGTCAGCCCCTAATTGGCGCTGAGCACAGCCCACCTACTTAGCGAGAGAGGCTGCCAAGAGCAAATTGCCCCGGTGCTCTGTGTGCCGTGCTGCCTTCCCATTGAATTCACTCAGATGGAAGGCTTCTGCCTTCATTTTCAAAACTCTCCATGTGCTGGCAAAACGCTATCTTGGGGAGAGGCTCTCTGTCTAGAATAAAAACCTCCTGAGGATGCGTTCCCCACTTTGCCTCCTCCAAGGGTGGTGCCACTCCAATTCTTCTCGAAATTTGAAGATGACTGCGGGGGAGGAAGGGGGGTGTATTTGTTTGGGGAAGAGGGGATTTATTTATTTATTTTTCTGGGGAAACACATTTTGGCCCAGGAAGAATTAGCAAAATGACAGTCTGTCTTGGAGCTCTTAAGCTACTAAGCACAATATTCAGTGCTTATATGTTGTCACATTGCCAGCAGCGGGTATGCAGAGGCAGTGCAGAAGAGAATAAATTAATGTATGCTATCCTTAAAACGATTCTATTGAGCGACAGTGCTTTGTTTTTACTTACAAAATGATAATCTCCTGTTTTGGCCCTTCTTTTGCACCCAAGCACTGAGATGTGGCAAAGATGCTCCTGGAACAAACTGCACTGTGGGATTAACTCCATGAATTCCATCACAAATAGAAATGGTTGGTTGATTGGCAGGTTTTTCTGCTGGTTGCTTACATTTTCCCTTCTAAGCTAATAAAATTAATTGTCCAAAACTAAAGTCCCCTGTGAAGAGTTAGCTGTAGACAGCTGACTTGGAACAGAACGGGATTGCTGGTTTTCTTAAAGGTTTCCTGTTATTTAGGAGGGCACTTCTTTTTCTCCTGTTTTTTGGATATTATAAATTATGCATAGAAACTTAATAGATTATAAGCTTATCACTTCCATTTCATCACAACTATATTCCTACCTGCTTCTTCACCTCAGTTTCCTCCTCTCTACATCTGAGAATAGGGTACCATCCATTTTGTTTCTTTTTAATGGTGTCAGCTTGCCAAATTCTTGGTACATTGGGTCATTCTTGCTCACTTAATGATTTCACTTAGGGATTTTAAGTTGGGTAAAACAAAGTCAAAAATGTATGAGTACACAAGTAAAGGAAGTTTTGCAAACCACCTATTTGAGTTAGTCTTGTTTGAAGACTGGGGAAGATCTTGGAGGAATTCTTCCTTGGACATGAAGCAAGGAGAGAGAGGAACATGGATGTGGTAGAAGGGAAGGCGGTGAGTTGAAATGGGATATGTGGTGAGAATAAAGGGGAAAAGTTGATTGAAAGATTAATTGACAATGGGGAGAAAACTGAGAAAGACATCGGGGTCTGCAGAGTTTAAGCTGCATCTGAAGGTGGGGTGTTGTTGCCCCTTCACCCTCCCAACCCTCCTCCAATCTAACTTGGGGTCTCCTTCACTGAGCTTTCCTCAAACCTTTCCTGTCACTCTGGGGACCCTCTGCTGCTAGGATAGAGAGCCCTGAGCTACCTCCAAGTCATGGCATTGGAGGAGTGGAAGGATGGGCACAGTACCTTTTAGAGGGCTTGTAGGGACAGCAAGTATGATAGTCAAGTTTTCTCAGCTGCTTTCAGAGAGACAGTGGTTCAAGATTAAAAAAAGGCAGTAAGAACAAACTGTGTTTTGTACATTCCTGAAAAGGACTTTAATCCAGTGGTATGTGGCATTTCCCTAGTTGCAACAACTGTGTAGTTGTTTTTCTCATTTAAAAAAAAATAAATCCAAAAACACAGTGGATTCATATGGTTTGGCTTTCCCTCCACAAGGAATTCAATCTTGGCCATTTTGCTAAGTGTATTGAAATGCACGAGAAAATTGTTGTTTCTTTTTTCTTCTATATGTGCATTACTGCCACAATATGGCTTTGTGCAGGCTTTACTGTAACCTGTACTTTAGCTGGTCAATGTAATTTATAACAGTAAAGCTACATATTATAATGCCAGAGCTTTCATAATATGTATGTGTTGCCTCCACTCTGCTCTTTCATGGCAGCGCTACAAAATATTTTACCAGAGTAAGTGTAAATCCTATAATCTTCAAAATTAAATAGGAAAAAAAAATATCAAAACAACAAACCAGCCTCCGTCGGAGCAGGAAGGCAGAAGCCTGTAACTCGTGTATTAGCTGAGCATGGGGTTGCCTGAGGAAGGTAATGGCAGGCTTGGTGTATTGCAGAAACAGCAGAGCCCTCTCTCATGAGCTTTTGCTGAGATGTGGATGTTGGCTAAGTCTGCCCAAAAGCTCTGTTAGAACAGTGGTGGGGACATGGTGTTCATTTGGCACATCTTTGGTTGTTTTTCTTATCTCTCTCCAGCGAACTCCAGTGCTCTGTTGAGCTATGTCTGGAGTCACATAGGACATCTGAAAGAGCAGAGGATAATACCTACCCCTTGTCTTGGGTCTAAAGCTGGAGTTAAAAACCAGCAGCACCACCTGAAAGAGAGCTTTAGCCCCAGTGCTGAGTGTGGCTGTGCTGGGCTCATCAACATCCTGTTTCTGGCACGGAAACTCTGAGCCCAGCAGATTTCTGTAATGCCTTGTGCTTCAGTTATATAGGGAGCCAAAGCTGGAAACCAGATCCCTCAGCAGGGTGAGTCACACTGTATTGCCTCCCCTTGGTGCTCAACTCAAAGCATATCTATGCTTTGGAGGGGCTTATGACATGACACCACAGGATTTGGGCAGTGGTACCTCATTTGGGAATTTCCAGCAGTCCTGCAGTGATAAATGGACAAATGATGTTCCCTTTGGTTTATACAACAGCAGGATGTTGGGCACCTAAATAGCTTTATTAGCAATAATGTGGCTTCCTGCAGACTCTGTGGTACATAAGCCTAGAGGAGTTTTGCACATGTTTAAGTTGGATATAATGTCTGACCTCTGGTCTCTCTACCCCTACCTGAGGGCATCTTCTAGTTTTGGTCCATGTTCTTTCCATCCTCAGCTCGCCAGCTGAAGAGGAGGGATAATGACATTCTTGACCTCAGAAGATTTTGTCATGGTTAAACAGGTGTTTGGATTTGGTGGCGCTGGAGCAATGTAGACAGTAAGACAGAACCCAGTGGCACAGAGGAGGCAATTGTGCAATATGCAGATTAATGTGGTTTTTTTTATGTTTGGTTCCTACCATTACCATGTTTCTCTAAAATTCTAATTGTGTTTTGTGTACTGTTGATCTTGCACATGTGCCTACATTTTGAAAGAGAATTAAACAGTTCCAGTGTGATGCCAGGAGCACGTCCCCCATGTGAGTGGTACTGTGCTGTTTTCCACGTGTGGTAGCAAAGGATGCTCTGGCACTCACTGTCACAGTATCTGAGGCTGGATTTGGCTTTCCATTCAGCCAACAGATGATGTTTCCAAAAAAGAAACTTCTACAAAATGGGGAGTCTCTGGGAGATAATTACGTGGTTGTATAAATAATGAGTGAGATATTATCTGCTAGCTCTATAGCCACATCCACGGAGAGAAGAGATGAGCTTTCTTCGAGGGCAGTAGAGTTCTCTCAGCTCAATTAAATGGACGTATAGTACCAGCCTGACACTGAACATTTGTTCCCATAGGAGCCTGTTAAAGGGAAATACAGTTAGTGTTGCATACAGCCTGTGTTTAGACCTCCTGCTTAGATTATGAAAAATGTTAAAGCTAAAAAAAAAAAAACCCTCATTATTTGAGTTCCAAAAGCTGTCTGGCTCCTGCACGCTCCCTGCAGCAGGGCACACCTTTTGCACTGCCCGATTAGCTCCGTGTTATCTAGTTACAAATGCCTGGCTTCACTATTCCTGTACTTTATTTTAAAAGGCTTTTGCTGTATGCAATTGAATGTACTGTAATCTTCTTATCAAATACCGAAGCTCTTTAGTGATGCCATTTTGAAATGTACTTCAAGTTTTAAATTGCAAATTCTTCCCTAGCTGGAAGGTCTCTGATGTTGGTTTAGGCAGTGGTTGAAAATATATGTGTGTGTGTGTGTGTGTGTGTGTGTGTGTGTGTTTGACTATGAAACTGCCAGAAAAATTGCTGGACCCTTTCCTGATAATGTCTAATTGTGGGTTTCCCTCTAAAACACTGACAAGTGAAGACATGGGTTACAAAACTGGTAGCTGCCCTCCTGGGTCATTTTGGGGTGCTTTTGTTTTTGTTTGTTTGTTTGTTTTTTGTTGTTGTCATTGTTGCTGTATTTAGAACTTCCAAAGAGATAAGTTCTCTTTGAACAAGAACAAGGATTTTCATTATTATTTATATTAAGTGAAAGAAGAAGGCTGGTCTAGTTTTGAGTACAGAACTGAAAATCGGAGCTCATATATTCTGGTCTCACATCTGTCAGTAACTTGTGATGTGACTTGAAACAAAATCACTTAACCTGTGAGTCTCTTTCCCTACCTGTAAAATGGGGTTGAGAGTAAGAGGGATGCCATGAGCATTAAATATTTAATGTTTGTAAAGTGCTTTGAAGACAAAGAGCGCCACATAAATGCTTATCATTGTCTTAAAATACAAGGAAGTGGGTAACCTTGTGTGGGAAAAATTTGCTAGAAACTGTAACTTTACAAATGAAGACCAAAGCAGGCGAAGAAAGGACGTCTTGCAAAATTGAATATTAAGAATTTTGAATAAAATGCCCCAGAGAGTCTTTCTCCAAAGAATTAGCAGAAGCAGTCTTCAGGAACACTGAAAATACCTTCAGAACATCATAAGATTCTGTAAACAAAGTTGGACTTTTCTGCTAATAAAGAAGAAAAGAAAGAAAAGTTCTAAACAAATGGCTCCATTTAGCCTGGCCACAGTCATCAAGCATATATTGGGGCATTTTGTGAATGCTGGGAAGAAAGACATCAAGTTATAGACAGGCATTAATTTGAAGTGTATGTCTAATCCATCCTCAGTAGATGTGATTACTTACCTAGAAGATCAAGGAAGTGGCATGGATATGTACTTTATTCAAGAAAACAGTTGGTAGAGCACTCCATATGTGAAGATCATTCCAAGCAGCTCGTTCGCTTATGTCAGCTTAGAAATGGTTTACAAGTGGATAGGCAAAAAGAAAATAATAGAATGCATTGGGGAAAATAAAAGAAGGAAACTGGGAATGTGCATGTCTTCAAAGCATGAAGTTAAGCAGCACCCAGCCTTTGAAATTATGTAGAAGGTCTTCTCTGTGGTGTCTTTCATAAGTACACTAATATATTGCAGATAAAGAAATACTCAGTCCTTTCTGACCCTCCTGTCTACTACTGCAGAGGATGAATGGCTTGAGAGATTCTGGAGAAAAACTTAAAATAGACAGGGCTCCAGTTTGTCCAGATAAACCTGTTCCAGTATGGATCTTCCTCCACAGGCTGCAGCTCCTACCTGATGAATCCTGCTTCAGAATGTGTTTCTCGCCATGAGGAGAGGTCTTCCATGGGCTGCTGTGGATGTCTGGGGGAAAAAAAACAATTTTGGGGATAGACTTCTTGCAAGGGAATAGTTATAGGACAATGAGTAATGACTTTAAACTAAAAGAGAGTAGGTTTAAATTGGATATTAGGAAGAGATTCCTTACTGTGAAGGTGGTGAGACACTGGCACAGGTTGCCCAGAGAAACTGTGGATGCTCCATCCCTGCAAAAGTTCAAGGCCAGGTTGGATGGGACTTGGAGCAACCCGGTCTAGTGAGAGGTGTCTCTGCCCATGGCAAGAGGTGTTGGAAATAGAGGATCTTTGAGGTCACTTCCAATCTAAACCATCCTCTGATGATTCTATGATCAGTTTCCATCATGGTCCTCTCCATCAGCAGCAGGGTCACCCCTGCTCCAGTACTGGGAGCATCTTCTTCCCCTTCTTCTTCTTTGACCTTGGTATCAGCAGAGCTGTTTCTTACACTTTTTTTCCTTATTCCTCGTTGTCTGTGCAGTGTTCTTGCCCTTTCCTAGGAATGTTTCACAGAGGCCTCACCAGTTTGACTTCAGGGCTCTGTGATTCCGTGTAGTGGGGACATGGAACTGGGTTTGGGCAGCACAGGGCCACCTCTTCCTCCCCCTTCAGCACTATCCCTGCAGCCTCCCCAGGTCAGAGAAACTGCTAGGGAAAGGTGTTGACAGGTACATGAGTTCTGTCGTCAATAATTTCACATTTTTCACTTTTTTTTGGAGAGGGAACTGTTGTGTTGCTTACGGGCAAGCTTAGGCATGTATTATAATTTTATGTACAATATTCCTGGTCCCTGTTTGTGCCCGGCAGGCAGGCTGCTGGATGAGCCAGGAGAGCTGTGCTGTTCAGAGTCAGAGCAGAGCAATTGTAGCAGCCTCCTGTGCTTTTTGGCCTAAAAATCTATAAATTCGTAAGACTAACAGGAGTGGTGTGGTGACTCATCCGTGCAGCAATCAAGGTGTCACAGCGAATCAAAAGTTTCCATCTCTTCTTTGAGACGGGGATTCAGAGAAAATGCTGACGGTAATTAAAAGAATTGCTCATCCCTGGCTGTGAAACTGCAGTGTGCCTTGTAAGATATGCGTCTTATCTCCAAACTGTTTATGGCTCTGTCTTGGGTAGTACGTGCTGGCACCCAGAGCTGTGGAGCAGGACATGGCTTCCCAAAACGGGGTGTGCTGCTGGCCGCGTGGGGCTGGATTTGGCATTTGATGCTTTTCCCTGGTTCTCAGAGCTCTGACTTTGTTCTCTCAAGTGTCATCATCTGTTCAGATTATTTACTGGGAGCGCAGTACCTGTGCCTGATCTTCCCATGCCTGCTTCTGTTGATGCCTAAGAATTGCTTAGATGATGGAAATTTCTCAGTCTCAGCCTTTGACCACTGTTTGTGCCTTCACAGAGAGCCTGAATTTTAGGCCAGACTGATTAGATAAGCTGCAACAGCATCATTGGACGGATGCTTCTCATAAAAGCTGTAGGGTTTTGCATGTGAGGAATAAATGCTTATAGTGATGTCTCTGTAATATTTTCATTTATGTCTCCTTGTTATGTTTTAGATCTCTGAAAACAAACTCCGTTGTAAGTTTTGTAGCAGTAGTAAAATAATTTGCTTCAATGGCTCACTATTAGATGTCACAACATACTTTTGGTTATCCTTCTCATGTTTATGGGGAAATGGCAATGTGAAGAAAGACTAATCAATCAGGAAGATGATCTGTTATTTCCCTTCTCTCTTCATCTATTCCAAAAACCCGATGGGCTGTGAGGCAGTGTCTCTAAGCAATGCATATAATGTATGCAGTTACTGCATGCTCAGCAGCCAAATGCAAACATTGCAGAGTAGAAACACAAGGTTTATCTAAAAATAAACAAAAAGGAAACAGAAATCTGTACTTCAGATTCTACACACAAGCTGTTCAAACAGTAAGATCTTAATAGTAGATTTAAAAGTGTCAACAGCAATGGCCTTGTGTTTTTGCATGGTTAAAACTTGTCAGCAAATGCAGTCTTTTGAGTGATAATAACGCTAAAAGGCTTACAACAGACTGTCCTTGGTGTACTGCAAAACAAAAAAACCTCACAGGAACAACAAGTATCTGTTGACCTGGGGTCAGCATGGGAAGAGCAGGTCACTCTTGTAGGCTGAGAAGCTTCTTGAGGAAGGAGCAAAATCCATGAAATCATTGCATTGCTTAGCCATGCAAGTGGAAGGTCAGAAGGGAACAGACCTCTTCAGATTATATTTAGTAACAAGGAAGATTTTGCTTCTAGTAGTCACTTTGCACCACATGGTATTTCCCCCCCCATCCTCCAAAGAAAAATTTCATCCGATCCAATCCAAAAGTAATCACATACTCATCATCAATTTTTCAGCAGACCAGACAAAATTATTCTAAAAGTGAAAAACAAATTATTTTGCTTTACATATGTTTATGGACAGATGAGCCAGGCCAGATCCATTCGGGAAGATGCAAGGATGGGATGGTAGCAAATAAATATGCAATGCTTCCAAATAATAAACTGTCCCCTGATGCGCTACTTGAAATTGAAGTGACTACTGTTGCTGTTAAGGTTGGCTTTACACATATTTTTTGCTGGTGTTGACATCTACTGGATAAATTCGCTACTGACAGGAGGAATATGCTGTTTCAGAGAACAGGAGATGCTTTCCCCTCCTCTCAGGAAACTTGCATTGCACAGCTCTGTCTTCAACAGTCATACATCCTCACCACTGCCTTTTTTGTCGTTCTCTTTTTGTTGTCTTCTGTTCCCAAAATTGTCCTGTGAGCAAAAATTCAATTTAAAGATAGTAAATGGCAAACACATTTGGGCAACAGACTGATGAAACAGCTGCTGTCTTTCTCCCATAGACCTGGATTTTTCTGTTTTGCCCAAGGCAGTAAAGGGAAATTAGTTTATTATTTTCACGTTGGTCACTGGTGAATATCATCCTCCCTCACAAAAATAACACTTTAATTCTGCTTGATTTGAAATAATTGACCGATCAGGAATGAAGCATGTGAAGGGAGCTACCAAGACAAAATTACACCATTGGGCTGGAAGATCAATTGTTAGGGAGGAGAGCTGAGACACTGCAGCCTTATATTACACCTGCCTGTTTATTACACTTGGCCTGAGGGGAAGGCAATGCACCATTCTGATCTGTTGCCTCGGAGAAGTACGAATGTAAAATGAATGCAAAATCAGGGAACAGCGAGTTGGGTTTTTATGTTAATACATTTTATATTGATATTGAGGACATTTCAGTAAAAGACGCTTCTAGTTTATAGAACAGCATATGTGCTTTTACTTTTCTCTGTACCAATATACTTTCCTAAATGTGGTTTAGTTTTTTTTTGGGTTCTTTTTTTTTTTAGCTTCTCAATAATACTTGTAGTGATTGACTGGTAGCAGTAGCACAAATACTTAGTAAAATTAGTCCCACTGGAAGATTACTCAGATGCTAGAGCTCTTCTTACTCCTCCTTCCTCTGCTCTTTCTGTCTGTTTTAATGATTTCATTTTAAGAAAAACGACCTGAGGCACAGCAGAGAGAAAAAGAAAATAGAAGTCACAAGAAAAAACAATAGATAGACTTATGCTTTGGCAAATCCTGGAACAGAAGCAAGTCCAGATGTTTGCTATACAGGCATTTGGCATGTATATAACAGCCTCACTACAAGACTGCATATAGAGGTTTTTGACAGCTTTGATGGAATGAAAATGAATTATTGCTATTCAGAACAAAATGCAAAACATTTTGGCCAGTTCTTGCAAGTTCTAGTTTTCAACTTATATTTTTAACTAGATTCTTGGTATTCTTAAATGCATATTTAAGTGCTTGGAAAACATGATTGGATTTTTCTGTAGTACTGAAAGGCTCTAAATCACCTAACATATCTTGAGAGGGATATGGTGAGTGGTTCATGATCTGTTTATTATTTGATCCTGTTACTTCTAAAGCAGCTAATTAAAAGCTGCAGACCTCTGGCCTAGAAAAGGTGGGCTGCTGATTTCCTGCATTCAGCTAATAGCTGAAAAGATAAAACATGAGTCACTTGGGCCAATTTTAAGTGAGAAGCAAGAAAGGGTGGTGGAAGAAATGGTAACAGGAATAGCTTTTAAGATGCAGAGGAGCAAGCAGAGATGCAGTTAACTTTGATACTGGCTGTGGTATTAATTCATTAGGATGGTGGCACTGTCCCTCTGGTTCTTGACGCATCGCCTTTCAAAACAAAACAAAAATAGCAAGTGGATGTAAGTGATACTTACTCTATTGAACCAGCTGAAAATAAAGTCAATCCATTTTATAAAACATGGTTAGGCCACGAGAGGTGATGAGCTGTGACTGCAGATGGACAGATAACGTGGGCTCTGGCCAACTCCAGTGACATGCACTGAGAAGGGAATGTTTTGATCCGAGAGCCCCTGGTTTCTGTGGGTGAGTGGCCCAGTATTTCCTGCTGCATAAAGGGTGCCTGGTACTGATGGGCTGGCACCAGTGCCATGAAGAAAAAAGATGGAAGTAAGGAATACACAGAGAAACTCTTCTCCAGACTGTCCATGATCTCTAAAAGTACAGCAAGAATACTGGTGTTTCCTTAAGTGAAGAGCAAGCTTGTGAGGCTTGTGAGTGGAGGCTAGTGGCAGTCACACATTTAGGGCACCAGAAATTGGAAAAACTGTAGTTATTTCCTGTGCGTCAGAGATGTGTATTCTGGGAATTCACTTATTGGAGCATTGGGAAAACTGCACCTTCATACCTCAGTGTGCCGCAAATCATGTTAAAGCCCTGAAGGTTTGGATGCCTGCTACTATGCAGGATGCCTGCTACTATGGACTGTGCTGGTCTCATGTTCAGCAAATTTAAAAGACACGTAGATGTGGCACTTAGGTTTTAATGGTGGACTTGGCACTGGTTAATGGTCAAACTTGGTGATCTTAAAGGTCTTTTGCAACCTAAATGACTCTGATTCTAGGATTTAATTTTTCTTTCCTTTTCTCTCTTTTTCTTTTTTTTTTTTTTTTTCCCCTGTGGCAATTTGCATGGAATAAGCTCTTTTTATGTACCAGATGGTTAGGGATTGTTTTGTGCTGTAACTGTATATGTACTCTTGATTTGGGGGAGTGATACATGTCTCCTTTTAACAAAATGCATGTCAGAAGATTCTGGGTGGTCAGAGGACATCAGGCCTGAAAGAGAAAATGTATTACTTCACCTGGTGCTGGCTGAAGCTTTTTAAATGTGAACAGTGATGGGGTGGAATGACCCAAAAATATCCTCTAAGAGGGAAATTTGAAGTATGTTTTCTTTATTACAGCATTTTGCAGCACTACAAGTGATCCAGAGATCTTATGCTGTAAAATATACTGCATTTAACCCTTACCTTGGCAGTGAGCTTTCTCCTATAGCAGTTTTGACTGACTGATCAGTCTTCCTCAGCTTGGAAAATTGAGAATAGCAGTAAATAAAAGGAAGTTTCTCCTGCCTCGTCCAAAATGTAATTTGAAGACCTAGTCCCCTCCTCCTCCCACTCCCCACCCACATAAGAAACCATCCCTAAAAGAGCCAAAATCCTTCTAATTAAATTTTGTGAGATTTATTTTGTGACATTTGGCAACGCTGACAGTAGCTTATTCTAAATTTCTGCTTTATTAGCTATGAAGTCTTAGGCAAGATTAGGTATGTCAGGTCCTGGCAGCCACTTAATGCATTTTGAGAAGATGGCCCGTTTCCCCAGAAGAAATCCAGTCGTGTCCCTGCCTCCCCTCCCCACCTGTCCCCAGCAGGCACCCCTGGACCCTGGCCACCAGTTGTCATCCTGCCAGCCCCTGTGCCGAGGTGTTGGCCACCGGCTCTGCCGTGCCAGTCTTCCTGCACAAACCCTCCACGAACTGGCCTTTAACACGGCAGCTCTTGGCATTTGGTTTTCTTTCGTTTGCTTTTCATGCTAATGAGATAATTTAATTAGGGAAGTCAATGTTTTGGACAGTGTTTTGCAAGCAGGAGTGTTACAGAGGGACGTTTTGTTTTTCTCTCTTTCCGTTTTTAACAAGGCTGGGTTCCAGACACTGCCAGCTACCCTGGACCCTGCGGAGACATCTGAGGAAGTTATTATGCCTCTGTGTAAAGTTCTGGTGGATTTTCATTTGCAAAGCTGCTGCGTAAAATTCCAGCCTTGTTGCTTTAGAAGGTCCTTGGAAAGACCAAGAATCTGCAGGAAGGGGAATCTAGAATTGATTTTGGGGGGCTGGATAGTGGGGAGGGTTGTATTTTGTGCTAAGTTTTTTTTTTTAAGGTTGTGGGGTTGATTTGCAATATAGCTATGGGGGAGAAACAGATCAACTGGGAGATCTTTCCAACAGAAGCTTGAAGAGTTTCCAACAGAAGCTTGAAGAGAGGGAAGTAGATTTAGTAATTTTCTCCTGGAGTTAGAAATTTTATCCAAATTCATATCCCAAATCAGTATATTTTAACATATTTTCTGTCAGTTTATAATTGATGATAAGTACATCTGAGTATGTGGAGTACATATGAGGATGTGGATGGAGGCCTTTTAGAATAGTTCAAGAAACCTGTATGGTCAGGAGTGTCTGCAGAATGAAACCCCTGCACCTGGTGAAACTTCATGAGTTTGTGTGTGTCCAGATTTGGGAAACAATGGGATTCAAGATGTCTTCACCCTCTGTTCCAGTAGTGTGAGCATCAGGACCACTCTAAATCTTCGTGGATTTTCCTCACCCTTCCAGTGCTCATGATCAATCAGTTGAAGGATGTGTTACCCACTCTGCTCAGATTGTAAAAAAATCTGTATCTGAAAAACAAATTACTATATATAGGAAATTATCACAGTGAAGATAAATTTCCTAGAAACTTAGTAATAAACTTAGAGGTTTAGAGATCTTTTAGTAACCTCTCATTTAGGAAGGTTATTCTGTCAACTGTAAAGGAAAGAAACTGTAAGGTGTGTTTTCACTCACATCGTGACTGGGTTTTTCTTCTTTATTTGGATACTCTGGTTTATCTTTTTACTTACCTAGAGGGAAGATTTCCATATGCATCTGAAGTATTCAGAAATAAAACGTGCACAAACTTTTCTACAGTATTTTGAGATAGCAAAGCAAAAATCTCATTTTTGCTTCTTGCATAGTGAGCTTTCTGCTGAGAAGATACCGTTGTGCTCATGCTCAGGTTTGTTTTTTTTTTTTTTTTAATATGTCCTAAAGCATCACCTTCTCCAGCATATATTTGGAAAATAAAATCCTATATAATCTCTTTAATCTACTGCTCCTTTATCACTTACAGGGTTAGGATTTGGGCTTTTTTTTTTCTTTTTTTTTTTTCCTTTTTTTTTTTTTTTTCCCTTTAAGATCTGATTGTAGCAAAGCAGCTCAAGTCTCTCTGCCTTGTCTTGGATTTTACAAGAGCTTTACAACTGTTTACAAGACTAAATCAGGGGTTTACAAAAGTAGACCTTGCTTGATAATAAAGTTGTTTCCTTGCCTCTCAAATATTTCTGGATCTTATCTATCTACACAGCTGCTGGTAGTTCAGCTTTACAGAATCTCTTGATTGCATTCCTTCTGCATTTGTCTAACAGAGAGTTCTTTCACTGAAGTCACCCAAACAGAAAAAAGAAGTAGTTAAATAAAAATTGTGAAAATGGATTAGTCAGATCCATGTAGGCTTGTAACAGTGGTTCTATATGTGTCTAAGAAAGTCTGTGTAGGTTATAAAAAATGTTGAGCTCGAATAAAACATTTTGCTTGGCACAGTGCTGAGGAGTTGTTCCTGAAGCTGCCAGGACTGCTAGTATCTTGTTTTATTTTGATTTTCTTAAAAATGTGTTACCTGTATGACCTGACGATTCAGTCATATCCAGAATTTATGGTAATACTGATATATTTTGATGTGATTTTGGTGCCATGTGCCTAAATTACATCTTCAGACCTGAGCCTGGGGAGAGGTTGTTGTGTTGGTAGGCTCTGATAAAACTGCATGTCATAACATGTCCCCTACAGCATATATGTGAAATCATTCAAGCTTAGGTACTTAGACATCTTCCTTTTTATCAGTTACAGTTCTTCATCCTGGATCTGATTCCAGCAAATCTCTCTCTTTTTTTAATTTTTTTTTTTTGTGGATCTCATGAAATACTTAGGCATTACATGCACTTAACTGCTTTTAAAGCTCTCTGATGGGCTATTTTACCTGTACTTACATTTATCCTGTCTGAAAACACGTAGGAGTATTTAGCTGTGTATTTTAAAGTTTCAGGTTCTTTCTTTCTTCTTTTCTGCCATTTCCCTAATGACCATGTATCTACTTCCGTTACTGTCTCCCAATGTCTCTCGCCTATCATGTTTCTGTAATGTTATTATTTAAAAGGTAAATTTAGAAACAAATGCTTACCCAGGAAAAATTTAAATTAAAAGCTTGACCTTTGTTTTTGAAGTCACTTAATGAAGTTGACTAATAGTCTAAGAAATCTGATTCTCTAGCTTCAGACTGGCCGAAAGCCTGTTTTTCCTTATATTTATATCTGTGGGGACAGGCGCTTTAAGGAGACCTTGACTAGATAAGTGTGGAAAGCAGGGAAAAAAGCTGCTCCAAGGCTCGAGCCCGGACTGTCATTTAGAGGAACATGAATAGAAAGCATTTTTTCTGCAGAACAGTGAGTGTTTTGGGCTTGGGGGAAGAAGGGCTGTGTTTAAATGTATCAAGCATAAAATGAAATGTTAACCACTTGAGTTTAATAAATCTGCAGCAATGATCTGTTTGAACCTGGTAAGAGCCCTGAGGACAGCACGCTGCTATCTCACACGCCGCTGGCCTTTTCCTTTCCTCTGTGTGTGTGTGGAAACAAGGAACAAATGAGCTTGCATAAGAGTTGTGGTGAAAAATGAGTACTGGGAGGAAGGTGCTTTTGTGCTAAGAAGGTAGGATTTCCAAATGGCCAAAGTGTTCAGGGTAAATTTGGAGGCTAGATATTGGCATCTTTGTAAATGCCCTACATTTGAGTCCTGAAGACACTCACATTTTGCTGAAAAACTTTCTCAGATATTATTGTTGAGCAAGCTGTTAGTATGAGAGATACCTAAAACTCATGGTTGTAGAAAAAGTTATGTTCTCTAGCAGGGGTACTCTCACATTTTACTTTGCCTTGAGAGGGACAGATTTAAAGTAACTTCTTTTTATGATCTCTCTCATCTGCTGCATTGCATGTTTTGGCCTTGGAGGGTTGAGACAGATCCTGTCCCATTCCTCAGAAGGTGTTTGGTATTGTTTCATCATTCTGTTACCTTATCCTGGTCTACCCTCCCAAACTCATCTTTCTCCAAAAGTAAATGATGGGGCAAGGGGTCAGGTGTGTGTATAATCCTCATGCCTGGCTCCTGCATAACCCTTGTCTCAAAGAAAGCAGGCGGTGTTCCAGCATTCTTTTTGCAGCACATGCACAATGATGCAGTCTTGGGGACTTTTTGCCTTGCCATATCACTAAATCTCATTTTAGTTTTGTCACGGGATTTGTATTTACCTCTGGTTGCTCGATCTCTCTTTAGCTTATAACCCTTTCCACAGCCCTCCCTTAATACCAATTTGATCTCCTTTTTTGCTTTGAATTTATCAGTTCATCCAGTAACTGCTATGGGCTTCTCTCTCCTCCTTTCTCTCTCTTTAGTAGGGTGGGGGATTTTTTCCCCTCTAAGAGAGTTTTTGTTCCTTTTGGCTGCACAATAAAATCCTTTGATTCTCTGTGACAAGCTGGAACGTGTTTCCTTTCTAGTAGAGATTAAAGACACCCAGCTACTCCAGTGATTACATCTTGAGTAGAGAGTGAGGGAAGGCCTGTCTTACTGCCTTCACCACCTTCACCAGACAGTATGCCAGCTGAATTGGGTGTACAGAGGGATTTTCAGCAGTAACAGCATCCAATATGCCTCCTCATGGACTACAAGTCTGAGATGCACAAATCATACGTTCTTTCTCCTGCTGGCTGTCTCTACATCATGGGTTTATGGCTCTGATATAGGGTAGACGTATCTAAGATAGCTCAAAGCTTATCTGCTCCTACATGTGGCAGTGTGGAGCTTCATGCTAGCTGAAAAATCAACCCCACAACTGAGGCTGATAGATCTGTAATTCGCCTTAGCTGGAGCACTGTCTAAAAAACAGAGTAAAAATGTTTCTCTTCCTCAGTGCCGTATAGAGGGATCTAAAGCTAGGTAAGAGAAAATGCCTCCACATGAACGTTGAAGAAAACTTCCCTTAAAAAGGTGAAAACATGAATTAATTGTAACTATTGATGTTGCTATTTGTAAATATTAGGCATTGATGTTTCTCCTTCTCTCTGTCTCCTCAACAGAAAGGTGTGTTTGGGTTTTTTTTATTTTCTTTTGTTTATTTTTAGGGAAAAAAAAATCTCAGAGAACACATCTGGAAAATTGTAGCCTAAAATCAGATATTGTGGAACTGGTAGTAACAGGTTTAGGGTGGTGGCTGGACTTGATGATCTTAGAAATCTTTTTCAACCTTAAGGATTGTGTGATCTCTGACTGCAGTCACTGCTGCCCTCCCTGCTGTTTGAGTGAGGTTTCCACTGGCCTCTGTCTCTGCTGTTTCTCAAGATGGTTTATGCTGCCCTGTGTCAAGTTCTGTGCAGAGGAATGTGATGATTACACTTGACTCAGGACGAACTGTTGGAGAAGTTTTTCTTATGAGTACAGAATATTTTTAAAGCATTATTATTTTGATTATGATCCTCAACAACAATAGTCTAGACAACGCATAAACTCTGGATCTAAAAATACATTTAAAAATTAGCTAGTCTGTTCACAACCCGTTTCTTACCTCACCCAGCAGCTATTTATGAAAACATTTTCTATTCTTTCTAATTTTAAATAGCAAGCACTAGCAGTTGAATACTCATTTATTAGATAGTTATCCCCTCCGGTTTTTCTGCACATCTTGTTGCTGTCAAGTATCTTTGTACCCAGCCAAAAATGACATGTTGAAACAAGTAGTGTATATTTAATGCAGTGTATTGGGGGAAAAAAAAATTTAAAAAAAGAAGGCTGATGTTTAGCCCCAGCTTTTATTTTTTCATTGGAAATACCATGAAATACAGTAGCTGGACTGAGAAGTGAGTGTGCTCATAAAGAGGGCGTTGGGTTTTAAGTTTCTTAACGCGTGGCTTAGTCACAGGCTTTTTTCCTGCTTGTTATTGACGTACTTGCCTGTCAGTCTCATCTGAGACTAGAATTGCTGGGGGCAGGGTGCCTGGGATCGTGTGGCAAAAACTGCTCACTATTGACTTGTGTGCATGTGTGCCGCTGCTCTGCGCTGAATTAAATGTCAGATGTGCTCAGGAGTGTGGGTGGGTGGGGGAGATGTGATTTGGTTCTCCCTGGTTGCCTTGTCAAGGAGTACACTAATACAGTTAATGGAGATCCTCGAGCTCGAGAGGAGAAGGGCATTCAGCTGACAGCCACCATCCAAACAGTCACAAAAGATAGCTTCATACGGCAGTGGAGGCTGTTGGGATTAAAAAGAAACTTTTTCAAAGGCAAGGAATAATAAAGGATATTTTGAAATTGCAGCTTGCAGTTTGCTGGCTTCTTTTTTTCCTGTCTTAGCAAAATGGTTATAAAACAAATGAAAGTGGGGTTATACCTGTGGAATTACTAACCTTTAAAGACATAGTGTTTAGGTACAGAATTTATTCTGAGACAGTTTTCACTAGGAAAAAAAGTTTGCTTTCTTCACCTCTACTAAAAGATAAGTTCCTGGTTTTGCTACAGCAGCTTTCACAGCACTGATGTCTCTGGGTTTTCCTGTGGTCATTGTACAGCTGATCTCACATGGTCCTCTGAAAAATACAGAATTAGCTTTCTGAATGAAAGTATCTGATGGTCACAAAAATGTAAGACACAGGAATCTAAGTGAATACCAGAACCATCAGCCCTCAAATCATCAAGTCAAAAGTTGTATTACATTCTACTAGAGAAAAAAATAGTTTGGTTAAGAGGAATGTTAATTTTGTGGCCAATACCAACAACACTATGGTGTGGTCCCCAGTGTAAGCTCTTGCTGGAGGTGTTCATTCCTGGAGAGGGACAATATAACCATTAAAAATGCAGTTTCTTGGGAGATTTGGTTTGGCCTTTTGTTGAACATAATGATTGTGGGAGGAAATCTGGCAGGATTTTATAATATACACTTATATTATTGAATTTTTAGCTGAGGAAGAGTATTCTTTGTCTTTAGTAAACCAGGTAAACCTTTCAGCCTTTAGGCATAATGATTGCTTTTGTTTGCCTTTTTAATTTATACCAGGTGAATAACTAATATTGTCAATAGGCATACTGTTTTATAACACTTAAAAGTTTTTTATCTCACTTAAAAAGTTTCTTATCTTCAAGTTTCTGGATGGGTTTAGTTCTGGCTCCCTCCACAATCCTTACATACAGATATTCTTACCATCCATTTTTGTATCTAAGAATTTGTGAAACAACATTGCTTCCACTGACCTGATGTCATTATTACAAAGAACTTAGTGGATCGTGTCATGCAAATAAAATAAATCAGGTGCTGCAGTGACCTAGATACTCATTATTTATTTATGGAAATAAATACATTTAAATACTGTTTCTTCAATTTCAAATGCTGTAAACATTCACTTACTCAGAATTCTGCTGGGAAAATAGCATTATTGCCACCATTCTGCACATTAGGAGACCTTGCCTGGAAGACTTCAATAATTGCTATAGGCAATGTAACATATAATTATCAGAACTAAGATTAGATGTTGTGAGTCTTGACTCCCAGCATTGTGTTAAGACATCCCTCACCTGGCAGATACAATCTGTGGATAACAAAGACAGAGGGATGATAAGGACAGGGTGATCACACAGAACAACTTGGTCATAGATCACCTATGTGTATTAATTGTTTTAAATCTAGCCAGAAGCACGGGTGGAGACACAAACATGTTGGCCTGCCCTGGAGAGCATCCTTGATGTGGGGAGGTGTCACAGAGTGAAATACTTCTGTAGGAGCTTCCAGTGAGGAGGTCTAGCAAAAAGGGGGCTGTGTGAAGCAGTATTTGACTTTGAAAATAGAGAAATAATGGGTGAATTTAGCAAGTGGATTTTTTTTTCTCTTTGACCTTTACCATCAACATTTGGTAATGTGTCAGGCACAGGAAAGAGGCTACAGAAAGGACCTGAGGGCTACTGAGAAAACTGCAAATGGAGCTGTTGAAAATGTTTTCCTATTGTCAGAACATTGAATTTCTTCAGTGACTTGGGTTTTCACAATTTTTGTGCTTTTGCTTGTTATTTTGCTGAAGAGTTTGGGCAGATGGTATTTCTTCAGGTCTGTGGGACTGTGCTCTCCACTGTGTCCTTGTACTTTTCTATACTCTCTCATTCGTGTTCTAGATTAATATTCACTATGACAGCGCTCTCTTCCTCTTGATGTTCAGCTGGGAAAAGAGAAGCAGTGCTCTCTCTCCTGAGGCAGAAAGAGGCATGACAGGGTCTTGCCCAGGTGGTTACAGAGCAGTCACTGTGCTGAGCCTTCATCCCTAACTCCTCTTTGTGGTTAATCTTCCAGGCAGGCTCTCGAGTTCCCTCTGAGACGCAGCTGCCCTCCACCGAGATGTCACGGCACCACAGCCGGTTCGAAAGAGATTACCGTGCCGGGTGGGATCGCCGGGACTGGAGCTCCAACGGGAACCACGTGGGCAGCACCAGCTGCAGCAGTGCCAGCACCACCAGCAGCTCCCGGCCCGGGCTGCTGCCCCTGCCCATCGTCCCTGCACGCCTCCCCACCCCGGCCACCGCCGCCTGCACCACCGGCAACAGCGATGTCATCACCAGCCTGGTGGCCAACTCCTCCCCAGCTTCCAGCACCAAAGTAAGAATTCAGCTTTTTTTTTTTAATTATTATTTTTATTTTTTAAATTTTTTTTTTTCCCTTTTTTTTTTTTTTTTTTTTTTTTGTAGCGGGGCTGATACGTTGAAGGATGTTAAAGAGATGGAGTGTCATCTGTCCCTACCTAAGGCTTGCGTTCATGCGATAGCCAAGAGTAGGAAAATAAATTTATATGGGCAGTCTGTGTCGTTTTAATTCTTTCCTGAGTTGTGCATACACCAGAGTAGGGTTTTTTTGCTCCGAGACTCAAGCATCCCCATGCTTCTGAGAGGCCCAGGCAGAGTAAATGTTTCCTTCCTTTCACCACAGCCTACTTTTTGGGCTTTCTGAAGCTTTCCCTAAACTTACTGCTACTACTTTTCTTTTGGGAGTGTTCTTGTCTGTTGACCAAGGCAGAGCTGTGGTTAGCAGCAAGTGTATGTAGCTCTCATCCAGAGGGAGTGGAAAGTGACTAAAGGTCATAATTTTGGCTGAATGGTGGGTTTTTTTCTCTTTAGTTGATAGTTTCCTGTAAGGTTGTCAAAGCCTCATTCTTAGTGCAGGTTGGAGTGAAGCTGTGGAGCTGCTATAACCAGGCTTGCTCATTTGTGCAAAAAGCACACTAAGGAGGGAGGCAATATTAAACATCAAAGAATGGAAGTCACTAGTAAACTACTGGACTTTTTTTGTTCCAATATATAATTGGTGGGAAGAGGGTGAGTTTTCTTTAAAAAAAAAAAAAAAATTAGCTCTTGTAGAACTGCAAAGTACATTTGACATTCTTGGAGAAAGTTGGGGTTTCTTTTTGCATGCAGATTCAGGTAGAACAGCTGGGAACAGAAAAACCTGGCAAACAGTAAAGGTGACCACAGCGCTGGCAAAGTGAGACAGAAGCACTGCTGGGTTTCTTTTTATGATATTTAACATTTTCTTTCAACTTGGTTTCATTTTAATAACTGAAAGTGCCAAATACAGCAGATGTAGACAGAGGGAAAGGAGACAATGTAGTTATTTAAAGTAAGCCAAGAGCAAGCTGAAATTTTGCTGCAGTACCATTATTATATTGATTTTCTTCACACTGTAGAAAAACAAGGTCAGTGCTACAGAAGGAAACATTAGCCCAAAGTGTGGTTGTAAAAATTTGCCATGGCATCTTAAAATTATTTTCATTTGGAAGAAGCTACTCAGATTCTGATCAAAACATTTTTAATGTTCTCCAGATGCTATCCACTGATAGATGCATTTCAATCGTGCTTTGTCTGGAGATGATTGAAGCAATTTTGGAGCCAAAGCAGTGGTTTCATTTATCATGACCTTTGTTCCTGGGTCTACTTAGAGTCCAGCAATTGTCTGGAGCTGATCAGCCCTTTTCCCAGATGTTCAAAACCATTTTGAAGCTTATCAGTGCTAGTAAACCATGTGTTTATTGGGGGAGAGGAGGCAGGAACAGCAAGTTAAGTGTTTTTTGATCATATGCTAGATGTGAACTGTCTTCTAAATTACCTTATTAGACAATTTTCTGATGACTTTCATTAGTAAGAATGTTTTGGCATGAATAGATCAAAAGCAATAAATAGACAAGAATGGAGGTAACAGGAGACACTTTTTATTCTGAGAACTGTTAATCAGCTGTGTAATCTCCCATAAAATAAATGTGTAAAAATGTATAGAGTTTTTGCCTACCATCTTCTGCTGTGAATCAACTAAGCAGCTCTAACTAAAAATTCAAACTTGCATGTATTAAAGAGATTAAAAACATGAAGAGCTGAGAGAGGTAGGTAGGTAGGGTAAACAGAGATGTAAGGGTATGGTGCTTTGCGTGCTTCCAAATAGTACTGTGAAATGGTGTCACAAAAAACACCAGGTGCTCCCTGTTCACCCTGCCTGTCTGTGTCTCTCTCCTTCACACACAGCAGATAGACACTTGTGGCCAGCAGTGTAACCAACCAAGGCTTTTTTCCTGGTAGAATCCAGCTAATGGCTAGGCATAAAAACATCCACATACTGAAGAGATCACACGTTAGAAAAACAATGTGGTTACTTGGTTTCTTTTAAATATAAAAATATAAAAATAAAAAATATAACAATACTTTAAAAATAAACCAAGCATGTGCTAAGTTGCCTTGAGCTGGGGAGATATCACAGCCTGCCTACCTTTTGCAACCATTTTTATCAGCATGTTTATGAGGTACCAGCTCGTGGAGGGTAGGTGACATCTAACAGCTGTATTTGTTAGTTCTGTTTGGGGAGTGAGATATTTGCTGAGCTGCCTTTCTGCAGTCTGACCCTCCCCCAGCATTATCACAGGTTGTTAAACTCAGTGACAAGGGTGTGCCCCACACAAGGGGTGACAGGGTGGATTAGGTGTCACAAAGCAGGGTTGATAGCCTGGTTCTCTTTGTCTTACTGTCCAAGGAGGTAAGTACAGCCACCAGTGCTGCCCCAGGCTGAGGTCAGAAGGTTCTCTTTCTGCAGGCCAGTTACCAGTTTTGACTTTAGCATATCTTCCAGAGCAGGTTTGGCTATCCCAAACCATAGAGAGCTCCCATCCGTAGCCCTTCAGATTGGGTTCCTACTTCTTAGTAATCCTCCCAGTTAAAAGTTTGCTTTACTTTTTTTGTAAATCATCTAGTCTGTCCTCTTTGGTCTTTGGCTCCTCTAGTTTCCTGCTATTGACCAGTTTCAGTAGCCTCCAAATAACTCTGCGTCTTTTGCATCCCCTCCGTTCTTCATTTGCCTTTGAAAATATGGGTGCTAAAACTTAGATACCCAAACCATACACATCCTTTCAGCATCAGACTCACCATTCCCTTGCATGGGGATAAAACTGCTCCCTCCCTCTGTTTTCATGTCTGTACAGCTAATAATTGCTCCAGACTTTTTTGCCAAAGTGCTAAATCAGTATTTATTAAAAATTCATATATGTGGCATCATCCTCAATTATAAGTTATCACACAGCCATGCTATTGTCAAAGACAGAAGTGAAATCTGTTTGACAAGATCTGTTTTCTGGGTACCTGTATTGACAGATATTGGTCATATTCCCATCCTTCAGCTGAAGGTTAACTAAATCTTTAAGTGACAAATTCAAAATGGAGTAAAAACTTAACTTTCTCTCTGGCTTGTAACTGGATTGTATGACTTGCTGTGTGATGGAATTGTTCAGGGAATTTATAGATAAATTGTTTTAAGGACCACTAGTCTACCTAATCTGGCTGAACCATGGTCTTTAAAATTATGTAAATGTATGTAAGATTAAAGACTTTGCCACGACTTACGTGATATGAATAGAAAAAACATTGGAAAGGAGAGAAACAAATGAAACCATCTTCTTAGGGAAGCTTAGGGATATGGAAGACCAGCTGTGGGGGACTTTGGTTCGGTCTATGTTTTCATGCTTCTGGAAGAGATTTTTACTTTCTGTGGAGGACTTTAGAAGGTTTTCATTACTAATTATTAATGTGTAGGAGAACTTTAGAACTAATTATACTTAGCAGACCTTTGAAATTTATTCTCAAAGCGTACCTGTAACCTTCTTACCACAGATGCTTTGGTACAAATCACAGATCTTAGTAGATCTACCACCTTTAAGTGGTTATGGATGTGTGGTCTGAGTTATTTAAATAGAAAAGCTTTACTTTTTTTCTATTCTTTAGTCTTTTCCAAAGCTTTATTTTTTTGCTGAACAAAATGATGATGAGATTTTGCACTGCTATAACCCATTTCATTGGAGGCTGCCAGGAAGTATCAGAAAAACTCTTTAAATCTCATCAAACTCTAAGAAATAGTTTGATGCTGCACACACAATATATTGACAGGGAAAGTGAGGCACTCAGACATAGTGATTTTTGGGTTTTCTGCTCATTCTGTGCCACTGTGAGCAAAATTTCAACTCTTTTACTCAATTTGGTTTTTCTACCCTGATTCTGTACGCAAAGAGTTGGGCCACCCAAAGACTGGCACCCAGAGACAGCATAGTTTGGAGGAATGAGTCCTTTGCTGGAGATACTTCCTCAGCCTCTCTACCAGTAGTCTATAGGAAGGTGGAAATATTACAAATAAACTCTGTGTTTGTATCAATTTGTCAGACTCTGAGCTCAGACAGGTATGATGATTGAGCTCAGGGTTGGTTTTCTGTACATGGTGGGTGGGGTTTTGGTTTTATTTCTGCAGTGAGGTTATTTATTGGTTGAAGGAAACTATCCAAGAATCCTTATAAGACTACAGCCTTGCTTAAGATATTGGCAACAAAACAGTCTGAAATTCATTTAAGGATGCTGCACAACATTCCAGCTATGTTTTCTGTTCATCTCAGCAGCACCTTCATTCTTTGTTGCTTTTCTGAATTACTTTGTGAGTTACTTGTACAATTTTCTCCATCAAAGCTCCTGTATCACAGCTTCAATTTAGAAGTGTTGTCATGGGCTGTAATTTGAAATTTTATTACCAAGAGATTTTTTGGTTATAGAACATTTACTTTTATCATCTCTGTATTATTTTTAAATGCCTGAAAAGATTGATACATCAACAGAATCTGTGCACCACCAGGCGAGATCCAATTTTTTTTTTTTTTTTTTTTTTCAACCTTAATTTTAAAAACCCTTTGCTTGGAACATAAATTGATTCTTCAGCCCCCCAACACTTAATGATTTGTTATTCTCAAGGTTAAACCTATGACAAATTTTACAAAAACACCAGTCTTCAGTTTTGATGAAATTTTCTCTAGTTGTGCAGTTTTAAGTCTTTAAATAGTGTAACTGAGGCGTGATTGTGTCCTCCTGCTCTCACCGTTCTCCTTTAGCATTTAAGACTTGTGTGTTTTTGCTATCAGAGTTTATCCCACTGTGGTTAGCCACGGTTATGATGTGGGAAGGAAGACAATGATGATCACAGATCTGTTAACCTCTCTGGAAAGTCAGGCAAGGATTGCAGGTGAAGAAGTAGCCACCACTGACTCTGTGCATCAGTGCAACTAAATAGCATTAAACAACAAGTGGGGAGGGAAGAAAAATTCTTGCAGTAAAGGAAAAACAGGTCAGTGTGGCTGAGGAAGAAGGAATAAAGGAAACACTGTAAAAAGGAATAAAGGAAAACAGCACAGAAGTAAAATGTTATATTATTCTTTCCTTCACGGGCCAAAAAAATGTATCTCCCTGAACAGCAGCCTGTCAGATGCTGATGATTTGCTGTAGGTTGCAGGATTTGTGTTGGCTGTTCTCTTTCTCTCGCTTAGGAGGTGGTGATTTGCGAAGTTTGTGTACGGCTTCCACAAATATTTAAAATATTGATTAAGCAGAGGAAGAATAAACACGAATTGTTTTTCAAGTTACGCCTTATGTTGTACATGACTAATTACATACAACAATTTGCTCTGCTACGGTAACTGAAATTTATGTACTCTTTTTATTATAAAACATAAGATGCTTGAATAAAGAAAGAGATTATAAATATTGGAATACAACAGTTGCTAGAAAACAGTCAAAATATGCGGTGATGAAATATATGAGATTTGCTCTTCCAGCTTCTCTGTGAAAGCTGTTCTTCCACTCCCCTAGGGTTTGTACTGAGAGCTGACATATTTTTGTCACCATTTCAGATAGTAGCCTGGTGATTCTTCGATCTGGACATGACATAGCAGTCCAGCCCAAGTGCAGTCCAGTGGCAAAATCTGTGTTTAAGATCCTCAGATTCTTTTTGCAAATTACTGTGAATGGTACACAAAGCTTCACTTGCTGGATGTCAAATTGTTAACAGTGATTTTTTATTTTCCAGGAACACATTTTTACCTCTGGATACATTTTTGAAATAAATTCATATCTAGTTTCATTGGTAAATGAGATGCAAGCCTGTTCCCACCTAAGCAAAGTCTTCTGATGCACATGAAGCTCTGATTATGGCAGACTATGACATGAATGCTTAGGAAATCAGAGCAATGCCCAGCGTACAAAACATTGATGGTTTGTAACAGAGCAAAAGCACAGGGTTTTCCCTGGCACCCAAATCATATTCTCCTGGTTCTTTAGACTTGAAAATTCACTAAGCTTTGCAAAATTTACATTTTGGGCTGACACACAATTTAACTGCAGCTTCCAGACAGAGCCTTTTGTGAGTAGTCTGCAAGCAAGGAGAGAGAGACAGAGTGAATTATGTTGGCCATGTCCTGCCATCACACCAGCACAGCTAGGCTGAAACCAGCAAAAAAATTCCATTATTGTATTGTATTTGTATCCTCAAATCAGAGAGTCACTTTTAAGAGTTGCATTTGAGGAATCCACAGCTTGTACAAGGAATGAGAGGGGGAAACAGATAAATTTGGTCATTGACTCTCAGGACACATTTTTCTTTCTTCTAAATGCAAATTGACAAAAAATGTCTGTGAATGGAACTGAGGAAAGACTTCTGCTGAAGTAATCACATTACAATACTACAAAAAAGCAACAACTCATGGGATACATTTGTACCACCAGGGTAGAAGAGAGCAAAGGGAGGTTTGGGTTCCAAAACTGATGTGATGAAGGCATTTACGCAGAGAAACCAATTCTTCCCTTTGAAGGAAGCGGAGATGTCTTAGGTGTTTTCTACACTCCTCTCTAAAAGGCTATTCCTAATGATCTGTGGCTGTAGGGAGGGCTTAGACTGTGCTGATGATCTGCCACTTCCTCCTACCATCTCATTTCAGTATTTTTTCTCAGATGCATCTGTACATGTTTTTAATGGTGTAGAAATTGGAACATACAAAATGTGGGTTTAATTTGTCAACTTTTGCAGATACTTTATTGGACCAAAATCGGTTGGAAGGCCCTGGCATGCTCATTAATCTGTAAAGTCATATAAAGCTGCTTGGATTTTTTTACTTGCAGAGTGTTTATCATCTGTTGAAAGAGCTAAGAGGTCTGGCCAGTTTCTAGGCCCAGTTCCATTTGAAGATGAAAGGCAGCATTTTTGAAGCACTAATTGACATCGCCAAATACTTACAAGGTCACAGACATGACAGCTTTGGATAAAGAAAAAGGAGTATTTCTGGGCTTTGGCACTTAGAGGGAAAAATTTCTTGACTTCCAAAAGGAATAAATATCAGGCATAAAACCTAAATAAATTTTTTTTTGGCCAGGATTTAAGTGCTTGATTTTTTGGAATTATTTAGAGTTATTTTTATTCTTATTTTCTTATTTCTTTCTCAGCATTACATCATTTTCACATGTATTAGCTGCAGATCATCCATTCAAAACAGAGCAAAATATATATTTCTGTCATTCAGGAGTCATGGGTGTTTCATTCTAGAATTTGTCCCGGCCTCCTGTCAGGCTAAAAAAGCCTGGGAGCTGCCTTACCTGGGATTTGATATAGGCTACTAGAGGGTTTATTTCCAAGGAGCAGCACTTCTAAAGGAGGGCATGTTCTCTGAGTCATAGGTGCACATAATCCTGAGGTTGGTTTCTGTCATTTAGGAACGTAATGTTATTGTCACCATCAAACACAGCCACAAAAAGAATTTCACAAGGAATCACTTGGTAGTTTCCTATTATTTTGCTGTCATTGCTTAATAGGTAGGGGCTGAAAATTATTTTCGAGAAAGCTGATCCTTTCTCAGCAAGGTAATTTCTGATTTTGGTGTTGCATGAAGAGGGTAATGTCAGAGAAATCATTGAGGGAAGGGGGGCTTGATTGAAGTATAAAGGAGCTTGATGCAAACAGTTTGTTAGGGGTCTGTTCTGCTGTTTGGGTGGGATGTCTGCATACCATAATTTTTATTATAACAAGAAAACAATTATAATTTTTAAAACCCACAGTTTTAATGCATAGCAGAAGGAAAATGCATTATATGACAAATGTAATATTTTCTGATGGCATCGGTTTCCTCAGCTTGCAAAACAAATGAACCAAACAAATAAAAAGAGAGAAAGAAATAGGAGGGAGAAAACCTTCACTTCTCCCTATGATGTCCATGGGCCTTGAGTTCCTCCTTGGTACAACACTTGTCTGTGAAGCTGACAGACACAAAAATAAATTTGTCCCTGGGAGAGATAAACAGGACATTAAACTCTGCACTCTGGCTCTTTGAACTGGGAATGCTGCACCTTCAAACACTGGACACAGGCTGATGTGCTCCGGGCAGACCGAGTGGCTCTGATCAGCCAAGGCTGACACTCCAGACTGACGTTAAAGCATCACCACTGCCCTGTCTACAATCCTGAAAATCCTCTTGAAAAAATGCCCAGACCTTGAAGAGGAGCATGAGGATCTTGTGACTCTGTGGCATGAAGTGAGGGCAGGCTGGGCTGCTGCGAGGGAGGGTGGCAGTGCCAGGAGTCCTGTTACAGCAGCAACGCCCCGACCATCCCCACAGAGCTCACTCACAAAGTGCAGACATCTCCTGCAGAAATGGAAATACAGGGACTCACTCCCTTGGCAGAGGCAAAACAGAGGTTCATTGTCAATGCCTGGGAGAGTGCTGTAGGGGAGGCCATGGAAGGAATTCCTCATGATTTTTCCTGACTCTAGTTTCACTCTGTACAAGCAGCTCTGATGAAGATTTATAATTGCACATTTCTTCTAAAAGAAGCATGTGTAAAAGGATAACCAAGTTATTTTGTTCATATTTCTCTTGGAATTTGAGGCATTACTGAACGTTCAAGTGATGGTTAGCTGCTGTAACACTCTGTTCTTGGATGAAGCTGGCACTTTTCAGGAAACAAAATGCACGTTTACTTTGGTTTGGAGGAACCAACTATTCCAAATTCTCCCGAAACTTGGTCTGCCTCTGCTGGTTTTGGTTGTTCTCTGCTCCTGTCAAGCTGAAACATCTGTGGTCGTTACCCACTATAATTTAGCATGACCAAACTGGTTCACTTTGGAAAACAAAGCTTGTAGAAGTTCTGCAATGAAATAACTGCTGTCTCTGAACCGGTGTTTGTATGTAAAATGATATACACCCACTGTATAAATAATGAATAATAGCTAGTAATAAATTCTTCATATCTTAGCATTATTTCTTACTGTTTATGATCCCAGGTCTTTTATGGTAAACCTGAAACAAAGCACTGAGAAGTATGTGATAATATTTGCTACTACTAAATTGTTGCACAAACATGTCCAGAAGAAACAGCTTTCTTGGCTGTGTAATTTGAATGCATAAGATTATATACTACTGATATTATGATAAATTATTATAAAATTATGTAAATATATATATATAAATTATATGATTATATATAAACAAATACATACTAATTATATATAATATATATATAATTTAACATAGAAATTTTATATTATAATATATAAATATAAATTATTATATAATTAAAGTTATCCTTTAATTTCAAAGTGTTATACAAAGCCCATGCTTTCAAAACCACTGAAGTAATGCATCAAGTGAAACATTTGTCAGCTGGCAAGTGAAACACAAGAATCATTGAGGTTGGAAGGGGCCTCTGCAGATTGTCTTGTCCAGCCCCCTTGCTCAAGCAGGTTCACCTTGACCCGGCTGCCCAGGATTGTGTTCAGAACACCTTGAGTGTCTCCAAGGGAATCCTCTGTGGGCCACCTGTGCCAGTGCTCATCCTCTCAGTAAAACAGTGCTTCTTGCTGTTTATAAAATCACAATAACATTTAGGTTTGGAAAGATCTTTAAGATCATTGAATCTAACCATTAGCCCAGCACTGCCCAGCCACCTCTAAACCATGTCCCCAAGTGCCACATGTACACACCTTTAAATACCTTTAGGGGTGGAGACTGAGCCACTTCCCTGCGCAGCCTGTTCTCAATGCTTGATAATCTTCCCAGTGAAGAAATGTTTCCCAGTATCCAGTCTAAAATTTCCCTGGTGAAACTTTCCCCTTGTCCTGTTGTTTGTTAGTGGGAGAAGAGACTGATCCCCACCTTGCTACCAACTACAAGCTCCTCCTGTTTGTTGCTGATTCGTGTAGGTGCAGGGTCCAAAACTGAGCACAGTCCCAATACAGCTGCAGAATCTCCGTAGGAAACACGGCAACTGCAGCTGCACATTTCCAGAAATACTCTGACCTAACATCAAAATGTGCTTTGTTTTGAGTAGGAGAGAACCAAATGATATGCAGAGGTCCCTTCGAACCAAAACCATTCTATAATATCCTGACAAAATCCTAGAATTGAATCAGCTCTTTCCCAATATTTCCCAAGGCAGAGGTTTTGATGGTTTGTTTTAAAACAATACCCAGAATCCTTATCAGCCAGTAAATACCAGAACTTCAGATTTATTTTAGGTCTTCTGAGCCTAACTCCTATCTTGGCATAGTCATCACGGTTTTGCTTTTGAACAGCTTGTTTCCTTTAGAATTTTTGCCTCATGCTGGGATGGAGTAAGACTGAATAATTTATCTTCCTTTTCCTCAAAAGCTGAGCAATAGTTATGCCCCACATGGATTTGAGACATTATTATCTTTCTAAGCTTCCATTAATTATCTTTATCATCCCTGCTTTTAAAGGTCTAGCATTTATCTTTGCAAGGTTCTTCAAGCTGGATTATAGAGGAAAATTTGAGTGTATTAATTCCGTTCTTGCTTATGAAGTTTTAAACTCTATTTCATAAACATTTTTCTTATTGCTCACAATAATCCTACTGATAGTTTTCCTGTGACCAAAGTGTCTGATATGTAGAATTGATGACATTAAGGGTCATCATGCACATGAATAATTATCTCAGATGCACTGCTTTGATTAAGACACTCAGATGTGTATAGGTTTTGAAGATATGAATCACACATGCTTTGTTTGCAGCCTACAAAGCTGCCATTCACCTTGTTTTCTCAGCCTACTTAGAAATATGAACTGTTGTACAATAAAGTTTAGCTCAGAAGCAGTGCAGGATGATGCTATTTCATATTTTCTTACATGTCATCTCAGCTATGATTTGTACAGCTGTTACGAATTTTACGATAAATCAATCTTCATAGAATCATAGAATGGTTTGGTGGGAAGGGACCTTTAAATTCCAACCCCCCTGCCATGGGCACGGACACCTCCCAGTAGAAGAGGTTGCTCTGAGCTCCTTCCAACCTGACCTTGGAACATTTCCAGGTATGGGGCAGCCACAACTTCCCTGGGCAACCTGAAACAGTGCCTCACCACCCTCACAGGAAAGAATTCCTTCTTAATCCCTAATCTAAACCTTCTAGCTTTAACTGTGAAGCCATTCCCCTCTGTTCTGTCACTCTATGCTTTTGTAGAATGGTCTCCTTCCATCTTTCTTGTCAGCTCTCTTCAAGTACTGGAAGGCTGCAATTAAGTAACACCAGAGCCTTTTCCTCTCTAGGGTGAACAATCCCAATTCTCTTGGTGCTCATTTCCATTTTTGTGTTAGGTAGATAATTCCCAAATTTTCCTGTAAGTTGCCAATGGTTGCTTTGCAAAGGAACAGGGCAGTCCAAGTTTTTAGAGGCTCTTTAGAGACTGGGGGATGCTCTTGGATGCAGTGCACCAAGTGGGGTGGTAGAGGGCCCTTCTAAATAACCAGAAGTCAAAGAGTAAAGCAAGACACTTCTAAATTCAGATAGACCCCAACTGACCACTTTACTTTGTGTTCCTGTGGACTATGGCATTCTTCAGGTTGTCCTAGGTGATTGACATGTAAAATAATGCAGTGGAGCCTTCTCAAGAGTGGAAATGGAAAGAAAAACAACAATGCACACAAAAGTCAGCAAAGGAATTTCTGGTTAGAATGAAAGAAAAAATGGCTCACACTGAGGGAAGCCAGATACTGGCATAGGTGCACAGAGATGTTGCTGCATACCCTGGAGCTACACAAAATTCAAGTGGTGAAAGCCCCAAGCAATCCAGTGTTGTCTTTGCTGGCTCTAAGGAGGGGTTATACCTGGTCACTTTCCAGAGCCCCTTCCCATGAAACCAGGCTGGTTATTTTCTGGTGTGAAAGCTTGCAAAGAGCTGTGGAGAAGAGTCTTGGAGAAAAGTCAGTCTAGACTCTCCTAAAAGTTCTCCTTCAGAGAGCAGAGGTGGCACCTGCCACACAAAGGCAGGTAGGGAAGTCACCTTGACCTTGGCTATAAGTCTGCAAAGGCAATCTTGCTTGCTTCACCTTCTGAGCTGTTGGTAAGAGAGTGAAATTGCTCTGCAGCAAAGACTTTTTGTATCATTCTTTTGGTATGGATCAAGGAAAGTGGTTCAAAACCAAAGAGAGATAAGGCAGTCACAGCAGTTGTTGAGCAGTGTACTTGTAATCAACTCTTTGAACTAGGATACAAAGCAAAGCTTAGGCAATGCTGCAAAGTGTGTGGACCAATTAATTTCCTTCATTTATCTTTTCACCTTTCTACTTCAGTCTCAACATCTTTCTCCTTCTGTCCCATTTTCTATCAGACACTTGATTTAAACTTTTCCAATACTTCCCACAGCATTCCCAACTGTACTGGAAGCACCATCACTTGTTGGCAGCTGCCACTGAGCCATGGTAAGAAATGAAACAACGCTGGGTGCTTATCACAACTATTTTGACCTTCTGTTGTTTTGGCAAATAGAACACCTCAGTGAAAATAAGGCTGCCTGGAAAACAAAAGAAAAAAAAAAAGACAAAAAAACCCCCCACAAAATAAAGAATTAGGAAGGGAATCATGACAATGTTTAAAGATTTAAATGTGGTTGGATAGTCTTTTTTTGTCTGTGTTCCAGCCTGCTCTGCTCACAGTACAACTGCGTTTGGCGAGGTCTCCCCGAGCAGATCAGTGCCAGGGCACAAGCCCAAGAGCTGGAACTTGACCATCTATACCATTAAATTGTTAGCACAGGCTCTGCCTTGCGCTCAGCCTGGACCAGCTAGTGCTGTCATAAACAATTCCCAGGCATGGCCTAGGGATTAGCAAGAGCCAGCAGCCATTCCCAACTGGCAGTTTGGATGTAGCCACCTTGTTTTGGAGGGTAAAAGTGTATAATCCTGTGAACGTGGCCAGGCCATATAATTTGGCCTTAGAGCTGTATAACAGGTCCTGGCTCTGTTTTGTTTTCTAGTTATTGGGACGATTTTGTGTTTGAGGCAAGCATAATTGGTTTTACTTGACTCCACAGTTTCATACTTGACTGAGTTGTATCTGAACAGCAAGGAGCACAAGCACATCTCCACTTTGTCTCTGCTTTAGGCCAGTGTACCTGTGCACTGAGATGGTGTGATCTGACCCTATGGAAAATTGTAACAGCAACTTGAATAGTTTGTGAATTCACTTTTCCATTAAAAATAGAAATGCACACTCCAAAGGAGTCTAGAAATGTATCTTCTACAGAGTTGTGTCAGCTGGTTTTCAGAAGTCTTTGTCAAGGTTTTGCACATGGGCCACCAATTTCTGGCAAATTTGAGTTTCTGTATCAGAATGAATGTGTTCTGTAGATGTGCCTTGTGCCAGGAATTTTTTTTTTTCAGTTGCTTCTGGAAATAAGAGATTATGTTATATATTGGACAGATGTTTACATATATCTGGTATGAAAGATCATGACAGCCATTAAGTGTTGAAGTAGAAACACCTCTTACTACCTGCAAAGTTGTTTTTTCATTTAGTAGCCTGTCTCTTCTTTTCTTACCACAGCAGTGAATAGAAAATAATACTGCTTTCTACCAATGAAAGCCCAAGAAACCTATGCTAGCTGCCAGGACTGTGGAAATTCCAGAAGTGTGGTTTATATCCTTTTGTCCTGCCCTATTTTCATCCTCATGCTTCCATTTCCAGCTGCCTGATGTACAGTTATGTATGCATCTTGATTCTTTTCAAGATGAATTATGAATGCCTTTTATTAATGGAAGTTGCTTAATTCCATGAGCTGAGAGCTCCAGACTGCCTTCCTGGCACATCTTACTAGCGCTGCAACAAGAGAGACCTGAGGTTTTGGTTCAGCTTCTGCATTTTAGTCATCATATGAGCCAAAATTAGTGTTCCCACATGTGGTTCTTTCAGACCACACACTCTTTATAGCACAGCCACAGCGTGGGCAAACAAAATTTAAGCAGCACTGTTAGTACGTGTGTCTTCATGTGGGGTGGTTTTGGCCTTGATTTTCCACCAGTGCTCACAAATTTGGAGCTTTTTCAGATATTTTGTCTGTAGCATTTCTCCTGAGAAATATCTGCTGGTCCATTTACGATGGCATCCGGATAGAAATCCATGACCAGATGTTATATTTGAAATAGTTCACCTCAAAAGAGACTACAGAAACAAAGCTTGGTGCACCTCACCCTTGGTGTTATATTTTGAAGACCTCTGGGGGACTCACTTTCTTCATCCAGTCAACCATAAAATCTGCCAAATCTGTCCTACCTTTGTAGAAGAACAGTTCATGAGTCTATTTGATGAAGAGCTTAGGGGTTAATAGTGGGATATTTTGTCAGTCAGGTTCAGTCAAATGTAACAATATTAGCCCGGGGTAGTTGTTCAGTACTGTTGGAAATGAGCTTCTTTTTCTCAGCTCTTTTTCCTTTGTGTTTCTGCTTCATTGTGTTCAGTGCCCTGGCTGTTTGCTTTTCCTTTGGAAGTGAGTGTTCCTGGACAGAATGAAAGTACAGAGATGCATGATGTGCAAATGTGCATTCTACTGCTGAAACCTTTTTACAAGAACTGCACTGTTTGGAGAGAGAAAGAAAGGAAGAAATGCAGTTGCAAGAAGCAAATCTAAATAAGCTCCCAGTCCACCTTTTTCAATTTACTGGAGGAAATATCTTTCTTCATATCATTTGACTTTTTGATTGTTAGATCAAATTGAGCCAGCTGGAATGAGCCTCGGTGATCAGAACACAAGACCTGAAAACCTCTGTTTGGCTGCTCTCTGGTCTTTGTGCAATTGGTTTGCTTAAATTTGCTGTAATAACCTTTCAAGAGTCGTGTACGCATTTTTCACTGAGGACCCTGCTGTGCATTGTGATTATGTTAGCTGTTGCCTCCCTGAATGTTTAACATGTTTAAAGTGTTGTCTTGTGGGGCTTGGTTTTGGGGGGAAGTTTTTTCTTTTTGTCTAGGTCTTTCCTGTGTCCCCTGTTCCCTTGAAGTTTTTACTTGCAAAATACAAGGTTACATTGCTTATTATGTATTACTGACTGTATGTCAGTCCTCCCTTTCTTTCCTGCCTCCCTTTTCCCTTTTTAAAGTATCTGCTTGGTAAAGGATAGAGCAAGTATGCTGAGTAGCTCTGATAATTGGCAATCTGAATTGGGGCATGGATGTTGGATGGTGAGTCGTGGGATGGAGTCTGGTTGTGTTGGAAGACCATGTGCTCTGTTTCTGGGTAGGACAGAGTGGAAATGCTCTTTCTCTGGGTGGCTCTCAGCAGTGAGCTGAGGGGAGAGCGTTGAACAGAAATGCAATTGCCTGGCCTTGCCTCCCTCTTCCTCAGGGAAAGCAGCAGATGCTGATAGTCAACACAGTGAACTGCTAACGGGTAAAATAATGAGCTGAAGTGATAGCTTAATGGAATTATTAATGGGATTTGTGTTCAGATAGAATGAGGATTGATTTTTATTAACATAGGTTTTACACATGTGAACTTATGCAAAAGATTATACCCCACTCATTTCCCCTTCTCTGGCAGAGTGTTTATAGAGTACACTGTGTGCTTCAAACTTCTTTAAATATTGCCCTTTCTCTCACTTATCTACCAGTGCTTCTCAGTGTGTAACTCTTCATCTAAATCTGTATAATAAACGAAGAGATTCAACTGAACAACGAGGAAACCTTGGAATGAAAGCAGAAGTAGTAGGTGTTCTGTGGGAGCTTGCTGTTTGCATTTTCATTCTCACCAGAATAAAAGACAGGAACATGACGGAAGCCCGAAATGCTGAAGTACAGCTCTCTGCAAAATGCAAGGCCTCTGCTAGAAGGAGCTGTATTATACACCTGTAAGGTGGTAGTAAAGATTTCATAATTATGAGTTGACATTTAAAGAAATGTCAGAAGCATTCAAACAACCCCCTACTCAGCTTCCACCCATGTATCTTTTTGTGTCCCCAGTCCTGCCATCTGTTTTCCGAAGGACTCCGGTTTTGATTACTTTTTTGTTTGTTTTTCTGATAAATGCTTTGTTTATCCTCTATGCCTGGCATGTGCTTCTAGAGATTGTTTGCAAGCCCCTCTCCTTTTTTTCTATGAGGATTTCTCCTAACGAATTATTTACCACCATGATGCTGGCAAAGACTAATCCTCTGATTATGTCTGGATTGTAAGTATTTCTGAATGCATCTGTATTTAGGAGTAGACTTTGCCAAATACTTGTTTAGGAATGTGTATGCAGAAACACATATGGTACTACTCAACATTGTTACCTGTCATCTATTTGCTTTCTTCTTGTGTTATTTTCATCACATGTCATCTTCTTGTCATTTTTGGATATGAACTCTGCAGGGCAGGGACCAGACCATTCCTGGCATTTGGGAAGTCCTTTGTTTCATTTAATAGATTTTTATTGCTACATGTCTTTTGAAAATCAAAGAAAAATGCTTTGTTGCCTTTCTGGTACCGCTAGGTCTGTGCAAAGTTCATCAGTGACCATTAAAAAAAAATCTACTTTTTTCCCAAAGAAGCTGCCATATTTCACTGGTATTGTGATAATGTTAAAGCATGTTTTATGCTACTAACGCTAAATCAGTTCATAAAAGGTAGAACAGTCATGGTAGGTGAGACTGTGCATTCATACACCTCAATACTCTGTCTCCAGTGGGATTGATATTGCAATACACAGGATGCATCCTTCCCCAGAATGTACTGCCCACAGCTGCACCTTGGGGATTTCATTTACCACATGTATCTTTGTCTTTCTACCACTTGTAAAACATGCAGCATAGGCTTTCCTGCAAGCAGGCAGGTAGCCCAGTTGAATTCAGGATGGCTATCCTCATTCCTAATGTTTAGTATGGATTTAGTCATTTAGATGGATTGCTATTTCTTAGGGAGAGAGATCCATGGCAGGTGGCTGCTGTGAGCAAAACGAAAAGATCTAAAGTATGCTTGAATCTGCCTGATCCTTAAAATCTGCTTTCATAAGGGCAAGGGAATTCCTCAGGCTCACATCAGTGCCTGGAGGCATGCACAAGGACAGGGCTTGCTTGTGTCTGTCCATCTTGTACACCCAGGGCCAAATGACGCAGTGCTTTCCTGAGCAGGGGAGGGAGAGCCTGCTGAGTGAGCCCTGACTTGCTGCTTGGGAACCATAGCTGGGCACTTTTCCTAAATACTGGAATTTTAACAATCAGGCTGTGTCAGTGAAGGAGCAGGTTGGATATTAGGAAAACTTTCTTCACCCAGAGGGTGCCTGGGCTGGAACAGCTCCCCAGGGAACTGGTCACAGCACCAAGCTGGACAGAACTCAAGAAGTGTTTGGACAAAGCTCTCAGGCACATGGTGTGATCCTTGGGGTGTCCTGTGCAGGGCTGGGAGTTGGACTCAATCATCCCTGTGGGTCCCTTCCAGCTCCAGGTATTTTATGATTCTGTGACCATAAATGTGGTTGTAAAATGTGTCTGGTGATTCTGTGGAGTCAAATTGATTCAAGATTGAGGTCAGATACAAAGTGATGCAGGAAGACTAATCTCTGATGGCTGTGATTTCTATTTCTGAAAAAAGATGCTGACTATGGGATATTTTTTTTTATTGTATAATCATGTTAGTCCTGGGGTAGAAAATATTGGGTAAAATATTGTACTTATAATTCATATTAATGAAAAATCAATAATGGCAACCTGTCATTCAAAAAGATTAGAAATGAGTCCAAGTGTTGTGCTGTAAAAACATTTAAAAAGCATTATGAATTAAAATCTATTGCACCATTTTTTGCTCGTTATAAATAATGAAGGGAAAAACTAGTCCTGGGAAGTTTTTGGATTGTCCATTTTGAGAGAAGCCAGCAATTACTTTGTAGAGCTGACTGTGCACCATTGATCTGACTTATGGATTTCATAAATGCAGTGGTCTGCTAATTTAATAAACGTGCTCAATCTGTTTTTAAACAGAATACAGAACTTTGAAAAATGATTTCCTTTCAAACTAAAATTAACTCTTATGGCTTTTAAATATTAGACTGTGATATTTGCTTCCAGATTTTCATTAAAATACCTTCTGGTTTCACATTTTTCCTGGGATGGGCTCGGTGCTTGCGGCTCGTGTTTTATTATATTAAATACTCATATTTCACTTATGCTAATTTGGCATCGAGTTATGAATTGGAGTTCTTAGGCAAACCTTTATTTGGTTCTACATTGTCAGTAAAGCTTGCAGCTGCTTAAAAAGTTTGCCACTGCCAAAAGCTTAGATAAATATGTGTTCAGAAAACTAGAACTTGCTGTGTATTGTACAGAATATTGATAGACTGTATGTGATATCTCATATAAGTAGTTTGTATTTAAAGCTGCAAGTTTTTGGGAAAAAACTTGCAGTGTTTTCAGTAAATTTGCAGCAAACTGAGTAAAGGGAGATTTCCTTGTCAATTTAATGTGTACTCTCAAGTATGAGCTGTGATTATTTGACTCTAATCTATTTTAGCTGTTGTAACTGCAGTAAGTTATAAACCGGATCAAGCTACACTTGCAATCTGGCTCATTTTGTGAAGCTAAAACCTACCTGCTGGACTTTTAGGCGTAAAGAAGTCAAATAGTGTGATGGCAGTGTACATCAACTGAGTTTCAGGATTTGATGATGGGTTACCCTCTAATGTCCAGGGGATCTTGTAATCTGAGTTCTTTCCCCCTCCATCTGGAGACTCACCTACTGTGTTGGAGCACAGAGTGTCACTGGGGACCAAAGTCTTCCATGTTAAAGAAATTCTGAACTTTATAATGTCTAGATCCATCCTTCTTTTCCTTCTTCAGTCTATGCAAAATGTGTGGTATCCTGAATTAGCATTGACAGGCCAACTGAAGGACCTTTGGTCAGGTGCCAGGTTTAATTCATTTGTTATCAGGACCGAGAAGTGAATGTGACAGTGACAGCAGTAATTATCTTTTTCTGTAAAGCAATGCAATACAAGCTTATGCATTTTGGTTAAGGGGGGGTTAAGGGAGAGTAAGGCAATTATACCTATCATACACTTGTGACCTGTTTTTTTATCAATCTTGACAAGCTTAGAAAGTCTGATGGTACATCCTGGGCAAGGAACACCTAAATCCAAAAAAGAAAACTTTCAACTGGTACTGTATTTGTACTGCAGGCTGATAAATTGCTTTTTCAGAAATCAGCTCTGTTGAATTTTTTAATAAAGTTAATGGGCTAGGACAGGCAGTAGTGGGTTGCTGTCTGCTTAGTGTATTCTGGATACAAAATGAAATTCGCTCAGTCTTATTTAATATTACAGGTTTGGGGTTTCAGAGAAAGAAAATGAAAATCAATGACATTTGCAACACAACACAATATTGGAGCAGCAGGATTCAGGGAAAGTAGCTAGTGACTGTCCTTGAGGACTCCCACTAATTATATTTTTTAGCTTCCACCTCCTGCAGATACAGGACTAATATTATTTACTTTATTTTCTTTATTCTGGCTCTGTTGGGTTGCCTGAGCAGCTCTGATGAGCTATTTAAATAGGGACACCTTTGAAATTCATGAATAGCCAGAGATCTAGTTCTTGCTGATATTCAGACCATGTCAGGGCGTTTCCATCCTGGGAGGTCTTTTGATAAGCCTAAAAAGTGAGTTGACCCAAGCATAAGCATTTTGAAAAATTGACTTGAAGAAGCAAACTTCTGCTTTACATAGGGCAGGGCCATGGTCACATAGTTTTGGATGCTATTCTCTCTGTACATTTGGGTACTGGTACAGACATCGCAGCCTTGCTTTGGAAAAGGCTTGCCAAAAACTAGATGGAGATACTTCGAGAGAGGTGTCTGTGAAAGTTTGCAGCAAGTACATTTGTCTTCAGATGGGGAAATGTTACGATGTCAGGTCAGCAGCAGAGCAGCAGTGCTCCACGCTGTGCTCTGCTGCCCAAGTTGAGCTTGTCAGTCCTTGGGAAGTTGAGAAGTCAGCTGAGAAGCTGACAGTGTCATCAAGACCAAGTCCTGAAGGCCTGGCCAAGAGGCTGTGTCTGTCAGCTGAAAGACTGAGCTTGTGGGCTGTGTCTCGTGGTAGGAGTGAACAGCCTTGGCAGTGTTTCCCTGGAAAAGGCGATGTTCCTGCAGACAGCAATCTCTCTGCTGCTCGTTGGGCCATTCGGCACATCTGCCTGCTCTCTCCCGAGCCTGACAAAACGTCCCCTCTCTCTGCTGAGTTTTCTCCTGAGTCATCAAGTCTTTCAGTTGTATTTGCACTCTTCCTAATGAAAATTAAAAAAAAGAAAAAAAAAAAAAGAAAAGAAAAATAGAAAAAGCTGTTTCTTCTTAATGAAATTTCTTGTGTGAGATCAGAAAATCTCAAATTGTTTCATTGATCTTTTTTGTTTTGTTTTATTACTTAAGCACTAAAAATGAAATAGGTAAGACATAAATGAACTGGCTCTTGGAAGGCTTTATTTTTTGTGCCTGCTATACAGATTTTGCATTATATATAATGCACTTTTTCTTGCTTCTCATCTATTTCCATGCCTTTTCATTTATTTCTCCATCCATTTCCATTTTTTTTTCCCTTCAACAGTGTGGGGTACCTGAAAGCTTTCTGTTGCATTCCTGGAAAGAGGCTAAGTGTAGCAGATCAGACATAAGGAGAAGTTTAGTGAAAAACAGAGCCTGATGCTGTTTCACTTGACAGCTTCCGTTGAATCTTGAAGCTTTGATTCACCTCATATATCTTTATCCATCCAAATATTAAGCATCTGTTTACTGTTGGCTTGTAGCCCTTCTTTTTATTTAGCAGAGAGGAATAGCACTCTCCAAAAGATGATTTTTCTCACCCTTCAGTAAGTGGTTTGAAGGTCTCCTTCAGTATTCTTTTCTGTTCCCATTGGATACAGAGGGTCCCTCTAGATCACTTTCAGAAATCTGATAATGAAATGTAACTCATCTTCACATTCTTTTATCATTTTATCCATCTGTGGCAGCAAAAGCTATATAAGTGCTTAAAGATCAAAATGCGAATGAATGCACGTTCTGCAAATGGTTATTGATACTGCAAGTATTAATATCAGTATTATTATTATCCACCTGCTGAGGGAAATGGAAAATCACGTCTTGCCTGTACTGAATCATTTGAGTGCCAGAAACTTCTCCCAGTGTTTCACTGCATACATTTATTTCTCCTGTTTGTTATGCTTTTCCTTTTGCTGTTCTTCATTAATGCAGATTTTTCTCATTTGTGATGCTGGTAGGAAGCGCTTGGCCCATTACACATGGCTTGGTCATAAACAAGGTATTTGCTTTTTCTTATGAACAGAAAAGTGTCAGGAAATTTCATTCTGGGTTGGTGACATTATCACATTGGAGTTTGTTGTTAGAAAACTATTTTCTCTGCAGATACAGCACTCAACCTCAAGATTTTGAGGTAAAAGCACACAAATAAAGCAGTTCGCCATTTCTGATCAAATTGCTCATTTTCAGTTTTGTGGGAAGACTATAAAGGAATATATTAAAGGAATAGGAGAATCTGTAGAGGCCATGGGGAGCCGGAAAATGAATAAAAAAGAACAATGGTGTTTTGAGGCTATTGAGGAGATGGGACACTGATTTCAAACTGAGCAGGGACAAAAATAAACCAAACCATTGGGTTGGCTTTGAAGCACTAAGGAGGAAACTCAGCTTCAACTATCACAGCTTGTGCATCTTTCCAGAGTGCGTGTTATCTGACAGCCCACCATGCTGAATAACACTTGCAGGAGGTGCAATTGTTTGTTTTAAATGTCTAACCTCTATCAATATAACGGCAGGCAAACATTTTCCATCTCTGTTACCTGGTAGTGATGGATCGTGACTGCTGTGGTCGTGGAGTGGTGAGGAAACCAATGGGAGGTCTGAGGGGTTTGTGTTCAGCTCTTGAATGTGTTCTTCACAGAGGTCCCAGTCTTCGGGAAATCATTCAGGATGTGTGAAAACCTACTGCCTCCTGATTTCACTAAAATTTAGGTGTGGATAGCTGTGGAGCTGGGCTTCAGTGTTTTGTTTTGGTGACCTTAAGAGAGGGGAATGCAGCCATATCAAGGCTTGTGAGGATATGCACATTAAAGGACTCCAGGGCTTCACCCAGACTTGTACCCTAAACAGTCAGACAGGACGTGGGCCAAATGTTTTCAAATTTTTGAACAGTGCAAAAACAAATTGTACTAAGCAGCATGAAGGTAAATTGTTTTAAATTTTACCGGATGTTGTCAATTGATAATATACCACCATTGCTAGAAAGAAACCACAGCTCACTGAAGGGAGTTGGGAAAATAAAAGAACATAATCTGGAATACCACGTGGTCCAGGAGAATACAAAATAAGACAGCAAGAAACCCAAGACACTGTGATGCCTTTGGGATGGGTGTTTGTAAGAACGTGATTCTAGGCCTTTGAGACTTCGGGGAAGAGTTTCTAAACTCTGGGAGGCAGAGTGGTGCTGTTTTAAAACCGAACTACCTCAGCTATTTGCCTGTTTGCCACAGATTCCCTTGGAGTAAGGACTGCAGGGTGAGGATATGTAACTCCAGCCTGGTTGCCCATGCTGGGGTTTGGTTTATGAGTAGAAACTCATCTATCTGCTTAGAGCCAGTCTGCTCAGCTGCTGCAGTTGAAACCTGGGTGTACCTTCTGTTTGCTAGCCCATGAGATGGACTTTGGAGCCCACAGTGCCAAGGACCTCATGGCTCAAACCACCAGGAATTCACTGTTAATGCCCTCGGGAAAGGGCATCAGAGCTTCCTAGATAATCACCTCCAAATTAGCTGTCAGTGTAATAGTATAATTAACGAGGGTCAGCAAAGACCTTGGTTGTATAAAAGGAGAAATATCAAGTAAAAGTAGGGAAAGTTCTTTGATTAAAGTCTATGCTATTAGTAAGGCTGATGCTTAAATAATCTGCCCAATTCTGACATTCTTGACTGAAGAAGATGGAAAATACTGAAGCAATTCTTAAGGAGGACAATGAAAACTATCCAGGCCTGGAGAATAAGCCATAATATCTGTTTCAGTCTATTCAGTTTCTTAAAGGAAGGTTGGAAGATGATTATTTAGGAGCTGACAAATGGAAAAATAGCTGAAGTGGAGAACATGTAGATCTTGCAAACATTACTAAGTGACTCTAAGGAGCAGGGAGATGATATTGGGAAATCAAGTAGTCACAAATGATCCTACAAGATTGTCCAGCCTTAGGTGGTGAATCTAGAAGAACTAAAACATTTGATAAAAACTTCACTTTTAAATGACTAAAGGACCACAGTTTTCCACCTACGTACCATGGTGTCTTCTGATACCCTCTTGAAAGGTTTTCATTTGAGTAGCTCTTCACTTGGAAGATTTATTTTGCAGTTGTAATAAATATTTAGCTGATTCACTTGGAATACAGTCAGTTGCAGACATGAGGGGGAAGCAAGTTTTATATATATATATGTATATGTATGCATATATATATATATGTATGTATGTATGTATGTGTATATTCTCTTGATTTGTAATTTTTTAAGAATTTTTTTTGTCATGAAAACTCTTGATTTTAAACCTCTTTCTGTTCCTTCTGGAGATTTCAGTGCATGCATTTGCACTATGTTCTAGTAATGCTAGATTATTGGATGATGTGGCCTCACAGAATCACTGAATATTCTGAGTTGGAAGGAACCCACAAGGATTACCAAGTCCAGCTCTTAAGTGAATGGCCCACACAAGCGTCAGTCCCATGACCTTGGGATTGTTAGCACCATGCTCTGACCAAATGAGCCAATGTCAGTGGGTGAGAGTCTAAGCAAGGAAAATGGCTGAAAACTAAACTCCTGTAGCTGAAGTACTGTTTAGGATCTAAAATTATGCTTAGAGAAAGATGCTTGCTGTGTTAATCCTACTTAGCACTTTACCTCAATCTTTTTACCAGGTCTACTGCAAATGTCAAGGTCCTCAGTTGCTAAATGTCCACATTTGATTTCTTCCTTTTCTTCCACCATTTTTATTTGTATAACACTATTTTCTTCACAGGTTTTTTTTTTTCCCTGCCTTCATGTTTCTTAAAAATTTCTTTTAATCACAGCACTCATTTTATCTTAAAGTCAGTAACATAACTAAGACTACACTCAGTAAACTGTTACCATAATGCACAGTTACATAGATTGTGCTGAGTGTTGAGGGTCATTCCATAATGGGGCACCAGGGAGACCATTCCTTGTGTCTGATAATATGGTAACCCATGTGGGTCGTTCTGTAAGACCTGGGTACAAAAGGAGAGGGGTGTGTAAATGCACGGCATGACACATTAGGCACTGTCACATCACTGAAGGCAGCAGTGACTGGAATTGGGTGATGTTGCTGAGCTGATGGTGAGTGGGTTGTAGGGTCCATACAAGGTAGCGTAGTTTGGGGTTCAGAATGCTTCATTCAGCTTTTGGATTTTGCCATGTTAACTCTCCATATTTGGCCTGGCATTTCTAAAGTTCAAACTTCCGAGAGCCTTATAGGTAGGTGTGTTGTGACAGCACTAAAAATATGAACTTCAGAGTCGTGACAAATCTCATCTAGTCTCATAACACTGAAATGTTTACGTAGTTATAAAATACTCAAGCATCTGCCCTGTTGAGATACATGTTGCTTACCTATTTTATTACATTTTTCATCTTGTTAGCATTTGTGATTTCTTGTGTTGCCAGCTCCAGATGTTCCAATGTCGTGACAAAGTCCTCAAAGTCTTAAGATTTTTACAACATAATAAATTTAGAGTTGCTTTTGTTTCCTTTATGGCTTCTGAGACTTCGGAATATGGTCAGGTTGTATTTCATGTTATTTCTTGTAGCAATCAAGATTGGAAAATGTTTATCTTTTTTTTTTGAATGAAAACAGAAGTGGCCTTTGGGAATCATTTGTAGCCCTGTCACTTCTACTCAGACATAATAGAAGGTGCTGTCGAGGGGATGGGAGGAAGGAAGTAAAGTTCAAAGAACAAAATCCAAACTTTTAACCCTAAAGCTTCCTGCTGTTTAACCCAAGGGAAGGCAAGCTCTGCAGATGCTGTACATCTTGAAAATTTGGAATACTCCTGACATCTTCAGCTAAAAATCTATATGTGCAAGACCTGTCCCTACCTTACAGTTAAACTTATCTGGGATGTGGAAATCAAGTGGTCCTTTACCAAAATCAACAAAATGGCATTTTTTGTCAAAAAAAAAAAAGGACACAGAGTATGCGTTTCAAAGAAAAAAAAAAAAAGCGCGATTTAAGGGAATCTGAATACAAGACATCAGGTCAGCAGTAGCTGTCTTTTTTTTTCAAACAGTGCAGCACCTGGAGATCTTAAAGTCAAAAATGGCAGGGAACGAGAATTTTGGATAGAGATTCCAAGAGTCAGGTTCATCATATCTGTTCTGGGGTCAGGTGTGTGCTCTCTGGAGAAGCTTTTTCCTTCAGGACCTGTCAGTGGATGCTCTGCTCATTTGTAAGAGGGAAAGAAAAAAGCTGAAGAAGAATGAAGGGATATGTCCTGCATTTAACAAAGGGAAGGCGATCCCAGCTACAAGCCCCGTCCTGCTGTTTAAAAAGCAAAGCAAAGCAAAACAAAACCAAACAAACAACCAAAAAAAAAACCAAAACAAAACCAACCAAGCAATAACAAAAACAACAGCAAATTATCTTTCATTAAAACAAGAGAAGGAAAAAGGTATTCTGCCAAAACATGTAGTCTGGGAGTAAGGCTTCAGACCTGAAGGGCAATTTTGGGGTTCAGATCCTATGGACAGTGAAATAAAGGTAAAAGTATTGAGTTGTTCCTCAGTCATTCAAACTGGTATGACACATAACTTTGTAATATAACATTAGGAAAGGATTTTGCTTTAATTATACATTTCATTTTAGCAGGTTATATTGATTTTTTTATAAACATGGGTTTGACTTTGCAAATAATGGAATAACACTTTTGGTCTTGCAAGAATATCCTTGTGATGTTTTCACTCTCGAGTCAGTGAGAGTCAGTCTCAGTTATTAAAAGTCAGACTGAAGCTTGCAAATCCAGGATGCATGTGTCCTTTGGAGGTGAAAAATCCAATTACAGCAGCATGCGTTGGGGAACCTGCAAGCCTGGGAGGTGGGTTTATCTCGATCTGAATAACGAGGGTTTGTAAGAGAGCTGGCATCACAAGTTGCTGGGCCCAGGAGAGAAACATTTCCCTGTAGATAGCAGCCAGGCTGCTCTTGTTAAAGGCAGAGAAGTTCTCAGTGCACCAGTCAAGCCCCAGATTGTTACGAGTACTGAAGCAGTACGAAAAAAAATCCTTTAATTTTATAAAATAACCACAGTATCAGACCACTAGCTTATGAAATAGAAGACCTACTTCTGTTGCCTCCTCAGTTTGAGGAGATTCAGACTTACACTTCTAATTCTCCAGGGCTGTTTTATAACACAGCAATGTTTTTGAACAACATTCAGTATTCCTAGAGCAAGGATACAAACCTGGGCCTCTGAGCTCCCATCCCACAGTGGGGCTGCAGAGCCACACAACCCTAAATGAAGTGCAGGAGGATTTGAGACTCACTCCTTCCCCCAGCTTTCCTGCTGGGCTGCAGATACTTAATGAGGTTCTTGCCTTTTGGGAGTTTTCATCTCAGTTTGTTATTTTTGTGAGACATACATATATATGCACATACAAATACACATACAGATGGTACATGAAGTCCAAATGCCTGACATGGAGTTCTGGGATCTTCTTGGATCAGGAAAACATGGATAAAGCAAACATGGTCCAAAAATCCTGTGTCCTTCCGTGTAAGATGAAGCCACAGAAATGATCTCCAGTTCTCAGTCCTGCACATCTTCAGCAGTGAAATTCTAAAGCTCTGGTTTCAGAGCATTTCTGTTTAAAATCTGCAGCAGTATCCATAGTGCCTAGAAGGTACAGGAAACAAACATCAGGATATTTGTAGGGTGGTTTGAACTGGTTCCCAGTTCAATCCTGCTGACAGAGATGCAGGTGCACACCAGGACGAGTTAGCAGGACATGGTGCTGGGACAGGGGAGCATGAGCCACTGGGCACTGGATGGAGGAGAGGAGAATGGATAAAGATTAATGGTGCTACTGTGAAGGTAAAGGCTAAGAACACTTTTGCTTCTGAATTTCTGTTGTTTGGGATGAAGAGCTGTGAACTTTGACTTTCTGCCTCATTGTTTTGCATTGTTTCCATTCACATCTTTCTTGGATTTATTTAGAGCGGATGTTGAGAATATTTTTAACTGGATGTTAGGAAGATATGTTTCTTGGTTCTTATTTCTGGCCATGGGAACTAAGTCTTTGAGTCTTATTAAAAACTCTACAATGTGGTGTTTTGAAAGTTACCTTGCAAGTTAAGCTGAATTATTCAGCCCTCTATTCTGCCACTGTCACCACTTCCACAATGGGAACAGATTAATCAGTGTCAGTTTTTTACTTTTTGATTGTAAGAAATTGCCTGAGCTGTAATTTTTCATAGTCTTCCTATCTGTATTAACGAACAGTGTAACAGAGAAGTCCTGACTGTTGGGTTTTTTACTGTGTCCTTACAATTTTTAATAATTCCATGTCTATCAATGGAGGCAACTGGTAGAGCATCCTGGTCTCATGGAAGTTGTCCCTGTCCGTGACAGGGGAATTGAAATGAAATCATATTTAAGGTCCCTTCCAACCAAAATTATTCTATCATTCATGGTAGGAGTCCATGTACAGCACACTGTTGGGTAATAAAATTCTGGCGCAATAGGGAAAAAACCAAACTTTTGGCATAATGTCTTAATACAAACATCTGAATGTACCTGTCCAGAGTACATATGGCAGCTGAACTGGTTGAGGGTCATGGTCAATATTTCTTGAATGGAAAATTCTTCAATCAAATCCTACACTCTGGGGTTCACAAAAAAATTTTAATACAGATGAAAGCTATTAAATTATATGCACTGAATAGACAGGGGTTGGGGGAACCTCAGAGGAAGCCCATCTGCTATGATGCAGAGAAATCTATGCTTTGCAGAAACTCACAATTTGTTGCATCCCACTTTAGATGTCTTTGATGTTATGAGGTTGAGATGGCAAGAGTACTATTTATTTAGGTACCCAAATATGGCATTCGGTTATTCTGGATCCAGGCTTTAGTATCTAACCTTCAGAGCCTTCCATCAAAATGAAACACTAAATGAAAATATTAAGCAATTTGTACTTAATCTTGGGTAATACTGGTAAATCCAGTGGGTTTTCATACAGAAAAGACAAGAGACTAGCAAGAAGTTTGGTGCAGGACTGAGGTGGACAGAGCAGTAAAGACAGTAAATTGGCATCTTGCTGCACTGTTGATACAGCAGTCAGTCCCATATTTTCCCCAGCAGCAGGACTGACGTGGTATTTAGAAGGTGAGACTGAAGAGCTGGTAATGCACTTGTGTTAATAAATGGCAATGTGCCTGGACAGGTCAGAAAGGGCAGTGCAACACAAGTTGGATAAGTGTGAATGAAGGAATAACCCCATGAATCAGTAGAAGGGATGAAGTGTACAGCTGTGATGACTCCTCAGCCTGTAAATGTAGCTCATCTCACTTGTGGGCTGTATCATCATGTACCTCCAAGAAGGTCTGCGTTAGTGAAGCATGTACATAACAGGTAATCTGTTGATGTTTTCATTGAAAATAAACTTTTCTTTTGCCTCAGATAGAAAGGATGAGATTCAGTTTCTGTAAAAACAAGTTTCTACAGATATTAGAGATGCATCAGGCATACCCACCAGGGCTTCAGCTTCACAAGGGTATAGATCTCCTGTAGGACCTGTGCTGTGTCATCCAGACTGCTGCAGATGTGCGAGTTACCTCAGGCACTTAAATCAGCATTAGACACTAAAGTATAGGCAGCTGAACCTCCACCAGTGGTAATTTATTTAGTACTAAATTGTGAAGCCTTTTGCAAAGGCAGCAGAAATGCAGGCAGTCAGCAGGTTGTTGGGATGAGTGAGTCACACGGCAGTGAGGCACCCGCGTGTTCCTCCACAAACCGTCAACCGTGGCCATCACTGTCCTGCACTGAGGGGCAACAGAGATTCCCCCCAGTGAGTGGAGGGATTTGGGGGACTTACAGAAAAATTGCAAAGGGGACAACTTCAGTCCAAGACAGGGGGAAAGCTGCTAATAGTAAGCTTTACTGTGATGTGGAGGGAGCCCTATTGCTCATGACTGCATAATTAGATGGGTTATTGCTGAAGAACCTGTATTAGGACAATCCTACACTGTCAGTGGGAACTGGGTAAGCTAATGGCTTTCTAGCTGGAATGAAAGAAGAAGAAATTACATAGTGGATTTCAGGGAAAATTAAGGCTTTGGGTTGCTATACATTGCAGCAGTCTTGAGTAAATCTAAACCTCTGTGTATTTTCTGGCATGTTTTGCTTTTCTAAGTCTTCAGCCAGATGTAGTTCCTTACATACATTTTTTTATTTCATTTTTATTGTACTGGTGAGGCAAATATTTAAAGAAAAGAAGTAGGGGGTTGGGAGAGGACCAAAAGTTAATGTTATAGCTTTTTAATTAGAAGTCTTTTAAATTACAGCAATTTTATACTCTAGTAAGTTTTCAGGGCCATTTAGATTCTAAAATACCTGCCAACTGGGAAACCAGCAGTTCGGTTGTTTTATTTTTCCTCCATTACATCTGCAGCAGAATGTGACTTTTATAGACATTTGCTTTTCCCCCAATGTTTCCTGCTGATGCGTTTGTTTGTGCCACTGCAGCCTTCAAAACGCTGATACGATCTCACTGCTGTGCGTTCAGCACCTCTAATCGTCTTTGTTGGGTTTCAGGTAGGGAATTGATTATTCTTCTGGGTTTAAGGTGATCCATGGCTGCAGGTCTGCATGTACCAAGAGGAGGAGACAGCCATTAAATATTCCCACACACCCATCTCCATTTACTCTCTCCTTGAGCCCTGTGCTTGCACATGGAGGGTTTCTTCCCTTCTTGCCTGGTTTGCTGGCTCCTGGAACAGTCATCTGGAAGTGGTGACATTGCCATCAGTACAGCCCAGTGGTGTGCTAAATGAGAGGCAAGTCTTGTTAATAGTCCTGCACAACCCTACATCTCATGAATATTTTAGTTTACTGGCAGAGCTCCTGTTGTGCTGCATAGTCCATGCTGTGTGGAGCTGCAGTGCTCTGGAATATAATTGGTGAATAGGGAATAAAAGAGTGTTTCACATTTGGAAATTTTCTGTGATTCTTAGAGACAAGCTTGGTAAATTAACGTAATGTTGACAGGAAAACCATGGGGAATTGATTTCCATCAGGTCAGACTCATAGGGCATCAAGTGGGGTTTGATATGGGAATAGGTCAACTCTACATTGGCCTATCAAATCTAAAATAAAATCTAAAATAAACCAATTAGTTTGAACTATTAAAAATCAGACCCAGTTATTATCTCACCCTGTGTTTTGGTGAAAAAAAAATAATGTTCAAAAGCTAACAGGAAAAAAGCACCATCAACAATTTGCTGTGGGAGTTTTCTCCTTTTTTTAGCTTAACAAGAGTTTGTTTTCCTGAGGGTTTGGGGGTGTTTGGTTCTATTCCTTAATCTTCAGAAAGTGTAGATGAGGCAACGAGAAGTAATAATCAGAGCACAGAACCCTGATCTAAGTAGATCAGACGCCCCAGAGAGCCTCTCGTTGCGTTCAGCAAATGCCTACAGTATCTGTCAGTGCTGGTTTGTATTAAACTGCTGCCTGACGGGGCTGGGATGGGACGTCAGGGAAGGTTACAGGACGCTCGATGATAAGTGTGAGGCCTCCTGTTGTATCTGGACAAGACAAGATCTGACGTGAAAGATAGCGGGAGGTGTTCCTGTTGTTTCCCTGTATTATTACATTCTCTCTCTTTGCTTTTTTTTCTTTTTTTTTAATGCAGTTATGTTCTTACAGAGAAATACCTACATTCTGGTTTTGGCTTAGTGCCCAGTGGCTTGTGTGCATGCGTGCATGTGTGTGTCAGAGAAATCTCTATAGTCCTCACTTACTTTATTTATAGCTTGCAGGGTTAATGTTGTTGCTGTTGATTATTCATAAAGAGCTTTATCAAACTGTTTTCAGCTAGGTAAAATTGAAGGGGGAAAAGACCTATATTAAATTATTGATGTGGCCAGTCTAGTTCATAGTAAATGTTGTCGACGTGTCTTCTAGTACACGGACAAAGCCTTGCTTGAACACTTTTTTTCTCTGTTTCTGGGCTGCTTTCTCAAACAAGATGCTGTTTGCAAGTTTCTTACTTCGGGGTTATATGTGTGAACCATGGCTGAAGGCAAGGATAGACTATGTAAAGAGGTTTGAAAATGTCCACATTGAGTTAAATACTGAACCCTTGAAGAAGGCCCAGATGCCTCAAACCCCATCAGCAGGCTTGGAGCTGGTCACCAACATTTGGCTGAAGGTGATGGGCTCAGGGCAGAGCCTTCTCCCAAGAACACAGTCAGTAATGCTCTCCCTTCCATTTGCCTGATTTTCTTTGCTTTCAGGCTTTTCTGCATAGTCACACTGGAATAAAAAACCTCACTAAAAAAAAAAAAAACCCCAGCCAAAAAAGGTTATGCTGTGTATCTGCCTCGGACTCCTAACCCAGAGGTAAGGGTCTCTCCTTGGCTGACTGATGTCCCTTCAGCCAGGGAAGAATTTTAAAGGGTCTGTGCGGCTCAGATACATTTCCAGCTGACAGCTCTGTTGCACAGGGTTGTTTTAAATGCGAGTTAACTGTCAACACTGAAGCACACAGCATGAGGAGAAAACCTAAGTAGTAAACTGAAAGTTTGGCCGCAGTGCACTTCCAGGGTTTCACCTGGCACACTCCGGGATGTGCCACAGCCGGAGCCAGCCAGCCATGGCGGGGTGAAGCTGCAGTCCATGGAGTGGAGAAGCTGCACCATGGCACTGCTTTCCTCCCAACACCTTCTCTGCCAAGGCGTTGGGCTCAAGTGGCCTGAAATGAAGGCAAAAATTTGGCAACCTGATTGTCAGGTCAGCCTTGAGAGGCAGCCAAGATCTGTAGTGGTTATCGGGCAGATGCTGGGCATGGCATCACCTGCACCACACAATAAACACAGATGTGGCAAAGACAACTGGCGGGCAGAGAGGAGGATTCGAGTGGGAAGCAAAAGCGGCTTTTGCGTAGACGCGTGACTGGAAAATTTAGTAAACCAAGCAAATTGCTTACCAGAAGCTTAAATAGGATTCCTCTGGTATCCAGCAGGATTCACGATGAGTGAGTGATTTATAAACCAGCACATCCACAAAGAGAAATAGCCTCGCTGAAACTGGCCAGCCAGCACCTTGGCAATGTAGTGAAATCACTTCAATAAATAACTTTTTTTTTTTTTTTTTTAATAATACTTTAAAGCTTCAGATTCTTAGCAGCATATTTGTGTAGCCTTGAACTTCACAAGTGTGTTTTAAAGGAAGATGTTTAAACAGAATTTTCTGCGTTTGTAAAGTCCTGACTTGAAAGTGATGCTGCATCTTGTGCAGGGCTTGATGAATCACCGATGCCCAAGGCTGCACAGAGGATCCAGGTTGGGCTTTGTTTTAGGCATTAGTGATTCATCAGTAAGTTCTGGGGAAATAAACTGGAACTCTGGTCCGGTCAGGCATAAGAGCCTTCTGGTTCATCTTTTAAACCTTGAAAGTAAAATAGATTTCTAACTAAGAAAAAAAAACAAAAAAAACCCAAACAAAACAAAACAAAACAAAAATCCGCAAACAAGTATTACATAAAAGGAGTAAAGGGAAGATTACTCTGAACTCAGCAGAGGAGAGCAGTTATCACTTGAAGATAAGCAGTGGGTAAAGACAGGCTTAATTTTGAATCTTTTTAGAGCAGTGAACAAGAGTTACTTGGCCAAGATCAAAGGTCTGTTCTTAACTGTACTTTGTTAATTGTTGTACTGGATATTGCTGTCTAGGTACCAATGTGGTGACTATTAAGAATTTTTCCAAAGATGATGGAAGTGTTCCAAATAAGCTTTGACAGACCAGTTCCACTCAGTATTGATGTTTTCACACCTACAGGAAATCTCCATGGCCAGGAGAGTCAGGTCTTGCAGCCCATGACCAAAGGACCTTGGGCTTCTGCAGCTGGAGTGGGAAGTCAGAAGGTTTCAAGAGCAGGCAGCGAGGTTCCTCTCTGTTTGTGGGTATGGCTGAACTGTGGCTGCTGCCAGGGTCCTTGAGCTGAGTTGAAGAAAGCACCCTGGGTTATTCCTGTGTGCTGTGCCTCACAGCCACACAGGCACAGAGTCCACGTTGGGTCTGAGACAGCAGATCCCTCCCTCCCTTCTCCATCAGCCTGACGTGTATGGGCCAGGCTGCAGCCAGAACCAGGTTAGCAGATTTAGAGGCACTGTAACCATATCTTCAGTTTCATACAGCAGAGCAGATCACCTGACATGAAATACCAGGGAGGCAGTTGTTAGCACCAGCCCTGATTGAAGTGTGGGAATGAGTCAGCTCTTGGGAATTTATTCATATTTAGTCATAGCTGTTGGAGAGAAGATGCATTTTTCTGCCTGCCTTGTTTGTTACAAACAATGCATGTGTTATCCTTGTGAAACAAAAGTAATATGTCTGCCAAACAAAGTGTTGAGAGACTGAAGCTTGACAAATGCAGATAAATTCAGAAATTAAGTCTCAGTTTTCAACAGTGAGGAAAATTGACCAAGAGGTCAACATATAAAGAGATTTTCACACTAAATCTCCATCACTGTTGATTTTTATATGAAGATTAGATGCTTCTTTACAAGATACACTATAGATGAAACAACAATCAGTTCAGGGAAGTTCTGTGGCATCTGTTATGCAAGAGGTCAAGTTGGGTAATTTCAAGAGGTCCCTTCTGGCCTTCTCTAGGAAAAAAACACCATTAAAAAATCACAGTTTATATAATGTACAATTCTCCTCTTGCCTGATGCTAAATGAATTGAAAAAGCATGTTTGAAGGAATCTAGCAGATTGTTCAAAACACTATTAAGAAAGTGCAGCTGTGCTAGAGACTGAGACACACTGTATTTTGTAAGGTTAAGCAAATAAATTTTTTTTCTGGTAGGCTAAATATGTATTCATAACACATGTGGTTGCAATTTATCTCACTGTTGATGTCTTTGAGGACATTGTTTTAAAATAGAGATCCAAAGTCCTGTGTCACTTAGTTCACCTGTGAATTGCTCTTTTATCTCCTGTACAGCTGACACTGCAGTGTTGGGGAGCATGTACTCTGCAGTGCTGTGGGGTTTGTTTGTCTGCTTTGTTTGGTTTACTTTGGTGTCATCTCTTGTTGGGGATAACAAGGTCAAAGAAATTTAGCCTCCACCAGGAAGTTGCTGTGGGGTGAGTAGAGATGGTTTTTACTGCCCTGGAGAGGGGCAGGATTCCCTTTTGTGTCTTCCTGGCCATTGCCTTCACCTGATGAGCTGAGCGGTTGACTGCCATCCTCAGTCAGCAACTTGGCTCAGTCTTTCAGGTTTTCAGGAGCAAAGCTCTGGAACAGTTCAGACAAAGGCCAAGACCCCCCTGTGATGCTTGGCTGGTGTCATTGGTGGTGTGCACAACCTGAGCTGCAGCCACGACTGCTGTGCAGTGTGGGCTCTGAGCCAACTGCTCCCCAGCAGGGAGCATTTTGTTGCTGCAGGTCACTCAAAGTATGTAGTGACTGGCCTGGTCCTTGCTGTCCTGTGCTCTGAAGGTGAGTGGAGGATGGAGAACAGAATTCCCTGTGCTTTTACGGTCTCTCTCGACTGGAAAGGTGTGGCACCTCCAGAAAAGTACTGCATGGAACAAAACAGGATACATGGTGCAGCCCCAGCATCTCTTAATTATTGTTTTTAGTATCTATAGTCACCTAAAAGGTTAGGCAATCCAACTTTTTTTTTTTTTTTTTTATTGTTTATTGATTTAATTCCTTGTTTTCACTTCAGTCCTTTTGTTTTTCTGCTCCCTAAAACACCTATTTTCTAGAGGCAGTTTTGTGGATGCTGAAGAAGACAGTGCAGAAGACAGATCTGAGAGAAGTGTGGGCTAAGCCTCGTGTTTGAGACATTTTTCTTAGAGACAAAAAACATAGTAATGAGGATAGTTAATATTAGGGACTGTTATCACCAGTTAAGTAAAGACACTGTGATGATTTCTCTCATGCATGGGTACAGGTTAATAATACCTCTTCTGTTGATTTTGCAGAACTTACTGCTATAGAACAGCCAGGCTAAGTTTCATCCTCACATGTAGTTCAGAAAAAGTCTAAAATTAATTACTTTCATTAATGCTGTTGAAGATTCACCATGAAGTGGGTATGGGACAGGGTGGGGTCCATGCAGCTCTTAAGTATCACATGAGGCAAGTCACAGCCCCTCTGTGCATTTCCTTCTATGCCATCCTCTTCCCATCTCTTCATTTTTCTGTAATTTTTTTGAGCTATAGACTCCCTCCTGAGGCAGGTACTCTTTCATATGTATTCCTAGTGTTTCTAGCCCCAGCTGGGATTGTAAGATGCTGCTGTAATACAAACAAACAAATAATAATAACTAGAGATAAGAAGAAAAAAGTATCCAGCTTGAAATATGGATCCCAAGGTGCTTGACAGAGAGAAAACTAAGCAAGTCTTGCACAGAGGTCATTGAAGGAAAATAAATAAGCGTGCTCAGCTGCCAGAATTACAGGCTCCCAAGAAAGCTGCAATTAATAAAATACATTAATTGAGAAGTGTGAAGAATAACTTAAAGCTTAATGCATGGAAAATATGTGTGTATACCCCAACAACAAACATCACATTGCAAAAAGCAAAGTTTATATTGTATAGCATAACCAAGCTCAGAATGACTCCTGTAACTAAGTAAAATTTATGATGCACTGACACGAGGCACAGAACACTTTAACAGTATGTAATACATTAGTCCTGATGCAGTACTTCAGTGTTTCTAATGGAGTCACAAACTTAAAACATTTTAGGGATGGCTGCTTGTGATTTTTTTTTTTTTTACCAATGCAGCTAAAAAGCCTTGAAAGTAGCTGTGGTAGATCTTGAAGCTGTAACTGTTCTTTCCACTCGGACATTTCATCTTTTCAGAACCCCACGATAACTGTGGAGGGTTTGAGGTTTTTTTCCCTTTCCATCAAACATTTCTTGTTGCAATTAAACAAGTTCCCTACATTTCCTGTGGAAAGAGAGAAGAGGGGTTTGGTACAACCTATCCTCTGCATTTTCCTTTCAGTCAGTCACAATTTCTTTACTTTGTCATTGTTGAAAAAGTTTTTTTTATGCAGATCACAGTTCTGTTTATCATCAGGTTGATTGATCCCTCTATATTCCTTACATGTTTTCTAGTGTCTTCAAATGGTTAAGGATTGAGACTTAAGACTTTTTTAATTAAGTAGATTTATTATATCTTTCATTTATTTCCTCAGCTACATGAATTAAGCTTCTTGGAGTGATTTTCATAGCATTCTGTTCTTTAATCCTGAAAGCAGCTTTGTTCTCTCTTGTACCTTAACATCAGGTAAAACATTTTTGGGATGGGAAAGAGGAAGGTTGCAGGCTGAAAACAAGGCGAGGAATTGGCAGACCCAGGACAGGATGATGATTAATCAGAAGGTCTTGTCTTGATAGTGTAGAGTTTTATGATACAGCTTCTCCCATTAGAAGAGATAGAGGGAACCCTGCTAGGTCATAGAGATAATGTGTCCATCAGTGTTACTATAATTCACTTCATTAGGGTTCATATCTTACCTTCTCTGTCCCAAAATTAGCAACTTGAGGAATGTGACTTCTAGCTGATTCGAGAGCAGGACTATAAGCCTTAACTCTGGATTTCTTCTTGCATTTAAATGCAGCCTATAAAGTCTGAGTATGTTTTTTTGTGATGGACTGGATTTTTGGCTTTTCTTTTGCATCTGACATTGGTGCCTCAGCCCTCTGCCTCCCAGTCACTCTGCTGTTTGACTCTTCCCTAACACTGCCATGATGTTTGCAGGAGTGAATTCTGCTATTACTCCAGGGCACTTTCAAAGTCCTTCTTGTGGTCAAGTTCAATTCCATTTATTTTTGACATGTGTTTCCTACTTCAGAGACCGCAGTGCATTGCTTTATATTTCTGACAAACTTTGTTTCATAAAAACTTTGATTCATCTTCATTGTCCGTCCTTCTGCTGCCAAACACTGCAGTCCTTAATTTTTTACTTTTTTTTTTTTTTTAAATAGACATGGCATCCATCACAACCTGGAGTAGAGGGTTAGAATGAAACATCTACACCCACCCCATGGTTATCATGGTGGTAAATAATTGCTTCAAGTCTATTTTTTATGCGTTTCTCTGTGATTCATATCATACTGTGGTGTGAATTTCACAGTATTCTTTGAGAGACTCCAGTGCATGCCATTTAATTAGAAACTTAAACAAGGTGCCAGAGTTAGGATGATCCCCATACAATCAAAAGGAGGGTGCCCAGCAAAGGTCTGACCCATCTCATCACTGACCAGAGAGGGAACTTTGGGAACAGCATGCCTGGGACGCTTCATTCACATTCTAGGGAATTAAATCCAAGACAAAGTTTCCCACTTTGAAATTCTGGAGTAGATGAAATTGCTGCATTTCTTGATCATTTATTTACCCATGTTCTTGCAGTCCTTTTACATAAATGTCCCTCAGCTGAACATCACATAAATTCTGTTACAGACTTCAGTGAATTAATCAAACGTGCCCATGAGAATGATGGACACTGTGCTGTTAGAGAGTTTGTCCTTGGTGGGAGGAGGAGAGGGAGCACTGACATTATCATGCTACCAGGGGCCATGGCAGGTGATGAGCAGAGGGAGAAATGGGGAAGCCAACAGGAGGAAAAGAAGGCAGATATCTGGGAGTGATTGTGCAAGGAAAAAACTAAAAATATGGAAATATTATTCCATATACCATCTTTCTTCTGAGTGTTCTGATTCAGAAGTAGAAGTTGCTAAGATGGAAGGAGTGCCAGAAGTGAGATACGATTATAGTTCTGAAAAAAGAGGAAGTGAAGTGCTGTCATTGAATGCTCACATAGGCTGTGACACTTGGGTACAGTCATCCAGACTGAGAAAATAAGAGTTCTTCTCCTCAAACCAGCCCTGTAACCTTGAAACATTTGCCTGACTTTTGGCATTGACACCTCCTCCTGGGAGTTGTCCATCTCACCCATTTAGGACATAAGGTCACTGGAGTTGGGTGGCCTCCTGCAGTGCTGTGCCAGGGATCACATTTGGACCCTGAGCCATGTTGAAAGCAGTAATACTTTAATACACTGCCAGCCTAGGCAGGAGGAAATTGGGAAGCACTGTGTGAAAACTTGGAGTAAAATAACTGCTTTTTTCCCAGCAAACCACCTGGGAGATGTGTTTTGTTTTGCTTTGATAGCTTCTGACACTGTTTCTTATATTGCGACTTGTCAAATTATGTCAAAATTGTGATATGCTGCTGTGTTACAAACCGTATTTATTGCTAATTTCACACTAAAATGTTATTCCATATCACTTCGTAATCTGGTGTCATATTTACTGATTTTTGTATTCCATCTGGAACTTATCAGCCTTTCCATGATGTCTGCCAGTAGCCCAAAAGTTCCTTCCTTGATCTTCTCTAATACCCAGGGATAACTTCCATCTGGTCCTAGAGATTTGTTGCTTTTAAATTCCTCTAGATTATTTTCTTTCTGTCTCACTGGTGCTGAAATCAGCTCAGATTGTGTATGTGACATGGGCATTTTTCCTCTTCTTTTTTTTTTTTTTTTTTGAAAGGCATTTAGAATATACTAATTTTTTTTTAGCTTTCTGGATATCCTGCAGTTTTCTTCAATTTTCCCTCCCATGATTCCACTTCTTCCCATGATTGAAATACTTTTGTAATTCTCCATTAGGAATTAGTAAAACAGCAAAAGCAAGAAATTAATGTCCCTAGCCCATGGGGCTTTTCACAAAGTTAGATGAAATTAAAGCAAAATAATGAGTAGAGACACAACTGAGTTTTTTGCATTCTTTGATTTTCCTTTCATCATTTATGTAGTAAATAAATTTTTTTCTTTTTCCTTTTTTTTTTCTTTTCTTTTTTTGAGGTATGTGAGTTATCATTTGAGTGAATTTACATACCAAATGGATTTTCATGTTGTTTTGCTGCTTAGGGTCATGACACATATTTATTATTTTTGAAACACAAGTAGTTTTAATTATTTTGGTGCTACTTGTGTAATTCTGGATAGCTGCTAGCAACTGAACTTTTACATTCTTGTTCGTGTTATTAATAAAGTATTGTTTTTAAATTTATGAAGGTTTAATGCTGCTCATCCGTGTCAATTAAAACAATCATTTACAGCTTTGGTTGAACTCCAGGAGAGTCCATTTCACATTTATTCCAGGTCATATTCTTGTTCTCCACTGTAACCACTCACTTCTATCAGATCAAAGCTACCCTTGCAGATGTGTCAGGAGGTTGGACTACAAAAACGTTTCCATAGCCTGAATATTAATCTTCATAGCCTCCACTTTTCTTTCAATTCAGCTTGCCAGGAGACTCTACATCCCTTAACATAAACATTGCTGCCTTTTGATTTAATACTTAGTCCTTCCATGTCTCCACAACCCCAGGAGACAACACAGGGCTCCTCATCTCTAAAAATATGCATTTTAGCAGAATGCATCAGCTCCACTGCTTGCACCAAGGGGTAGCCCTTACAGCTACCTTGCATCTTGAATCAGTGGAATTTATCACTCTGAAAATTAGGAGTGCTCAAGGGAGTGAGTGTTATCTTTGTCATGAGGAAGCATGGAAGAACCAATGTCTAAATTGAATTTTCTCTAGAAACTGTGTTTTTACTGTTGATCTGAGGTTCCAGCTAATGTCCTCTCTGTAAGGAAGGTAGTGTGAGACATTGGGAGCTTCTCTGCTGCTGAGCTCCCCATGATTGAGCCCCTCAGAACACTGCTCTGGACATTCATGGTCCAGAGGTAGGAGATATGATTGAATAAATGTCAGTAATTTTCCCTACTGATAATTAAAATATATAATTCATACTATTTATCACTCACATTTCTGTTTTTCCTTCTGGTGACTCACTGGCTGTAGCATAGAAGATTCATCACAGGTTGAAGTATGGCTTTTAATTATTAAAAAAGAAAGGACAAGGATTTTCAGTTGGATTTCAGTTGTTTTCAGTTCAGAAGTTTGTTGCAGTCCCATTTCTTTGCTGGAGACACTTCACATCTCTTTATTAAAAATTCTCCGGTAGAGATTATACTTTAAGCAGAGTTCAAATTAACTTATATTAGATTGAAGTATCTGATTTCCAAAATCAGCAGTTAATGCCACCTCAGAATAACTCACTGTTATTAATTTAGTTAAGAATGACAATGGAATTTCACTTTGTTTTTTTCTTCTGGGTCAATATTTTCTTAATCAACTTTAGTTTAATCCAGATTAAATTGCATTGCAGAACTTCTCTTTTTTAATCAGTTTATAAACATGTAGAGGTAAGCTAACTTACAGAGACTAAAGGAACTTCTTTGAGGGAAGCACTGCAAGAAGCCTTTGAGATAGTCAATATGCTAATACTAATAATCTTATTTTTCAATAGGTCCTGCTCTTCCTCCCTCTCTGAGAAGTAATAGTCTGTGCAACCTGGGATTTGACAGTGAATAACAAAAGCTGCTACTCTGTTAAATTGCAAAGATATTTCAGTATGCCTTTATAAAAGCAGTGAAAAAGAAATTAAAAGTAGATGGTTTATTGGAGCTTACAAAGCTGTTAAAAGCATGGGGAGGGAGAGGAAAGAGGAAACAAAGAAATCCCAAACTAAGCAGAAGTACTTTGGTAAGTCCCTTCTCAGCAGTGATGCTGGAGCCCAAGTGTTCTTAAGGAGGTGCAGAAGTGCTGGACTTGCTGATTCCTGGTAGCACCACTGGGTCTTCTATTCTGACAGCTTCTTGGTGCAGAGGATTTGCTTGGAAGGAGCCAAGCACAGAAAGCTCTGATGAGGCAGCTGCTGTTCCCTGCCCCAGTTCAGAGAGAACTTCTGCTGCAGAGTCACCTGTCAAGGTGTTGTTCGAATTCAGACCCAGCCATGCCCTTCCTCTCCCTCTGGTTTGGTTCACAAGCTTCTTCCACTCCTGGATATGGTTTGGGAGGGTGGGTCGTCAGCAGGGTTGGGATTGCGTTTGTTCCTTCAGTGGAAAACTTTCCACCTTTTCTTAAATCAGGACATTTTCAGAGTTATCCTTGTGGTTCTGTCAGGGGCAGCTCAAATCAAACCCCACTCCTGTTCCCAAGAGTTAAGCATGCATTTCTGAAAGATGTCTAAATTTTCCAAATTTCAACTCAACTATTTACACAGTATTTTAATATCCTTTTTCCTTATGGATCCTTGCAGTCTTAGCTCCTTGTCTTCTTAGTCTCTTGTCTTAGTTTCCCAGTTAACACAATGTTTCATGCTCAGATGGTGCTTCATATTAGAAATTGTTTATAGCATCAAATAAAAACATGCATAAAACATCTTAGCATTTGTGTAAATGTAATCAAGCAGTTATAATATGGAAAGTCTGTATCCAAATAAAAGTGTTTGCAAATACGCATCTGAGGAAGTACTTGCATAATCCTTAGCACTGCAAGCACTAGTAGCTGATACACCCTGAGAAGTACAGTTTTACACCTATGAATGTTTTTCTAATTGTTGTAGAAACACAAAGTGCTTGTATATGTGCATTTTAGGGGAGGTTTTGTCTTTGTTTCTTGTGCTTTTTTCTTGGATTTGGGTTTTTGTTGGGGTTTTTTGAGGTTTAAATTGGAGGCTTATTCTTCCTTGCTGAAAGAAGACAGTTTGTAATTATAATAGTATATCCAGTGCATCACTCCTTTCTCAATAATTCAGTGTTAATGGGATCCTAAAGTTTTTTCTCGTCACCAGGTGCTTTCCAAAGGTACATCCATCTTTAAAAAGTTCCTATGATTATCTCCATAAAACCACTACATTGTACATGAGGGCTGTGTGGTTCTTTTCTGATAAGATGCCCTTGTTGGTTTATTTACTTACTGTCAACACGATTTCTGGATTCCCTGCCTGCTGCAGAGTGTGATTTGTAATTAAGGATGCCTCGTATGAAGTAATCTACAGAAAGTGTCATGGTAACTAAGAGACAAACAAGTATTTTAAGGTCAGATGTAAAAAATACAAACTACGGACTGTTCATTCCCAAATTGCATTTGGGAGCCTCTATGATCTCATGCTGTAGTAAGAAGCTTGGAATTTTGGCTAAGGAGAGCATGTGGTCTTTGGCATTTGTGCCCCATCTTAGGTTGGTGGAAAGAGATGTCCACAGCTTAAAGATTTTATATGACTCCACATACCCAATCTAGGTGACCCCAGTACTGTATGAGAGAGTGCTAATGTGCTAATGCAGTGCTAATTTCCTAGCAAATAAGAATAATTAAAAATAGTTGTATTTAAAAATACATTTGCTTGCACATTTCCATCAGCTGCAGGATGGGGAAGTCTGATACAAGTTCACTCCAGATTTTTTCCTTTTTCTGTGAATATTTATGATTTTGCTTGCAGAAGGAGCAACACTTTAACAAACACCTTTCTGTCCTTACACCCTCTACCATGTTTCGTTTTGGATAAATGCAGTGTACACATAAATGTTTGAAAAAAAAATGCCCCTCAAGCTTTAGGTTTCTGCCAGACTCTCACTGATAAGCATGGCTCTGCTGGAATTTGCCTGTCGTTTTTGCAAAAGCACTTGCATAGGTAAGATAGCATCTAGTGAACCTCTGGGAAGGGTATATGCTTGTTTGGCTTCAGCGTGTATAATGCAAAGCAAACAAGGAGATGGAGAAGATATCCTGTGTTTGCAGGAGCAGCACTGGGCAGAGGCTGTTTACTGCAGATGCACAGAGAAATTTTGCCTTGCATATTTATTTAGCAATAATGCACCTTCACTTCAGATCTGCAAAAAAGTTAAAGGTCATCATGTGTAGATTCAGTGCTGCTGCAGGAGTGGGGTTTGAATACACGTTTGTAGTCTTCATCCATCTGAGAGTCTTCTCAGAACCTCCAGACCTCTATGTGTGTAGAGTTAAGAGCTGGAGGTAGCTCTGAAGGATATTACTTCTATTTTGTCACTAAGGCTGGATTTGCTGGCGGAGCTGGGAGGTGATACCCCCTTAGCAATACACATCTGGTTATTTGTATCCTGCCTGTAGTGCAAGGTGCATTTCTTCTGCTTGCATTTTCTAGTGTAAACAAACATTGCAACAAATATAATTGCAAGAAATCCAAGAGCAAGGAAAAAAACGTAGCAAACCAAATAAACTCCACAAAGCAGCTCCCACACTCAGAGTAAACAAAGATGTACCAGTGCACACACATCTTTTACTTCAGCTGTTCCACCTGCCTGTACCAAATGTGAGCCACTGCTGAATGCTCTGCTGAGAGGTGTGCTGTGTGAGACTGGTAACTTCTGGGATGGTTCAGGATGGGTTGAAGACTCTGTAAGGATCTATAGGTACATTGTTGTTTTCATGCACTTTGTTCAGGCTAAGACAAAACCCAGCCCTTACCTGCAGAAGTGCAGTCCCAACCCAGCTGGACTCAGTGACTTGACAGAAGTCAAAATTCCATCTCATGTGTTTGGGTAACCACAGAGAGACCCCTCTGAGTTGCTGTGGCAGGGTAGGAAGAATGACTCTGTACCTTGACTACACCTCTTCATAGTCTTAATAGAGGTGCATTCATGGAAAGGTTGCTTGATCTTTAGAAAGTTTCCTGAAGAATATTTTTCACAGTAGCAACACTATCATGTACTGTAGGGAATGAAAACTGACATTATGCTGGACAAAACCCTGTAATTCAGCAAATCACGTAATTCTTTGAATGGGAATATTTTTCTTCCAATGTCAGGGTACAAAGAATTCTTTTACATGAAGCTGTAAGATTCAGAATTCAAATAATGGCAGAAATGCGCTTTTTATACCATCAGATTTGGATGATTCCCTTTTTAGGCAATGCAGAAAGTTGGCTGCTATTGTCTGCTTCACCTGTCTTATTTTCTTTCTTGATTGTTATTGTTCTTAAAAGATAATCCCGCTGCTTGATCAGTGTCCTCATACATGGTTTGTTTTATTGCATCTACTTAGAATACTTAAAATAGCTCAGTAGCACTTGAAGAATAAATCTGGAGTTAATTTGATTACAGTGGTTATAAGATGTAGCAATTAAGTGCAATAATTTTTAAATAGTATGATTTTATAAACATTGAATGAGCATAATGTAAGCTGTAGATAACTCTGCAAATTTATAGTAAACAACTTCATTGTTTATTTTGACAAACCTTCTGAAAGCTTGAAATATTAATTTACATTTTTATAGAAGTTATTCATGCCAATAAGAAGAGAGAGTGCTGCTGTACGTATTTAAAGCGTTCACATTTAGGACAAGAGATTGAGTGTCTTCAGGAATTTTTTTGAGAAACCTACTTTAGGTTTCTTAAGCAGGGTATAAAATTTGTTTTGGGATGGCCCTGTTCTTCCTACCAGTTTGAAATTTCTTCAGTGTATGTTGTCCAGAAAAGGAATAAAAAATTGTTCAGCACAACCCATAAACAGCCATCTCAGTGAGAGACATGCAGAATTAAATGTGCTTTCCAAAGTGACTTTGCTACCCTTTTTGAAATTCAGTAGTGAGATCTGGGCCCTGAGTTGATGGAAAAAGTCATCAGAACAATGTGAGTTGGAGAACTTGAGCAAAATGAAAAAGCAGCTCCTGAATTAGGGAAGCCATATATTAATTATTTGGCTTATTTGCTTTGTTCACTTGGGGCTGGTTTTTGTAAGCCATCGTTCTCCAAAGGGAAAGACAATAGTCCATTCCCTTCAGGTGACAAGAAGATCCCTTGTTACAGCAGTAATTCTTCACAGTTTTTCGAGCCGTGGGCACATGTATAAATAAAAAATGAAGAGCCCTCTAAGAGCTGGCAGATATAAAGACTGCAGGTAAATAAACCTCTTAAAACAAAGGGGTTTTTATATAATGAGGCAATAGCAGAGCCTCCTAATTCATTGCTTCACTGGCTTTCTGTTGAGGCTGGTTCAGCTCTCTTGGGAATTAAAAGCTACTTTTAACCTGCCTCACTTCTAAAGGCAAACAAGTTAACTTAAGTTTCAAATGTACATAAGTGGCTCAAGCTCCTTTTGCTTCTCCAGAGGGGCACACTAAGAGAAAACAATGCTATGTTATTGCAGCTTGGTTGTTACTTGTTTTACAGTAACTCGATTTCTTGTGGTCATCTGTGTCTAACCTCAGTCCTGTGTAGAAGAATTTATTGTAATTCAAAAAAATTCCATTAAATCCTCATTTTAGTTCAGCCTCTGTAGATCTGTTATGGTACTGTTTTGCCTGTATTGTGTGTCAGTCCTAATGTCTTATCCTTTCAACTTTACATGCATGTCTGTGCTGTCACTTGGGTAAAAAAACAGGGGATTGACATGGAGGAATTAAACTGGAATGAGACATATTGGTTAATGTAGATCAAGGATAACACAAATTGTTTTATAGGTAAAAAAAAAATCCTTGTTACTGAAAGTTGAGTGTCATAAAATCTCCATTACATAGAATTTAAGATTTGATAACCAAAATCTTAATGCACAGTTTTAAAAAAATAAATATAACAACTTCCAGCTGTCAGACAAGTATGTTTTCATTTCATGTTGCTGACTTCTTAATGTCTCTTCAGCTTAACCCATGTCCCATTCCTGCACATCCTGGAGCAGGGAAGTAAGCAGATGTCCCTCTGAATGATGGGCAGTAGTATAATTCTTCTAGAAAAAGAGTATTTTTACTTCTGACTTCTGCTTTTTTTTTTTTTTCTTTTGCTAAGTTTAAAGTGATAGCTACAGAATGTAGGAAACAAGAAACATGTATTGACTAACTATATCAAGTGAAGTAAAAATAATACATGTTCCTTATCACCTTTACAGCAGAGGGATTTCAAAGAAGCATCTCTATATTTGAGTTGCTTTATTTTCCCCTCAAATCCACAGTGGCTTTGTCCCCTTGGTGCCTTGGTGGCAAACACAGTATGTAAAGATATAAACCAAAGGGGATCTTGGGGTTCTGTTTGCTTTCTATCACATACAAAACGCCTAAATTTGGACTTGGGTAGATCACCTTCACAGAATAAATGAAATACCAGATTTTTTTTCTCTTTTAGTTTCTCTGGTTTTATTGCAATGGGTCATTGAAAGAAAGCCTGGAGGGACATTCTGGAGTGCATTTTTCTTCCTCCTGTCTTATTTTGTACATTTGAACTAATTCAGCAATTTCTTTCCTTTTGCTGGACAACTCCTCAGAGAAATTAAAGAATTATTTATTTATGATTATTAGTTTCCTTTCAGCATTTTAAAAAATGTCTTCAAGGTTTGACTCATGGCAGCAGGCATCGCAAGCAAAATCTGTAGCAAAGAAAACAACAATATAGCAAAAAATAATGGCAAATTCTGTCTAAAGAGGAGAAGGGAAGAGAGATGCTCAGCAACAATAATTAACCAAGTTTCTCCATGCCTCAGATGCCTCTAGAAACCACAAGCTGATATGCTTCCATTTCAGGCAGGTTTCTGCTAGGCAGCTTTTCTTCTTGAAAGTAGTTGGAGAAATACTCTTCCATTCTTCATCCCTTCTGGACTCTGAGTATTTGCAGTAAATAGGAGCTCCCCCTGCTCAGCCTTCCTGCAGCAGGCTGTCAGTGGAGGCACACCACAAGGAACCATCTCTCTGAGCTGTGTGGAACACAAAGATGGCTGTTGTCAGCCTCCTAGTCCAATCTCATAGCATTTTCCCTTGCATGGGAAAGAAGTGGGGTTATGCCTCTTTATGAGAGGGTTTCAAGCAAAAGGTTTTGCCTTCTGGGCTCTTCTACAGTCAGTGCCTCTTGATCTGTTTGGTTGATGGCAGCTGCCTAATCACAGTGGGAATAGAAGTATAAACTCAGGGCAGCAAAGGACAGGGAATGCTGGTGAAGACAAAAGAGTTTCATTGTAGCCTATCCCATACTTAGCCAAAAGACAGGATTAGATTTTGGTTGTTGGAGCAGAGGCTGAACTGCACCTTCCTAAAGACTTTGGTCTTACTAAAGATCAGAGATGTTAAGAAACCCACAGAGGACCCTGGATTTCTTCACCCTTCAGCAGCCACTGAGGACAGGATACAACGGATAAAAATATCTCTGATTGTCATTTCCTTAGAACTTCTAGAAGCTGATGTGTGACCTTCACATATTACAAGAAAGCAGTGTTACTTTCAATCATCTCCTTTGTTTCACCAGTTATTTCTCTTCCCAAGATCCAGCCTCCCTGTGAGGAGTGCAGCTCTGTTTGGCAGTTGTAGAGGACACGTAAAGGAGCCACTCAGTGCCAAAGGTGAACATCCATTTCATTATGGACCTTCCGTTTCCTACAGATTGTCTGAACTGTCAGATGAGCAGGATTCTCTCATGGTAGCAGCAGAAGCTCCCACTGCAGCTCCTGGCCTTCATGGGTCACCTCAGAGATCCTCCTTGTTTCTGATCTTTTCATTATTAAAGCAAAAGAAAATAATTTTTCAAATCTTTCTGTTCTATTTCCTTTGAATATCCCCTTCAGATATCGCAGAATAATCTTATCTTTTTGTAGATAAGGCTGTTCCATTGAGAAGGCTGTGGGTGATGGCTTCCCTGTGCTCCTTTAAGGTCTTGATCTTGGTTTTTTGAAGTTAAATTGCCAGAAAAGACCTTCCCTAGAGAGCACATGCTGGATTTTTTTCCCCTTATACTACCAAAAAGGTCTGCATATTCTTTTGAAACCTGTGGGGTTTGTGGTCACAGAACATCAGTTACCCTAATTAAAAGAAGATTTTTGTAATGTCTTTTTATTTTAAACTATGCAAAAATTCTGTGGTGAGATGAGCTAGCTGGAAAAAGCTTGAGGAATAATCCTAAATATGCCTATTGTGCCAGCCTGCAGTCACATTGCATCCAAGCTGGACTTCCACTGGCATTTAGGAGCATTTAACCATCTAAAGGGAATTGCTCCAATGGTCATTGGCCTCCATTTACTTTCATGGAAACTGGTCTAAAGTGTTCTGAAAGACGTGATTGTTCTCCCCCCATAAGATGACCTGAAAAGGATCTTTGCTTCTTCCTTGACATTGCATGGAATCCTGTTATTGGAATCACTATGATCAGGAAGAGTTTCTGTCTCCATCACTGTCTAAGGAAGCCCTTTCAGAACTCCACTTTTCTGCTGGTGTGTTCAATAACATGTCATGACCTTTCTCTGTAAAGAAAACCTCGTTTTCTGTTTACCCCCCTATTAGCAGAGAGCAATTATACAACCTCATGCTGTTATCTCTCTCCTGTCAGCTTCCTTGCCATGTATTCCCTACAAGATCCAACTTCCATGGTGCCAGATTGGACCATGAACTTATCTCCAATGGAAAACAGTTTGTAGCTTTTAGATTGAGGTTATACTTGCTAAAAAACACTGCCATTTAGACCTGGTGAGCTCACCAGGAGGATATTAAATAGATTATCTAATCTGTTTTGTTTCTCTTCCTCCTGTTGACATGCTGTCAATTTTGTTGTTAGTCAGAGTTATGAAGAATGGGCCTGAAAGGAGCCCACAGCAAGTGAGCTACAGCATGTTAAGAAGGTAAGAAAATTGCTTAGGGTGTCTTCCATAGAGATTTCTCTGGATGAAGACAGAAGGAGAAAAATGCACTTGTACCACTTTGAACGTGCTCTATTTTAGATTACTACACAGCCAAAAGGCAAAGTGGAACTCCTTTAGAAGTGTAACTGAGAGCAGCCCTGTCCCAGAAACCAAAACAAGGAGAAGCATTTTTGAGATCATTGAGGTATTTTTCTCTTCCTTATTCCTACTCCTTTCAGTGCAACAAGCAAGCAGACTCAGGGCATGTCTGCTGCCAAGATCCAGAATACAGCCAGGAGAGCTTGCCCAGTGGGGGAAGTATTGTGAGGTCAAAGCAAGTGTGTGTGAACACTCCTGGTACCCCCATGAGTACAATTACAGTCCCATTTGTTTATTCTTTAGCTCAGTCAGTCCTTGAAATGACCACTGTAGGTTCAGCATTTAAAGTGGATCCAAAACCACAGCAATTAAGCCCAAGCCAGCACAAGGTGAAAGCCTTTGAACACATAACCAATACCATAGCTAGCATGAGAGGCTGATATCCCTGATCCATGGATTTAAGGAATTTCTGTTTCCATTTCTGATAACATGAGTCCCTGCAGTTTTAGTGTAACCTTTAGTTGAATAGGATTTGAGCCGCTGGGTTTTTCGTTACTCCTTGTAGACTGTTCCAAGGCTGGTCAAGAGAATTTGGACAGGCCCATTCATCCCTCTAAGATACAGGGACACAAGGCCATCCTGCTGCTTTTGGCTGGTGTAGGATTTCATGTAGTACTGCCTTGATCCTGAGCTCATAGGGTAGTAGGTGCTATCAGAAGAAAGTGCAGTACATGGGAAGGGTGTCTGTATCTATATCCAGACAGACACTCTTATGAACATACGACCTGACAGCGATTGCTTTGGTTCCATCTGTTTCTGTTCTCCACCCAAACATGCATACTTCTACCAAAGAAATAAAACCTTAAATTACTTGTGTGGTCTGCAGCTGAGCTACCAACAGAACATACATATATATATATATATATATATTGCATGAGCCAAGCCCTACTGTTCCCAGGCAGCTCAGCTTCTTGCCATCATTTCAATTACAGAGTTTTGTTTTAGTGCGAGATGAGTAAGAATCGTGAGTTTTTGCCCGAGACTGCTTCAGCAGTTATGTGTCATGGTTAATTTTACTGCACAGCAGTTTGCCAGATATACCATATTGGAGACGTGTTGATCTTTGTCGTTTCCAAAACTGACACTTCCTTTTCCAGTCCTGCCTGTTAAACTATTTCAGTTGGACAGCACTGAGCTTTTGAAAAAGGCTGATGCTTCACCCCATTTTGATACAGTATATTTTAATTCAAGGGCTTAGTCAAGACTTGCATGCCAGTTCAGGTTGGGATTTTTATTTTATTAGTAAACAAAGTGATATTGGGATGAAGCCATATTACAAACACAGATACACCCTTGGCTGATCTAGTGGTGGAGAGGCGTGCCAAAACCTGTTTTGCTACCCATCAGCTCTTGTTTCTGTGTTGTTTCTAATTTTTATGTGAACATTCTGGCTTTCTCTTTGCTACAGAATTAGTCCTGGTCATATCAGTACAGCTTATGCCAGTACAAGCCTCTAGGAGAGGCAGTGCCTAGAGAGATTTGTTTTAAAGCCATTATGAAGGGCTGGGAAAAGGTGCTGTGAAGGGCTTCATTACAGAGTTTTAGGATTAGGGTCATGGCCTAGCTGCTGGAATTTCAGTCAGTAGGGCTCTTTCCCAAGTTGGTCAGAACTTGAGGATGTTTTGGTTCCTTGCATGCTGAATTTTAATCTCTTCTTAGGTCTCAGGTGGGTCTGGCAGAGCATGTGATGACAGGAGGAAAGCAGGTGTTCCTCTAAACTGTAGCTTGAGATAAATGAAGCAGCTGCTGTTGGTCTTCGGCTTTGTTACCTCTGTACTTAGTTCTGTGTATCTGCCCTCTGGAATATCACATAACTGTAGAATCATGGAATGGTTTGATTTGGAAGGGTCATTAAGGGATCACACAGTTCCAACTCCCCTGACATGGGCAGGGACACTTTCCACTGGACCAGGTTGCTCCAAGCCCCATCCAACCTGGCCATTAACACTTCCAGGGATGGGGCAGCCACAACCAAGAGCTGTCCATCACACAGGATTTACTGTAACCTCTCATCTGTCTGAATGTATCTTCACCAATCATCTTTAAAATATACTAAAGAACAAACATACAGAGACAGCTCTTCAAGAGATCAACATGTGAATTTTCATGCTTATGTGATTTTTTTCTTGTAAAATGAGATAAGAACAGCCTAATTTCATTTTCTTCTCATTAGGAAAAATTCCATTTTTATGGAAATGCTTTTTTTCTGATATAGATGCTTGCATTTATTTGTGATTGTTTCATTTGGGACCGGGTGAAATCAGTAAGGGCCATCAATTTGTGCATCCAGTGGGATAGCCACATGAAGCTCTGCCTGCTTCTGTGTAGCTCTTGCTGAAATCCAAAACTGCATTTATTTTCAGTATGAACACAGCCAGAGAGAGAAGTTAATTCCAGCATCTTGAATGCAGCATTACCTAAAGGCTGATGATATAGAAATAATTGAAAGTAAGTACAGCAAAGTTGTTGAGATAAATTTTGACATAAAAATGTAGGTTGGTTCATAAAAAGTTGCAGTGACAATAGGTTATAGTGACAGCTTTTCAACAACTGTATAAGCCTCCAGATGGAAGGGAATTTGGCTTAATGAATTATAGGCAGTCTGTGTAACACAAGCTTCTTTTATAGGAGCAGCTCAGAATAAAGAATAAACTTATTCATACTGGCATGTGTTAAATAACATCATTGTTAAAATCACGGAGTTGAAAAGAGACTGAGAAATGAAGGAATTTTTAAAAAAACCACAAAAACACTGTTAATATCTCAAGACCTTCGGGCTCCTGAGTAGGGCACTGCTTTGTTTCAGAATGATCTGATAATGGAAGTTGTCACTGGCCAACTGCAGAGGCTCACAGCCTTCTGGTGATGAGGTGACCCTGCTGGAGAGCCTTCTCCGTTATGCACTTGCTCTGGGTCTGGAGTAGCTTGAGCTGGTTAAGGTTGTTACTTACACCTGGGAGCAGATAGTCAGAGCTCCTGAGAACACTTAATTCCCAACCTGTGGCACAGACAGGCTGCATGACCTTGGCAAATCACTTAATATCTGCTTTCCCATCCAGAAAATGATGATGATACTTACCTGCCTCCCAGGAGGAGCATTTGAGCTTCATTAAGGATTAGGACATGCTTTTAGTTTAGTTAGTTGTGTTGAAATGTGCTTGGTAAGCAAAAGTTATTGTTAAATAATGAATGAGGAGAAATGCTGTCAAAGTAATCTAAAGGACTGAGCCAGTCTGAGAGCTGTATCCGAATAAAATCACATGCACTGTGATGTCAGAGCAGGGGAGTGCGACTGAAAACTAAGAATAAGCAGCAGATGTCAGTGACTCATTAAAATAACAAACTTGTATTTCTAATTTTGTCAGTGTACCGTGGCACTTTCGATAGGACGGATTAACCGCTGATGAGCTTGTAGGATTTTTGACACACGTGGCGGTGAGTTAAGGACAGGGCTGCAGCCTTCTGCCTGCCTTGCTGGGTCCGTCTGTGGCTGGCTTATGAGGCAGGATTCAAATCCACAGACTGAGGATTTAGAAATGCAGGAAATTTCTGTAAAGCTACTAATCATGGATGTATAAAATAGTTAAGTTCTCTGGGTAGGGAGTGCTTTATTTTGGTAGGGAGTGTTTTTCTAGCAGGTCTGTGACTTCAGAAGTTGTCAGGTGGCCTGATTTGCATCTTACACCTCAAGCCAGCAGCCACATCATGAACGGATACATTTACTGTGGAAGTAGAACCAATGCTAAGTATTAGGTATTTTCTTACAGCAATAATCATAAAGATGTGCAATTATTTATCCCACTCCCTGTTTCATGAGTGCAGAAATTTTAATTGTAACAGTAAAGCAGATGTGTATGTTTTGTCGGCACAACTGGATGTTTTTGATGCTCCATCCCCTCAAACTCTGTGAGGGCTTATTTTTCTCAGCATATTTTATACTTAGGAGCACCTGGATCGTTACCCATGCACCTCATGAAGCCTTTTTCTAACTCATTTTCCTAATTAGCAGCCCGTCCCTGCCTTGTGTGGATAATAACACTTTCATCCGTGGATAATAACACTTTCATCCTTGCATAGGTGAAAGGATGCTCTCCACAGCAGCCATATTTTCTTTTCCCTTTGCATCTCTAAAACGGCCTAACATTATTTTGGGGACAGGTTTTTGTACGAACCCTGAGCTTTGCTGAGACACTCTGGAGGTCCTGCCAAAGCCCGTTGTGGAGCTGCAGGAAGAGAGTCTGGGAGAAGGAAGAGCTGAGTGGCTCCATCAGCCTTTGCCTGGCCCCAGGCACCGCGGTTCTCCCGGAGCACAACGGAGCCTTGTCCAGCACTGAATGACAAGCAGTTCTATATTAAGGGAAACATGAAAATGCAGCTTATTAGAAGCCACAGGGTTGATTGAAAGCGTAATAAATGGCAGCCTACCAACAAGGATTGTTGCTCTGGGTAGATAATCTGATTAGTAAATATTTATTTCATTACAAAGTCTCTTTTATGGTTTGATCCGTGTTCAGTCAACAGTTCTAAGTGACCTCTTCAGCATTTTAAATGGGATCTGGAGGTTCTGCCATTTAAACCAGGGATACCATAAACAAATAAAAGAGTTTCAGTGCTATTGGAGGTAGTGGTATGAAATACTATAGTATTTATTTAGAGAATAAGTGGCATCTGCTGTTTGATTAGGCAGTCTGTTTACTTTGAACTAACTTGTTTAATCCTAAACTTTGAGATGATACAGAAATACTGCACTCATCTGGGGACAGCTGAAAAACATTAACACCTCAATTACTGCTGTGTGTGGATATTCATTTCACTGCTGCAGCTCACTAACAAATCTCATAACCTAATGGCCCACAAATTGTTTGTACCTGGGTTTTTCAAGCACTGTAGCAAATGCTTTCTGCCCAGACATGCCTGGGGTAATCAGCTATCAAAAGGAAAGGGAATATATACAAATTTTCATCAGCTTTGCTGGTATATTATATGTACCAAAGCAAAGCAAACAAATCTGAATATCTTAATAGTAGCATTATACATATATATATTGCTCAGTCATTGTCCTCAGAACTCTTCAATGTAATGTTCAAGGTCTGCAGATACTATGAGAGCATTTTTACTTTGTCCAACGTATCAGATAAAGGAATGCAGATTTAAAAGAGGAGAATGCAATACTTTCTCCCAGTGGAGGTTGGGGTTTTAGCTTTAAATTCAGAAAATGCTTAAGAGAACCTTATGAAATGTAATAAAGTTCTCTTTCCCTGAGCTCACACTCTCAATCTGAAATTGTATTGAGGGAATTTGGGTTTCAATACTGTCCTTACGGAGCAGCTATGCTTATTACTTAGATATTAGAGATGCCCTGTTGATGTACAAGCGTTTGAATTCCAAAGGGAAATAAAGTCTGAATTTTCAGCTTATTATTGTGCAATATTGTTGGCACTCTGCAGTAAGCGTCTGAAAAAAACTGTTCTTTTTCCTTTCTAACTTTCACCACCTAACGTGCTGTCTTGGCTTTCTACCTCTGCTGCAAAAGAAAACATCAGCTTAAATTTCCAATTCCCTAGTAAGAGGTTACGTACATTATAACACTATTACAGCTAATGTAGTTTATGTACTTAATTCTTTGTGCTAACAGTGGTGGCCACAGTCTGAGGTTGTCATGACACCTAGGTGCTCAAGAAAAGGACTAAAATTACCCAAGAGCAGGCTGAGAATCAGGCAGCATGTCCTCTCCTCCTTTTGTCTATTGCAGCACTGGCTTTTAACATCCTGCTGAGTTTGCCCTGTAAATACAGGGGCACACCAGTGAGCACAGCTGTGGGATGGCTTGCTCAAAGAAGCAGAAGCAAAACTGTGCAGCAGGCACATGAAGGACATTGTGGACGCACCCTGGAAGTGTTCAAGGCCGGGTTGGATGGGGCTTGGAAAAATCTCGTCTGGTGTGAGATGTCCCTGCCTACAGCAGGAGGGTTGAAATTAGGTGATTTTTAAGGTCTCTTCCAGGCCACGCCTTAATATGATGATTTTTATGTACTCAAAAGGAGCTGCTCTGGGTAAAAATGCCTTGTCACATCCCTCACCATCTCATTTTCACTTGCATATGCTCCTGCAGTGCTGTGGGAATACCTTGCTTACAGCCTGGCTTGTGAATGCCTTTCCAAATCATCCTTTTTCCCACCCATGCAGTAGAAATAGAAAACTGAAAGCTCTCATCTTTCTCTACTCTCAGCATGAAACAGAGCATGGAGGGGATGCTCCAGGCAGGCAGCAGCTCCAAGTTAACTGTCAGGTCAACAGAAAAGGCCAGGAGCTGGTCAGTGTGCTCCCAGTGCAGCTGGGGTGATGGGCCTGCCTTTTGTAATGGACAGGGTTATTTATAAATGATACACAGAGGGATTTTGAGGTCCTCAAAGGCAGTGCCAGGGCAGCGTCAGAAAATACTTGAAGGTTTTAGTTCAGCCAAGATCCTTGGCCATGTTTTCCACAGACCAAAATAAGCTCCAAAATGAGAGGGAATGAAAAAACTTCTATTGGGTCTCAGAAGAACTTTCTTCACTTCCAGTTTTGCAGCCATTAAAAGAGGGATGAGCAGTGCTGTGCATGTATCAGGAGAGCTCCTCTTCTCTGTTTTGTTGTTTTGGTTTTTTTTCTGACCCTAGCGAGTATAGAAATCTTGCTGCTTCAATAAAAACTAAGGGCAGGATTTGCCCAGCTGAATCAGGAAGCTTTGGAATTTACTTCAATCAGGATGGTTGGAGCTGAGCCACTTGACTTTTGGTTCATGATTCCTGTGGGCAGCTTCAGCACTTCCGTACGTAACTGGTCTACTTTGCATTTTGTTATGTTTATTTAAGCTGCATTTTAACTCCAGATTTGGGGAGGGGAGTTAGCACATTTAGGAGTGGAGGAGAAAAGTCACTCTTGAGCTGTAATACCTTTTAGGTCTTCCGGTGTAGCAAGATAGAAGACATGTAATAATTTATTGCTACGTTAAATATTGATTTGTTATTTTTTGTGGCACATTCATTCAAAGCTTCATGCCATCAGGTTTGCACCATCACTCTGTGTGTGTGCACATGTTCACACATCGATGCTCATTAATACTGGATGTCCTGTCAATTCCATGAAGTGACACAGAAGAGGACTGTGCATTTGAAAGTGTATATTGGCATTTAAGAATTGTCTGTATCAATCAAAGATTTTTCTCCCAAAGAAAGGAAGAGCCCAGCCAAATAAACCAAAAGCCCTCCTGAGATGTGCAGTCTTTGCTACTGAAATAATGAATGGGATTTTTTAACCTTAAGAATAGTTTTTTGCAACACATGTAGTACACAGCTCACTGAGCTGGGTTGATGACTGGAGGTCATTTTGCATGTTTCCACCCTTAGTTTCATGGATTCATGCAAGGAAGCTGCCCTTCAAATTGAGGCTCCATACCCATGGCTGCAGCCTTCAGAGCTCTGGAGATGATGAGGCAAGCTGGGAGAGCCCGAGCACACCTCTCAGGCAGAGCAGATTGAGACAACTCTATAGTATCACCTGTTCCACTAAAGCCTGATGAGCCAATTGTGCCATTTCTCCAGCAGAATGCATTGTATGCATTATGGCTAATAAATACACTGGACAAATTCAAATGGGAGCCAAAATGTCCATTTCCAAGGGAGTTCATTGTGGAGAGAAAAAATTCTCATGCTGTTTTCCTGCTTTAGTTTTCAGTTTTATGGGTTGAAGAGGTCAGGTTGTTGATAGTGCATCCTGTGAATCGTGGGTCCTCTGCAGGTGGGGGTAGATGGCAGGGGGCTGTCCCCACTTCCCCACACATCAGGGCCTGGAAAATCCAGATAGGTCTGGCAGTTACTTTTTAGGGGATTGGCAAAGAGTTTGATGATTTTTATGTACTCAAAGTAAAGAAAGGAAAGAGGTAATTGTACAAATAGCTTCTTTCAGAACAAAGTGGGTGGTCTGACTTGGGCACCAAGGAGTTGATAAGCAATTTCTGGCAGTTGTCAGCTCACCACACCACTGGCCTCTGCATCCTTGAGCAACAGCCTGGCTTCACATAGCATTTCCTTCCACTGCAAGTAACTGGTAGCTACAAAATGGAAAGGGCTTCAATAAACAAACAGATCCTTGCATGGATCAGGACTCATGTCTCAATCTCCCTGTAACATTGTCATGGGATGCTTTGCTCTCACCTTCCTCAGCTGGAATTTGAAAGAGCCAAACTCAGGCTCAAGAGGGAGAGGAGACTGTTGCACTGCAGAGTTTTTAACCCCTAACTGATCACTGACAAACTGCTTCATGATTGGGCATATCCACTGTGGGCCAAGGGGTGATAGAAGGCTCACAAGTCATCCTCCACATGCACCTTTTCTAAATATACATGATGTTGATGAAATCCTGGTTTCCAGAGGGTTGGACAAGGCCCCATGTTCTCATGTGGAACCCTTCCATAGCGCTCAAAGCCTCACAAATAGGAAAGCCTGCCAGCCCATCTCCATGAAAGTCTTGGGGTGGTGTCACCCATGGCACACTTGGCTCATGGGTGACATCAGACTTGAACTGAACTCCATGGCCAGTGTCAGCCATCACTTCAGTCACATCATGCTGACATCTCCAGTGTCTCTTTCAATTATGCTCTCTGTTCATATGTCCTTTAAGTAGTTTCATTCCTAACTTCCCTCTGTTAGCAATTTCACACTCATATTTTTCATTTTTCCCCAAATCTGTCTGCTACCTGCCTGTTTTGTGTCCTGTTTATTGTTGAAACTCCTCTTCATTATGTATTCAGTAAGAAATGCCTCTCTCTACGAAACGCCTTCTGCCTGCAAACACCCCGTTTCCCTTAAGACTTCCAGCAATGATCTCTGAAAATATCCACACCACTTCACAGAGAGCTTGTCTCTGGTGTATTCAGATGTCAAACTGTTTGTGTCTCGGCTTGGAGCAGACACTGTCTCATTTGTTTGCAAAGCCCTACTGTGCACATGGGACACTTCTCAATAAATAATAGCACCAGATTTGTCTGCTGCATCCTATAGTAAAATTGCAAAATAACCCTAAACTTTTCACAGTTGAGGTCTGTCTCTCCTTGCTTTCTTCCCTGCACTTTAAATTATGTTTTTTGCTGTGCTTCCATTAAGCTTTTGCGATTGCATTCTTCAGCATGTGAGAGCTCACCTTGCACAAACTCAGGCTAAAAATCAAGTACAGATTCCCTGTAGAGAATCTTCCTGGAAAGGCTGGAATTTTTTCTGATTAAGAAGACACTGTGATCTCTAATGCTGCTTTCTTTTTCCAAGCCTGGAGACTGGGTGAGATGGAGGGTGAAATGAGGAGCAGAAAGAAAGCTGATGCATTTCATGTGAGCCGAACCATCATGGATGTGGGGGAACTTATACCATTCCCACAAGGGAGGAAAGGACTTCTTGTTCTCTGACACACAGCTGGGCCAAGCAGGGCTAAACTGAGTAAGCACCATGTGGCTGTTTCCCCCAACCTTCTTGCCATGCTCACCTCTGACATGTCCAAACCCCTGGCAGCAGCAGGACACTGAGCAGCGAGGTGGAACTTTGGTCAGGTGCTGTTTGCTTCCTCCTCCCTTCCCACCTGGATCCCTGATGTTTCTTTTCCACTGGCTGAGTTGCATGAAGCATCCTGGGGATTTTTGCCCAGTGGGAGTAAAATAAAGCAAAATGGGGTACTTTAGGTAGCTGTTGCAATTAAATGGGCAGCATTGTGGAAATCATCAAGGCAGTACCAAAAGAGTGTGAGCTGCAGTGGAAGCAGACATCCCTGCTCCCTCCATGAGTCCTGCTGGTTTTGATACAACAGCGTTGGCGTTTTCAGGGCAGGTGTGTGTGGAAGCAAACAGGGCTCTGAGGAGGCTTGAAAGAAGGGATGTTGTAAATTTACAGTAACAGCACTGTGTTGCTAGAGGTGCCCACAGGCCTATTTCACCATCCTGCTTTTCTGCCTCTTGTCCCTGCTGTTCTTGAACAAGCAGGATATTTAAATACATGAAAAATGGCTGTCTCCAAGGGACATTGCCTACTTATAACAGCAACTAATCTGTGAGGTGACCAACCAACACCACCACCTGAGAGTTTTGGGTTTGTTTGTGCTCATGAGTGTGTCTGCACATCACAGCTGCTTCTGTGCTCAAGAGCCACCAGAGTATTGTAATTTTGAGGAATCCTGCTCTTGCCCAGAAGCTGATTGCAAAACAAACCCTTACTGTCCTGACCTGCAGTTTGTACAGTGAATGGCTTTAAAATTAGGGCTTGGCAAATAATTGATCCATCTGGTAGACTGCCAAATTGAAAAAATATCATCACCAACACCCGTTAAATGTTCCTAGATGACTAAACAGTGCTGGGTCTATTTCTTCTGATCTGCACAAGAGCTGCAAAATGAAGAGGAAAAAGAAAGTACAAGGAGAATGAGGTTTTAGTGTCAAACAAAGGAGTCCAGTGCACTCAAGAAAAGGCTTAGTCCTTTGAAGAAAAGTGGGGGAGAGAAAGACAGACTTCACAGAAGGGGAGAAGTGCATGGCTGCCCTTTTACCTGGTAACTCAGCATTCAATTCTGCACCCCGTGTGGCACTGACTAGGGTTGCCAGTCCCTTTCCAGCCTGGTAGAGCCTGGATCCATCCCCCTGGGAGCAGCCAACCTTGGACCCACTCTGCTCCTCCTCCTGCCCCTGCCACGGGTCTGGGCACTCAGACAGCAAGGGGGACATCCCCACCATGACATTGCTCATATGAAGGTTCATATTCTCTCTCCTGATGCATAGTGCAGATATTTCCATCCAGCAGACTCCACAAAGTGAATTGCAGCCACATGGGAGTTTGGACTTATTCCTGGAATGTGGAGGTCTTGATTTGCATCTGTCTCAGAGCTGGGCTATGGCAAGGCTTGAGCCTGTTTCCCACCTCTCAAGAGGACTATGTTGAAGTTGTTTTCTTTTAATCTCTCTATTTCACATCAGCTCTGCTGTGCACCAAACACATAAAACATGCTGTACATGTACGTGGCATCATGCAGCAGTAAGTAGAAATTAATACAAGTCTGCTCTTTTAGCAGATGTTCTTGCAACTCCCCTGAACAAAGCAGTCGGGCATTAAGAAAGAAAGAAAATTAAAATAGGCAAGAATAGTCCACCTGGCTTGATGTTATGCTGGATTTTTGGAGAAGAAAGCAGCAGGAAGCTGGGAAGCATGGTCAGGGATGACACCCTGCCATCAGAGTCCTTGGACTGAGAAGACTTGACCTCAATCAGAATAAACTGGGAGGCCCCAAAGGATGGGTGACAGAGAGCCTTGGCAGTATATGACATGAGAGAAGGCCAGCAAAGTATACTGGGCATAAATTGTAGTTGGCACTTTAATAATCTTGAAGCCCTTGCTTTGGCAGACTGATAGATTTTTTTCAAAATCAGATGGACATCAGAAAAATATATTTTCTGGACTAGATTTTAATTTAGGGACCAATCAACTGTGGCACTGTCCTTTCTCTCTTAAAGTAAGGTCACCTTCATGTCCTTAGGCTGTGGAATATGTCTCCCAGATATTCAAGTCTCTGAGACACAGTGTAATTCATAGTGTTGTAAATATCTTCAAGTTTGCCAGTTCTTGTGATTTGATTGCAAGTTTCACGGTACTGTGTGATTTGGAAAGGGGAAGAAAGAATAGCAGTGGTTGTGGCTCTTTTTTCTTTGGCTTTCTCAGCTGTGGAACTTGTGAAGTTGTGAGGAGGCATGTTTGGTTGGTGGTTTGGTTTATTTTTTTCCTGCTGGCTAATACCAAAGATTTGTTAAAAATGTCCTGAATGTGAGGGGTTTTTCCTTAAATAAGTAGGACAGGCATGTGCAAAGAAATACATTTCCATTCCTCAGGTTTGGTACCAGGGAGCTTGGTAGATCCATCACGTCTGGCTGTGTCACAAGCCCCCCACAAAGAGCTGTGCTGTTCTTTCATGTTCTAGGACAGATGTCCAGTTGATTGTAGAGATGAATCCAAACTGGGGCTTTCCATCTTCTTACTGCATTTAACCACTGGCATTTGTCTTCCTCATACAACTTGCATTTCAGCTCTGTATCTTGATGAGAACAGGTTAGCCACATTTTCCATTAGTTGCCTTAGATCTTTTTTCCTGGGAACTGTAGCAGAGTCCTCTGCTGCTGTGCATAAAGTTCTCTGTGCTCAGATGTTTGATTTATCCTAGTCCTTAAGCATTAATAATTTCCTTTACTCTCATTTATCATCTCTAGCGAAGTTAGAACTCTTCATGCAGATACAGATTGTTCTAATATTAAAAATAGCAGTAAAAATAAGTCTTGGTGCTTTCACTGTTCTGCAACAGCTTTTTCTGGCTGGAAAAGTATCTTGCACATACATCAGGGAAGTCGGCTAAGCACAGATTTAGGCTGAGTGGAGAATGGATGTGAAATTTGTTAGAGTGAGTCCAGAGGAGGTCACAAAGAAGGTCCAAGGGCTGGAGCATTTCTGCTGTGGAGACAGGCTGAGAGAGCTAGCTTTGTTCAGCCTAGAGAGGAGAAGGCTCCAGGTAACCTTAGAATGTCTTCCAATACCTGAAGGTACCTGAAAGAAAGCTGGAGAGGGATTTTTCAAAGGGATGTAGTGATAGGACAAGGGGGAATGGCCTTAAGCTAAGTGAATATAGGTTTAGATTGGATGTGGGAAAGAGATTCTTCCCTGTGAGGATGGTGAGACACTTGAACAGGTTGCCCAGAGAAGCTGTGGATGCCCCATCCCTGGAATTGTCCAGGGCCAGATTGGATATGGCTTTGAGCAACCTGGGATAAAACATGTCCCTGCTCATAGCAGAGAATTTGGAAGGAGAGGATCTTGAAGGTCTTTCCCTTCCAGCCCAAACCATTCTGTGATTCCATGGTGCACTTGAGACTGTCCTTTATGTTTGACCTTAGACTTTTATAAAACAATGTCAATTTTCCTTTTCACTTAGTCATTAACCTTTAGTAAGAAAGAAAGAGGAGGGGAGGTTAGAAATCCAAATAGGTGATCTCTGCTGTTCTTTTTCAGGTAAGTCTGTGGTATCTTCAAGGTGATCCAATGAGCAAGTGAAGCATCATCCCCTGTGCTTTCTCTCCTTGGTCTCTTTTCTCCCTGCATAAAATGAGATTAAAAAATAAACTCATAAGTACTCTTTCTTTGCTACCTGTATATAGTGTTTCTAAATTTTACTCATCACATGAATTTCTTTCTTCACAACCACTCAGCTGTTGTTTGGTCATTTAATGCAGGATGCCTGTCAGCATTGTGACAGAGCCATCATCCTACACAGCCACTTTAAAACAGTCTTTTTCTGAGAGCAGAACAAGAGGGGTTATTGCTGATGACTTCTCCTTTATCTCAGATTTTATGTATAGATCATGGTGGACATTTTATTTATTTGTTTCTGCAAAACCAAATAATTTCCCAATCTTAAAGACTCACAAAAGCTGTAGAGCTCTGTTATGCATATTAAAAAAAAAAAAAAGGCAGGTTTATTTTGGGCAGGTTTAGGGTGTGTTTAGTCTCACACCCTTGAAATTCTATAAATATTCACAGGCATTTTTCAAATAACATCAGAGCTAATAGATGATATTTAAAGTTACTAAACATTAGATGTGTTATTAAACTGATCTTCTGAAAAATACATTCTTCTTCTCTTGTAATTAATCTCATTAAAAAGTCTTTAGCTGGTATGGAGAAATAATGGATCTTTAATGTTTTGTTTGATATTGAAAGCAAGTTTAATAGCAAGACATTAAAAAGTAGTTTTAATGTGCCACTCAGCAGGCATGGTGATCACTTGCCATTGGTGATGCTTAATCTAAAGGTGATGAAAACTTCAGCTTAGGCCAAAAAGGTGCAGGAGAAATGTGCTGAGGGAGGATGGGGTGGGGAACTTCACACCTGGGGACCAACATCTTCCTGCTGTGAGTAGAACAGCCCCAGTGAGAAGCAGCTCTTACATGTCAATAGTTTGTTGTTCAGGGAAATTACATATCACAGGCTACCTGTGTGTAGTCCTATTTTTTGAAAGATATACACGTATATTCCAAACTTTACTTTTTTATGGTAGTTCTTGTAATTCATGAAAATGCAAAAAATCCATCATCTGAACTATTACTGTTTCAAAAGCAGAAAGTAGACCTCAAAGTTCTTCTGCAAGCCAGGTGAGACTGGCCATTAAAATGTCTCTGAAATATCTTGTAGTCACTGGAAATTGTTCTGGTGGACCTTATTCAGGCAGATGGATCTTACTCTTCTGTGGATCTTGTTCAAAGAACTTCCCTGTCTATTGTGGGAATGGGAATCACCTATGACAAATACCCAGAGACCTGCAGGATCCTGTTGGAAGAAGGCTGGGAGTCAGCCAGCTCCTTAAGAATTTGGTGATGGCAACTTAAAACCTTTCAGGTTAGCCAAAAAAAGAGAGAAGCAAGTAAGTTGTTAAGTAAGAAGCCTTTCATTGAGAGTAGCTTAAAGTTTCATTGGGCTTTAATGACAGAGTAAAAGACCAACTAATTCTGCTTGCATGTATCAGGGTATTGGGCGCCCTCTTACAGGAGAGAAGGGAATGGTGGAAGTTGTATGTTGGGATTTGAATAAGGTCTGTGATTTGGTCACATGTAACATCTTCTCAAGTAAACCAAGGAAGAGTGGTCGAGCTGAGAGGGCAGCTCAAGACATCCCTAAGACATGGGCTGGCCTGTGCCAAGGCTGTCCCCTGCTTGTCTCATAGGCATTCACATGTGGATGATCACCTCATGGGGAGGAGGAGAAGGCTTGGAGAATACAGAGGTGACTTTCTCTGGATTGTTTGGTTTTGAATGTAAGGTAATTCTGTACATAGATGTGGAAGTAGGAGGGAAAAAAAAGCCCACCAAAATGCACAAATATAAAAGGGAATTTGCTGGCTGGGAAGCAGTACCTGAGACAGGAGCTGTAAGTCAGCTGGTAGGAAAGTCTGGTGACAAATATAGCTAAGCACTGAACTGGGGTCCTTGACAAGGCTTTGAATTGTCTTCTTAGGAGACCTGTAAAAACATGGTGATAGGACACTGGCAAACAGCTTTCAACTGCAGGAAGGCAGGTTTAGATTAGATTAAGGAAGAAGCACCTAAAGGGTGGTGAGGGAATGGCACAGGCTTCCCAGGGAGGTTGTGGACTACCCATCCCTGTAGATGTTTAAGGTTGGGCTGGATGAGACTTTGAGCAACATGGTGGAAGATGTCCCTGCCCCTAGCAGAAGTGTTGGACGATGATCTGTAAGATTCCTTCCAACCCAAACCATTGTATGATTCTATGATAATGAGGTGTGCACAAAGGGTCAGGCTGTGTTTGTGGGTACCACCTTTGAGGTGTCCAGTTGAGCTCCTTCCAACTTTCTGCTTGTTCCATTCTCAGATAACACCTTGTAGCCTGGGCTTGTATCAATATCAGCTTGTACTGGGAGAGCACTGGCACTGTGCAAGCTCAGCCCTGCATCTCCATTCCTGCTGAATTCATCTTCCTTAACTTATTTCTTGACAAATGCTATCTGGACATAATTTGCAGTTTAGATAGCTGGGAGTTCAGGTGGAAGAGCCTTTGTATCATCCCTGCTCATTGCTAAAAAGACATGGGGAAATTGGCAAGAAAAAACCTGCTTAATATCAATAAATGGGACTGAAAGTGCAAATTTTCTTGGCTGTGTTATAAGCTGGGTTTGGCAAGTCATACAACTCTTCACTTTAGGTAGCATCTCTGAGGCTCAGTCTGATCTCTCTTGGGAAGTTTTAGAGTAATTAGGAGAAACAGAACCATGTAAGTACTAAATATTATTGTTCACATAAGTTTGTATAACTAAACAAACTTCTTTATTGGTACAAACTGGAACCTCACAGATTGTTTATTGGTACAAACTGGAACCTCACAGAATCATTTCCCATTGCTTCTAAATAAATTGCTACATTACATCATCAACATGTTTGTGAAGAACACACATGAATAGAAATTGCAGGTAAAATGTGTGGGGCCAGGCAGATACCCTGGTCTTGGTGGTGATGCTGAATACTGTGGGCTAAGAAATATTAAGTCACTGTGACAATGCTGAACACTAAGGGATGACTTCCTCTTTCTTGTGGCACAAAATCAATGTATACCATCAAGACTGTATATTGACAGCTTGATTATAAAGGACACTGAATATACTTGACCCTGGAATAGCACCAGAATGGAACAGAACAAGACATTTATACAGCACCAACAAGGGTAGCATGCATTAAATCCTGCTTGCTCTTCTCAGTTACATTAGATATTTTTAAATCTTGTTACCATTACTTTTTCATATCCTTTTGCTTTCCGTTTGCTTTTCTTTAGCTCTTTGGCATTCACGCTTCTTCCACATGTGTAGCTGGCAGTCCAGCTCTGTGACAAAGCTTTTTCATGACACACCTCTCCTTGCTCTCCTGACATATCTTGCTTAGTTTATGGGGGGAAGGCTTTGCCATTTAAGCTGGGTGAGAGCCAAATGTTGCACAAGTTTTGTCCTTTTAATTTCTTGTAGCAGGAGTAAGGTTGATGCTGTGGGGAGGGTGGCAGTGTCTACACTTCAGACTGGGGTTGGCAGCAGCCACAGCAGCAGGGCTGGTGGGGCTCCATCACCCTGCTGAGCAGTAGTTTGTCCCTCCAAGCATAACAGCAAAGCAGCAATCCCCATGGCATGTCTCTCTGCCTTCCTACGTATGTTTTCCATCTTGTTTCAGGTGTTATGTCCTCTCTTAACACCAACTGTGAGTTAACTGGGCAAGAGTGCTGGTTATCCTACCCACTTCCAGCTGGAGTATAAGATGGGGACTAAAATGAAAGACCGTAGTAAACATTATGATTCATTTCATCCTAAAAGGACAAAGTGCTAAAAATGGTAGCAAGAAAAATCTCTGCCTTCTCTATTTTAACTTCAGTTACTAAAAGCATATTAGGCAGTTGCAAATGAGGGAGAAATTAGTCTGCAGGGTAATCGCTAAAAATGGATTTGGCACTACAAAATTTGTGAGAAGTTACAGTTTTCACAGGAGAGTGTAACCTCCTGCTTGTGAGTCACTTCTGTGGCTTTGCTTCCTACCTCATTACTGCCTGACCCTGAGCATTGCAAAACTTGATCTCTCTTTTGCCACAGAATAAACCACAGCGACGTGATCTGCCACCTCTCCTTGACATGTTCTGCTTCCAGTTACTGTTTCCTCTGTCATTTCATTGCTGGTATAGTTCTCATAATACTGTTATCTCTGTTTCATTGTTATTTCCCATATTTTCCTTTGGCAGTGAGCCCAAATTTCAAAGAAATGAAAGCTGTCTCAGCTGTTTGCCCAAGCACAGCAGTCCCACCAGCCTGGCTATCTGATACACCCATCCCAAATGGGATTTTGTTCACCCTTCTCTGCACATCTCTTTCTTCTTACCATCTTCTTTTCAGGAATGACTTATTGATGGGAGAATCTATCCCAAAGTCAAGGAAACACAAGCAGCTATATCATTCCTTTCTTTCCTTTTTCCATTTTTTTCCCTTATTTTGAAGGGCTAACATTTAGAGATACATCATGTTTCTACAGTCAGTAAGCAAAGGTCAATCTGTGCTGTAAACAGAGCTGTGATTGTGGTACAAGTCAGGACACCATCCAAGCCTCAATTACAGCAGCTTGTAACAAAAACGGGAGGTGCAGCAGGATAAATGTCATCTGTGGCTCACCATGTGGCTGAGGATCCAGCATCATGCTGGTACCCGAGGAGCTGGACGAACATTGGTTTAAGCATTGCTGGAGATGCTGCAGATATAGTTGCTTCCCAGTTATTGCCCAAATACCTTCTTTGGTGTCGTGTCATGGTTTGAACGACAGGTGCCTGCTAAGGAGGGCAGGAGACTCCCTTGGAATGGAGAATTTAAACCCCCTCCCTCTGAATTATTATAACTTTAAAATTAAGGGGCTCTCAGGCAAAGACATGGGAATAGGAATAACAGTTCTTTATTAGGGGAACTAAAATGAACAATAAAACAAGAACTCATGCAGTATTACAAAAGAGAAAAAGAAAAAGAAATAAACAAACAAACAAGCAAACAAAACCCACTGACAGATTCAGGATACAACGTGACACCCTGTGGGTCAGGGTGTTGGTGGCAGTGCCATTCCATGGTGGCTGCAGTCCCAGTGGCAGATGTGGCTCTGTTGGAGTGATGCTCCTGTAGAAAAGTGGAGTTTTTCACTGAAGGTCCAGTGGTGACAGATGGGCCTGGTGTTCCTCTGAGAATCCAGTGGAAAGGCTGCCTTGGTGTTCCAACTCCCAGATTTTTATCCAGGTAGGAATGTTTGGCTCCTCCCTCTGGCTGGAGCATTTCCCAGTGGGATGATGGAATTCTATCAGTGAGACTCACTGGCCCATTAGCAGAAGATCTCTCCCTGGAGGGAGGCTGGGTTGTGGAAGAGATAAGAAAACTGTCCCAGCAGGTTTATTGACAGTTGGCCATTGACAGACAATTACACCACAGCCCCCACACCCCAGTTTCATCAGATGGTGATAGAATACACAGTTTTGGTTATGTTTTGCAGTGCAGCCCATGACATTTGGTTTCCCACACACACACCTTTGCAGCAGATCAGGAAGGAAGAGAGCTGTTTTAACTGAGGTGGGTACTCCTCATTCCCCTCCCAGTCTCAAGCTTTCAGGCAGGCACACATTCAGCAGGGAGAAGTTGCCTTCCATGATCTCAGAGACTGTTTCTAGCAAATTTAAGCAGGGTATTAGATTGTTGCTTTACGTTCTTGCAGAGCTGCTAAAGCACAGTGTGGATAAAGTTGAATGCACATCCGTCAGGAGAGAAAACATTATCCCCTTTTTTTTTATTATTTAGAGAATATTGGTGCATACAGATGAGCTTGGCTCTGGCAAGTTACTTAGGGAGAAAAAAACTCAAATCATTGGAATCCACTTACCATGTCATTCTCCCTCTCAGAGTAACTTTCAGTCCTAGGATCTTTGTAGGGAGCAGTTTATATAAATTAGGGAACTGAAACGTGTTGTGTTTATGTGTGTGTTGTGTAGTATCCATCACAAAATGCAGCTGTCTCAGAGAGGGATTTTGCAGTGCTTAAGAGGTGCACCACATCACAAACCAGATGACAGCATGCAGGGAAGAGAACTTATGCAATTAGAAGTACAATTTGCTACAGAGAATAAATCTGGCAAACTCATCCCTGTCAAGTTGTTTATCTGTTTAGCTCAGTTGCATTAACAAAGAGAAGCCTGAACCACTGTCTCCTTTTGTGCTGGGGCTTTCAGCACACTGAGCTAGAAGAAAGTCCCTAAAATTGGTATCTTAGGAGGTTATGGTACAAGACAAGAGGTGGATGAGCAAACAGATGGAGGGAGCACAACTAAGACCTTTGTACTTAGCATAACAAGCCATGGTCACACCATCTGCCTAACTCTTCTAGAGTGTTTTGCAGTCAAATTTTCATGTAAAACATCCCAAATCTTGGGAAGATTGCAGTAAAACCTTTACTGACTGCAAGGAATCAGAACTTTCACTTGAATCACATTTCTGGAATACTGTTACAAAATTACACTTTTGAATGTTTTATCCCTGGGTTTGGTCTAGAAATAATCCATCAAATTGTGATGGGATGCATGCTGTTATTAGAGCTGATTTTCCTGCTCTTGTTTGTTGTTGTAATTTGTGGAGAAAGGCCATAAGTTAAATCTCTAATTCACAAGTTTTAATGTAAATCATATCCCATTACAGTGCATCATAGTGATATAATACAATATGTTAGTTTGCCCTAAGTGGATGTATTTGTCTCTATTTTCTGGCTCAGATAATAGTTGCCATCTGGGTGTGTGTTAATTTTTTGTTGTTGTTTCTTTTAATCATTTGTGTCGCTGCTTGTTTTAAAGCTGAAAATGACTAAAATTTGAAGCTGATTTAGGAAATTGCCTGGAGAATATCAAAAGGAACATCAGACACTTTTAATGCTTCACATTTTTAACCTATTACCAAGAACATTTCAGTAGCCTTGAGGCAAGTTCCTCCCTTCATCCTCCAGTATCTGTCTTTGGATATCCTATAAAATCAGCAGCACTGGGGTTGAGCATGAGGGAGAAGGGCAGAATCCCAAACTTCAAACCCTTTCTTTTATTTGGTCTTAACAAAGATCAGAAGGGCTTGGGTGTCCCCCCACTGCCACATGCAGGATGCAGAGATATGTCCAGCCTAACTCCAAATACAAGTGTTCTTGTTTCTGGCTGCTGTGAGCATTTGTGCTGCAGTCAGTTTTGTCTGAGGAGTCTGTGCATATAGCTGTAACATTCATTATCTGTGTGTTTTTATATGCATGTATTTTGTACATCCTTCAGGCTGTTTTATTCAATCTCTTGCAAATCTCTGTGCCAAGCCAGTAACGACACATCATATGAAGGAATATAGATGCCTAATTTGCACCTAAATTTTATGTTCTGGTGAAGATGTCCCTGTAAAGTTAAGTGCATAAATTTCTTATAAAGCCACTGGGGAGAAACAGTTGCTTTGAAGGCTCCCAAAGAGCGATCTTTTCTACCTGACTTTGACACTTAAGTTGCTCTCAGTAGTGCTGTGATCTTTTCCCTTCTGATGAAATCTCAGGGATTTGAGGCATGATATTTTTTGTCTTGTTCCGCTCTGGTGCAAGGTGACTGTGGTGGTCAAAGATCACAAGGAACACACTGAATTAAATTTGGCCTCTGCTGGGGAACAAAGTGTGTATATTCAGCTTTCTGGTTTGGGGCCCCTAAGGAAATATTTTAGATGTTGATTTGGAGAACATTAATGTAGGCTCCAAACTTGTGCGTGTTTAGATAAGGAGTAGAGATGTATTACAGTATTACATCTGCCTTCTGACTGGTTCCTCATGCATAGGCAGGCACATGGCTGTAAAAATTTTGTGTTTCTGACTGCCTCTGAGCCCTTTATCCAATTTCATTTTACTCACTGCACACAGAGCAAGGGAGAATTTATCTCAACAGCTTTCCCAGACAAAAAAAGTGTAAATCATATTTTCTAATTATTTCTATTCACACATGGAAATCCAAATCACACAGTCTCTAATGATGTTACATGCAATAAAAGGAAGGGCCTTTACCCAAATATTTGACTTTGTGTCATGATTAAAGGCAACAAATAAATGAGAAAAAACAAGGGTTTGGTTAAATGGAAAAGTCATGGCTATTTTCTCTCTTCAAACTGTTTTGATATGATAAACTATGAAAAAAGAAATTACACAGGAGAAAACACTTGAAATTGCTACCGGTATTGTTAAACAGTACCATTTGCTTGAATATCTTACGTTCAGACATCAGTCTTCATCAGAAGCAGTCTTGTGATCAAATCCTCTGAGACTGACTTGAATTTGAGAAGCATCTTCCTTTGCTATAGAATTTTGTTATTTTTAATGTGCCTCTGATGAAGGTTTTTGGTTATAACGAGATTTATCTGGGCCAAATACACATTAGATGTATTTAATAGATACATGATAGATGTGTATACGTCATCACCAAAACAGATCAGCATCCAAACTGGACAAAAGGAAAATAAATTGAAGATTAAATTGCTTGACACATATCCCAAATTAAATTCTTTTGTTTGTTGTACATGCTAGAGTTAAGTATGACTGCCCATGCTTTAGGCTGTCATCTCTTTTGTATTTTACTGTATAAAATGTATCAGATGGAGTGGTGCTGTTTATTCAGAAGTTCAAAGGGTGGGGCACAGAAGCTTCATGTATCTGCATAACAAAGCTGCTATCAAGTGGAACCAGCCATACTCCAACAGAAAAAGTGGCCAAGGGCCTTAAAGGAAATTAAAATGAGCCATAACAATTGGAATTCACACAAGAGCATAAAGGATTTTACGAAGATAAATAATACATGCATTAAAAAGCATTGAACAGGAATTAATGTGATAATGGAGATTATCTCTCAAAAGCAAAAACAAAATCAGAAAATAAAGAATGTTGAGTGAAAAACAAAGCTCTGTGACACCATGCCTATGAAGGCTTCAGAGGGAAGGCCACCTCCAGCCTGGCCTTCTGCCTGTACAGTCTCACAGGACACCATTGTATTTTTCATTACATCTCCCTAAAATGGACTGGTACAAGCTGAGCTGGCTTAGGTTTTAATGCAACAGAAGGAAATGTTCTGGTGCAGCTGTGAGTTTGTGGTTTGGGTTATTCAGTTGGGTTTTGGTTGGTTTGGTTTGGTTGGTTGGTTGGTTGGTTGGTTGGTTGGTTGGTTGGTTGGTTGGTTTGTTTGTATGCCCAAGGCACACAAGACTGAAGAGAATCAGCCCAATCCTTCTCTATATTGGCACTGAACTCATAGGCAGCATGTTTACTCCATAGGCAATATCCATAGGCTGTAATGGAACAAAAGCCATAGAAGTCTGTTGTAACATAGAAACACATTATCAGCGTTCCAGATGGTTGCAATAAGAATTTCCTTAGGTTAGTACATGCTGGTGTTCCCATAAAGGACTTTGCAATGCAATACAGAATGTGAGAAAAGCCATCCCTGACAAAGTCACAACCAATACAAAGAGCTCAGGTCTGCTTTTGAAGACACCCTCCACCACCTCCACCTGGAAGATTATCCAAATGATGTGGGAAGAACTCTGACTCATAGAATCCTTGTGGGCTTGTCCCAAGATCATCTGAAGTCAAAGGGCATGTTTATATTGACTTGATGAGTTTTGGATCAGACACCTTAGCTCCTCACACATGTGACATCCTGCTCCCTAATTGTGTGCACATAAAAGGAGAGAACATAAAAGCTGTCGAATTTCTGTGCCTGTGATTGTCCTCAGTGATGCTTGGTACTCTTTTTCCAGAAGAGCTTCTGCTACCTTCTCACTCCAGGCTGTTTTGATGACTTAACAAGGAAAGCTCCTGCCATCAAACAAAGCTCATCCAAATACACATTTTCCTTTGATGCATCCCAGGTCTCGAACTGAATTTCTTCAAAAGCAATAAACAGAAAAAAAGAGAAAACAATTATCATCTTTGTGTGTAGACATCTGAGCTTCTAAAACAAAGCTTGCTTTCATGTCTTCCAAGTGTTCAAGGCTGGAAGTAGGCTTTTGACCTGATTCTCTAGGGAAACTCCTTCAGAAAATAACTCACTCTTTGATTTCTTGTCAGGGTTTTATTTCATGCCAGTCTTCCTAGACTAATATTATAAAAAGGACAATTTCAGGAAATAGCCTTGAAGCTGTAGAGAGGATGCTAATAGTTCCAGAAATAAAGAAGTTGTGCATGAGTTGGAGAACACAGAATTAGCTGAAAAAAATTAGCATCAGCAGACATTCTGGCTGTGTGTCATGAAGACAGTTTCTTCACACTGGTGGATATGATACACCTTTTGTTCACATTACTTGTTAGAGTGGTTGTCAAATTTATTCCCACCAAGGACAGCCAGAGCCTACATGCTCAGGGATGGGAGTAAACACTTTACAACAATCATTTTCTCACATTGTCATATTATTTTATTTTACTCCTGGAAATATATTTTTCATCCAGTGGATTCCCGGTTGTAAGATGCAGTGGAAATATTTCATGACTGAAAATATTTCATCCTGCTTACTATATTTTATTTTTGAACTTCCTTGAGAAGTGGCTCAATTCTGAAGAATGATGAGCACATTAATGCCCACATTGAAAACTTGGACTGCATGTGTTTTACACCATTTTTTTCATTTTCTCTTTAATGCTGCCTATCATTTACTTGGACACAAGTATTTGTAGATGGCTGACATGGAACTCAGAGCCTTAAGACCTGGCTGTACTACTTAAACCATCTCAGTTCTTCAGTTGGGCATGAAAGGACTGAATCTTTCAGACAGGATCCTTGCATGTTCTTTAGGTGATGACATTGATGCACAAGGAAATATTTGAGTAACGCTACTTCACAAGAAGACAATAAAAAAAAATAACCTAAGTTCTGTTTCACATAAATATTAATATTGCTAAAAATGTTTTGGGGTTCAAAGGAAGAGGTACTGTTTCCACATCAGATGTTCATCCCTCAGTATTCCTTTGCTTCAAGACAGCTCTCTCTTTTTACTCCTCAGACCTATCACGATTTTCCACTGTATTTTATTAGCCCAAAGCCAAACTTACTCACCATTTTTTCCAGTAAAAAGCACTTGGAGATGATTCCTTTCCATGCCAGGCAATGGTGTTCATTAGTAGTCTTTGTTTTCCTTTTACCATTGACTGTCTTTGTAGCCTGTGACACATTTTATTTTCTCATAACCATTTCAGCCAAGACATAAGAAATTTAGTTCCTCCATATATTTGGAGAGTTTGGGGACACAGATGATGTCTGTGACTACCTTCTGAAAGGTGATAGAGTTTGATCCAGTGATCCTAGAATGCATCCTGTACTTAATGATGGACAAAGAATATGGCTTGAAAATACCCTTCTTTCTTTGTCTGATTCATGATGGACAATCCTCCTTGTTCATTGACAGTATGTTCCAGTGGTTAACTAGTGTCAAAACCTTCATCTTATTTCCCCTCTGAATGTACCCTTCTGCAGCTCCCAGCAACTTTAGTCTTTGTCCCCTATGTTAAAGAATTAAAAGGGTTTTCCCATTGTAAGGTAGCATTATGCTTTGATAAAGTCTCCTCTTATCATTTTTATTGTTGGAAGATATGACAGAGAAGATATTTTAGAGTCAGAAACCAAATAATGTAGCCTTTGAGGAAGCCTCTGAGGAAGCCATGAGCTGAATTACATGTAATTGTTTATGCAATGCAATTTCAGGGACATGACAGTCCTTTTAGTGTCATACTGTAAAGATTCTTACTATGCCCTGGAGGAAAACCTGACAGAAGTACGCAAACAAAGTTATTAATCACAAATCTGGGTGGGTTTTTTTCTTTCTTCATATAAAAAAGGTGTCAAAAAAAGCGCAATAAAACTCTTCATTTGTTTCGTTATTCCCCAGGAAAGATGCAAACTGCATCACCCACACAAATCATACCCACGTTTATTGTGGAGGAAAGTGGTATTAAATCCTAAAATGGAGCACAGATAATTATCATGGATAATCCAGCTAGTTCTAATGACAAGTCTACTTAAAAAGGTCTTTTTTCTGACCTAGCAAAACTAAAAATGTTTGTGAGAGAAGAAGGTAAATCCCAGGAATCTTTGTAATGAGAGGAAAGTTTTAATTCTTTTACTTGATGAAGCAGTTTTGAAAGTTTTCACTTAAAACCTCAATATCATTTAACCTCCAGTTTGTTTAAAGAATTATGTGAGACAGAAAGTTTAATGAAAATTAAGCATCTTAAATCCAAGTTAGATCCACACAAACTCTGTCTTACCCTTGTTGACTCACATTGTCTGGCTGTTTGAGGGTTAATACAAGAAGCCTTTAAAAAGCTCAAGTTATAACAATATTTTAATGATCAACTAAAACCACTACTAATTGCAGGTAAAACTCTACCAGTGCTGTCATTTCTTCAGGTCTAAGTCTGGGTGGCAGCTTGTTAAAAAAAAATGCAGTTGGATACTTAGGGGGCTGTTTGGGGTCCTCCTTTTGTCTCTTCTATCCTAAGTGTATGATCAGAGGTGAGTTTCTCTGCTTTCAGTGATGTGTGTGAATTGGGCAGTAGTTTCCATTCCTAATTCACCATGTTCTGTAATGTCTTTGAAATTTTGTTTTGAAAAACTGTATCCTTTGCAATATCATTGCAGTTCCATAAATTCTTAAGCTTGATGCTCTTAAGAGTGCTTGAAAGTTCTCTCACTTGCATTAAAAATATAGATTGTATATATCAAAGTCTCCTGGCTTTATAGATAAAGTACTTTGAAACTTTATATTATTAGCATGGCACACTTGCTTAAAGTACTAAAATAGTCTCTTCAAGTGTAGCTTCTTCTATTAAATCCTTCTGTAGAATTTGTGTAACTTAAAATTTTAATTAGCATGTTTCATAGCCCTGCCAAATATTTAACTCCTCAGTCATATACTCAAGCAATCCCTTAGTTATTAAACAAACAAAATATTGATTACTTGTAACAGAATCTTCCTCCGGTCAAAAAAGCAGATACCTGTTATCATCCAGTTCAAAACAGCATCAAGGTTAAACCACAAGCAAAGTTTAAAGCTGGATAAATTACTTTCTGTTACAGAGTTTGGTTTTTCTACAAAGTTTAGAGGTAGAAAAAAGTTTGAGAAGAGTCTGAACACAGGTAAACAAGGAGGTCATCACCTCTAAAAGAGATAATGAATTGACAGTAATCCAAAAAAACTTCACTTGAAGTTTTCAAATGTAGCATTCTTTTGACATCCTCTTAATTCTTGGTAAGTTTGTAGAAGATATCAGCTTGTCATTTATATCATCATTTATAATAAGATATTTCTTCAGAGGAAAAGCACTGCGGTTTACAATTACATTGTTGTGCAGGAATTAGGTGGGATATTTTTATGGATTGAAATAACTGAGGTTGCTGCATTCTCAATGTACTCAATTAAAGAGTTAATTTGTTGGCAACTTCTAGGATAATCTTATTTTGGATGTGAGGGACAAAATTGTCTTCAGTAGAGTCACAGAGTCACTCTGATTATAGACATCCCTAAGGAAGGATTTTTGCTTGTCTGGCTTAGGAGAGTTTTAGCACCTTATTAAATTTAAGTTTACAGTTTCAAGTCTCACAGTGGATATTTTATATGTGACAAGAAAATTTTTACTATGTTTAGAGTACTTGGGAGTTTCAGGGGATGTCTGTGTCAAAACACAGAGCAGTAACCAAGTTTCTTGAACTTTTACTGTCCTTTCTTCCCTTTTACTGCTTACTCCCAATTCACTTTATTCACTGGAGGTTCTAATTCTTCACAAATTGCTGTATTGGAATCTAATTCCCTCATATTGCTGTGCTTCGAGAGTCTTTACGTTGATGAACAAAATTAGTCTTTTTAGCAAGTAATTACTTAAATTACCTTAATTATATAATAATGTAAGGTCAGCAACAAAATTATATATACTTTAGCTGAATTGTTATAATGCTGATGACATTAAGTGCCAAGCACTAGCTTCCATCCTGTCTCTCCGAAAGCCAAGGTTTTGTACAATCCCACTGCAGTTTGTTCAGTATAATTTAGTTTGAGGTGTTTATCATAGTGGAGATGGCCAAAAAGGTATTTGAGATAATTAGTTAAGTGATTTTATAATTGCTGAAACATCTGTTGGAATTAATTCTGGCAAGGTAGCCATTTTATTGAAATAAAAAATATTCTCATAGTACTTCTGGCAAAATAGCTCCCTTGGAGTCATTGAAATGGCTGTGGGGAAGAATTTGGGGCATTAAATTAGTCTTTGGGTGCACACTGCATAAACTGCCTGCCCTTTTGTCCTTCCAGCTTAGGAAGGCATAGCCAGGCTCAGTGCAGAAAGCTGCTCATATTAAAACCCTTTCAGCTTCTTCAGCACTGGGTTTCCTTTGCAGAGTCTGAACAGTTCTTGTGTTCATAGGGTGTTCTCCTTGTGCCTTCCCTGACATCAAATGTGCCAACACCTCAGCCTTTTCACTTCTTAGGGCTCTAATGAGAATCCACAGATCTGTTTGTTCCAGGGTTTTGTTTTTTGTCACTTCAGACAGCTGTAAGCCTACATATCCTCTTTCAGAATCCACAAATGAAGACGAACTTCTACAAACACAGCTATTATTTAGACCTTTTTTAGAATTTAACAGCAGCTAATATTTTGAGAGCTTTCATTTTGGAAAATGACAGTGATGCTGCAGTTGAGTATCTGTGGTAGGAAAAAACAGTCTCATGGTAAAAATTGTGGGTAGAGACTAAAGCGTGTAAATGTATTTCTTTAGTAAGTTCAAGTGGCATATTTGCCATTAAGTTAAGCAGTGTCAGTGAACAGACACTACCTGGGTCCATTGCACCCAGTAATGCTCAGTTGTCTCAGTGGTTCTTGGTGCAGTTTTGCCTTGGCCCAACTGAAAATGTGATTTATGCACAAAAAAATCCCCAAGAGATGGTGAGTTGCAAAAAAGTAGTCAAGCAAAGTGTCAAAAAATAGCATTGTTAATGTTCTGAAATTTCCCATAAATATACTGGCAAAATGGGGCAGTCAATGGACACTGATATTAAAGACAGGGAAGAAGAAAAGAGCTCAGGAGATGGATGGCAAGGTAGGAAGAGCATCTGGAAATGTGTAGTGGTGATGGAGAGGAGGATGGGATGTCAGTGTATAGTTTGTATTTACAGTCATTAAGATTAAAAGAATTTATGTAGTTCAATAGTGCAGAGCTAGCATTAGCATTCGTTTTTACCTTTTAGAACAAACAAGTTTAGTAAGGACTGGTTACTTCAAAGCTAACTTAAAGGTATTTATGAACTTGTCATGTATCTGAAGTTTTCTCACCTCCATGAGAAAACAAGAGAATTTTTAGCTCCAGGTCATTTTCTGGAAGAGTGGAGGGATGGCAGGGCAACTGGTCGGTTGTCTACAGGGAGCAAGACCTGCTATAACGCAGCTTACTGTTTTAAATGGGATGAAAAGTGTTTGATGGAAGAGGTGTGAAAGGCATTCAAAGAAACATCCCAGGGTACTTCTTCTGAAGTGCTGAATATTTTCTCTTTCTGCATCACAGTCATCACTGCTGAGCAAGACACCCATGTTCCTCCATAGCTTTCTTCAGAGGGGGTAAAAAAAAAAGATAACACACAAAAAGACACTGGAAATAAGGACTTTCCTTTCCTCTTTTAAAATGTGTTAAGATTTATTTTTCCATTGATATGTGTGGATGATCTTATTTCAAAGTCACTTTGAAATTTTGGAGAAAAAGGAGGCTCAGGGGGGATCTTATCTACAACTCCCTAAAAGGAGGTCATAGCCAGGTGTGGGTTGGTGTTTTCTCCCAGGTAAGAAGCAACAGGATGAGAGGAAATGGCCTCGAGTTGCACCAGAGAAGGTAAAGATCAGGTATTAGGAAAAAAAATTTCTTCACTTAAGGCATGGTCAGGGATTGGGGTAGGCTGCCCATGGAAGCAGTGAAATCATCATCCCTGGGAATGTTCAAAAAGTGCTTGGATAAGTCACTTGGGGATGTGTTTTAGTGGTAAACACAGCTGGGTTAACTGTCTTCTTCAACCTTAGTGATTGTATGACTTCAGGGAGTGTATGATGGATGAAAATCTCATTCCAAATGAAAAGGACTTTTAAGTTTTAAAAAAATCGAAAGAAATGTTAAATGTTATTGCAACCAACAGTTTGTTTCTCACCATTTTTATTGGTATCATTTTTATAGTAGAGAAAAATTTTTAGTGGCAAATCTTGTGGCTTATGACATAACTAAAGCCATTTAGAAGTTTATTCTTCTGTCACTAAACTTTCATCTGTCAGAATTTGTGTCGAAACACAAACATGGACATCTGGAACGTTGAAGCTTGTGAAAAAATCTCACCATTTAGCTGGAGGCAGAGCATACAGTTAAACTTGTTGAACCAAAGTTTACAGTAGGCAATCAGCATCACCTCCCTGCCTGTAAGAAGTCATTTGTTGGTGTTAAATTAAAAAAGTCAAGTAGAAAATACTAGGTACTGTTAAGGCTTTGCAGCTAGTCACTATTATTTGTGCCTGTAAATCCTTTTGTTTCCAGAGAAAAAAATGGCAGTTGGCAAAAGCAATAGAGGCAGCACAATTGTTGGGTTTAATGTTGAGAAATTGGTCAGGAATTAATGTTTAGGTAGTTGAAAGTTTGTAAGTGACAAAAAAAGGAGTATCTGCTATAGAAAAGGGTAGCTTATCAGGGTACATTTGTGTGTATATAAACAGATGTGTGTGCAGAAACACAGTGGCAAACAACATTGGAAACCAAAAGGTGTCTCCTCTTGAAAGGAGTAGGGGAGCCTTCAGTTAGATTGTGGAGCATCCAAACTCATTAAAGATCGGGTAAGGTCACCTAAACTCATCCCTGTCATTCACAGCTATCAATTACCTTGTTTTAAAGAGCCTGTTATGCATTTTTTTCCTGTTCTGCTTTCAGAACTCCATCCTGGCCCTGCTTTACCCAAGAGTCCCACAGAGGCTGCACCTTAGCAGTGCCAAAGGAATGGCACAGTAGGGATGAAAAACATGAGGCATGTTTATGCCTTAGAGCCCACATTTCCCATGGTGTAGGTGTGACCAGGTTTTGCAGGGCTTTCACCAAATTACCTCATATACAAGTGATTTGCTGAAAGATACATATCCCATAGTGCGTATTTCTGTTCAGCAGACAGTGGGTAAATAGTGCCTTTCCTTAGATGTAAACACCAGTAGTTTAGTCTCTGTATATGCTGTTGCCTTCTCAGAAATCAGGGAGCTCATCAAGGCCAGACTAATCTCAGATTTTGCCCAAGAAATTCTCACACAAGGATGTACTCTCAGTGCACGAATAGCAGAGCAACTGGCACTACATCCGCGAAAGGTCTGCTGTCAGGTCATCCTGGCTCCATTCCTAATGCCAGAGTTTGGAGAACTAGATTAGTATCCACGGTAGAAGAGCACTGGACCAGACAAGGAGAGAGCAGTGACAGTCACTGTGACCTAAGCAAGGCTTTTGACAAGTCTCCCATAGTACCCTTGCATGCAAATTGTGGCTGTTATTTCCATATTTTGGGTAGTTATATTGTAAGGTGGGGGAAAAATTAACTTGAGTATAAGTCTTGAATGTTTGTGACCATGACATGAAGTTGGTCCTTAGGGGTCTGGCAGAGGCAGACTCTTCTCAGGGCAGCACTGCAGGAGGAGAAGAGGCAACAGTCATAAGGTGCAGCAAGGGAAATTTCAGCTAGATACTTAAAACAAAATGAGGTGTTCAAATACTGAAGCAGGCTACCTAAAGCAGGTGTAGCACTTCCATCCTTGGAGATGTTTTAGACTCCACTGGGCAAAATCCTGAACAACCTGGTCTTTCTTTGGGGTTGGCCCTGCTTTGAGCAGGACGTTAGACCAAAGAGCCTTAAAGTGACCCTTCCATCTTAAATTGTGCTGTAATTTTATAAACCACAGGACAAAAATTACGTTTAAGAACACCTCCAGTAGCCCAGCTCCTTATTTCCATGTAAAACACTTCACACTGACTTCGGGGCAGAGCAGGATCTCTTTTAAAGTATCTTCTGCTCTTTTGTGTCCAGGGCCACAGTCCCTGCAGATACCTTCTTGCAGAAAATTGTGCGGCTCTAATGGACTTCCCAGCAGTGCAGGGGGTGGGTGTTGAACCAAGGACACATGGAGCAGCATTCCAGGGTAGCTTATTAAGTACCATGTCCATAAGACAACCTGAGTGCTTAGAGCCTTCTACTCACAAATGAGGTCTGAGATCTTTGGTTGCCCTTTCTCTCCACTGTGCACTTTATTTGGCACATAACAAGGTAGTGTGAGCTTGATGGTACTGAGACAGCTGGAGGGCAGGAGGAGATGCTGATGGGTGAGGTATCTTTCCTGCTGTCCTTCTATATAAAAAGTTAACATTTAATTGTTGCAACTGCTTTTACTGCAGGCTCTGATGCTGGACAATTACCTTATCAATTTCTAACCTTGTACCCTGACCTTGAGGGTCAGATCTATACTTGGTAGAGGTGCTGCATTCACTAGGTTTCTACTAGGGATTGGCTTGACCTGAGCTATGCTCTGCTGTTGTCTAGTAGCAAAGCTTAAAATATATGGAACTGCTGTGCAGTGCAACTGCTGCACAGAGGATTACAGTGGTTTCAGTGTATCCTGCTTTTGCTGAAGGCCGCCTCTCACCAGGCCAAACAATAGTTTAATGGCAGAGCCAATTTCAAATGTTTTGTTTTAAAGGTACCTGAATTCATCCATTCTTTTTGAAGCTGTGACCTTTTATTTACTCCAAAAGCCAGTTGGAGAAGGGGAAGATCATAGAATCATAAAATGATTTGGGATGGAAGGCGCCTTAAAGAATATCTAGTTCTGACCCCCCTGCTGTGGGCAGGGACACCTTCTACTAGATCAGGTTGCTCTGATCCCCACCCAACCTAGCCTTGAACACTTCCCAGGATGGGGCGGCCACAGCTTCTCTGGGCAGCCTGGTCCAGTGTCTCACTGTCCTCACAGGGAAGAATTTCTTCCTAATTTCTAATTTAAATCTCTCTGGTTTTAGTTTAAAGCCATTTACCCTAGTCCTACCACTATCTGCCTGTGTCTTCACACAGAAAGTGTGGCAAAGATTTTAAGGGACTGTTAGACAGCCCCTGGAGATAGAAATTGAATGGTATTTTCATAATTATTCCACAGACTAGTCTGCATGACGTCAGTCTAATTCATGCAAGGTCATTACAGTAGATCTTCGTATGTGAGTAGAAAGAGGGAACAAGATCCTGGGGGGAGAAAAAACCTGTTGTATGTCTGATTTTGGTATAAAGTACAAACAGAATCATAAATAAATGGTTAGGTTCTGTTTTGAGAAGTTGGGGTGAAGTAAGGTGGAAGGCACATTTAGAAAACACCACATTTTCATAGGCCATTGAAATGTTGTTTGATACAGATTATCTGTGAAGCTACAATTTGATGATAACCAGCACAGCAATAGAAGTGTGTAATAAATAATAAACAAAATATAGAATGCTTGGTATAATTGAAACAGCCAAACATTTATGACCCAAACTTTGGTTAATGCCTCTGCCTCTTCTGAGGGGAACAGTGAGGATTGCTACCTATTTCTAAATGCAGATATTCTGCAGAGTGATTTCTTTTTGCCTGCTCCCCCCCAACACTTCTCATTGCATCTCTTATTCCTCTTGAATGACTATATTGCATTTTGTACAATAAATGGCATTTGAGTGTGTATTGGAAATGACCAGGATTGGTATTAGAAATTAAATAAAATATTACCTTTTTTTTTTTCCTTTTTGTAAATTGCTCCAATGGTAGCAAATTAACAGTAAATTGATAGAGAATGGTAAGCGCAGATCCTTTAAATCATAGTGAAGTTTTTGGCATTCAAGCTAGAAGTGTCTCAATTTAACACATCATTGGTTTGTATTATTAGAAATTTCATTGGTTTGTGGAGCGTATGATGGTTATGCTCTAAAATTGAAAGTACATAGACTCAGGACTTCCACAGGAGGCTGAGCTCTCACGCAGTTACTGATCAGTGTGCAGCAACTGCCATGGCTTGTTAATAAGCACAGGCAAGTCACCATTAAAACCCTACTTGCCACTGTATAGAAAGATTTTTAACAGTACTTATTTTCTTGTTTATAGTTCCATATCAATCATGAAATGGGAACTGAGAGACCAGTAAATGTCATTTGCCACTTTTCAAGTGGCATGAATTTATCATCTTCATTGCATTTCATCACATTCATCTGTTTCCTTCCAAACGGGAGTAGAGGATTAGAGTGAAAATGTGTCTTGAATCATTAAAAGAAACTCTCCTTAAGATAGTAAGCTAAATTAAGCTAGCAAACTTGTTTCAGTAATACTTAGTCAGTGTGATCCAAACTCTTGTACTGTTTTAAGCCGGGTTCCCTGATAATTATCCTAGGACCCCCTTGTAATAGCGGAGATATTAGGGTTAAATAGTAAAATATTTTTAGATGGTTGCTAAACTTTAAGAGGGTCTTTATTTGCCAATTTTTATGGCTGCCTTTTCCACGGTATATTTGGTGGGCACTTAACATGGGTTTATTATGTCTATAAAGTCCTAGCACGATATATATTCCTTGTCATGTGCAGGCTGTGTTAAATGTGCCTTCTGTCACGATCGTGAGGCTGGTTTTATTCAGATGGTGGTTTTCCCATCTGTGGGGAATGAGAATTACTCCACTTTTGTGTGCTGCTAGGAGGTAATTACTTGGGACAAGGTGTTTGCCTTTTCCCTCAGTGTGGTGGACTCGTCTGTTGTCTACCTTTTGCTCTTAAGGTCTGATGTTCTTCATGGTTCCTTGCTAAATAAAAATTGCTAAAATGCTTGTGCTGACGTAGCAGAAGAAGCTGATGTGTCTGAAGCACCAGTGGTTTCTCTGGCTTGTCCCAGTGGTGCCCCACTGGCAGGGCAAAGCAGCATGGGCTCTGCTGGGGATGTGCCTGGTGACATGGCAGCTTGGATAGGTGATGCTAAATTGGAATGCTCTGTGGTCCTGAAGCACCATGGGCATGACATATCACCAGGCTGGATAAGGACACTCTTGGGCCTTTATCAGGTAATTGCAGGTCTTAGTCAAAGGATGGAAGAGTGTTTGCAAAACACTTGGGAAACCAAGTAGCAGAGGGGATGCCAGATTACCTCTTTATCATATCTGAAAGCTCCCAAGAAGAGCATAGTGGGAGCAGTCAGAAAGTTGGGCCTGCTCTGCAGGTTGTAAATTAAATAGTCTCATTTAATCTATTCCATGTGCTAAAATACCTCCACAGTTGAGATTGGTGAAATCAGGCCCTAGTATAGGCAGGCAATTCTTTAAGAGGTGCAAATCCTATCACAGTCATGCAGATCTATTTGGTCAAGGATGCTGTGATTCAGGACATGGCTCCTTTAGCACAAAGGATATTTGCACCATCTAAACTCTCATTGAGACATTGCTCTGCAAAGCCTTTTTTTTAATGGAGCCAGAACTGGGATCTGAATGAGTTGTACTTGAAAGCAATTGTCTCTCTCATTTTAATTAATCAGTACTGGTTGAATACTACTGGTTGAATAATGTATTTAATGAATAATGCTGTTGTCCATCAAATAAATTATTCAATTAATCTTTCTTTTTTGCATTAGCTAAACACTTATATAGAAGTTTGCAAATATCCGTTGAACAATCTATTAGAATGATGCATTGCTTTTCAAATATACGATACAACAAATAATTTTATCTAGTATTCAGCCAAGTTTTCCCTTAATTAAAATTTGCATGTATATAACAACTGTGCCTGAAGAATCACAAAGACTTTAGGTAGTAGCAGACATGAGGTGGAGAGGTGTTTCTGTTATTTTGGGTTATTTATGTTTTTTAGTTGCTGTGATGCTGTGGTATTGTGTTCTAGGAGTGCATCAATGATGGCAAGAGTTCTGAAGACTCTCTTCTTCTTTTTTTTTTTTATTTTTTTATTTGCTTGTTTGTGGGTTTGGTTTGTTTTTAATAGAGTTACTTTTAGTCTGATCTCCAAATAAATTACATACATTTTACCAGTGAAGTGCAGCCGCCCTTGCAGGAGAAGTGGCTGGCAGTCAGTTGTACAAGGGTGGAGAATGAAGAAACAGACTAAGGAGAAGAACCAATTCCACCACAGATGGCAGATTCTATCATGCAGAGAGCTCTCACTCCTATCAAACAGCTCAAGGAGTCCATCTCAGGAGGGCTGACTGCTCCTCTGGGGGTCCTTAACTGTGGGTGGCTGAGGACCCAGCCTCCAGAACTAATATTACTAATATTACTAATATTACTAATATTACTAATATTACTAATATTACTAATATTACTAATATTACTATAATTATACCAGTAATGTGCACAGGCACAGCAGGTACCTGGACAATAACAAAGAGATTTGGTTAAAGCACAAGTAGGGTGATGGCTGACCACTGCTTCCTTTGGACATCAACACCAAATCTTGTGAGCATACACAGATATTGGGGCTGGGAGGCAAAAGGGAATGTGCCCAAACCCCCTGTCCAGCTTGCATCCCCTGTCTCATTTCTGCAGACATTCCAATGCACACATGTCCCCTTTTTGGAGGTGACAAGCTCTCCAAGTCTGGCTTTCAAAGGCTTTTAGGTGTCTCTGGATTTTCAAGCTTCAGGTTTGGCCACCCACCCTAACTCCATCTTTGTGGACTTGGGCAAAAATCGAGAGCCTTCTCTGCCTCGGCAATTATGGAAATCCCTGCAGTGCCTTCCTGTGTTACTAAAGACAGCTGACTACCCCTGAAGCGTGGCCCTAGGAGGCATGGCTAGCTGTGGTGGTCAGCCTGCATGGTTCCAGATGCTCTGGGAGGTGAGTGTCCTGTCTCTGAGGAGGGTCTCAGGCAGTGGGAGGCTTTCGCTGTGGAAGAGTGGAGCAGTGGTGCACAGGATGGACCACTGGGCATTTTACACTAAAATTCACTTAAATAAAGGATGGAAAGCCAGTCCTGTTTTGATTTAGAAGAGGAAGGAAGTTCTTTACCCTTGCAATTACATTTTTCTTTAGCTTCCAGTTAGCAAAATTAAAGAACAGTTTAGAGTTTTAGAGGATCTCCATGAAGTATGAAATAACCCAGTCACTTCATTTGGGGACTTTGAAGACAGTCAGAGAACTACGATTGAGGCCATTAAGGTCATCAGGTTTTCAAATCAAATCCAGTAGGTTTTGATGTTTAGCAGCTTGGTAAAGAATGCTTTTTAAAGGGGGAAAAAAAAAGGGGGAAAAACGTAATTTATTCTGGAATTTAAGTCCTGGTCTTTATTGCTAACCCTTGGGAATGGTTTTACAACAGCTCACGATCTCTCTAGTTTTGAGTGTCTCTCAAAATGATGTAGGCTCTTGATCTAGTCAACTTTCCTGTATCTTTATATTTAAGTTGCCCATCTTATGATGGTGGATTTAATTTAATGCAAAAGGAATTGTGTCTAGGTGACATGATCAGACTGTGTTATGCAAACTCTTACATTATGACATTCCTCTCACACTAACTAAAGGCTTTGTTGCAACATATTAATATAGAAAGGGTTATTTGTTTTGCTAGTAATAAAGGCTGTATATTTGCTGTTTAGAAGTAGTAATAGCGTTGACTTTTACACAACCTTGGGGAGAAAGTTGCATTTTATATTTATTTTTGAAGAGTTAAAAATTTAAAATGCATCTTGTGTATGTTCAGCTGAGACGAGAGCGAAGGAGAGTACATACAAATTCCATCAAATACAATTAGCATAATCAGAGGCTGGATGAGAGCCCCAAATGATTGCACAAGGGGAAAAAAAGTAGTTCCTGGGATCTTGGTACATTGCCTGAAGCTGAAAGGGACACAAAGCAGTAGGAACTATTTTTACCCAAGGGCAATTTTTGCTTATACTGCCCTTGCAAGCAGTTTTTATTTTATTATTTTTATAGATTCTTCTTCTGCCTTAAATTTGTATACTGAATTATCCATGAGGATAAATGTCAGGGTGGATTAAGATTAAATTAGGAACTAGATACTTCAAAACAAAAAATATCCCTCCTTCCTATGTACTCCCTTTAGTTTAGTCTAAGGTTTTTTGCAGGGGGAGGAAGTTGGCTTTTTTCCCTGTAGATGCACTAGGCTGCAGCTACATAGACTGTATTTTCCTTTGAATCTTTTTACATTAAGTTTTTCTGCACACATAATTTTACTTCCAATATCCCATCTTCTTTGGTTTAGGTCATCATTCTCTTCATAGAGTTCCTGAATTTCTTTCTTCTGCTTGTAATGTAGCTGGATGATGTTCTTTGTCATTTTTTTTTTTCCCCTTTTTCCCTCTGGTTCTGCTGCAGTGCACACCAGGGCATAGTCAGAGAGTTTACAATGGCTCCTACCATCCAGAGAGTGATGAGTAATTTAGACCACTTGTTATCCAGGGCTGCCAGACTACAGCTTCTAACAGAGCCGACGGAGAGAAGTAGGCATGACACCAAAATTAAGTACCTGCATTACACTGTTTAGCTGCTGCCCCTAGATCTTACCAAGTTAGTTATAATAACCCTATTGATGTTAGTGGATGAAAGCTCAGCGTTAAAAAATGTTGTACACAGAGGCTTTGCCTATCTGCAAGACAGTCTTTTCCCTCCCTGCTTCTTTTTTTCCTGAACTGATGCTTTTTTTTCTGTCACTTTGTGTTTCATCTCTTGTTTTCTCATCATCTGCTCACCTCCTTTCCACTCCCTCTGACACATGCAAATGCTCCGGAATGCATTCAAGCACTCGTACTTTATTAGTCTTTCTCAGATGCAGACTTTTCTGGTTTTTATTTTTTTCTGGGCTCGTTTTGTTTTGCATTCTTTTTACATTTTAATGCAAAATATGTTTAAGGGTGTCTATTTAAAACTGCAGTTGTTTAAACTCTCCAAATGGTCCCTTTCGGAAGGCAGAGGAGTGCAGAGAATGCAGACTAAGGTGACTGATGATGACTTGTATGTAGCACACCTTCGTTTGCCCACAAAACTTGTGTTTGCAGCATTGATCTGACCAGTTTCTGGCTCAGAGCAGCTTTCAACAGCTGCTTAGTCTTTAAAATACTTTTTAAATTGTTAAACCCCTGTGCTTTCTCTTACTTTGTGCATTCAGAGATCTTCCCCAAGAAAAATTCCAATGGGCAGGAGTTGGTCAGTTGAGCACTACCAACTTTTTTTGAGAAGCAAGATTGCAAGCACATACAGGTGGAAATAGAGCTCTCTTCCCATCAGGGAAACACTTGTTTTCTGAATATAGGAAAGATTTGGGGAGGTTTTTAGATACACCATTCTTTCTCTTTGGTACTCTTCCAGTTCAGATAATGCTACTGATGTCCCTGGGCTTACAGCTCGAGGTAAGATGCTGTGCTGGGTGTGTAACAACTTTTCCAGACATGGAAATGTCACAAGTTTAAAACCTCCTATTTTTTATGCCCTATACAGCTGTAAACAAGAATGTAATTCCACTGAGAAAGGCAGGATTTTAGTTTGCCGGTGGAGTTAGCTCTCCTGGCTAGTTCTGAAAGGGCTTGAACTCCCTCAAGCTTGGTATTGAAAAGCTGTATACAGTCACATTTTATAGCTATTTTACTTTTATTAGTGAAATTTAAAAAAAGAAAAAAAGAAAACAAATACGAAACCTACCTAGTTCAACCTTTGGTAAATAATTTCAGTGTACAAATTTACTCATGAAAGAGAAGGAAATTAAAATATGTCTCTAGATAACTAGTTCCAGAGGCAAATAAATAATATTTAAATAACAACAACAAGAGTATCTTACACTTTTCACCTCTTTAAGAATCACAAAGCTTTTTAGGAAGCAACTGCTGTATAAAATGTGAACAGGGAAAGCTGTTTCCATGTGTCCAACTTGGTGCTGAATGTGGCCATGATGCAGTGAAACAGCGTGGGGCTGGATGAAAGGGCTCCTGCATCTCCTCAAAGCAAGAGGGGAATATTAGGCAGGCAGAAATGTAATTACTGGAGTTGAAACTGGGCCAAGACAATGGGACTGACAACACATTCTTGGGAAATGTGCTCTTTGATCATAAATATCTGTGAAGCGAGCTTGCCAACCATATTGATTTTGGCAGTGGGTTATCACTGACAGCCAGGATCTGCTGCCCTCCTGCTTAAAGCAGTGCCCTAATAGGTTTTTGTACAAGCAGCCAGGGCATACGTGGAGAACAATTCCCAGGATACATTCACCCCATCACAGGTTCCCTGAGTTTGTTGGGTTGGCCCCTGGAGGAGTCTTGTACAGTTGTTCAGTGCCAGGACAGCAAGTCCTACACGTTTGGGAAGTTCTGGCCCCACGGAGACCAGGTACAGGTGCTCTGTGGAATGTCCAACCCACTGGCATCAGCAGCTCTGTGCAGGTGCCCATCCTTATTCTGAGGCTGATCTGGCTCTGCTCCCTTTCCATCATGAGCTTTGACCAGAATGAAACGTGAGCAGAGCCTGACCTGCATGACAGCTTCTTTCCTTCAAACTCTGAATTTGGGAGAGAGTTGCTGGCTTTACCAAATGTAAGACCAGGGTTTCAATATGCAACACATTAGGCAGTGATACTTAACAAGCTGCTGGTACTTTTGTTCTTAAATGAAATTGAATATAGCTATGAGGAGGCTGTTGGTTAAAATAAGGGGATAAAACTTGAGAAAGTGCTAAATAATACCTGCACATCATCCAAATGATCTTTGTATGTGAAATGCATAGGGATTGTGCCCTGATCCTCAACTGATAATTCAAGTCCTACTGTAATACAAATAATAATCAGATATTTAGGATAGATCAGAATTTACTTTTGGATCCATTAGCATTTCTGTTAAATCTGACAAACGATTTAGAAAATCTATATGAATTCAAAGAGCCTGCTCATCATATTTTGTGACAGCTGGGTGAATACTTGACATCTTTGTGCTCTTAAAAGAACATATGCAAAGACTCAATTTAATTTGTAGGGTTGAGGGAATTTATTTGCCTAATTTTGAGCCCACTAGCACATGATGGATTTGAAAGTTCAGTTCTAACAGGAGTATAATTGGATTCTCATTTCACTTAGGAGAGAGCATGATAGAAAGGGTGAAGAGAGAGATAGAGACATGAGGAAAATAAAGTAAGAAAATGAAACTGAGAATACTCTTGGAAAAAATTGCGATGAGATTGAAAAAAGAATGTAGCAATGCACAGTGTGAGAAAAAGCCCGTACATACAAATAAATTACTTTTTAAGGGGACAGAAGAGACAAAATAATACATTCTTAATCATAGTGCCAAATGTCTTTTGGCTGAGAAGAGCTGATGCTTTAAAATTTACTCTCTGTCATAGCTGAAAACAAAGACAAAATATTAAGTCTCTAAGTTGTGGGAAAGGAGAGATGGATGTTTCTCTAAATACTTCCTCGATCTCAGTAAGTAAAGCAGCCCATCAAATGTTCAGTCTTGCATGGACAGGCCTTCAGCATGCACACCTGGTGCAAACAGTGAGCTGCTGGAAAGGACACATGGCCATGGCCATACAAACCAGATCCCATGGGTGAATATCTCTTGCTGAGCAGCAGTTACTGCCTCATGTCTCCTGTGGTTTCATTCGGGATGAAGACCATCTCGCTCCAGAGGTCAGCTACCACAACACTCAGTTTGGTCTGTTCCCTGCACACAAGGAAAGTCACAAGTGCCAAAGTCCTTTCAGATGACAGGATGGGCGTGGTGTCTGCTGGCAGTTACCTACAGAACATACCTAGAGGTGGAAGTGTCACTGTACCATGTGATAGTGAAGGAGTCTTCCCATACAGTTCTGGAATACTTTCAGGAGAAACAAAGATTTGGATTTGTTGATTTGGATCTGACTTGCTTACACAAGCTTTGTCTTTTGTTCAGACTACAGCAGCTCCTTTTCTTAACCATTTTTCAACACTGGATAAACCCTCTGCCTTGGCCCCTGATGTGCACAATGGAATCAGTGGCAGTGTAGATTTCTTCTGTCTCTGTGCTGCTGGGGACTGCTGCCATGTGAGCAGCACATCCAGTCCAGTATCCTTCCTCATCCTGTGCAGTATGTGGGGCCAGGATTCACAAGCAGGACAGTGTGCCAGCATTCTAAAGTAGCTTTATTAACAGTCCTTAGGGAATACCTCTCCATATCCCTCATTTATCTTTTAAATGAATCTCTTAGCGGGAAAAGAGGCAGGAATTGAGTTTGGTTTCAGTCTAACTCAGCATTTATATTTTCCGAATTACTTCCGAACAATCTGACTCCCGATGTCCCCAGCCTTTCTTTTGCCTCACATCAGACACAAAGCCCCTTTGCAGCTGGTCACTGATGGGTCCAGTTGAACCAGCGTGAGCCCAAGGCATTTGAAGGTAAATCTCTGTTCAGTGCTGTAGGACCTTGTCAACTGCTCAAGGTTTAGCTTAGTACACAGCAAATAGAAGTACTTCTCCTGTGATACCTGTATTTACTTTCATTTTTAGGTAAGAACTACATTTTCAGCTGTATCACTGGCAACTTTCATTAACGCTCCTTGTTGAACAGTAGCTTTTTCATCTTTGTGCTTTACTAACGTTGTAGAATTAAATGGGTTTTTCTGTCTTTTTGATTGTGTCCTGATAGTCTGTCACCTTTTGATCTCTGTATAGTGCACATAGACTGGAAACTCCTTGAGGTACAGACTCCTGGGGAAGGAGGGTGTATGGGGTGTATTTTCTTTAGAAGGTACCTACTGTGGCAGCGCCCCACAGACTGTGGTACTGTGAAATAATAGTAATAGCATTATCTTTTTTTTTTTTTTCTTCCACATTCCCTCTGTAATACCTAGAAAACTCAATTTTGTTTAAAGTTTATTGAGAACTCTAGGAAGAGAGGGAAATGGCAACCTACAGACACAGCAAATGGCTGAAGTTCTAATACATTTCTGACTTTATACTTTATACAGCAACTTCTCATTAATCCGATCATTGGTTAATTTAATCCTGTTTCCTTTGATTGGATCCCTTGGAACCAAATAATTTGTATTGTGTTTTAGTCTGGTATTTCTGATCATTGTCTTTGTTAATTTGATCAGGATTGATTGAGCCAGTCATTGAAAATAAATCATATAATTAATCAAATGCAGCATTAGAAGAGCAGGCCCTCAGTGAGTCTGTTAGATTTTACCTTTTGTTTTTCTTCCCCAGTATATGAAGCTTGGACTACTTTTAGAAAAAAAAAGATGAACCTTTTTATAGTGCCCACAGCTCAGCAGTAGAAGGGGAAAGAGGTACAGCTACATCTATGTATATATGCTTATTTAATTGTAGAATAGAATAGAATAGAATAGAATAGAATAGAATAGAATAGAATAGAATAGATAGAATAGAATAGAATAGAATAGAATAGAATAGAATAGAATAGAATAGAAGTAGTTCAGTGGGAAGGGACCTACAGTTATCATTCAGTCCAACTTTATATCTCCTCTCAAAGCATCTCAATGTCACAAATTCTGTGACACTTTCTAAGAAAGCATGTTTGGTGAAAGATTTTGCTTAATGGCTCAACTTTCCTGCTAACTCAGTGATTTTAAGATGTGATCTTTCAACATGTCATCTATGTTTGAATTTAGTGCAGAATCATCACCAAACATATAAACTAATATACAGCTCTGTGCTTTTTTCTAATCACATCTGGATAGCCTGGTACAGCCAGTGCTTGTTTGAAGCTAACAGTCACTCCAAAAACTATGTTATGGGTGGAAAGGAGATTCTGGATTCCCAACAAAAATTATTTTGATCTCCACCTGTTGTGTGGAAGGCATGCCTCTTGAGTTCTTTTCAGAGTTGGTGTGTGGTCCCATTTTGCTTTTTCTCTCACTCTGATCAATGGCTGTGACCAAAGTTGGCCATTTTGATCTGCTCTGTTAGATATTTATAGATTTGTGTTCTAACTGAAGATTTATTACAACAAACCAAGGCTCAGTTTGTACTCTGGAGGCAATGGTTGTACAAGAGCAGCTAGAACTCCCCTTACTCTTCTGAAAGTCACAGCAAGTTCAGTAGGGGACATGCTGCCTCTTAAGGGGTATTACCTACAGTGACCTCAGGCTGGCCTCCCTTGCAGTTCATCCAGGGGGAATACAAGGGCACTGTCTGCCTGCACCCATCCTAGCAGGAATAGCAGCTTCTGATGGACCATGACCTGCAACAGTGGAGGAGGAGAATTAGGAAGATCAGGTAATGACTTGCTGTTGTAGGTGAGGCATCCCTACCAAAGGTCATTTAATTTTAGCTTGTCCTTCCTTTCATGGCTTACAGAACCAACCTGTGTTATTTGGTGCTCACAATAACCCCTCTCTCTCTCTCCCTGTCACCTTGACATTTCTAGAGTGGGAGATTATTTTTAGAGGTGGTTTACTTTGTGTTAACTTCCCAGGAGCAAAGAGAGTGTGAGGTTTTATGCTTTTTGTAGCATGAATTTTCTTTGAAAGATACATAACAGGGGATTTTCAAAACCAGAAAAGTCTTCAGCAAAAATCAGATCCTTGCTGGATTTCCTCTTCTTAATTAGTCCAATGGCTCAAACTGGATGCCTAAAAGAATTTAATCTTAAAAGAATAAAAAGTAAAGGAATGTAAATCAGGGAAGGAAATGTAAGCTTAATCTTGATGGTACCCATTTATCCTTGGATGCCAAAGGACTATTTAGCATCACAAATTGCTGTGAACAGGGTAATACTGAAGTATCATCCAGTTCACACCCAAAATGAGAATGAGGTGTCTGGAAAAAATGTGCAGCAATGTAGTGCAATTCTGACGTGTACCAATAACACTAGACTGAGCTATACCATTATCAGTTTTGCTTTAAATCATGTGGCTGTGGACAGGAAAGTATGTCTAATGGCCATTTGGTAGATTTATATCTTGGGATGCAATGTGTTTGCCATAAATCTTTTAGAAGGATGATGGTTGAGGCACCTGAGGCAGTCACGCTAGTCCACGAATCCATTCTGCTGAAAGAAAACAGGAGAACTGGGCAGCTTCCTACTGGTAGCATGGAGATATGGAAACAAAATGAGCAGGAATGCTTTGATGTAAAACCTACAGAGCAGAAAAATTGGAGAAAAACAGTGACTGTGTTTCCAGCAAAACCATATATTAGCACTCTATTGTAAATCAAATTAAGTGACTGCCTCACTGCCTGATCCTGCACTGAACTTCTTGTGTTATTAAATCTCTGAATCTGAATGGAAACAGGGTTGTATCTTGAAACCTCATTCCCAAAAAGCATCTGCTAGTCACGTCTGGTCAGAACAGCTTGGGGAATGTTTACCTTTTTTTAGGAACCAACTGGGAGATTGATGGGTTTGAGCTAGTTTTCCACAAACTTATTTGAATCCTAAAAGGTGTTTTCATCTGTCTGCACAGAGGAAGAGGTTTTAGTAGCAGAGGAAAAAAGGTTTTAATAAGAATCATTGAGATCCATGATTTTGGGTTAAAAGCGAATGTAGTTTATTATTGTAGTATTTTTCAGTGTGTAATACATTCGTGTTTCTCCTACACAACCAAAAATTTAACAAGACCAGAGCAATTATAGGAATACCCAGATTTTAGATGTTATCTTGGATGTAGAAAAAGAGATGGATTATTAAAGTGTACCATCTCTCAGAGAAATAGCACTCTAATGCTGTTTTTAACATCTTGATTTTAGTGACTGCATAACCTACCTTCATAAGATACTCTTAATTGAACATTTCAATAGAATTTGAATAAAGTTTAATATATCTGGGATTCCTCCTCCACTCCTTAAATTATGATGTGAAATTTATTAGTCTTAATGTACATATCCCAGAGCTAATTGTTTTATCTTGTAAATCAGTTTCTCATCTTTTTTATGGCTTTCACTTTCAGATATAAAAAATAAGTAAATTCTTGATTGAAAAGTCTTTTTTGTTTTGCAATAGAAAAAGGGAGAGGGGATCAACTTTATAAGTTCAAAAGGATTTTTAGTTCTTTTTTAATTATTTACAAATGCTGAATTAAAGGATGGCAGATTTTAAATTATGCGTTAAATTAGCATGTTACTGATGGAAGACACTCAAAGTTGAAATTTTTTAGTTGTTGTGGTCCAAATTCAGCCACAATTTAATAGCTGAATTGATGTTGATGAACTTAGGGCAGTGATAAATCTGGACCTATAGGCTTATTTTTCTTTTTGCTGTGAAAGGTAAGCATGCTGTTTCTACAGTACAGTCTGTCCTTTTGTTTGAGAGTTGACTGAGTATACTTTGATCCTTTCTTTAGAAAAAGAATTCTCTGTTCTCCATTAAAGAAAGGTTCCTGAGACCTGGATCAGATTATGGAAACTAAAGTGAGCACACAAAAGTGCTTGTTAGAAAGTGAAATATATGTGCAAACTAAATGTGCCCTTGATGATAGCCTTATTGATCAAACCAAGTTAATAAATCACTAATATCACGCAGCACTGTTCAATACTCACAGGCTTATATTGGTTTTCTTTTTTTTTTTTCCCTTTTCTTTTTATGTGCCTGCTGTGTAGGCAGAGAACATGCACTTTCCTGCCATGGACTGTGTACTACAATTGAAATACTGAGTTCAGAGGGCTTGAATGTAAAATGTCGGCATCCAATACAACAAAAAGGAACTTTTATAGCAGTAACTTAATACTGGGATTGGAGAACTTTACTTCCTAAGTATTCCTCTCTTTCTTTCTAATACTTCAGGCCCTCATCCAGAATGAAATTTGGGGTCCTGTTTGGATAATTAAAAGAATTCCATGGGAAATTTGGCATGAAAATGCCATATGGAGTGACTTCTGAAACTAGCAATGGCCAGCATTTGCATTCAAGATAAATGTTTAGTTTTCAAGAAGTCTGCCTTTAGGTTGTTCTTCAGTAGCTTTGCCAGTACATAAGGGCAACATCCTTCGTGCACCCTTGGGATTCTGGTCTGACAAGCACTTATTCCATTATGGCCCATATTTCCTTAAGCCCTCTGACAAAAAGCACTTATGATAGCTGGATTTATCTTGCCATGCCATGGGATGCCTGCAGGATCTCTGAGAGCCCTCCCGCGTTGCGCAGTGCATGTTCTCTGTAGCTGCCGCGTTGTTCCCGATGCCGCGCGTTTTCTCCTCCGTCGTGAGATGATTTTGCATTCGTAGCTTTGCTCTGATTTGGGGTTGATCTGCATGCAGACCGTGTTAGCAGAGGAGGTTCTGCTCAGGCTAAAGTGGGGCTTCTGTGCTCGAACCCAGTGTCGTGCGCTGATGTCCCTGGTGTCCTGGAGCAGCAAGTGTCGCAGCCGGGACCTTGGTTCGATACCTCAGCTTCGTTCCCTGATGTTCTCGCTGAGAAATGAAGGCAGCTGGGTGAGTACATGAGCCTCTGCTGGCACAATTTGCCAAGACAGAATACAAAGTAGCATTTATGAAGCACTTCTTGTCATTTCATGGTCTTTCATTCATTCCTAACTAATGACTGGAACACTGGTGTGAGAGCAGTGGTTGTAAACCACCAGAAAGCAATAGATACTACCTATGGTCAATTCACAACCCTTTTTTATCCCATCTTTCTCTCTTCTTTTCCATAATCTCATTCCTTCTCTTTCTTTCATGAACCTGCAGTTAATGTAGAAGGTGAGCCTTAGAAAAGATTAATGAGACAGAAGCAGTTGACACTTTCGCAGTTTGGAGATATCTTCCATTGCATTGTCAAAACTTGGAAATTAGATATATTGGCTACAAGAGTAGCCAAGGCTTAGACTAGGAGAGTTGGGGTTGATTTTGGTGGTGGGAAGAAGCTGGACATGCTCATACATGTGTCATCTTACCAGCTCACAAACTGAGTGGTGAGAAGCTCTGCTCTGCGTGGAGCCAGGATCAGGGATGGATAAAGGTACTGATGCTGTGCTGGTCTGGATCTCCTGCAAATGGGTGGAATGCACCTCACTCAAGAGAGAAGCAGCAATATGTTTCATTAGTTCAGTAAGTTCAGTGGAATTTAACAAATATTAACAGTGGTTTACAAAGGTTAAGTAAGTTTGATGGTGAGGTTCACCTCATTAATTACTGAATGGAAGAAGTGCACAAATGCAGACTGAGTTAGAATCAAGTTAGAAAGTTTTGCAGAGACTAGAGAAGCAAAATGGTAAGGAAGACTCTTCCCAATGAGTCATGAGGTACAGAGTGGTGGAACATAGGTGTAGCCAGGTCCATTCTGAGTCTCAGACAAATGTATATATCTAATGAAAGAAATATAAAGAGTGAGGAAGAGCCTTCTGTTGAGTCCCGGGGTTCAGAGTAGACCCACTTGCTTTCTAAACTCCTTATGGAGCTTTGGTGCAGTTAGGTCCAATCTTAGTTTCAGACTTGGACAAGGGGTTATATCTAATGGAATTATCTATAATAAGTTGATAATAATTAATATTGAGTAGCTACATGAATTAGTAATGTTTCATTAGTATTAATTTTGGTTCCTGACAGATCTGCCATTGGTTCAAGGTCTTGCTGTCTTAAGGAGCCTTCTTGAGAGTTGTCCCAGCTCAAGGAAAGATCACTGCCATGCAGTGAGGCTGCCTGGCCAGAAGAGCTCAAGAAGGCTCACTTAGGCTGTCATATTTATGGAATAAAGGAGTCGGGGTATAGCCCAATTGCATGTGATAGAAAAGGTATGCATGAATCTCCTTGTACCCACAAATTCCTTTGCTCCTTGATTAATGAGTCTTGCAAAAGCCATCAGCTACTCATGTGTTAATCGCATGATCAGTGTTCCAAGCTCATGTGCATTGATGCTCACTGTGTCACTGTCTCCTTCATGGTTTTTCAGAGAACAGGTTGAAACTAGAGAAGTTCTTGGCCTGGACACGGATCAGACCTTTACTTCCTTTGCAGCCTGTACCAAACTACCACAGTTTGGTTAAGGGGTGGAGTGCATCCATCACAGGGATGTGGGCCCACTGCACTCATGGGTTTCTCCAAGCCTGTGTGATTAACCTCGAGGTGGAGAGTGTTTTTAAATCCTCTGCAAAGCAAGAATGGGTGCAGACTTTACCCTGCTGCTGAGCCACGTGTCTCTGAAGGCTGTGCCGTAGTGCTCTGGAGCTCACCTTGACCTGTGGCTCCTCGCTGGATGGTGTTTAATGAGTTTAAATATTGAATTATTCTGTCTGCTCAAGAGGGAACTTAGACTTCTTTTGTCTTCTATGCAGGGTAGTAACTTTTTCCTATTAGTTAACTGAATTACTCTCTTTTTTGTGGCTCCCACATTAATTTTGGGAAGAGAAAAACAACGCTGTGTCATCGCAGAATTGCCTGGAGATGGGAACTGTAAAGTAGATGATTTCTTCTCTCCACCCATGAGCAAGTCCTTGAATGAAGTTTTACTGCAGGACTGTTCTTTCTGTTCCTCTTGCACGCTGGCCTGTCAATATCTCTTAGGTTTTTAATATGTTACAGTACATCCGTCTCTTAAAACAACAGTTTAATTTCTGTAGCCCAGCCACACAGCCAGTGCTAGAGAGATACTGCTGTCATCACTGCATCTTTAAAAGCTCTGCTTCCATCCTTAAGAGCTACTTTGGCCATGGACTAAACTCAGAAATATACTTGGGTCCCGTCCAGCACCATGTAGGAATTTACTCCATATGGAGATTTATCCCTGTATGTTTCATATTTTACATGTATACCTACAAATAATACCTGTTTCATGCAATATTTAACAGTGTGAACTACACATTAGACCATAAACTCCTTGGTGCCGAGACCACTAAACTTTTTAGAACATCAGACACATTCAGACTTTAAACCAAACCAGGGCTACCCGTCATTACCAGTTAGAGGTGTAAAGAACAGTTTGAAAAGGAATTCTCTCATTAAACTGAAGTTGCTTTTACCCATGACAGGCCATAAAACCTGAATCTGTGGGAGGGAGTGTTTGCCTCTGTGCATGCATGCATCTTAACATTTTTATTTTCAATGGGAAGAGAAAATAGACTGAGTTGCATATTGGATACATTATCTTGGTATTAAGCTGCCATTCCCAATCTCTTTTGGAAAATTGGAACAGAGATTCACTACTTCTCATCCATCACTTTAAATGAAGGCCTTAGTAAAACGACTTTGCTGGGAATTACAAATAGTATCCCTCTTTCCAGATTAGTTCTATTTTGCTCAGGAAACTGTTAGAATAGGTCTTAGCACTCTGAGCCATAGCAGGATGTATGTCAGTGGTTCCACAAGCTCTGTGGAAGTAGCTCAAATGTGTTTATAAGGACATTCCAGGAGGTGCTTGGTGGTGTTAAGCCTGGGGAAGATTGTATTGGAATTCTTCATGTTGAATTTTTGTGGATGTTGAGTTTTTTAAGTCCACTAATATGATACTGTTAGTAGTACAATAGGTTTTATGTTTTCCATTGATGTAAAAAAGGTCTTACTCAAAGTTTAGATCTTATTTCATTACAGATAAAGCTTAGGACTTAAAGTCAGTCTTAGTTGTAGCTATGCTTCCTCGATACCTGAGTAGCCATATACAGCCATGATGCTGTATAGAGCAAACCACTAATTCCCAATCTTTAGCACCAACTGATGGCTGTGAACTCATGAACTTTCTTGTGGATATTCCGAAAAGCCCATGAATCTGAAGGTTTTAATGTTTTAATATAATAAGGTTCAGTGGACCAGCTGTACAACAATTACTGTTGCCTGTGGGCTTTAGTTTATGACTGCTTGAGCTGCAAAAAATTGACAGTCTGACAACTTGTCTTTGTTAGTCTCATATAATTCCAGAATTGTTCTGTCTTGCTCTCTTCTGCCTGTACATCTGTATTGCAGTTAATTTCCTTAAAACTGGGAGACTGCTCCCTTCTGGAGTTCAAAGTGGCAGGTGGTGAAATGCAGGCTTCAGCTGCATTTTTATTGGTTCTTAATGGTGGCTTCAAACTAAAGAGGGAAAAAAATCCTGAGGTTTGATTTTGGGGTACTCTATCCATGACAAAGAGCACAAATTGAACATTTTATGGGTGGTAGAAAGATGCTGATGATTCCTTAAGTAGTCTTTGTAGTCTGCCAGGAATTTCAGGCAATTAACTAGCCAATGCTGCTGTTGACTAGCCAAGCTTTACCAGACCTTTTTGAAACCTTTTGGTCTTTTCATGTAAATAGACTTTTGGCAGAGATGTATACCCAGTAGATTTTGTAATGCATTTCCTTTTTTCATGTGTTCCATGTTTAATTCAAACAAGCATCTGACATGAAAGCTAAAGATAAAAGTGTAACATAGTACAATTAGTTTCTGTGAAGTCTGTGGATCACTAATGGAACACAGCTCTTCCCCCTGCACAACTAGCATAATACATGCCATTTTTTGGTCATTTGTGGTGTACATTAAAAGCATCAAATAGAGCGCTGTCGTGGGCTGAGCGAATGGACAGAAAGTTCCTTTGTTTGATAACGCTGGAAATAATTTCACTTTCCAGAGACGCAAATGGGTAATTGCTGCAATCAGATCAGAGACATATAACACTTGTAATGTAACCCTTCATGTATTAAGAAAAATAAAGCAGAAATTAGATCAGAGACCGTAAGTATGTATACATTTTAAAAGGAAGTTCCCTAAGCTGTTTCTCAGTTTTCACCACCATTACTGTCTGTGTTTCATGGACGCGTGTTGTGATTTCATACCAACTGATCTCTGGCACTTTCTGATCAAACAAACACAAGTTCAGGAGGACAGTCTGAAAGCAACCTAATGCATTTGTGTGTTTAAATCCTCTAAGAAGCAGGGTTTGTGAGCATGTTTAGTGATACAAAATCTGTCATTTAGTGAAGTGAAGGAGAAGCGTTTATTGATAGCAAACCTGATAACCTTCTTCCTCTTCTTTAATGCTGGAAGCATGTAACTTAGACCTAGATTTGGCTGCAGACTCTTACCTCTTCCACATGTGTCTGCAGTGGTGCTCTAGGTTTTTGGAAAACAAGTTCCAACATAAGCAACTGGATTTTTGTAGGATTTAGCAGAGCTGTATCGCATACTCCCTTCTTTACCCATTCTGGGAAAAAAACATATGGGTTCTTTTAAAATTGTAGAATGTGTGTGTCATTCTGTATTATTTAAGGTAGAGGAATATTTTTTTTCTTACGTTAGATCAACATTGTTTTAAAGCAGCTTGGGAATGTAACAAAGTTAACCAAGATGCTGCCTATCTTGACAGTGTCTGAAAATAAGGATAAGTGTGTATTTCTAACCCACTGGTAAGACCCAGTTCATACAACAGAGAAATGCAACACACAGATGCCACATGTGGAACACACAGGACATGATTTGAGTCATGAATACTCCTTTTGGTTCCTAAAAACATCCATTTCTCTATATTGCATTTTCATATTTTTAAAGCTTTACTTTGGAATGAACATTGGTATTTCTGGGGGGAGTATTTGAGTTGATATATAGGCAGAGAATGCTTGTGGGTATTTTATTTATTTATAAAAATTATTTATTCATTTATTTACTTATTTTTCTACTGCAGAATGCTTTGGCTGCTGTTAAACAGTTTAGCTAGATCCAAAGGGATATTGCTAACATGAACTGGTAAACCACCAGCAGTGTTACATCCTCCTGTATCAAAGACCTTGTACAATGTAAAAGCCAAAGGTATTCAGATTAATCAGTTTCTCAGGACAATTTATAAATAGAAAGCATTTCAAAACTGAGACTTATTTCTTCCCCTCCTGTCCTTTCTTCACCATGAATAGAGCAGAGCTCTTAAAGCTCTTGACTGTCTGCATGTCCTCTTTATGTCTTTTCTGACTCATTTTTATTTCAATTGCAAAAGCTATAGAAGTAGTCAAAATGGTGGGGACAGAAGTAAATGTGAATCTAAAACCAGAATATTATTGTCCTTGGTTCAAATAGAATAGGAAAAAAAATCCAGAAATACTACATTTAAAAAACCCAAAAGGCACACAACCCCCAAACTATGGAAAAGAATAAATTGATGAGTTTTGAAAAAGGATGATCATAGGAAAAAAGATATTGAGGATCACATTTCCCTGTGAACATCTGCATTTAACAAAGTATATAGCACTTCTGGTGACAGAAGTATTCCCATTGTGGCTTCTGGGAGCAAAGAGAGCAGCACAGCAAAACCTGTGTCCTCTGTCAAGGTCTGCACACACAACTCCTGACTCCAGGAGCCCACTGAGGATAAAGCTCAGGTAGAAAAGGGAGTGGATCAGGAGATGTCAGAGGCTCTTGGGTGAAGGGCGGGGAATATTGGAGCAGGGCAGGTGCTAGTGGAGTGCTGGTGGGGAAGAAGGGTGGGCAGGAGGAAGCAGTGGATTTAAAGACAGGAGGAATGACTGATTGGCTTGGGGAAGGTGTGCATGAGTTTGCAGAGGGCATAAATGGGTTTGCTAATGACTTCCTTTCATGGGCTGATTGAGGTACTGGTGATGGGTGAACAGGCTGCTGGTGTTGACAGAGATTTCATTGGTACGCTGTGACCCAGGGCATTTATGGAGTTGCTGTACCCCCCTCTCTGAGTTAAATTACTTCCCAGATGTGAGGCAAACAAGCAATTGCTCAGACTGGTCTCCTGTTCTTTATGGCTTCACTCTTCAATACTCATTCAGCAGTAGGCAGCTGGTTCCGTCTGCTTGGTTTAGAGGTTCTGACACCAGTAAAAACAAAACAAAACAAAAAACTTTTAATCTTCCAACAATGAAATACACAGCAGACTTAAATAAATGAGACCTGTTGGAGAACCCTTGTTTTCAACAAGCCTTTTCTCAGCAAAGGCATGATTGTTCGGGAAGGTCCCCTAAAATTGCACAGGGGTCTGGTGTAGCATTTAAATCCGTGTGATAGTTTCTTCATCAAGAGATCTCTTTCAGATCATGTCTGCTTTGATGATTATTCAGCCCAAATCCTTCCCCTACTTTGCAGTTATTTTAACCTCTCTGAAGACCTGCCAACATACCCACTTCAGCAGCCAGTGATGTTATGCTTTTTTTTATTGGCATTCAATTTCAAGGGTTGACAGACAGTAAATACAAAGACTTCTCTTTGCTGTTCTACAGTAATTTGTCCTACAGTTATAAATAAGTCTCTCTTGTTCTGCCTCCTGCTAAACAAAACTCACTATTTTTTGGAATAAATTGAGCAAACAGAAGATTGTTCCACTTTATGTAGCTGCCACTGAGTAGATATTACCATATCTGGGTTGTTGCTGTTGTTGGGTTGGGTTTTTTTTATTTTATTTTTATGGCAAATGAAGTGACTTATTTCTGAAAATACTAGTTTGTTGTGGATTTTTTTTTTTTTTAAGGTGGATGTATTAAATTTCCAGAAGCATTTTTTTCGAATATATTGTATTTCCATATGGACATCTCATGCAAGCCTGCAGGACAATCACAGAATCACAGAACTGTTAGGGTTGGAAGGGACCTCTGGAGATCATGTAGTCCAACCCTCAAATGAATGGTATTTAAAGATTTTAGGATATCCTCTTGGACTGTGAAATATAAACAAGCTACTAGTTATGAGGAGCCATAATTAATCCCAATAGTCAAAACATTTTTTATTCTGTATTCTTCTTCCTCTCTGGTAGACACCTTGCATTTCCAAGACTGAAAATCAGCCTCAAGGACTTGCAACAAGCGTCAGGTGGGGACAGACACCCATCAATCAGTCCACACCCTGGGATACTGATGAGCCTCCATCTAAACAGATGAGGGAGAATGAAAACCCAGGTATGTCTCTAATCTTATTTGTAATTCTACTAGGGAAAATCGTTCAAAGCAAATTCAATGCACTATCTCCATTTACCTCTGTAAATTAGACTTCATTGTGAGCCCTTTCTTTATTCTTTAGCATGGGCTTTCCCTCATTGTAAAGACCCCTCAAGTTTCTTCTATGCTGGGACTGATACAAATGTATTAAGATGCTGCAAGTTCATTAGAGCAGGGGTTTTTTATCCTTCTCTGCCTTTACTGGAGGGAAAGGCACTCTGTAATACTTTAAGACTTCTTTTATGTCCAGAACTACCTGAAATGATTTCCAGCTTCCAGACACATATCGTACATTGTGCTACTATGCCAGACGCCTAATTACAATGTCTTTGTAGTGGCTGGTGCACCATTATTATACACACAGTGTTTGTCAGGGAGCCGTGAAAGCACAGCGGGGAAAGAGGTTAATTTTCTTGGAAGCGTGTGCTTAAGCTGCATAAAGTGCAAAATACATAAAACCGCAAACATGCCGCATGTCACCTGACGAGTATTTTAACAATTGTGCTCACATCACTGCAGCAATTTTATGCACTTACTGCTTGGGAATGGCTCCAGATCCCAAACTGCTTTAGGTATCGTGCAGTGGGGCGTGTTGGTGCTGCCCACGGGTGCAGGAGGGGTAGGATGAGGGTGTTGATGTTTGTTCTCCCCTATGCCGAGCCCACCACCATTGCCAGCCTTCCTTCATGCCACAGGTGCAGCACCCTGGGTCACCACAGTGGCAGCGGGCAGCCAGCCCGCCCTCATCACACACTCCTATGGGATGACACAGCCGCCCACCTTCAGCCCAGCTGCCAACGTCCAGGCCCCCGTCATCGGCGTCACACCCTCCCTCCCGCCGCACGTCACCCCCCAGCTCCCGCTGATGCCAGGCCACTACCAGCTCCAGCCGCAGCCCTCCCAGCCCCTCAGCAACATGGTGGTCAACCTCCAGAGCCAGCCCTTGTACACCAACAGCCAGCCCCTCAGCATGTCCTCCATGAGCGGCGTGGGCCCGGTGGCCCACCCAGGCCCTGGGGCGGTGGGCAATGGCCATCTGGCCTGCCCCATGCTGCCGCCGCCACCACCAGCCCTGCCCTCGGCCGCCCTGCCCAGCAGCGCACCCACCACCAACGGGCAGGCAGCTGCTCCGCTGCCCCCCAGCGCGGCCGCGGTGGGTGGCCCGGACAACACCAACGGGGTGCAGATGCTGCGGACGATCGGCGTGGGGAAGTACGAGTTCACGGACCCCTGGCACCCCAAAGGTAAGGCGGGCCAGCTCGGCCCCCTCGGGCGCGCAGTGGGGACGGGCGGCGGCTGACCCTCAGCATCCCTGCCGCTCTCTGCGGGCCTGCCAGCTACGGCAGCTGCCGACGCGCTTGTCTAAAGCATGGAGCTTTTGTGAGCTACTGACGACAAAAAGCAGCGTGTTAATAGGAGGTACGACAAGCTGTGAGCGAAAACTAGTGAAAAGCAGCTTTCAGGCCCATCAGATAAGCCCTGTGTTCCCAAGGGTAAAGCAGCCTTCACTCCATGCCTCTCCCTGTGAAATACGCCCCATGTTTCCATCCGACCACTGTTCTCCTGGCTGCAGTTGTACATCCGCCACAACAATGACCACCTTTTTCAGCCTTTGTCTTTGCCCCACTCTGGTAGGAGCTCAGGCCAAACACAAGTCAAAGCTGACTGCAGCTGAACAACCCAACATGTTCAGCGTTAGGGGAAAACTCTTCATTACCAGCTTCATTGGGCTCAAATGCTGCAAAACGCGTGACTGAATAGTCATGAGCGTTCTGAGAGGTTGACCTTTTCTGAGGAGTACTCTGTAAATGAGCCTCTCTACCAGGTCACAGTGGAGTGTTATTTCCAAGTGTCTTACCCCAGATACTTCAAAACTACCAACACTCTGTGTGCTGAGTTTCTAATTGCACTTGCAGAGTATTCCCTTCATCCCTTACAAATCACAACTGGGGCACATGCACAGGTAAAGCAAAATGGAGCTTACGAAAATATTAATGCAGACCTATCAGCAAAATCAATTAAATTGATTTTGTAAAAAACCAGCACCTTCATTAAGTCTTTGATATTTTATGTATGCAGTTGTATTCAGACACAATCCATGTGTAAATTATTTATTTACCACAAGCTATTAAGTTCTGTTGTGTAGCTCTGTATTAAAGACAAGGAATCTCGATTAAAAATGATTAGTCCAATAACTCTTCTCGCTCTTTACATAAATTGTACTTCGGTATGTGTAAACCCTTATCAAACTTGCCCTGAAAAGGAGCTCAGATACATTCTCAGCAGTACTTTTGTAAAACTAGATATTCAGATTGCTTTTAAATTTTCAACTCTAAACCCCAAATATGATGAGGGCTCTTGCTGGATGATGAGCGTCCGAATTTTTCTTTGAGCTCTCTCTAGATGGGCTTTAAATTACACCAGCCCAGTTGGGTAGCCAAAAATTAACCAAGAATTGTATTGTTGATTCTTGCCCTTTAAAAAAGAAGAAAAAACCCAAAGTCCACTAAAGCAATTTGTCAGATCGTGTTTATAAGTTACAAAGCATTGATTTTGTAGAAGGAGAAAGGGGAGAGATTTATACTCTAATCCTGGTAGACTGGGTTCTGCTGGATGTCTCTCTCCTCCATAGGAGTTATTTGTCTTCTAAGAGGCATCATCTCCACTTTCCATAGCCACCTATCCCAATTTGCTGCACTGGGTACTCAGATGCATGATCAAATTAACACAATTTAAAGGATTACTTGGTGTCACTGGAGACATGTGCAAATACACAATACAAGGGAAAACACATAAGCTTAAACCACTTTCACGGCAGTAATTTGATCACATATCTGAGCCCTAGTAACACTAACCTAGTGAGACAAATGAGCACGTCAGTGACTGCACACTTGAGGTTAGGAATAGTCCTAAATGCCTCGCATACTTAGGGCCAGCAGCATGAGCTGTTATTTACTCTTCCTCCATCAATTAACCTTCAGCAGATCTCTGGCTAGCAGATGAAGTAAACTTCAAATCAAAGCCTAAGTAAAAAGATCGTAAAATATTTAATCAGTCTTTAATATTTGATTTACAAATTCTTAGTCAGCCTTCTTGCTTAACCTGCTGTAAATCCTGGTCGAGCCTAATAGTCCGAGCATCCCAGAGACCAGTCAGCCCAGGAGATGTTCATTAAGGTGCAGAGCAGAGTTCCTTACTGGAGGATGCCAGGAATGCCAGACCTAGACCTGTATTTGGGAATTCCTGTACCTAGAAGAAGGATCTCCCATGTTCTCATAATGAAAATATTAAAACAAGCAGTATCTCCCATGTTATCATAACAAGAATATTAAAACAAGCAGTATTTCTAATCCATGGCAACTGCTGCCACATTAGCTATACTGTACCTCATAAACTGCAGGCTAGACAACTATTTTTCCAGGGATTAGGGAGCTTCTCTGTGACTACCAGCTATTGATTTATTCCCATAGTGGTTAAAAGCAAACAGAACTGAATGAAGCATGCATATACAAATGTCTCATAAGAAGAACCTATTTTATAAAGATAAAATAATCCCTTCCTCTGTTTCCAATCTAAAAAGCCCTTACATCTAAAGCTGTAATTCTTCATGACACACCTGAGGTCATAGAAGATTTATGTTGGATTTGCTTGTTTTGAATGAGAGAGAAACTATCCAAAAAGGGGAGAAAACTGGGTGCTGAACCAGTTAAATTAAAATCTCACTAGAATAAGATTCTTAATATAAACTCCATGAGTTTCAATGTGGCTTGATTTTCTAATTATTTTATGTTTTAGTTTCTGCCCTCAGGGATTTCAGTCTCAAAAGCCTGACTGATTTCAGTCTTACATGATAGATACCTTTCTTTCCAATAATGAATGGAAACTAGGAGACAGTATTAAACTGTTCAAATATACAAGTTCAAACTAGTTCCCTACAAGTTTCATTTAAATATTCTCTCTCTTTCTTAGAGAAGCTTGGCCAGTATTATAATAAGGGCCACTGCTAATGGCCTTGAGATCTATCTCATTATCCTGTGGAACTCCGAATTATTATTTCACTTGACAATCCAGTCTTGTCCAGGTTTGAATAATTGCCCAACTGTCCCTTAAGTGAAAGAACAGTTCTTGCTGGTTAATATGATAGAGTTTCTTATATTTTTAGATTTTCTTAGGGAGCTGATTTTTGAAACATTATGTTTTATTTCCTATAATTATCCTTCCTTTGACTGTGTGTGTGTTTGGTCCATTTTATTCTGTGTTCATGCAGAATTAGGTTTCCTACTCAGCTGTTTCTAAATACGCATAAACAAATAAGTTGCCCAAAGTTAAAGGCACTGCAAGTGTGCCATCTTCTTTGCAATAGGTCAAGAGATCTCACATGACTTAAAGAGTCATTTCCATGGCTCTTCAAAAATTGCATTTTGATAACAAGAACCACAATATAAACCAGATATGTCATTCTCCAGTGTTACAGCAAATTTTTACCTAATTCCATTTAAACTGTTTGTAAGAAAATTGTGCATGGATTAGGAGAATCTTCTTGGTCAGGATGGGTTATATTCTTTAAATACAAGTTAATTTTAGCTACATGATCTATTTACTTTGTAAATTTGTAAGAGAGACATAAGTAAAGTTTCAAAGGAATTATTGTTCTTAGCAATGTATGAGGAACTGTAGAGCTGCCTTCTGAAATGCATGGGTCTTTTACCATACACAATGAACAAGAGTTTTGGGAGGCATCTGCTTTGGCCTGTAGTTTCCCTTTGGATAGTATATATGCCAGATACTCCTAGCTGACTTCAAAAGCTATGACACCTTAACACAGATATGTAAACAAATATTTTAAGACAGAACTAGCCCTTGTTTTCAATCCATGTCCTAAATTTTGCTCTATAAGCTGAAGTGCCAGAGCAATTAATACACCAGAATATTCAGAAGCATAAAAATGTTAATTGTAAATGTATTCGGTGAAAATTCACTGAAGTTCTCATAGCCAAATTTTTACGTGGCTTCTTCAAAAATACAGAGTTGCAAAGAATATTCAAACATATTTTCAGGATCTTCAGGCTACATGATGTGTCCGGCACAAATTGTCACTTTTACAATGTGCCTGTAGGGAAGAGAGAAAATCATCCCTTCAATTTCTGACACAAGGTACCAGTGTCCCATGCCATGGCACAGTGACAGAGACCAATGTCTATGTGCCTGCCAATCCAGCTGAGCCAAACAGAGAGGAATAATCAGTCTGATGAAGGACTGTAAGAGATGGGTTTCCTTGCAGAAACTGAGTATCTGAGACTTAGTCCTTGACTGTTTCCTGGGGCATTATGCTTCCTGATAATCAAGACTTGTAAATACAAAACTGAGCCCTTGGTGGATACCTCTGACATATGTAGAACATAAATGTTCCAGCTTGGACTCTGAGATCTGTTACACGTTTGGAAATTCACTCCCTGCATACACTTGATATACTTTGAAGCATAGTTTCTAACACAAAAAATGAGGAAAACGCAGTACTTTATTGCAGTACTTACTCTTGCAGTGTTAAATTAACCATGGACATCATGGGGTTTAATTTGTGGATGTTCATGGAAAATACTGATGTTCGTTTCCATACTATTTGTGTTCTATAATTCTTTGGTTTGCAGTCCTTAACTAGTGGGAAAAGAAAGCAGATGCTAATTAGTGTTCAGAGTGTAATGACTGTAGAAACATAACAATATCAGAAATAAAATCTGAATGTTAATCCTTGTAGCACTAATTTCTTAATACTTCATTTTCAAGCATCAGCAAATAGCATGAACGAACCAATAACAAAACTACAAACGAATACTGTTGCATCATCACTTATTGATTGCACCTTTCACACTTGACTTTATTGCATTGGAATTCTCATTAGGCCTCAGACAATATTTGCTTTCCTTAATCATGAATAGTAACAAGGCAGAGTACAACATTTTGTCAATAATCATCAATTTTTTCTTCAGAAAAGGCTGAATTTTCAAAGGGTTTTCAGCTTGACCTGCATTTCTGTGAGTGCACCTAGTTCCAGACATGAATGCCGGGAGGTGAAGAGTATTTAAATTCTTCATGTAACCTGGCATTTGTAATTCTAGGATATTGTATGATGAAGACTCTAGAAAACTTCTTTTCTGTTCTCTGCCTTGAATACTTGGCCTGTGTAACCGTAGGAATACTTGGCCTGTGTAACCGTAGGAAAATCTCCCTTTTGTCTAGAAAGGTAGAGAGATAGATTATTCAAATCATAGATATAAAATGATACCTACAATTGTATGGTGTCTGTGTACATGTATATACATATATATGGATATGTGTGCACATAGTTGTAAGGAAGGAAATCTACAATAGAAATAACTGCATTCTCTCCGATTGTAGGAGAGTTAGGTGGGCATGGAAGTGTTAGTATTGTGCATGCCTCTTACTGTGTTTTCCTTAGAACAGTGGGGATTTCTTGTGACATCCTAAATGATACCAAGGTGTAGAGGTTTTGGTTCACCAGTTTGAGATTTCGCAGCCAATGCACCATTTTATGTAGTGGGTTTATTTTCTGCTGTGAAATAGGATTAGGGAAAGAGCAAAGCAGGCTTAAACTCTGAAAGGTATAAAGAAAATTTTATTAATAGAACTAAAAGAAGAATAGTAAGAATCAGAATAAAACCTTCAGAACACTTCTGCACTTCCCCCCACACCTTCTTTCCTTCCCAATGACAACGTACAGAAACAACACCCAGAATTCTCAGTCAGTTTTCCACCCCTAGAATAGTCTTTCTTCAGTTCACTTGGGGAGAGAAGCATCTCTCATTGTGCTATGGAGAATTCTCCACATGAAAACAGTTCTCTTGTGGCTCCAATTTCCACAAATAGCAGCTGCCTGGGAATCTGCATTCGTGAAGTTCCTCCCATTTTCACAGCCTTCTCACATCTGTGCTTATGGGCCATGTCAACTTATAGGACTATTTTAAGGATGAACTGTTCAAAAGCAAAGATTCTCTTCATCTATCTTTAAAATCATCTCCATCTCTGGAAACAGAGGTTCTCTTCTTCTTCTTCTTCCCTTGGGGAAAAGAGTCTTCATCACTCATTTTTCTCTGTTGAACTTCTCATAGGATCACAGCTACTTTAACATCTATTATTAAGCATGGATGCCTTTGCTCAGGCCTACAATTTGAACATTCCATCTCCCCATATTTTCTCCATGATTTAAAGGGGATATTTAAGTGTATTATAGTCCATCGCCATAGCTGACAAGAAAATTTCAGCCTAAAAATAAGGCATGTCCTCATACTCCTTCCCATCTGGCACCTTACTCCTTCCTGACTGACCTTGGTGCCTTCATGCTTTTTCTTTATATGTCTTCACATTTTCTCTTTTCTCTCACTTAAGATTGTATTGAGGCCTGCAGGTCTCATCTGTGCACTGGAAGAGTTAATATCTCACCTGGGACCTGCAGAGGGAAGGGCAGTGGCCGGGTGCAGTCACAGTTCAGGCAGGGCTGGGGGCTGTTGTCCTTCCCTCGCCCTGCTTGGGAGCCCCAGCCCCTGCCAGGTTGTGTGGGCTGTGTTGGAGCAAGCCTGGCCTGTCCTGTAGTTGCTCCTGGGGCCCACGGACCCCGGCTCAGCCTGGGACAGCGGCAGACACAGGGTTTTGTCACCAAGATGCCAGCAGCCATGGCCCAGCCCAGCCTTGTCCAGGGCCCACGGCCTCCCCTCCCCTCCCTAGCCCAGCCCCACCAGGCTGCAGAGACCATGGCAGAGCGGGGCTGCCCAGCACTCTGTTACCTCTTCCAACCTGGAAACCAGAAAAAAAGATTCATGGGGTTTTCATCTTAAAATGTGTATTCAGAAAGGCGTATCCAACCCTTTTGTTGGTTTAATCATAATGTTTAAAATTAGCTTCTGATTGGTTCTCTGTCAGGTCCACAGGAAGCTAATAAGGCCCTAACAGGGAACTTCTTTATACTGAAATACAGATCAGTACCAAACCAGGATACAAGGTACAGATGAGTAATTGTCATTTGTAAGCTCAGCTTGGTAATGATGCATAAGAGCTCGCAGAATCACAGAATGGTTGAGGTTGGAAGAAACCTCTGGAGGTGGTTTGGTCCAGCCCCTTTGCCAAGCACAGCCATTTAGAGATGTTTGCCCTGGACAATGTCCGTATGGCTTCGGAATATTTGTGAGGATGGAGACTGCACAAACCCACTGAGCAAGCGTCAGTGACCCCCCACAGTATAAATATGTTTCCTCATGTTCAGAGGAAGCATTCTGTGTTTCAGTGTGCTCAGTGCCTCTGGTTCTTACAGTGAGCACCATGAAAAAGGTCTGCCTCCAGCCTCTTCGCACCCTCCCCTAAAGTTCAATTTATATGCATTTGTCTAATTTCAATTTATATACATGTATGAGATCCCGCTGAGCCTTCTTCACTTTTCCAGACTGAACAGTCCCAGCTGTCTCAACCTCTACTCCTAGGAGAGGTTCTCCACTCCCTTTGTCATGTTAATGGTCCTTTGCTGGACTCTCCTGTATGTCTCTCTTATATTGAGGAGTCCAGAACTGGACATTCCACTTGAAGTGACTCCTCACCAGCGCTGAGTAGAGGGGCAGGGCCACCTCCTGTGATCTCATGGCACTACTTGGCCTGATGCAGCCCAGAATACCACTGGCCAGCACACTGCTGGCTCATATATATGGTTATAGCTTGCTCATGCATAGTAATGGACTTAAAGCACATAGGTCCTCTAAAATCAAATTTTTATCCAGTTACCTTATTCTTTTATTAAAATAGTCCTAACAGAACTGAGAAGTTAATGAGGGTATCTAAGCCATCTACAAATGAGTGAGAATGAAATACATTTCACCTTTCTGTGGTCCAAGCAGGGCACTTTCCATAATTCCTGTCCCTTTAATGTCACTGTCGGTCAGGTCATGACAGACAGAGATTTACTGCACTGAAGAGTCAAAGAGAACTTGTAATCGTCCTAGAACATTGCCCTGCTAAATATACAGCATAAAAAAGATGATTGAATTATCTTTTGATTGACATCTCTCAGTATGTCAGTGACTTGAGATTTCCACGTTTGAACTGGAGGAGGATCTTCTCAGCACCACCAATATTTTACGTGGGTTATCATAAAAAAAAAAAAATTGTGGCATTGAGTTAAACTACCTGAAACTTCTTTTAAAAGTCATCTGGTCCCTGCTGCTATTTCTTGTACCTCTGTTTTTTAAATAAATGTCAGCTTTGCAACTGTAGTTTATCTGTTGAAAATACAGAGCTGAAGAACTTTGATTTTACTGTTGCATAATATTATGTCATCATTTGCAGATCCACCTAGTTAATTAGACAGTGATACATTTAAAGGTGTCTTGAATTCCTTCCCACTCTGTAGTCTTAAGATATGGTTTGCTTAGAATGTGATTTCTTACCAAATATAGTTTTGTCCATGACAGTGGCCATCAAATGCATTCAACAGAAGTCTGAGAGGCGGCAGAGTTCTGTTGAATTACTATTTTCTCTCTCGTCCACACAACGCTGTATTCACAAAGTGCAAAATTTCTCAGGGGCTGGATGATAACCAAAATCTAGGATCTGTTTTGGTACATAAGTGTCAGCTTTTTATATATACAGACCAAATTTTCTGGCAGGTTGCCCATCCATCCATATATCCGTCCATCCATCCATGCATCTGTCCATACATCCTTCCAAATACTGTTCCAACAATCCCTTGCAGTTAGCTGGAACTGCGTTTGGATGTTCTAAAAGTTATTTATTGTCCAAAACATTTGCAGAGTTCCCATTCTCTTTTCAGAACTCATGTTTAATATCTGGTTTCTCTGACCTTGTCTTCCCTTGGTCCACTGTCTTGTTCAGCTCTTGACATGTATTTAGGTGCAGTCTTTATCTGCATCCCTCCCTTTGGGTGCAACAGAAAGCATACCAGTTCCCTTTCACTCTGTCCTCCTATGTCCTCCTGGAAACACTTTAAGCTACCTTTCCTGAGCATTCAGTTTTCTCCACAAGTTTGGCTTTTCCCAAAATTCCCCACTAAGATTTCTTCTGCATAGCAGCATAATTCCAGTTCTTTTGATATCATGACTTAAAACATGGACAATCAAGTTATAGCTGCTACAGTGTCAGCAGAGAATGGGGACTTCTTGCTCAGTCCAAACTCACCAAGCTAGGTCCATCCAGAGCCAGAATTATGCATTTATGTATATACTCAAATGTTCCAAAAATGGGCTCTTCTGTGACCTCTGGGAATCTCCAGAGAAGCAGATTTATTAAATTGCAAATGGGTTTTGGTTTCCTTACAAGAAAGTGGAAATGCTTTTTTTTCTAATCAGCAGTCCTCCATGGAGCAGTGTCTAAATTCTGAATGAAGAAGAATAATTTCTGTCTCATTGCATTCAGAATGAGCATTATTCTGTCCATGTTAAATTAAAAAAAAAATCTAAGTAGATTTGTGAAATGCAAACATTTCCAAATAGTGACTTTTCTTAACCTGCTGTGCCTTGAGATTATTAATGATAAGATCCACTGTCCTACAGTGAGGCAGGCATTGAGCTGTATTCAATAACAACAACAACAACAACAACAACAACAACAACAACAACAACAACAACAACAACAACAACTAATAATAATAATAATAATAATAATAATAATAACAATAATAATATGGGGTTACATAACACTTCAAATCTTCAAAGTGCTTCTAAGGATATAAAACTTATTTCATAAAGTTCATTCTGCACAGGAGGATTGTGGTTCAGCTTCTTTTACTCTGTCTGGTTAGTGTTACATGTATATGCAGGTTTCTAGTTGTAACAAGTGACAGTTAAAAGAAGGTATTTATGTATATTTCCACCTTAATATTTATAAATCACTATATTAGGATCCCAAGCTAGATATTCTGGAAAGTACCATCAGGGGATGAAATCATCACAAGGAAGGGGGTAGGTAAGCTTGCAGAAATGATTACTCATAGATAAAACTTTCACCATCTAGATGTGCAAATAAAAGCAGCCTGAAGTTTTGTCATATTAAATACAGAGAATTAAGTGTTTTATGTACTTACTGCTGTACTGGAAAAATCTCTGGGTTGCAAAAAATCAGTAGGTTAAGAGAAGTACTTGATCAGGACTGTTTAAGTCAGAAGCATTTGCCTAGAGAAGGTGCCAAGATGCTTAGTCAAGTTTCCACTATGCGATACTTAACAACAGAATGGAGGATTTGCCTGAAGACCGTGCATTATATTTTGCACAGTTTTGCTCATTGGCATTACTCAAAATAAAGAAAAAAACAAGAATGTAGGATCATTAAAGAGAACATTATGTTTTGTATTCATGATTCTTCTGATGTTTCAGAGTGAGACAAAATGTGTTTTGCTCATCAATCTGCACATAGAAATATTTGGGTAAGGATGATGAAGATGGTATAAAAAAAGACAAATTCAACTATAATATAAGAAGTCTTAAGAGCAGTGTGGGCTGACACTCCTATTCAGTCTGACTGATTTATAGAGTATCCAAATCCAATATAAAACCCAACTCCTCTAAGTGACCTTTTCCTTGTGAAGGAGGAGGGAAATAGTCCTTGCATCCCCAAGCTGTGGACTCTTTAAACCAAGGATCATTTTGCACAAAACACTACCATCCTGTGGAAAACAGAAGGAGGAGCACTGGTAGTAGATTCCCATTGCCTGTAACCTAGGAAATACAAGATTTTGCTCTTTGCCTTTTCCAGTATGCTGTGTGAACTTAGTTACAGATGTGGATTTTCTAGATCTGCTGTGTTAAGATGTTTTTCTGCTAAATAGTCTCCTATCATGATTATACTGTGCCATTTTAAGAACAATCCTTTTCTTTGAGGGTTTTGTTTGTTCCTCTGTAGAATGGTTGGAGCTCTGACTTGGAACATGTTGAACATCCAAATAGAGAAGCACTTTTTAGGAGCGTTTTAGAAGAACTTTTGCTAGATGGATAGCAGGTACCTCCAGCAGGAATCACTCAAATGATTTCAGGTTTAGACAGATGCAGACATTAAATCATCAGTATGTAAAGAACCATCACACTCCAAATACATTAATATCTCTTTCATTTATAGAAATGTATCAAGAACAGTGGCTCATATTCCTTCAGATCCAGAATAACAAACTCTTCATTGTATTGTACTTGGCTGGAACAGTACAACCAAACTTGACATCTTGTCCAAGGATCAGCTTTTCAAGGACAGTGAAATCTGCTCATGAGCATAAATTCAGGACATTTCAAGAAGAACCTATCTGGGAAGAGCCCACACCAATAAGAATTTCTTCTTTTGGAACTTAAATGAGGTCGACAACCCTTTGCTGGAATTGCCCTCATGCCTTTGGATAAGCCATCATTACTTTATTCTTTTTATTTTTGCTTTCTGTCAAAACTGCCATATGGGCAAACTTTGTGCAGTGAGTCTCAATGTTATCAGTCAGGGCTGCCTTAATTCACTTCCAGGGAGAGAAAGTGCTGCTGAGAACACCTCTTGGCTTTAAGGGTAAACTCAATCAAGAATTTTACTAAGGACATGAAAATATTTTATCATGTATTTTTGTCCAGATTTGTTGATGTTAAGATGGTAGATTCAGTATTTCAGTAAGATTTGGTATTTCCTGATACTTGAGTCTTCTTCTTGTGTTGTAAAGAAAGTAGGGAAGGGTTATCTATATAACTGTCTACAGATATAGAAGACAATATAGAAGAATATTTAGAAGACAAATTCTAAATATTAAAATAGGTTTTAATAAGAGAAGGGACCTATTTAAGAAATGTGGAGTCCTTTCGCATGTATTGAGTTTGTAACATTGTCTGATTTCTATCCGTTCAAATGCACTGAGAATGTTGGGGGTTTAATATAATTTCTCACTGGGTTAGGAGGTAGCCAGCCCAGGAGTGGAGTGGGACCACATAGATACCCCCCAAAAATACCCATATTTTCTCCAAGTGAAATAAGATAGATGGTTTTAAGGATATAATTTTTAATTATCCAGACTGGATCTAGCTTATAATTGCATATTCTGGACCTATGCAAAGACACTGAAATTAATATTTCAAGTTTGGAGGGAAGAAAATGTTTGGCTGGGTTGGTCGTTGTCTGTCAAACCATGAAATGAGGACCAGGAGCATTCAAGGAACCCCCCTTGAATCTTGAATTTATGTCCCAAAAACTGATAAAGAGATTTTTACTTAAAATCTTACATGGAAAACATGTAAAATGTAAAAGAATATGTGAAAAAAAGACACTGTGATAAGGAAAAGACAGCGACAGCATCTTGGATTGTTATTGCGTGGTTAGTAAATGAGAAAGATAAATCATCTATATTCAAAACTGAAGTCTTGGTTATAAGAGTCCTAACCTGCAATCAGGTCTGTTAAGTAAGATTCCTTCCCTTACTTAAGTTTAGACAGTGAGACTATCACTCAGTCATTTAAGCACGGGCAGCTAGGGCCACGTAGATCCTACATGTAGATGTGTTACTGCATCTTGCATGGTTGCTTGGTACTGGGAGAACAGAGCTCTGCCATAGGTTCTGGCTATCTGGGAGGGATTTGGCAATCCCAGGACATGTCAGAGGTCACCAGGGCTCAGTATGGTAACAATTGCATGGGGCTCCTCTGGTTGCCCACTTGCCCTCTTGGTTCTTTACTGCACTAACTAGGTTTCCATTGATGTGATGGAATAACACTTATGCACATATAACAGCTTATATACTTAAAACACATAAATACTTACTAAACAACTTGAGTTCATCAATCCCATTTAAAATTTCATGAATAGGGTAAAGATTCTCAGTAGATGGACAACTCAACATGAGCATAGCTCCTCTGTCAGAGGAGCTGGCTATATAACAAAGTACAATTTTTGATTTATTTGATCGTCATTATATTAAGAAAGCATATTGATAATGTTAGTTCAAATCACCTAAAATTAACACGGTATTTGCCTACTGGTGGAGTAAACAAACAATCAAGCCCCTTTCTGTGATCATTGTGATCTTCTGCCATGGAGAGCTACTTCTAAATGTGATACACCCAGTCATTTACCAGGCATCATTTCATTAGCACCACTAAAGCAAATTTGGACATATATTGTCAACAGTTTTGATTCAGGGTTTGTTGAACTTCTGCTTACACTGTTATCTCACACAATTTCCAGTGCTGTGTTATACTGTGTAAAATACTAAGACCTGCTAAGAGGGTTAACGCTGCGAGAGAGGCTTACATACCTCATTGAGGAGACATCTCTTGCAGTAGCGCGGTGTCCCACAGGGGGCTTAAGCTTTTCGTTCAGCAGTGACTCAGAAAAGGACGAGTGCCGTGTTCACGGTTTCCACCAGCGCTCGGTCTTTTCTCAAAGGCTTCCTCACTAATTCCCAGCTCATCACGGACCTCATCAGCCTGTGTAATGTGCTCATCACACGCTCATTTTCAGCTTTTGATTTGGCCTGACTGACTGCTGGGGAAGGTTTCCTCTGGTAGAAGTCTCCAAGTGCATGAACAAGTGAGCTCTAAGTGTTACTAATAAAAAATCCTTTAATCCACTTTAACAATGATAAATTGGAACTGAGAACTCCTCTTACTTTACAGATACGTTCAGTTCAGAATTTCACTTAAGTCAGGAAATCATTTTTGGGCAAGAGAAAAGTCCTAAACACCCTGATGTGGACGATGGGAATGAAAGGCCAAATGCTTAATTGCTCTTACTGTGTCTTAAGCACCTACTGATGACTGAAGCATCCACTGACATGGCTGGTTCATATAAAATTCACTAGTCTTTGCCATTATTTTTATTCTTAATTCACCATGGAATTTCCCTTTTTATTTTCCTCACATTGTAGCTGGTACATGATGAAAGAAAATAAATGATCTGGGTCACAGAAGTTCAGATTGAGCAAAGATCTCTCTAAAATGTACTGCTCTGGATTTAGGTGGATTTGCTACATTGTCTTGGTAATAAGTACCTGACACCTAAAATCTGTATTGTTATCCACCTGCTACCCTATGTTTATTTTTGCTTCTATGTTAAAGAACATAGCCTCATCAGACACAATCAAAAATAAAGTCTCTTTATTCTTCTTCTTTCCCAAAAGAGTGGGAGTTTGCACTAAGGACTGATCCACAATAATTTGTGCCTCTTGTAATCCCTACTCTGTTTCAGTAGTGGCACTTGAACATTTTCCCAACACAGCTCACTGCAGTGTTACACCAGGCTTGAAGCAGAGTCCAGGCTGCAGGAGGGCTCTTGGATGGATGTTCACCCAACCTGGCCTTATTGTGGGGCTCCTTGCTGGCAGCCTTGCTCTTCCATGCCATCATCTTACATGACCTGGTCAGGCTTCAGGAGGCAACTCACATCCCAGTACCTGATTTCCAAGCATCCATCCATTATCTGGTAGCAAATGTAGGCTCATTGTCTCATGTCTGATTTTGAAAATCTGGCCCCAGCAGCAGGTTTCTGTTCATCACTGTACTAACATCTGGCTTCTACTTGCTTGGCAGACTGTCTGTATCATTAAGTAGAACGAAACTATGCACTGATAGGGCAGAGATGATCCTGCATCAGTTTCCAAAAGGACAGTAGGGCTATTGGCAAATTAAATAGTTGAAGAAATTCTCCATTTCTCTTCCTTTTCATGATGTATCAGGGAGTAAAATTGAGGGGAAAGCAGAAAACAAACTAATGTGAGTGTAATTCCCAAATTTCAATCTTCTGTATATTATGGGTCATTACCCGTTAATTTGCTAAATGGCAGTTTCCTATGAAAGAAAAGTTTTGTTTAGCTGTATAATGATGACAGATGATGTAATTAGTATCATCCCTGCATTGAGAATGATAAAAGCATTTCTTTTGTGTGTCACTGCTTTTAGACAGTATAATATCAAAAATGATAACAGTGTGAAAATTGGACCAGCCACCTTCGTATTGTGCACGTAGAATACCTCAGTAATATGATGCAAGTAATGACAGGTACTTTGCCATGTATTCATTTTCTCCACTCTCTAGCCTTTATATTACAGGAAAATTAAAGCACAGCACTAAGCAGACCAGATGTGCCTAAATGCAGACCCATCTGATGAGCCTGTAAACGGCCAGCTTCCCTTTACTATTGCTGGTTATGATAATAAAGCAATTGCAAACAGGGGTTTTGAGGGAGAACATTGAATCATTTTTCAGTTAAAGAAGTTAGGGGCTATTTTAATTTCAGGCCACATTTGTTGCTTGAATTAGTTTTAATTATATTCTATATAAGTACTTGCCCCATATCCTGGTCTTGATAGTGGTAGATATTCTCATTTAAATATAAATAAATGCCAAACTTATTTAACATGGAAAAGTGACTGCTGTGACTGTGTAGTAACAATTTTCTCTTTGTTGCCATGGTTTGGATTTTATATAAGCTTTGCAAATATAATAAACCTAATGGAGCTCTTCATCCAAGGAAATGGGTATATTCAAGAAAATGAATTACATTTTGCAAGCTAATGAGCTCTACTAATTGTGTTTATCCTTGTGAATTAATACAATTTAAGCAAATCTATCCCCCAAAATCAAGCATTTGATTGCATTTTAGCTGCGTGGAAATCAGAACATCCGGATCAAATTTGAGTTTACTGGATATCCAAGTGGTAGGGGGGAAGGTTAATTTTCATTGACTTCTGCAGCTGGTGCTAGATGCTAGTAAAGCAGAAAAAGTTAAATTTTGAAAGTTCTGACTTGTTTGCTTTGTTTTTATATCCAGCTACTTCCCACACAGGAAGAATTCCCAACAAAGATTTGTGTGTAATAAATCCCATGAAATACAGCAGCAGGCATGTACAAGTCATGGTAATTAACCCACATGCCCACAGGACAGGATAAAGGAAGGCAGCAAAAGTGAATAACAGTTGTGCTTTGTAAAAGACAGCTTGTCTTCATCCACTCCCTCTCTCTCTCCCTTTTCTCACACTTCCCTTTGCCAACACTAAATTTCCTTTTTTTTTTTTTTTTTTTTCCCCCTATAAACTAGTTTTCATTTCAGAGAGGCATTTTGGGAAATGTAGGACAGACTAGAAAACTCTCTGTATATTCTGGCAGATTTTAGGTTATTGTCCCAGTTGGCTTCTTGGAAGGATGTCAGAGAGTAGAGCAAATGGTCAGTTTGAGCTCTTGAAACTCTGCAAATAGCCCCAAAAACTCTCAAGCAAACTGCATTGGTCAGCAGGAACAGGCAGGCAGGTGCTGCCCAGAAGGTTTGTGCTTGAGGAGGGTGACAGCAGCTGTCAGCAATGGTCCTTATGGAGGCAGTTTAGCTTGCCACGTGTTGGGTAGCTGCCATTTTTAACACCATGAGCAAATGCATGCCTGAGATGAAGTCTGAGCCTGGCTGACTGTACTTCCTTGGTCCCAACTGCTTTTTTTTTCTGCCAGATCATTTTCAGCACTGATGCAAGAGTCCCAGCAGTTAACAACCGTCACAGATTCCTCAGATAGAGCTGGTGTGAGATCAGAGCTCTCCTGTTTCTCAGCAGCAGGCCCCTCTTCGCTTAAAACTGGATTGGGAAGCAAAGCCAGCCTTCCTTTCTCAGCTTCTGAAAAAAAATAGCATCTTAAAGATAGATTACAGACACAAAACAGGCTCAAAGTGAAATTGTTTGTGTATTGCAGCTTAAGTAACAGCCAAGCTGACCTTTCCTTGACTGCACTGAAAAAAAAGATACTTCTTCTATCTCTGGTACTCAAATACTGAGAAGGGCTGTTAGGACCTGTCTTCTAGAAGGTTTGGATTAATTGTGTTTGTGTAGTGAGAAGACCACAGCTCCTCAGCATTGATGCAATTGTGCTGTTACAAAGATACTTAGGGTGACTTCTTGTGGATGAGTGACAAGCTTCACTCATAAGAATGAAGCACCAATACTTTTTGATACAAAACAGTGATTTTAGAGAGTTTGATACTAAACACAGCAGTGGTTTAACAAAATCTAGTGGCAAGACACAACTGATTATTTACTGTAGAGAGACAGGGTCAGAAAAATGGTCAGGATTACCCTGCCCTTCAGTCATGAAGATCAGAAAGGACCCACTTGCATTCTAAACGCCTTCTCAGAGAGAAGTTTAGGTGCTGCTTAGTCCCAGCCTTAGTATATGTCTTAAACAGTATATGTCTTAAAGAATTACCTGTGTGCAACCAATCCTTTGTATCATGTAGCTAAGATTTCAAAGTTTAGCATGCTATTAATCACTTACCAAAAACCTCCTGTGGCAAGAAATCTTCCAATTTTGAGGAGTAACCTTGAGAGGTGTCCCTACTCAAAGGGAGACCCTGGTGTGCAGCCTGCTGCTAGGCAGGGAAGTTCAGCAGGTCCTGGCCTTTCTGCTATTTGTGGAGCATGGTAATTGATTCATAGTCATATTTGCATATCAACCACACATGTTAACTTCTCCCAAATTTTCCTTGAGTCAGACCTTGTTCAACACTGTGGTTAGGTGGGTATACTGCTCGGGTTAGCCCTTGGCTGCTGTGTTGTTATCTGGGTTCACTTTGAGCTGGAAACAGCCACCATGACCAGAAACATCCATGATGACCATGACTGGTGGTTTTCACTTGGAGAGAATTATGGGAAATAAAGGTCAGACTGGGCTAAGGGGGAAAGCACACTGTCATAGGAATAAAGAAGTATTGAGAACGATTGTATGACCACTCTGGAATAATAACTTGGGGGTAAATAAATATCTAGTAAAAGAAATATTTGTGTAAGTAAGTCGATGCACAGAGCTGTTCTGGATTCCATAGATTCCAAGCTCCTCAAGGAGGCGTTGACAAAGACCATAGTAACTTCAGGGATGCATGCAGATAGATACATAACTATAGGGTCCCAAAGTACACATTAATGAAACCATTATCTTGTCAATGATTCAGAGTGCAGAGCTATCTTTAGCAGAAGTTACTATGATTTTTCATAAGAGAACATGGAATTTAGTGACATTTTTATTATTTGACATCACATCACCGTTGAAAAGTAAAGAGGAAGCCAGAAAAAAGATAAAGTACAAAAAGCTTTACTTGAAAAATATTGTTCACCTCTGATGGAAACTATAGGCAGCTAGGAGAAAAGAATCTGGAGCTTTTTCAGTTCTTGGCATTCAAAGATTTTGATAGGAGCAGTTTAAAAGTTATCTGTTGCAGCAAAACTGCATCTCAGAAATGAGTATGGCTATGATGACATGATAGCTTTGGGCTGCTGATTTACTGCACAGACCCCTGCGTATCAGCGAGAGTTAAAATCAAAGTGGAACCTCTGTTTTGAACTTCGTTTTTCTGCAGCATTTGAGTCAGATCTTCAGCATTTCATGTCTCGCCGCATGGGGTTGTAGAGGTCACTTCTGGGGCCCCACTGACCCCATGCAGATTTATTGTGGAATTGTTTCAGTGAAAACAGAGCTTTGAAGCATCATGCAGGTTGCCTGGTGACTCCCTCAAAGTGCTGACCACCCCAAGTCTGAGGGAAGAGAAATCTGCACAGAGCTGAGTTCTATTATGGGTTATAAAGCTGGGAGAGGTTTGACTGATAGAAGGAGTTCTGGCAGGCTGCTAGCTCTCACCATCTGGGAAAATGGGAATGTTTATTAATAAGAACCTTTGACATGAAATGCATGATATGTGCCCTCTGTGTTAGGCCCATGATTAATAATATTAATTATGGGGAGTTCATTATAGTCTCATGGGGATGTGATATGCAATTCAGCCAGCGTTTCATTGTAAATTTGCATTAATGTCCACTTTAAGTACAGTAGCTATCTATAGCAATGCAGAAGGAGCTGCAGTCACTATGTACAGTAACATAACCTCCTTATTAAATGATGGTAGACTTTTACTTCCAAGAATTATAGACCTATTAACATTTCTCCTATGTTAAATCTTTGCTGTGTTTGGCAGTGTAATATCTGCTGCAACCGACCTCTTAGTGCTATTAAAACTTTTCTTGGTAGTGGTAGAAGAGTCTAGCTCCTTGCTGTGTTGAAAAAGAAACCAGTTAATTTTGAAATCTGTTTGGAAGTAGTCTTGATTGCAGTTTCATTAGCAATTAAAAGAGCATGTAACCTAATGTTTTTTCCACCCTGGTCCAGAGAAATTATGCACAGTGGGCAGCTCTTCAGTTGGTGTAAACCATCAGCAATGTAATGAAAGCAATGAACCTTCACTGATTTGTGCTGAGAATCTTGCCTGCTCCAAATTGTTAAAACATATGCCTTCCTATGGCTATGCTTTATTGTTTACTTGACTAATAGTGAAAAAATAGTTCATCTTACTTAGAATTCCTTTTCCCTAGTTTGCCTCCCAGGAATCCCTGGTGAAACTGCCACTATTTGGCCACAGTTTCTTCCGAGCCACATGCGCTCTTTCACTTACCTTCATATAAATGACCCCTATATACAAACATGGTTTCTTTTTGTCCTTAGGTAGCATCTCAGGAACCAGCAGGTGCTCAAAGCCACTGCCTTCCTTAGTGGATCCTGGGAATGGCTGGCCATAGCTCTAGTAGCCCCAAGTATGTATGCTTTTAAGCAGCTGGGGAAGCAGCTGGTGGCACTGTGGGAAGCATCATGCAGATGCCAGAAATAGGCTGAAGGACAGAGTATTCATTAAAAGACTGTATATATATTAAATATATGGGTGTATAAATAAGGATGCAGTCAAACCAGGAAAAACAGGAGAGAAGGGTACAAACCCAGATATTGTTTTCTTTTGGAGGAAGCTGCGAAGCTGATGAGTTAATTATGCTTATTTATTTGTTTGGATTGCAGTGGGTTTTAGAAATGCAAGACTAGAAGGGGCTCCTGGGTTGTTGTGTCCCTCTCTTCTGCAGTCATGGATAACCTTGGGCAAAACATCTCTTAGGAGAGTCCAAGGATCACTTGCCTTATATTCCAGTGCATACCAGGGGCCACAGTATCCTTCCTCTCTTGAAATCTATCACCTGTAGTGAAAGATGGAAACACACAGCTATAATGTGCCAAAGGAAGACAGGGAGAAAACTCCCGATCATCACCAGCAGCTTAGATCCTCAAGAGTTTTCTGCTGGGGGACTTGTTCAGTTTTGTTGACTTGCCCACCCAAACCAGAGAGTTGTAAATCAAAGTGGCTCTGCAAGTGCCTGTCCTAGAGGACTGAGTAGCAGCCTGCAGCCATTTGGCACTGAAGGATGCAAGTCCAGATCCAGCACCTGCTCGACACTAAATGCTTTTCTTAGAATCCATGCAGCTGACCAGCTCCTGGGGAAAAGGCAGCAGCTGCTGAGCTGCAGTGGTTAAATATAGGGAAATGAAGAATGCCACACCCAGCTGGAAAGGAAAAGAGGGAGACAGGAATCTATCAACACTGAAAATTCTTATTGGTGAGAAGGGCCCTGCAGTGATCAGGAATTGGAGGCATTTACACCCTCTGTTTTCTCTCTTGTCTGTGACTGCACCTCCACTCACACTACATCAGCCTCAGATAATGCCCAACATAGTTTGGTGCTGACTGTATTAATGAGTGTCATTTCTGAAATGTTTTGGAGGAGCATGTGAGAGCCCTGTCTCTCGCTGCAAGTCACATAGAGTTGCTGGGATATGTTGTCCTTAATTTGACTTGATTCTTTGTAGTGCTTTTAAATAGCAAAAATGCTGTGAAAAGCTTAAATATGAAGCTATACAGATTTAGCACAGATGGAGTTTGAAAAGGACATTCAACCTTCTCTAATCTTCAACTGAGATCAGCAAGTAAAGCATAAGGAAGGACAACCTGAAAGATAATATTTTTCATTGTGATAATCTGCAGTACTTTAATTTCATGGAGGCATTTACATGGCCTCTTATTGAAGAGTCTGAGTGTTCCTTTTGCTTTAGCTGAAGGACTGTTAAAAAGAAGCAGAAAAGCAAACCTCTTTGCTTAGCCAGCCTTCAAGGTTGTGCCAGATATCCTCGCAGAGAAAGACAACAGTGTGAAGTCAAGGCTTAGCTGCAGACTGGAGGATTATCCCTATTCTTTGGATGAACAAAATAAAAGAAAGTAAGAAGAACAAGGAGAAATACACCTGTTTTGCTTTATTCAGCTGCTGTACATGTATGCAAGAGAGAGGCCCAGCACACACAAGTACCCACAGCCCCTGGCCCTGGTGTCCCTCTCTGTTCCAGGAGGACATCTGGCCAGTGCACACTCCTCTCCTCCCACCCCTTCTCCTTCACACAGGGCTGCAGCAGCTCAAGCTGGCTGAGCCTGTCGTGGTGATGATATCATGCAGCTAAATTAATTCCAAAGCTGGTCATGCTTGGAATTAGTTAGACAGGAGACATAAAAGGATGCTGAGAAAGAGGGGAAAATGGACTAGGTGTGAAACACTGTTCAGGGAGAGGGAGTAGTGGGTGTGGTCCTAAAGATGCCTTAGGGTTCTGTTTAATACAGAGGGTCTGTGGTGACAGGAGCTGAAAAAGCCTGGACAGATCCCTTGACTGCATACAGGGTTTGACTAACTGCCTTAGTGTTAGTGAATTTCAGCCCTCCAGATAAAAGAAATAAAATAAGTGTTCCTTTCCATCTCAAGTGCAACATTTAGATGGACATAAAGATTCCTCATCTTAATATATAGCAACCATCTCACTTTACCTCATTCCCTGACTTGACCTTGCTGTGGTGCATAACCCAGGCCCAGGAACAAGCAGTGCTAAGCAAGCATCATATTCACCATTCACAACCTCAGCATCTGCTGCAGGTTTGGGCCAATAAATCACAAATGTTGGGAGGAATTGACCACCTCCTGCTGCATGTCCAGACAGCAGTTCCCACAGTGGGCATCTGATCCTTGACTGAACCTCAAGGCACTACCATATGCAAATGGTAATAATCTCTGGTTTGTTATTCCTCCAAGGCGGATGTACCTGCATGTGTCTGTCTGCTTGGAAGCTTAAATAAACCCATTTGAGGTTTGTTTGCTTTTGCAAGCTTGATTCATCAGCTTGATTTTCAGAATGTGTAAAATACTTCTTCAGAATGGCTTTTTTACCTGTCTTTCTCCAAAATTTGCCTTAGAGAAGACCTTTTATAAATACATAGTTTTTAGTCTTCTGATACCTTGGATGCTGTCCTGCAAAATGGTAAAAGAGTTGGCTTCTGAGGGTTTTTTTCATTGTTTTCAGCAAAACAATCTCAGAAACCCCATGAACAATGGAAAAAAAGAGTTATCTTACAATTTTATGGTGCATGGTGTAATGCGTGGGGATGGTCCTGTGTAAAACAGGGAGTTGGATTCAATGACCCTTCTGGGTCCCTTCCAAAACAGCATATTCTGTGATTCTCTGAGCTTTGTATGTTGAGCCAGGTATAAGGAAAAGAAGGAGGACTTCAGTAAACCATATTTTAGGAGCTTTTATATAAAGCCACACAGGCAAACTTCCATATAATAGTCCCTAGCAGGAACACCGGAATTGCAGCCTCTGCCTACTTTTGCACCTTTCCTGCAAGTTACCTTGTTTATTTTGTACAGCTGGTTTTTTTCTACTGTTGTTACATTATTTTTGCCTATGGACAAATAATTTACAGATAGCATTTATAACATGAAAAGAGATAGTAAAAGGTGGCTGCATCAAGCAGTCTGTGAATTATGACTGCCTCTCTGGTCCTGCAGCCAAATATAGTGCTTTTCACTAAAGTTGGTGGACGATATCCTTCCTAAATTGCTGTACCTGATCAAAAGCATTTGCAGAGCCAGGACCCACACTGTTACACAAGACTTCAACTACTTCAGCTACAGCAGGGAAAATTATGATTAGGTCCTTGAATCTGTTTCTAAGTGCTGGTCCTAGCTTTTCTAGATACACTGTTAGCTCTTGAGTGGTGCAATGACTGGTCTCCATCTATCATCAGTGGACAAAAGCAGTGCTACACATCTGGCCATCTTCTCTGTTGATTGGGCAGCAAATTTTAGCACCTGACCAGGGATAGAGGTTGGGATTTGGGATGCTGAGTTACAAGCCTGGTACATCTTACAGACTGCTTTGCAGATATCAGTTTCCTCACCTTATCCATAGTTAAGGGGAAGAGGTGCTTTATGGTTATTTTAGTTTTCAAGTTCTTCTTTTGGGCTTCTATATTTCTATTAGAAGTTATTTGAACAGTTCAGAGGTCCCTTCAAACGAAAATTATTCTGCAATGCTATGAGTCTAAATTTTTGAAGAGTTCCTTAAAAATAAAATTAGGTGGGGAAAAGTGTAACTTTCAACTAGTCACAGAGCTAGTTTAAATCTCTTCTTTGAAAGTTTCCTTTTGGTTGCTCTCTGAATTGTGCAGTTTGCCCTCCAGGATTCATTTTCTGTCTCTTGGCAAATCAGGTTCTTAGAGATGAAAGAAATGGTTGAATATTTTTTTGGGGCGTGGGGGGCTGCTGACCAGGACACAAATCTAATAGATACTGCCTTCCTGTGTGAAAGCCCATTAGACTTTCTTTATGTTCCCATAGGGAGCTGGTTTGTTTGATGCTGAAGTCAGTACTACCTGGATCTTTTGAGTTAATTAAGCCACTCAGACCACATCTACACTAATAAATTAAGGATGTATGTGATAGGTCCGTGGTACAGACATCTAGCTGGCACTGAACAAGTTTCATCCTTCTTCTTAAAATCATATACTCATCGAGATAGGATGCCTGAGTGTAAATGGATCTTTGGGAATGATCCCTGTCCTGTTTGGAGAATGTTATTTGGCCCAGACCAAAACTACACGAGTGGCAGAGACAACTGGATTCTAGTACAGAGAAGTGCTCCCTGGCAAAGTTGAAATTACTAATACAGATGTATCTTTAGGGAGCCCAAGCTTGCAAATGCCTATTCATGAGTTCCAAGTAAAGGCACAGTCTTCCATCTTCTCTGTGGATGCTTTTGTGGGTTGTTTCATCAGTTTGTGGGTTGGTTTTTTTTTGGTTTTTCTCCCATATTCACTTTTAAAATGGCTTGTTTTTTGTTCTGTTGCAAATTCTGGTCCCTTATTTCATAAGGTCTCTGTGATGCTTTCCATCAAATCTTCCTAATTCATTAGGACCAGGAGTGGCAGCATGCTGTTCCTTCAGCCCACATACGGACAGCATCAGATGGACAACATCCTCTGTAGTACCATCTGCCAGTAGAGAAGCTGAACCTTTAAGTTCCAATCCTGGCTCTTTGCCCAAATTAAATAATCAAGTATAGACTGACCACCATGGTTTCTGTGAATCAACCACAAGAGGGAGGCAGGAGAGACACAGCTTATTTTATTTTTACAGACTTTCTACTGTACAAAATTTTATATACTTCAACACCCAGTTTTTGTAGTCCTTTTCCATAAAATAAAATCAGGTTTTATGCAACCCTCACTTGTTGCGTCCTTACTGGGGCATTGGTTATGGGCTGTTCATCACAGACACTGTCTCATGGCTTTATTTTTATAGGGCATCTAGCAAACTGTCACCATGTTTGCAGAATATATTGCATTTGAGTATGGTATGAAATGGTGGATTTTGGGGATTGTTTCAGCCAGAATTCTCCAACCATTCCTCCTCCATAGCTTTAAGCGCAGCAGAAGCAGGCAGTCAAACATTCCTATGGCACGTTATTTCATGTAAGAGAGTTTTTTCCTGCTTTCGAAACTAAAAAACCACTGCCAGCAGTGGGAATTGATCAAACTATAACATTTGTGTGCGACACCCTAATAGATGCTATAATGCTGTTAGCCTGGCTTACAACATGGCAGCTAGACAGGCATATTAGCTGCATCCCTTTACATGCAGACCTTGCTGTTAAATCGTGTTTGGCTAATCTTCCCTTAGGGGAAATTGGATTTCAGCCCCTCTCCCAACCTCAAACCCCACTGGAAGATATAAAATTGGTTTTTAGAAGTCTCTTTTTCTCTAAGGCACTTTAATTGGCATAAGGTAGTTGCTCCTATAGAGAGATTATTGATTAGCATTTTTATTTTGCTGTACGTTAAAGTACACCACTTTCCAAAGCGCTTCTGGAGCTACCAAGGCAATAAACCTCACGATAAAACCAGAATAAAAGGCCAGAATTAGGACTGACTTGGCTCACTTACTCCTGCTAGTCTCGTTGGCTTGGGGTTTTTTGTTTTTAAAACTGGTAAATGGCTGAAGCTGTTTTTCATCAGCCTTCTCACCTTTCCTTGAGTGAAACCTAAGCTGGAGTTGGTATCTAGTGCACAGCCAGATTTGCCTCTGGGGTTGAGGGAGCTGGAGTTCCAGGTAGCTTTGGCCAGTGCACTATGTTTTTCAGTGCCTACCTCAGGGAAAAAAACAGGCACAGTCTGTGCTTAGTCCTCCCTCCTTCCCCAGCTTTGGAGTTGCTGACAGTACTGTGGCACCAACCCTGAGGATGTTATTAGAGTCATTATAGAATGTCCCAAAATCATTAGAGAAAACAGATTGAGGGGATTTTTCCCCAAGAAAATACATATGTGTCTTAACATCTCATTTGATTTTTCCAGCATACTTTATTAGACTTCCTAAAAAGTTTTTAATGCATTATTATATCTTTGAAAAGATGTTAAAATGTCTCTTGTAGTCCTCAACACCTGTGTTCATCATGAGTACATTTGTGACCACTCTCAGGGCTTTGTTCCTTTGGGCTTTCTTTGTTCCCAGAAATTAAATAAGTTACAGTTTTAAATGTGAAAGTCCCTCAAGTTAAGTCTGTCTCACGTCTGTGTCAAACTCAGTTTTCTCGGAGTTAATGGATTACTGACAGCCTGAAGTCAGGAAGTTATATGCATTCTAGCTGCAGAGCATGTCCTGAATGCCTCGTTTTTTCAATTTATCTTTTGTCTCCTACTGCCTGTCATATACTAAAAGCAAAAATAACACTTGGCCTCTTTCTGTTTGCCATCACCAGTGAAAATAAAAGTATGTAGATGACAACAATATGTGTTTAAAAAATTTGTTTATTCAATAAAACAAATACGCAAGTTGCCAGAGCTTTGTAGTAGTAGAGTACATGAGTACTCAAGAGCAAAAAATGCTGAGTGAAAACAATTTGGTGGTCCCAGTCCAATCTCATTACGTTACTTATCGTCAAAATCCAGGTCTTGGAGGCAAAATAATTTTGACCTAAGACAAAGCATTTGTGTATTTACACTGTGATTTCTTTTATAAGAAGCCATTGTGGGGGTACATTGCCATTGCTTTGCCTGGATCTTGTGTTTAATGGTACTTTGCATCCATCTATGCCACTGAGACAGATTTAATTTTAGAGTGCTTCAGAAGCGCCTTTTCACCAATCAGACATTAGCTGTATGAAATCACCATGAACTACTTTGCTTTCTCAGTGTGGCTCAGCTTTATCCTCAGTCAATAGACATCTTATCAATCCTTGTTCAAAGACATTCTCTTGCTTCCCCTGGGCTAGTGCTAGTGATAGATAAAAAAGTCTGCAAGCTTGAGTTGTGATTTGTTAGTCCCAAGTTATTTGAGGCAAATGGATAATAAACAAATTTTAAAAGTCCACCCAGTTCATTAAAACTCGAAGCAGTCATTTGAAAGTGTGGTGGGGTTTCTGAGGGCTCTCAGCTTCACAGCATGGCCCGTGATGATGCATGTGCAAACCAAAATGTAATATAAAGTACACTTCTTTCATCTTCACAAAGAGGTTTTATCATACAGCCTTAAAGACCTTTAGATCTTTCTACATCTGAAAGGAAGAGCCAACATATCTTGGAATTTCTCAGTATAGATTCAGAACCCCTTTAGTGACTATTCCTTTGAATCTCTGGGTTAACTCTCATTTTTGTTTTCTATTAAAGTTTCTTCTTTTATTACCTTTGTACTTACAAAGGTCATTAGAAGATTATCCCTAAACTTCAGAATGTGAGCAATTTCTGACAGCTCCTGCTATTTCCCTTCCTATGGTTAGCTTGACTTTTCACTTGAACCAAAAAAATAATTCTTACCATTGCTTTATCTTGATTCTAAAAATTTCCCTGAATAACATCTTTAGTTTTCTTTAGTGTCAGTGTGACAGTCTTCCACCTCGTATCAGACAAATGAAAGGTTTCATAAGAACAATTTTTCCTTGTTAAAATTAAGAGCATTCTATGTTTGTGAATTAAGACTATGGTTCTAGAAGTAAATCCGTTGGTACTTCTATGGCAATTAGCTGTTATTAGAAAAATCACTGCATTTTTCGCAGATTGGTCTATGTGTACTTGGGAAAAACATAAACAAAGCTTCTTTTTTAATGAAGATAAATATAAAATGGTCTGCAATTAAAATATACTGTGTGAAAAACTACTTGTAATCCATGCATGTGCCCAAATAGCTTTCTCTCCCCATCCACTAAGCTTTCAAGACAGCCATTAGTTTAAAATAAACAGCCATTTCCAACTGGGAAAATTACAAAGAACTTCAGAGAAAGCTGGGCCATCTGAGGATGCTCCAGTATGAGAAGGCAAATGTGAAAGCATTTAAAAAGCAAAGAGCTTTTCTCTTGAGGGCCAACATGCAAAGGACTGGAGAGAAACAAACGTGTATCTGCACCAGTATGAGCATTTATTGTCAGAATGCAGTGAGGGGAAAAGTGCAGGTGAATGATGAAATGTGGTACATTTGCCATCCAGTTTAGCCCATCCATTTCCTAGAAATCCAAGTATACTGTGATGGAGAGACATTTCTGCTGCTGCTGCTGCTTTAGTTTGCCATTACTTTGGATGAAAAGCTCTACAGGCAGATATGTCTGATGTTACCAGCCCTGAATGCCTGTTGTTGTAGGGCCTGGGATAATAACATTCCCCCAATCTGGCAAACATTCCTGAAGCAGCAGAGAGGTGCTAGAATATTTCCTGACTTAATTTGAAGAGTTTTGACTGTGGATTCCTCATCCTCATCCTCCTTGTCTCTCTTGTCTTCCTCCTCCTTCTTCCCTACCATCATTCTTACTTCGTTAGAGCCCATCATGCCACCAGCAACAAACAGATTTGGAAGACATAGCTCTCAGATTACAGTTTCCATGTCGTTGTTCATCAAAGGTTGCAATAAAAGTCTCCAGAAATAGACTAATGGGGGCAGAATTCTGGATGGCCCCAGTCTGTCGGGATACCAGAGGCTCAGGAATGCCAGTGGGATATAAGCAGATTGCAAAGAAGTAATAGGAATTCAGCATAAAGCACTGGAAATTCAGCTGAGTTAATAAATATACTGTCTTTCTGCCAAATTATTTATGGTTATTGAAACTAAGGGAGCATTTTACTGGAAAAATTACATTATAAGGCATAGAGCTATTATAGTCCTACCTAATTGTGCAGGTGATCTCATTTACAGTTATGAAAGGTGGAGAGAAAGACTACAGACACAAAGATTTTATTTTTGTTTAGCTGAAGGAAGCAAGATATATATGGGTGTAAGTCTCAGAAGCAGATGAGCACTAAAATCTATGCACGATTTACAGGAATTATGTATGTAAACTTGATAGTAATGCATGTGGCGGAAGACTAAGGACCTAAAGGGGCAGCTTGCATATGCAAAATTAATTAATTATTCTTTGGACCCAGTTTTCACACTATGATGTGACCAGATTAACTGCCACCCCTGTGGAATTGATATCATTAGAGGCAACTGTAGGGTTTTACTGTTCTGTAATTCTGTGATTCTCTCTTCTCTTTAAACAAACATCCTATTTCATCAACCTGTGTTACACATAAAAAGTTAAAGGAGAATAAAAATAACTAAGTTGAAACAGTGCTCTGATCTGTCTGTCTGCCTTGGCATTGTGTCTTGTACAGTAGTTAGATCTGATTTTTAGGAAAAAAGTAGAAGAAAATCTGCAGGAGACTTGTAGAACCTTTCCTAGGCTTATATAGCTTATTGCTTTCATTTGAAATCTCCTTCTATTAATATTTCATAATTTCAGAGTAGAAAGAAATCCTTATGGCAGAAGGATGAGAATAGCGGGATTTTCTCTTTGTTTACTTTTTATGCAAGGTAGCTGGAAAAGTAAGTAAGGTTTCTCTGGGAGTAGGGAGGATTTGATCGATTTTTTTTCATAAAGATTTTCTATGTTGTTGTCATTTCAGCATGTTCACTTTCATCCAAAATCAGTTCATTTTGTATTGACAACTGAAAGAAATTTCTACTACTTCAATAAAGTCTGAAATTTAGACTGTCAGTGAATCTCACTATTGTTCCATTGTTTTTTAATTTGGTTAGCCCATGTAAGGTGTAGTTTGCAAAGAGTTCCTGTTCTCAGAGACTGTAATTTTTCTCTCAATATTATTGAATATTATTGATGAATAGAGAAGAGAGGATTCTATACTGCCTCATATGTTCCACTGAGGAAATGTGGAAGATCTCAGGAGCATTAGGAAAGCCGCCCTTCTATCAGAGTCATCTTGAAACCAGGAAGCTGTAACCACAAGACTGTCCCTAGAAAGCCATCTTTGCATGCTCCCAGACCAACGTGTTTTTCTTGGCTGAATGTCTAGTGGTCAAATGTTGCTCCCCACTCGATTACACTGATATACTGAGTGAAGCTTTTGGCTTGTTGACTAACAAGCATAAAGATACAATTAATTGCAAGACTTCCAAGAAGTCTTAGTTAAGGAAGAGCAATACAGCTTCTTGAAGTTAAGTAATCCGCAGAGAAAATATTTTACCATTGTTTGAGCCATCAGATTTTTAGATGGCAAACAGTTAGACAGGGCTGACACGGTGCATCACACCAGCACACTTGCTGGCTGGGACATGTCCCTTCCCACTAAGGCCCTCACTCCTTAGACAAGGAGACCAAGGCCCAGAGTGAGTGGCTTGCTAAGGTTCACAGAGCAGATCTGTCACACAGCTTTGAATCACAGCCCTTGGTCTTGTCAATCTGCTCCTCTTTTCTGAAATGAGAGTAGCACATGCTCACACACACTCCTTTAGATCACAGTCCCTAATGTCGATTTATCAACAGGGTTTCAAATTCTCCTCACATTATTCCCACACATGCTCCATTTTTTCCCCCAGTTAGGACAGAGTAAGTACGATCACAGTCCTGCATCACCCTCTAATAGCTCTGCAGGCGTTCAGTTTGGCACCTGGGAATGTTTGTTTGTGGAGGATTAGGCACTTGAAGTAGGTGGCATTTCATGATTTTACTGACCAAATGATTCAAGCTGCCTTTGCAAACTACTCATCAGGATCCTGCTGCATTTTTCTGCAGGCTGCATTACTTTGAGTAATCCTGAATGTGGAATAAGTGCTCATTATTCTGTCTCTGGACATGTTTTCTCCGAGGTTTGGTACCACAGTTTCTGCTGGTCTGTGATGCTAGTATATTATGTTGTTACCATGTGCTTATATTCTTGTTCTAAAATGACAATAAATAAAAAATCTTCAGTATAGAGAATGAGGACAAGTCAGACAATCCTGTCTGCTAAATTACTTTCCATTCCTGTGGTGGTTTCTCTGTGATTGAATTAAAAGAGGTTGTCAGTGTACGCTTATCCTGTCCCCTGGCTAGGTATAAATAAAGGCTTGGCAGGTTCTAGTACAGCATCTTGTTTAACCTCTACAAATACCAATATTTACTCATAAATTTAAAACAATGCATTCATTCCTCTCTTACTGGAGGGCAACAGGAGTAAAAAGTGGCCAGTCATGTCCATGGTATGTCATCTCTCCCCATGGGCTTTCCCTTTCATTATGTCTTGCTGTCTCCTTTTGTTTAATGTCAGAACTGAATTATGAACTGCTCAGGAATTCCGGACCCATTACCATAGTCTGCTTTGCAGAGTTCTCTTTAAAGGATTCAGTGATTGATTTCTCTTACATCCTAGAGTGAAGCTAGAAATGAGACATGTGCCATCATTCTGTATTTTCCAGCAGTTGGGTATTGTAATAGCCATACTCACAAATCTGTGGAGTTGTGTCCGTGTTCTCATTATGCAAACTCTCTCCTCTAACTTTTGCTGTTACCAAGAGTGGAGTGGGTTTAATTGTGTGTGGGTAAAACGGCATAGAACAAAAAACTTGGAAATTCAGCATATTTTTTAAAAAATGTTTATTAAATTCAAAATAACAATGATACTGCACTATATTTCTGTCACATTTTCTCGTTTCAAAAAAGGGATCAAAATTGTTACAAGGGCATGCCAAAAAGGGGGCAAAATCCTTGCAAGGGTGGGTTGTTTTGTATAAAGTGAGTTTTTACTTAAAGAGAAAAAAAAATGTTTACCTCTGAAATGGGCTGTATCAGGGAGCCTAGAATGAAAATGCATGACTTGAGAGAGCCACTGAGTATGCAGCAGCACAAAGAAAAGAGATTATAGTACTTCTGCATGGTCTAGATATTGAAGCAGACCCTTCTGCCCATTCCTTTGTTCCCTGAATCCCTATAGAGCATTCCTTTGTTCCCTGAATCCCTATAGAGCTTTGCCTTGTCTTTTCACTGTGACACTTCTGCAATCCCTTTGAGCTGCTGTGGCTTCCTCCCAGCCTCAGTGTGTCTCATTGCTGCCCTCCAGCCCTGGCACAGCAATTCTCTCTGCTTATGTTCATTTTCTTTCACCCTGACCATTCTCTGTCCCGCTGTCCCCAGAGAGGCTTAGACATTAGCACACCAACGCACTGGAGTCAGGCTCTGGGCTGTGGTTAGCAGTTCTGAGCTGGGCTTTAAGGACAGAGATCAAAAGGGGCAGTTGGCCCAGCAGGACGTCACACATAGGACAGGTAATAGGAGAGAACAAAAGACTGGTACATCTAAAATTTCACCACTTTTGAAGACCTGCATTCCTTTTGGAAACTTGGATTCACACCCTCAAGCTCCATGTTTAGACCTTTAATTCATGAAAGACCAAGTACAGGGGAAGTGGCAAGGAAGAACAAGCTATTGGGTAGACACCTTGCTGAAAAATAGGAAACCCAGACTCAGTCCCCTCCTCTGTGTTAGAGATTTGTGTCTCCCACCTGTCAGGGGAGCAGCCAAGCTCAGTAGTCTCAGGGTGGACACTGTGGATTATTGTGTGTGGCAATCACAGAACTAGAAGATCAAGCAGAAAAATCCACTGTGGCCCACTAAACCCTCTGTGAGGGTGGAGGAGAGCCCTCTTTGGAGAGGTTGGGCTTGGTTTGTAGGAAACAGATGTTACAAGGAAGCTGCGCTCTTAGGACCTCCCTCGGGGCAGAAGCAAACAGGAAAGCTGCACAGCTGACAGCAAAGGAGAAAAGCACAGGCTTTAAGTTTAAGTGCACATCAGAAGGAGTCTCCTGGACCAGTGGAAAAAGAAGGCAGGAAATACGGGAATGTGGAGCAGTGTAGGGTTATGGGGAAGCAGCAAACCCTTCAGACAGGGGCCCTTCCCAGTGGCCATCCAGTAACCATGCTTAAGGGTAGATTTAGGCATCCTCATGCTGCTGGTTCCCATTAATGGTTGTGACTGTGGTGCCATTTCCCTTTTTTGCCCACACTAATGATCCAACCCCTCGGGGTATGCTGTGCTCTGTGCTGGATGTGTGTCCAGTTAAGTTCCCCTGTCATAAATCAGGCTGGCAGCACGGTCTGTGAGGAGACTGGGTATAACTCTCCTGCTCTTTTATCTGAACTTCTTGGTGATATTCTCAATATCTGTGCAAGAAAGATTTGATGGAAAGGCTAAGGCTATCATTCCTTGAAGATGAAACAGGCTTCTGGGTGACTGTCTGAGATCCTGTCAAACTGACAATTTTAAGGCTGCCAAGATTTGCTTTAATTATATATATTGTATAATTAAAGTAACATGAGATATGTGTCTATATTGATGCATATATATAGATATGTGTGTATATATGTAGTGTTGGGGTGTCTGGGGTATTTTATAAGTTAATAGATAACCCAAAGTAATAAATAAAACAAACACATGGGCTACTCATAAAGAGAGCTGCTAAGCAGCACAAGGAGGGACTTTCAGCAAGCACAGTTGGAAGAATCAGATTTCCCTGAATTCCCTGAAAAATGTTTGGTCGTGAAAACATTCATAGTGATCTGTGATGCCCTACAAGATTTTTGGTCTACAGGTCTAAAGGAGACCCTACTTTTATGTATGGGCATCACAGCTGAAATTAGGGGAAGCACCTCTGGTGAAGATTTCAGAGGCAGAAAACTGGCACACTGGAGGTTGCCTCAAGCGTTGCCTTCTGGAACATATTGGCTGGAAATGAGATCAAAATGTCACATCTCTGTGTGATGGGGTTGTACTTGGGCTGCTTTCAGGTCCTGCCTCCTAATACGGGTCTGGTACAAAGCTTGTTGAACAACTGCAGGAAATCTGAGAACAACTCTAAGTCAATTTGGGAAATGCAGCCTGATATACATATTTTCTGCTAAAGACTTTGAAACTTATTAAGGTTTAAAACCTGTTAATATATAATACACAAGTGAGATAAATAAATTAGTAAATTCCCAATATCGTTGCCTTTATTTCACAGTGTTAGTCTTGCTCTGGCTCTTGAGGTCTGTTTCTAAATTGAATGCATGAAATATCTGTCTAGCTTTTCTACGGGAAAGCATTCACTTCACATTTTACTGTTGCTACTGAAGAAACTGTCCTGCTCATACAGGCAAAGCAAAGGGAAAGAAAGTTTTACAGGTGCTGCTAGACCCCTAAGAAAGCCTGTGTGTTCTCCCACTTTAAGGCTGAATTAGGGGAAAATCAAAGAGAATTGTCAGTGTTGTGAAAAGCTGGTCTCAGGAAGCTGTGCAAAATTAAGATTCAGAAAGGATGGCTGCTTCACAGCCATGAACAAAGGTCCTTCAGCTAGACCTTCTAGCCTAAAGAAAATAGATTCAACTCCAGTGCCTCTAAACAAAAAAAGAAAAAACTAAAAAAGCAAATAAACAAAACTATATTTAAAACCAGAAAAGAGATTTACATGAGAGATGGGGTGTGGAAGGAGATCACAAGGCAGCAAAAGATCTTTGTTAAGAGGAGAAAAAAATTAGATATATCCCCTGAAATCTGCAGTGAGTCACCACAGGTCATGTTTTATGGGGATTTTATTGCATGTTTCATGTGTACTTTGTAGAATAAAACCATATGCATCTGATTAGATTACTTAGTACTGGTGTAAGGTAAAAGCATAAATTGAATGCAATTATTTTAAAAGGAAATTATATTCCTACTGCTTTCTGTGTCTGCTGTCTTCTATCTTTTTCTCTTTTATTGTCTCTTTTATCTTGGTTCTAAGATGGCTCTCACACCATATCTACCTTGCAATCCCCTAGTTTGTATGAAGGCAATTCACAGCTCAGTGCACTGCCTGTCTCCCCTGATTGTTTACAACTGGTTTATTAACCAGGCTTTGTCTTGGACTATCTGTGCTTCATCAGGAGGGAATGGGTGAGTACAGTTGTTCATTTTGCATTAAGCATGTGCGCTGATGTGGAAACATCCACCCATACCCCTCAGTGGAGATATCTATGTCAAAATGAAACCAACTTTTATAGGAAAAAAATTAATTTATTACCAATGCAAGGTTATTACTTGGACCATATAACCCTGTGTAAGTATATGATATTGCCTCCACCTAGGAGTCCTGTATTCCTGATTAAAAATTGCCAGAGGGGAGTATATGCCTTGCAACCACTTATCTGCCCCGTTTTCAATTTCACCTGCTACAATATTCCATTTGAACCTTTTCTTAGAATTTTCCAGCTGAAATGAAATATTTGACTTTCTCATTGGGCTTCAATTTTGGGGTGAGAGGGCAGGGGCTTGGGAAATTTCTTCCTTTTCCCTGCTGCCTTCCTGTTCCTTCCCCTAGAAATATGTTGCCATAAGTGCCTTTGGCAAAATAGTGATTAGCTATAATGAAGATCTGTCTGAGAGAGATTATGGCCTTTATGAGGTGGCATTTTTCAATGTGACTGTGCCTGCACCTTCCAGGCAGTTTGCTTTCTCTGGACACAATGATATTTATTTTGTTCTATAGTTTTAAGTACCTAGGCTAGGTCAGGCTGATTTATTCATATTATTTAAGTAGACATAACGCATAATGAATTGAATCTTATGTTCTATCATGATACCATCCTTGCCATCTACAGTAATGGATCCACATGTAACTATCCACCTGATCCCCAGATTCCCAAGAAGACATTGCAGCAAGAATGAAAAACTGTTGAGTGGTGTATCTAGTCTAATGATTTTTGGATCTCCCCTGGCTCCAGACATGTTTCCTGGGGTAAGATTCATCACACCTCACTTCAGGCAGTCTACAGGGTAGATGTTAATATTTGAGGTATTTCATCAGGGCTCTTTTTTTCCATCAGTGTAGATCTACACAAGAGCATTAAGGGAGTTTGTCGCAACTAGTCTGATCCAAGAAATGTAAACTGTGCATGGTTTCTTTGGCTCTGTTGACTGCATTCCTCTGTCTGTTGAGAGCCCAGCTTGAGATATCTACGTCATGTTAGATGGGTGACAGTCCATATGTCCTATTCAAATCTTGGCCTTTAACTCTACAGATGTCTTACCATCAGTTCAAGAGCTCTTACTCAAAAACAGTGATTTACTGCCTCCTTTACTTAGTTGCTGTGAGTAACAGTATCATCTCACCTGCCCTTTCCAGGTATCATGTTCAACATGTGTGCCGCCTTCTTTGCAGTCTGAATGAATCACAGTCTTGCTGCTTTTTTTGCCCTTCCATGATACAGGCTTTCCAGGTCATTCTCACAGTTGGAGCTCCTTTCCTGTCTCTATTCATCTCATATCTCAGCCACTATTTAACTTGGACATTGCCAGCCATGTTCTTTTAGAGCTTTCACAAAGCTAACTGGAAAGACTGTAGACTTCTCATCAGGTTGCCCAACTTGATGAAACTTTTATTGCCCTCATGTTATTCTGCTCCATCAAATATGTCACCTGCATTCACAGTAAGCGTCCTTAGAACTTTTTTCTGTGTCTTTCCTGTCTATCAAATTTTTGGCCAGTGAAGAAGGTACTGTGCTCAGACATACATGAGACACCATCTCTTTTGCTTTCAACCCAGCACTGTCTTTTCCCATGCTACTTCTTGCACCAGGAAATGAAATACCCCTAAGAGCACCACACAGTTGTCCTGCCAGTTCATCTGGAAAATTCTCCTCCTTCATGTTTAGCGGAGGGTCACAGGCAGCTCTAGGTTTGTATTTAGACACAAGCTACATTCCCATAGCAACATGTCCCTCCCTGCCCAAGCCTAACACGCACATCCTTTGGGCTGTTCCCTTGGAAAAGTCCCATCATAGGCATTTCTCCTCTCGAGCCAGGCAGGCTCTCAGCCATGCAGGGGTCCTTATCTGTGCTTTAATTTTAACTGAAGCTCTGTAGGACTCCGTTACAAGGTTGGTGTTGATGTTTCCCGGTACTTGAACAAACTTTATTCTGACTTGCAGTGCCCTTCTCAGTGCTCACCCATTCATTTTCTGAAGCAGTATTTCCTTCTACCACACACTCACACCCACACACGCTGCAAAAAATAAGGAGAAATAATTTACTTTTTTCTCTTAAAACACGGCAACATGCAGGATTGACCACTTCTTCACCTCTTGAGAGTATCGCTTTGTTAACATCATTTTCAATAGAAGTCTTTATCTGTGCTTTTACAGGTCTAGCCTTTTGAACCCTCAGCAGTATGTTCTTGGACTTTATGGTTTTAACCAGGTCCATTATTATCTAAATACTTGGGGAAGCAGGCAGGGAAGGGAAGAGAGAATGACAACTGACTTCTTAAAGTGCTGTTCTTGGTACCTCTTTACAATATACATTAGGAACGGCGGGGAGAAGAGCTTTCATGATAGATCTGAGGCTGTTAAAAAAAGAAGCTATGGTGCATAGTCTCAAAAAAAAAAAAAAAAGGAGGGGTTGGTTCATATCTGTCACCATTGGGCTCGGCATTTCACGTTTGCATAGGGTGGTCCTGTTGTGCACAGTCTAGACGGGTCGGTGTCAGCATGCTTTACAGTCATGCTGGCTATAGTTTGCTCATGAACAAAATCTCTTCAGGTGTTTTGGGATGCACAAGGCTTAAGATCTTTAACTGCTGCTTTCTACAGTGTACGTTCCTATTAATGGGCCCATAAAGATCCCCTTATTTATTATTGTTTAATTATATGCAACCTGTTGCTCCAAAATAGCTGCACATAAATGCTATTTATTTCTGGGCTAGCTTCTCTGTACATGTATTTAAAACATACATTTTGGGTTTAGTGAATCCTGCGTTACTGATTGTTCAGTGACTTTACTTTCCGTTGTCTTTTCTCTAAATGTTCTTTTGATATTTAGAGTGTTAGTGATGATATTATTACATTGCTGTTAGCTATTGAATGAATGATTTCTGTTGTATTCTGAATGTGCTGATGCTGAAAATCTGTGATATAAATAAACTTCCTCTGGTAACATCATTATAATAGCACAAGCAGCAGAAATTTATGGAAAGAACAGATTAAATGCTTAGACTTAAATTCTTCAGTGTGCAACTCTGCTTAAACTGCTGTGTCTGAATTTTGGGTTGCTGAATCAGGTGGAAAAAATCAAACTGACACATCACTTGTCTGTGCATTTTTACTATGATATATTATGTTACTAAAAGAAAAAGCTCAAAATCTACCATTGATAATACTGGCTAAAACTTAGAACATAAATTATTAAGATCTGTAGTTTCTTTTCAGAGTGGCCTGGGACTTAATGCATATATCACAGCAAAGAAATGTAACATCAATATGTACTTATGCATTATAAAATGAGACATTTTTATGTACGTAATAAAGCATTCACTATATAACTGTTTATCTAAGCAGCCGATAGGAAGGTTGAGAAATTCACACAGTTAATCATATTTATTTAGCTAATTAACAGCTAATAGCATTAATCATAAAATGCATGAATATTTAAAAAGTAAATTATTACTGAATATGAAAACTATTTTCAGACTTGCTTTCCAGACTATATTTTGTTTATTTCTATTGATAAAATCTCCCAAGATACCCAGTCTCAGTATTTCACGTACTCATCCTGTAAATTGAAAACGCAGGATGCAAAGTACTACACCAGGAATTCACCAGAGATCCACACACCTCCACTAACCATCTCCAATTACACTGTGTAATCACTCCTAGGCTAGGGAAATGAGACTCCCAAAGTCAGTGGGGCTTATCTCCAGATTGCTACAGTCACCTATACCTTGTGTGGAGCCTCAGGATTTCCCAGGAATGGGATGAAAAGTAATATTATAATTATGCAGTAAGACTAGTGCACTGGTCCCCAACCTTTGCTGTCCCTTGGCAGCAATACTGAGCAAGTAATGTTGTACAGTGGGATCATAATTTCTCCCTGTCAGCCTTAAGTGTTAACTCCTTGATTCCCTGTGGCTCAGAGCAATGCTGTCCATTAATAACCTGTGGGGAATTAGTGAAAAAGCTGAAGACATCACCAGCATCTGTGTTTTTAATTCAGTAGGTTTGTTCTCTTCTTTTTGGTAACTTTTTTTATTACAAGTTTAATAGTGCCCAGTGAGACTCACTAATAAATGAATGAGTGTTCATTTCCTGCACAGGTTTTGTCAAATTTGCCTTATTATCTCCCAAGTCCAGACTAAGAGTAATAGAGTGACAAGTCTCAGAGAAAATTGAGGAGAGGAAGATGTGTCTCTCCAGGGGAAGAACAGGGAGACATGCATAAAGGCAAAATTAATGTATAAAACTGGAAAAAAAAAAAAAAAGTAGCATTTTACCTATACTTTTCAAACACTTATTTGTAACCACATTTAAATTAATTGAAGTAAATGACTGAACTTGGCAGGTATGCCAAGATGAAATTATAACCATTCACAGAAAGCATTACAGCAGCATATTAGCAGTGCTGTGGGGATGGCTGTGTAGGAGGCATTTCCATACGAAATCCGGTTTTTTCTTAAGTTATTTATAATTGTTTCAGGAAAAAACTACTTCCCTTCAGGGCTTTGGACTGTAGAGTGGGTGCTTGCTTGCTTTATGGCAATGAGTTTTCAAATGTGCCGTGTTCCCTGTGACCATTTTAGAGTTACCGTGCTCTGGTACAACAGGTTTAGACCAGCTGAATTTCTGTCTAGATATTGTTCATCTGGTTTGGGGTTCATTTTCAAGGAGTTGAGCTTTAGTTTAAATACAGAAAGGAAAGCTTTCAGTCAGTAATTGAACTCCAAACTGACCTGGACCTTAATCCTACAATAATTTATGCGGATATATGATGTGTCCATAGAGCAGTCAGTGGGCATGGAGTCTGTGCTTTATGGGACTGCCTTCCTTTGGAAATGGGAGATCTGCTGATGACAATAACTTGAAATGCTCCCTTGAAGTGGGCTGCAGAGCACATAATTAAACACAGGTTTGAGTCTCATTGTCCTTGGAGACTGTTTCCAAATGTTCAGAAATTACCTGGGTTTAAATCTCATATAAATATTGTTAAAGATGAAGAAATTCAGTGTAAAAATAATGAAACTGAATATTTATATGCACATGTACAATTCAGTACGGGATCATTTCATCCAAATTCTGAGCATAAGTTACATTTCTCTTTAAACATAAAAAAGGAAACTGCAGTTCAGCCATATTATGATCCAAGTTTATACTAATATATAGTAATTTGTTCTGTAAAATGTTCTTTTTAGCTTGCAAGTATTTGCACATTTAAACCAATGTATAAGATCATACGGATAAGGCCTATAAAATTACACATTATTGCAGTCCAATTGGATTATAAGAATTATGAGTTTCTTTCAAAAGTATATGTGCTTTTGTAAACTTACCTGGTTACCTAGTTTAATAGAGAATAACATCCTTTTCTCTGTTTTTGGGGGGGAGGAGTGAGAAGAGGAAAGGAAAACGTTTTCATCTGTCCTATAGAATACTGTCAAGAGATTTTAAAGGAGAAATTTTAAATTATATAGAAAGGTTATAATTTTCTATGAAGTCATATGGAACTCAGCACAAAGTGCTGATGACTTATTTTCATGTAAATTCTTCATCTTGATGTAATTCACATGGCATCAGCACTGATAAGTAATCAGACCTTTCTGATAAAACCTAAAGCACAGAAGAATAAATGAATGCCATACATTTAACTCTTGACTGTAAAGCCATAGTCTAACCTTGGTTTCAGCTGTATAATCTGTAAAATGTACAAGAAATATGTAAACCAGGGTTGCTGCAGTAAAGGTGAGCCGGGCAGTAGCTGGTGGTGCTGTAGAGCACAGGATTGCTGCTGTGGGACAAGACCCATTGTAGCCACCCCAGGCTGACTTTAATCCTGCTTAGCTCCTGCCTGGCACACTGACCTCAGCCATGGGGCAGAGGTGTATTTAATACATAATTAAAGTTATGTGTGCGAGTAGGCTTATGGACACCCTGCTCACTCAGAGCTGAGGATTCTTTGTTCAGATCCCAAATGAATTTTGTTTGTGTGTGCATCGGTGTTCTCTGCTGGCCAGGGACAAAGACATATTAATACTTATTCAGTCTTTTGTAATATCCTTTGCAATCTTCAAATTAAGGTTCCGTGTAAGTATATTGTAGTGTTGTCGGTTGTTCGTGTTATTAATCCTGAAATAATAAAATGTGTATTAGATAGAATCAGGGCAGCTCAACAGTATATTGCAGGCTATAAGCTTTCATTAACAGCTACAAGAAATTTTTTGTTAACTCAGTGTGTGTAGAGACAGGGAGGGAGAGAGCTGGAGGGAGTGTGATTTGGGTTTGATAAAGAGAGGATAAAACAGGAGTAGGATTTGGATTCTGGACAGCTCTGGCTGCTCTCCATCTTTTTCCATCGGTTGTCTTCTGGCAATACATTGTGCTGCTTGCTCAAACATAATAATGGTCCTTTATAATGGTCTTCTAAACATGTGTTTCATGGGCCAGGTACGTTAATGTGCAAGAGCTTATTTTTTTACTATTCTTTTTTTTTGTGTTGCTCTTAGCAATAGGTGAATGCAGAGTGCTGCAGAATACAGCAGCTTTGTGGATTATTTTTCCACTATGATTAAGGAATAGTTCATCTATAACCAGGGGAGATCTCAGTCACCAGGAGATTGCAGTGGCCAAAAGAGGTATTTAATCATCTGGCTAGGATCAGATCTGGAAAGAAAGGCCATCGTTACGGCTGCAGTCTGACTGCTGAGGAGAAGCCGCCAGAAGTGCACCACCCGCTTCTACTTCCATCCATCTGCTCCCTCCTTTCTCCATTTTTCTAAATATTTCTTTGTGCCACTTTAATTATGATCAACAGAGGCACTTGATAGAAGCTCTTTGTTCTGACACGTCCTGCAGTTTCAGGGAGTGGTGAAGGAGTACTACAGAAACAAGAGCGAGATGATAACACACACTTGGAAGGACAGGCATGTGTTTATTTCCCAAATGCTTTTGGCTGGAGTGGCACGTGAAAGCCCATTTCACGTGTTGATATGCAGTGCCTGGTGCTTTTGTGCTCCTCAAAGGCATCTGATGCTACTGAAGCATCATGACAACTTGGCTGTCTTTGGGATCAGAAGGTTCAGCATCTCTTGGGCCTGCTGCATCTGCTGGTTCATTTGGCAAAAGAAGCAGTGGTTCATAGTAATGTCTTCCACCTCCCAAGTTAAGCAGAAGAATATATTAATTGTAGTTATGTGTTGTCATCTGTACACTCGGGAAACAATTAGGGAAAACCTTCCTAATTTTCAGTGCAAGCTGAGCCTCGGGTGTTCAGTAATAAACCAGCAAACTGTGACTTTGGCACTTGGATGCATTGGAACCTTGCATGACTGCTGAGCGAAAAATGAAGTGATTCTTTCTCTCCTTCCTTAAGTCTGATCTTAACACTGTAGTTCCATAGATTTCTGAATTTCAGGTTTCTGAAGTTTCCCTGAAGTAGCATTGTTATGTGGCTTAATAGAGGCTTTTATGTGGGATTATATACATTTGAGAAAGGGAATCAGCAGATTCTTTTAAATGAATAGTGCTGCATTTCTTTACCAATGTTTCTCCTTTATCTACATGTTCCATTTTTTTCTCACCAGATTACAAAGAGAAATTGAGTAAAAGAAAAACTTACGGCCATTGCTAGACAAGGCAACAGCATGTTGTTAGGGAGGGAAGGTGGAAGCTCTGTATCTTGTGCTTGGTTTGGCCCAAAGGAGGCTGCAGGGCTTGTGCCAGCCCTGGGAGCAGTGCAGAGCAGCACATGAGTGCCCTGGAGTGTGCAGTTAAGATGAGTTGAGCTCTGCCAGTTTAAGCAATCAATCAAACCAGTCTGCCTTCCTCATCAGTTAATGCAATGAATGAGATTCATAATGTACCATGAAATGAGAAGCTTTTCTATGGAGGTTTAAAAACAGAAATGTGACTGCTTAGATACACATTATACAATTGCCTTCAGTTCCAAATCATATGCTATCAACTTCAATTAGGTTGAAAACTATTATAAGATTTGACTTTTGCATCTGGGCAGTGTCTGAAATTGGTGTGTTGGTCATAGGTAAATACAATCTGACCACCGAAACGTGGAAGAAACTGTAGGAGACTACACCGAGACATTGCAGCTAATGACAGCTCCTAAAGCTGCAAGGCCTGGTTTACCAGCATTCCTGTAAATCAACTTCTCTATCATATTTTAGGCATTGGATATTCTGTAATCACACTGCTGAGGTTAAAATTCCCATTGCAAATGGCAATTGCATGTTGAAGGATGCCTCAGATGCCCCATCCACAGTGCTGATGTTGCTCTAGTGCTAATGGCAGTATAACTTTGTCAGTATTAACAGATGCAGTGGCTTATCTAAGCCTATCATTATAGTAGCCATATGCTCACTGAGAAAGTGTAGTATCCTATTTCACAGAAAGTTAAAGAATTATTGACAGTTTAAATGACAGCATGGTATATAGGGAGATGCCATAGTGAAAAAGTTGTCTGATGGCTTAGATTTTTCTTTCCTGTCAAGTTTAAATTGTCAACACTCCTTGTAATAATAAAACTCTTTGCATGGAGAGGACTATAATTTAATTTACTGCTGTGAATATTGATTCCTGGATAGTACATTCTTTATCCTGTAGATGACCTAGATCCTTGGTTCCCTAAGGGTTTTGAATAATAACAGCAGCAAAATGGTCTGGATTACATAAGAGACTTGATGGAGATTAGTTACTTTCTCTGCTGACATTTTAATTTTATTCATTTAATTTCTTCCTCATATTCCGTGTCTTGCTTTGTAAGCTGGAAACCATTGTCAGTGAATTGGTGTTGACAAGCACTGAGTGTTTTAAACATTCTTCCCAATCATAGCAAAACTTAGGTTCAAAGTAAACCAGAGGAGGCCATGTTCATTTTGAGATGTGATTTCATTCCTCATAAATTGAAATAATCCTCATAGAGATGATTTACTCCAAGTCTCTGTATTGGGAGGATGGTTGCCATGTGCTCCTGACAGAATTCCCTTACAGCAGTCATTGTGGTGAAGGGTTGCATTTTCTTTAGAAATTGGGGGAAGTATTCCTGCAATGCAGGGAAAACTCATGGAATTCCCCTTGAAGTCCACAAAATCCCCTATTTCCAGCTTCTGCCATTACTAGAAAGGATAAGAGCTGCAAAAGTTACACAAGATTCTTTTAAAAAATAGGGAAAGGCAGGAAACAAGGCTGGTAGGAGGGAGAGAAGAGGGGTGGGGGAGGGAAGGTGGGAAGAGTCTATCAGTTGCTTTCTGAATCCCCAGTTGAGGGTACAAATGGATGAAATATTCAGGTGTTTGAAGGCCCTGTAGCCATAGGGGCCAGTGATCAGTCAGGGTATTGGGAGCCTAAGAGAATTACCAGGTCTTTGAAAATTCCCCATCTACCCATGGGAACATGTCAGAATTCTGTGTGGAAAACCCCAAACAGAGCACGACAAAGTAGCCCAGTTTCAGCATAAACCAGGGGTGGTTACTTCAGCAGGTTTTTTAGCAGCATTTCCTTTGCCCAGTTATTTTGAGCCACTCTAAGGCGATTAGAGCGGCTCGTTACCGACACTGAGGAGCTGAGAAGGCGAGTTGTGTTCCCTTTTGAGAAAACTGTCACTATCTCTGCGTGAGCTCAGACAGAATTGAATAAAAGTCTGTTTTGTGCTCAGAGCAGCGAGTGAGCCCTCTCTTTGCTTTCAGTGGCTGGGGGTTAATACAGTCAGCTGGGGGATCTAAAGCCTGTTTGCTCCATCTTGCAGCCGCCTGCTCTGTGAGCTCTCCTGCAACAGGAGATACTGTGTATGTACATTAAAGACTATTTTCCCTGTCCTCTAAGCATTTCAGTGCTGCCCACCAAAGAAGCCTTTACCTAATTTAGTGACTGTTTTCTCCCTGAAACACTTTCCAGTCAAGGACCTGATTAAGTAATACTTCAGGCTTACAATATCTTTCCACCACTGCTATTAGAAAGAAGTAAGAAAATGTAATTGCCTGGACAGGATTTGTGATGAGCACATTTATTAGCATAGATTATTTCCTATCTATAATGGATACATAAAATTGCTTTTATGTAAAAATAGAATTCTAAAAATGTTGTTAAATCCCTGAAAGTTATGTTTTAGTTTTATCTAAGTTGAGACAAAAAAATCTGACAGTATAGCTGTGTATCAGTTATGGACATAGAGGGAGAAAATTACTGTCTGTGGGAAGTGATAAACCCTCTAAACCCATCTCTGTCCGGCACCACAACTGAAATATGAGAAAGAAGAGGTTCTTGAAATAAATCAAAAATATTTTTGTTGAAAATCAAATTTTCAAGTTTTAATAACAGCCTTTTATATCAGATTATGTGATTTGTGTACCACACACAAACCTGGTTCATGTACAAGGAAAACCAGGATACTTTGTCACAGGTTCAGTTTCCAAGTAGATAATTACCACAAGTATTCTTAGGAATAGTATAGACATTTAGGAAATGGTATAATGAAATCTGAGAAGAAATTCAGGATGGAACAGCCTGGTTCTTAGTCATAACCTCAGCCATTTGAAGCAGACGCAGATTTTATGTCATTCAACACAGTCACTGCTGTTCCTTATATATCTCCCACATTTCGTGTTGCACAGTATGTTCCTACTGCACAATCTTCAGGCACAGAAAGAGAAAAAACTAATAGTTTCTGGATAGGTGTGGTTTCTTAATTAAGCATTGCATTTTAAATCATCAAATATATTTAAATTTAGTCCTGGAAATACTCAGTGTTATTATTAGGAATCAAAATCTAGGTCAGCCTCAGAAGATTCTGGGATGAGGGCATGTCAGCATGGGCAAAAGCATTAGCCATTCAAGCTGCATGTGAAGACGCAGAGCTTCATATGAATTTTTATTACATTAAAGAAAAGGGTTAAGGAAAAAGCCAGAAGGATTTTGGTGGAGAAAAAAAAAACCTGCATTTGTAAGTAACAGGATTTTGCAATTTAGCCCATGTGTTAATGGCAAAATAAGCCCTTAAAAGTATGCTTTTCTACAATACTTCATTTATGGCTACTGGTTAATAAGGCTACTCTGATTTCAATAGTTGCCTTAATTTAAAATGCTACCTTGATTTTCACAGGAATGGCTCTTATTCCATGAATAAATTATTACTTTGTCACTGTTTTTGTCAGCACTATTAACTATGGAATATATTCTGGCTGGTCATTTTAAGTGTCTTTCTTATCAGTATTGTGCCTGGCATTCATTATCCTCTTATCTCTCCTCCATTTCTCTCAGTAGAGAGGTAATGGATTGATTACTTTCACTGCTATATTGGTCAGGATGTACAACAAATTCTCTTCAACTCTACAGCTCATTCATCATGGATATCCTTTAATCCCCCATCCCTGAGTTTAAACGTTTCATTCTCTTCATATATATTGGATATTATTAGCAAAGACTAGAATCCAAGCAGTGCATCTTTTATGACTCCTTTACAGTAAAACATAGTTACTGAAAATAACTGTGTGGGGGGCTGTCTCTGTTATACAGCTCAGGGGGTGTTTCAGTGCCACAGAATCACTAATTCAGCTGCATTTGCATTTTTTGAAATACTGAATTCTATGTTGCAACTGAGAATTACTGAAGAGTAAAACAACAAAAAGGGTTCTTTGTGGTGGTGTGCTCCCCAATGGGCTGCATATTCCTGTGGTTAGTAACAGAAACTCTGCTAAATAGATGCATATTTTTAATTTTTAAATGGTATTTCAAAATAAAGACCATTTTCTTGTGAAATTTATATGCTGTACATTGTACATTCATACTGTATGGAAAACTCAGTTAGAGCAGCTGAATGGGCATCACAGGGTTTCCTCACTGGACCAAGTGGAAAACAGAGTAGCAGTTCCTTAGATTTTTTAAGAAACTTGTTCTTCCTGTTTAAACTGTCATTGCAGAAGGGTCCAGAAGGCATCAACATTTTGCTTGGAAGGACCAAGACAGCAGAAGAATGATAGGACAAACTGAAATTAAAAGTATGCATAAAGACTCTTCTAAAGATAGGAAAAGAAGTCGTTCCTTAGTGCAGTATATGAAGAACACACAAAGTCTCTGTTCTGCCAGGGACATTCCCCAGAATGTAGCCATGTGTAAGAGGTAGCTCTGTATCACTAACTGCTCATCCTCTGGGACATATATTTGCTTTTCTTGTCACTGATACTGATGCTTATCAGTTCGGTCTGCACTCAGGCACTGGCATGAGGTTATATCAGCACCTCCTGTGCAGGAAGGGCTTAACCCTCACTTTTTGAGGGCATTGGTTTCATCCTTGGAACAAACTAATCTTCACTCCAGAACAAATAGAGGAAAAAAAATTCTAAATCTTCCCAAAAGGTGTTAGTCAAATATGCAGAAAAGCACCAGTCACTACAAATTATCTAACTCTGAGAAGCAACCCCAAAATCACAGATAGACCTGGGACTCAGCCTCTGTCACAGTCAAGCCCTTCCTGAGTCTCTTGCTGATGAAGGCTTCTTGCAATACAGTCAGTTTCACAAACAGCCTCTTCAATGCTCTTCCCTCATATCCATGCCCTAGTCTCACTCTCCTCATCAATAAATATTAAAATCTTCTCAGAATTATCCCAGATGGATTAAGACTGATAGAGAGCAAGGGAGAAATTGTAAAATTAATAGCCATATGGTGACCTGGAAGAGCAGCAAGTCCCTTCAAAGAGGGTGGTGGTATTCATGCCTTTTTTTTTTTTTTTTTTTTTTTTTTTAAACAGAAGAGACATGGTGTCAATAAATTAAAATGAAGAGTCATCTGAAATGGTGATAGTATTCAAGTTACAATAGCCACAATACCTCTGGATGGGGAAGAAGCAGGGAGGAAGGAGATCTAGGCTATGTTTCTAAGGACCTGTGTTTGAGCATGTATCTTAAAATGCTGGAACAGACTGCAGAGAACAGACCAAGCACAACTGATCCAGCGTTCAGAGATGTAAAGAGATGGAAATTTATCTTTTTTATTTAAAGCATAATTAGGAAAGCACCAAAGCATTTCCAGTAGTGTGTCTGCCCAAAATAAACCACAGAACCACTGCACATTTTCCCTCAAGAAAAGGGAAAGAGTACTTGGCTTCTGATGACAATGCACTTCCTAACATGAGGTTTTGCAAGAAAAATATATCATGTCAAGATACTTTTGATCTGTCCTGCCTCCTCAATTAAAATAAAAAAAAACCCTCCTTATCATTATACCTGTATTTAATCTCTGGGGAGACAGTCCAGAAGGAAGATTGTATTGCTTCAACTGGGTACTGAAGTCTCTGTAAGCAGCCCCTTACCTCTTTGACATCTCCTCTTAGATGTCTTGTCAGAGTCTCTGCCTCTGACATCTCTTTTCGATGTCTTTTGTAGTTGCTTTAAATGGAACATGGCCAAAAATTAAGTCCTTATCCTTCCCTATGTCCTTTTTTTTTGTTATCAACAGTGCTATTATCATCTCCATCTCTCAGCAGTCGGCATGTTCATAGTTACACTTCTGAATGTTTTACTTGCAGAATTTGTCTGGTCGGATCAACAAGGTTTTTGTCACTGCTCTAGAAGTAATTAGGAAGGACAGATTTCTCAGCAAGAGAGAGGCATACAAGCAAATCTAGACCCATCTTAGGATCCGTGAAGGTTACTGCTTAAAGGGATAAGTTTTTAGTAGGGCAGTAGAGCCCAACAGAGGGGGAAAATATTTCTGTCTATGCTGTTTTAATTTGTACTGAAACTATTAATAGCCCAGGCTTTTCTCATTTCCTGTATTTTTCGCAGTGTGTTGTCCCTTTCTGCTTCTGCTCCCACCAGATTGAAAGAAAGAGTTATTTGTTGTCTTTAGAAATGTCATTTGTCCTGTATCACAGTATTTGATTTCCTGACACCTTTTGCTCAGCTCCGTGGTTCACAGTGGGAATAATGTTGTGTGTCAGTGACCCCATCATATTATAGTACAACACTGAAATTCTTTCAGGTATGCAGGAGAGGGAGAACTGCTAAGCATTTGATGTTGCACTCTCCCACAAAGAGCACTCTCTATTTCAGCCCATCATTTATTTAACATTTGACAGCCTACAAAAGGAAGGGAGAGTTACCCATGCACTTAAATGCATCCTGGAAGGGTGAGATTCAGCCTGTATTACCATCAGACAATCTGCAGATTGACCTCATTTGACTAATTTCTACTAGTATTTTAATAATTCCAAAAACAACCCTTGCAGAAGTCTTTCTCTTTCTTTCTTTCTTTCTTTCTTTCTTTCTTTCTTTCTTTCTTTCTTTCTTTCTTTCTTTCTTTCTTTCTTTCTTTCTTTCTTTCTTTCTTTCTTTCTTTCTTTCTTTCTTTCTTTCTTTCTTTCTTTCTTTCTTTCTTTCTTTCTTTCTTTCTTTCTTTCTTTCTTTCTTTCTTTCTTTCTTTCTTTCTTTCTTTCTTTCTTTCTTTCTTTCTTTCTTTCTTTCT
>CM031859.1:5724897-5772746 GCA_018697195.1 Certhia americana | reverse complement strand
TGTGTGTGTGTGTGTGTGTGTGTGTGTGTGTGTGTGTGTGTGTGTGTAAATATATGGTTTGGAGACATGAGAAAAAGATGAATGAAATTATAATTACCTCCCCTGAAACTGGTTCAGACACACAGCACATACTGATTAGAGACACCAGGTTCTACCGTGTCATAGGGCAAAATATCACTGAAGACAAAGTAAATGATCGCTGTTTTGTTCCTGAGGAATGCAAAATAAAAATTCAAAAGGCCACTGACAATAAAGGCTGGGTATTCCATTTCCAGTCCTGTATGTTCCTTTCTGGAGCTTCCATCACTGAGTTTAAGGCTTCCCTTTTTGAGAACCTTGGAGGAAGCCCTCCGCTAACTTGGTTGTAAGTCCTGGTTTTGTTTGTCACAGGTCAGTGAAGTAGCCTGTGGATGAACATCTATCAATTCCCATCAAGCATCTTCTATCTAAATTAAATCCTGTTATTTTCTGTTTGCCTAATGCTGTAACATATCCCCTCTCCAGAATCCTCATGGTTTCAACAATAGTTTTCAAAGATACCTTCCAGCCCTCCACATTTCTTACATTTCACTATCTTTAATGCCCACATTCAAAAGTGGAAACAGTTAATGCTTTCCTGCTTTATGTGGCTTTTCAGATCAGTGCAAGTGGCTTTATGGCCCCCTGTAAACCTGCAAACTACTGTTGGGCAGCTCTTGTTCTAGATATTTTGGTCATTAGCAAGAAAAGCTGCGAGTACCTTAAATTAAAATAGATCTTTGATTTCCCACTAGGACATCCAGAGAAGAAATTCACTTCAATTCTTTTGTGAAACTTTACAACTTTGTCTTCCCAGTGCGGGCTGGAGCCCTGGTGAGGCTGTCATTTGAACTGGAGCTGTGTTGCAGCCTCTTTTGTTCTCTGCTCTCCTCAGATGCCGGCTCGCTGCCTGCTGGCGTGCCGGAGCGAGCGGATGACTTGTGGTGACAGCTGTAAAGTTGCGGATGGGAGCAGAGAGAGGAAAAAAGCCCTTGTTCAGTTAGGAGGGGTTTTATATCTCTCTGTTGCCATAACTACACAGAAGGAGAAAAACATGCTTCTTTCATGCTTGTCTAGATTCAAAATTGCCTGTTGTCATCCTTTCATAAGTTCAGCACCTTTGCGGGTCGGTTGTAGTAGCATTTTCGGATTATGAAATGATTGTGAAATTTGTATATTGCCTTCACAGTTGAAATTTTGACTTAATCATCTTGTTTTCTGAGGTGTTCCTTTGTTTTCATTTGTTTCTGAAATGTTTTAGCCAAGTCTTATCAACCATCTTCATTATGTGAAAGCCATTAAATTCTCAAAATAGTCTTTATAAGCTTGCTTAATTCTTAGAGAGCCCATAAATTTTAATACTCATTAAATAAATCTGTGTCCTTTAATCTCAACAGACTTCTTAAAAGTGTCTCTTTTTTCTTTTTTTTTAAATTCTCAGTTTGGTAAGGCAGCTACTTAAGCACATCCTGATAACTTAATTCTCTATGAATAGAAACAACATTTGCAGTTAAATGGTTTCTTACATTATCAGCTAGTTATGGCTCATATTCTCTTGCCATACTGTACAAACCCCCTGCTCAGGCAACATGGATACTAGGAATTGACTTTGCTAGGATTTATACAAAAATACTTAATAATAACAGAAATACCTTCCAAGAAGTTTGCTTAAAAATAAAAGTTTAAAAATCAAGGTGTTACCCTAGTAAAAGTAAATTAATAGTAAAGTGTTAGGCAGAAGTGAGGAGGACATTTTACAAAATGTTACCTAAACAGCTGCAGTACTGTTAGACTTTGCAAACTTTAGTGCTTTAAAATGTAGGAGAAAAAAAAAAAAAAAAAAAACAATTATAAAGTCTTTCACATCTTCAGGACAGATAGAATCTAGAGAGTTGAAATTATTGTAAGTAGGATGATGTTCAGAGGAAATCTTGACACAAATTATGGCTTTTTTAACATAAAATACCATGTTCTTAAAGCTCAGGGGGCCCCAAAACTAGCTTATTTATCATTTTTTTCCAAACCTGTAGTCATTTATGATTCTTAGGTAAGTTAACAGCCCTGCAGTTAACTACTACAATAAGTTCTGTAGTCGTGAATAGTCATGATTGCAGCCCCCCACAGCTGCTGAAGCTACACAGCAGGGAACCAGTTGCTGAAGTGGAGTTGTTGGATTGCAGAATACCCAGGGAGGGCCTAGATTTGACAGTGTTTGCTCTCTCTTTCTTCTTTTTCTTTTCTTTTTTTTTTTTTTTTTTTTTTTTATTATTATTTTGCAATATTTGATTACACTTAGCTGTTCTGATAGTGTAATGAGTCACTAAGACTTGTTGTGGGGACACACCAAAAAAGGAGTTCTCTATGATATGAGATGTCCACTGGACCAAGAAATACTGTCACATGCATTTAACCCAGTGCACAACACATGCCCAGTACTAAACCATCCACGGAGTATATAGGCCTAAATACTGATATTTAATACTTTGTTATTTATAGATGATGTATAATATCTTATGAAAGGGTGAGATTTCAGTGCCCAAGATTTGAATGCTTTTATTTGCTTTCATTAGGCATCCTGTACAGCAGTGCATCACCACTGTCTAGTAAAAATGTATTTCAAAGATTTGTGTTGATTACACTTACGTGCATTTTATGAAAAGCCTAAGCCCTACCCCTGTTGAAGCTGGGCAGCACTGCTTTGTTTACAATGGGCAGAGGAGCAGCCTCATCCTTCCTAATTAATGTATGTCAAGTGCTTTGAAGTCCTTGATTGTCAGGTGTTGTACCTTAGAGTTGTGGTATTTTGGGGTTTGGGGTTTTTTTTTGCTCTAATAGATGCAATTTGCTCTGGATACATCACTGATTTGTTTTCAGAAACCTGTTTGGTTTTTTTTTTCCCGTTTGGAACACAAGTGTTTTGTTTGCCAGCTGGTGGTGCAGATGTGCCTGTGGCTGCTGTTAACACACAACTGGCACCAAAACTGGTCAGTGTTCCACCAGTGCTGCTGTGTCAAGAGCCTTTTGGTGATCACACCATCAGTTTCACAGATGGGTGCTGCTTGTTCAAAGCCTTCAAAACTGGGAAACATTTAGCTAATGCCTTGCAGTACATAAAGAGATCAAAAAGGTCCAAAAGCTATCTCTTAGTCTTCTGCTACAAGCAATTAGGATAATACTGAATCCATCCCAAACCATGTAGTAATAAATATTTTAGCCTTCCCTTAAATGTGGATTGATATTCAGGTCTGCCTGCTGGTAAATAAAACAATCAGAACTAAATTTCCCTTTGAATCTGGGCTGTTCTGCATTTCCAGTGCTCACAGATGGGTTTTTTTCCTTCTCTTTCTGCCTGTCTCTCTCATTTTGTCTCCAGAGAAAATTATTGTCTGCCTGGAAATCAAGTTACAGTGGTAACTGACATAGTGGCATGTTATATGTGGAGAGGGGACCAGACTGGCAGTTTGCTGGGATCTCCTGGGCTTTGTTTGCCTTGGCCAATATAGAACAAGCTGCAGCCAACTTTGTATTTAATCAGAGGTGAATCCTGAAAAAAACCCAGCAGATCCTGGTATAGGAAGCTACATCTTTATCTCGACATCTCAGTGGGTATTTTTATGTTGGGTCCTTTGGTCTTGCTGCCTGTCCTTACGTGGATCACAGTGTGCGCTGGAAAATGAAAGAGATCAAATTGTCACCTTATTCTTTTCTCATTCTTTGCATCCATATATGTAATGTAAATGCAGTTCATTTTCAAACCCGGTCACATATGCTCACTGTGCATGTAACCCTGTTTGATTATAAATTAGCAGGCATGGATACCATAGAAGACTTTACCTCATAAGTCAAAGCAGCAAAGGCATTCTAACCCCCACACTCTTTTTTCTATTATTTTAATGCGTAACTGTGGTACTAAAATCTCTCTAAAGTTGCATCTAAAGATTTTTTTTTTCCCCCTAGAGATTAAGGATATAGTTCGTCTCTGAATATAATCAGAAAATATGTTGAAATAGTTCTGTGGCCTAATATACAAAAATATCAACTCTGTAATGTGTGAAGGCAGCCTTGAGGTACCTCCTAATGTCAGCTCTATTGATGATAATAGCCTGAAAATTAATTTCAAAACATGATATGGTGACTTCCCTGAATTTTTAGTATGTTTAGAAAGGTTTGAAACACACAGAGCATTTAAACACAGAGTTGCAGGTGTCTTCTTCAAGTGAGTAATCACCACAGCTGACTTTGTTGACCCTTTCTCATCATAAGGTGAGAAGGATTTGCCTATGTGAACAACAAAAGATTATTTAGCACAACAGGGCATCTCACTGCCAACAAACCTTTGAGAAGAATTACCATATACAGCCACATACATGTTGTTCAGCAGGATTTAAAAATATTTTCCAACTCTCCAGCATCTGTTACTGTTTTCTTTAGCAGCACAGGTGTCTTAACAGTGTCAACACAGCGAATATCTAGACAGGTTGGTCTGCACTACAGAGTCCTACTGCCATGGCTGTATCAGCTTGGAGTATCACAGCTTCACACCTTGCATTTCACATTGCTGTGCTGACAAAACCCAGCAGAAGATGACTCTCGTTGCCTTTGTTCAGGGGCTGGTGTAGCTGTGCCAGCAGTGATACCTCTCCATCAGCATATGCTTCATCTTCACCAGGGTGTGTAGCTGGGTAGCACAGGTTCATCAGGGCATGGCTTTGCCGTGCTCATATTCAGTACTGAGCTTTTCTCAGTTCCTTTTATCTGGCTTAAGGGCTTAGGAAAGTAAAATATGGTAAGAGATAGCCAGAACCAGTTGAGCATTTTCACGTGCCTTAGGTGCAGGATGGTGTCCTGTGGTAACTCCATAATGAATAGAGACTGTGAGAGGAGGACTGGGCACACCAGTATCATGCAGACAGTATTTTACACCTCCATCCCCACCCTTTAGCAGCCTTGGCTCTTTGCAGTACAGTACAGAGTGAGAGTGCTTCAATGTTTGTCTGCCTCCCCCATCTCTCTGATAAAGGATCCTTGCACAGGCAGTCCCAGCTTTCTTACGCCCCCTTTTCCTTCTGCTCTTGGTAAAGAAGTTCAACTGAAATTGAGATCCAGTAAGAAAAAAAAAACAAAAAAAACTACTGTCTGGTCCCAACTACTAATTATTTAATCTCCCTTGGTAATCCTTGTGGAGAGACAGTGCATCCTAGCTGTCCAAGCACGCAGAACAGGTTGGGTTGTGCCTGAGATGGGCTCTGTCTCTGCAGAGACAGTCCAGGTAATAATGGATGTATAATCTTCAGGGTCCAGGAAGGAAACTGAAGATCACAGGAGTTCTTTCCCCAGAGGGAAACAGGCTCCCCAGGGCACTGGTCAGAGGACCAAGCCTGACAGAGCTCAGGAAGTTTTCAGAAAATGCTCTCAGGCACATGGTGTGATACTTGGGGCTGTCTTGGGCAGGGCTGGGAGTTGGACTCGATGATCTTTGTGGGTCCCTTCCAACTCAGGCTATTCAATTATCTGAAACATCCTCATCTGTTAGTGATTCTCTCCAGGCTTCACTCATTTCCCTTTCCCTCTTCCTTTCAGCCCAAAAGATATTAAAGGACCTATTTCTCACCCTCAGTCCCAAGTAAAAAGCTGTTCTCCAGAAGTGTGTGCTTGTCTCCACATCATGGGGAATGCATTGTAGCTGATTTTTGTATTTGTCAACAGAAATCCCCCATCAGCCCCCATCCTGAACATCATGGGAGATGTTCATCCTGGTCTGCCAGGTCAGGGTGTCTGGAGGAGTGGAGAGCAGCTCAGCCACTGCGGTGCCAAGTGTGTCTGCTTAACTTCATCAGCCTGGCCTAATGAGGCAGCTGGGCATTGAGTTACCTCTCTGCAGCTGCTTCAAGCTACATGTCAACAGCTTGAGGGTACATTCAGCAGGTTATTGGGGTTCTCTGCAGCCTTTGGGGTTCTCTGTGTGTTTGTGGATGTTGTGGGGAGGAGAGACTTGTCAAAGTGGCAAAAAATCCTGAGCTCTTGTGTGGTTCACATGAGAAAGGTTCGTCATGGTAAACTTGCTGTCACTCACAGCTCGTGTTTGACTTCTAGATCTGCTTCATGATTTAGTTTCTTGTATCTACTCATACTCTACCACTATAAAAATAAGCAAGTGTGGGCAGTGCTGGCACTTAATGGTTAAAATTATTGTTTTGCAAAATTACAGCATAACCTTGGGAATTAATCCCCAAACTTATCAAGGGAAGAAGGTAATTGGATTTTCCTCCTGGTAACTTTCCTTGGCTTTCCCACATTTTCTGTCCCAATCATGAAAGCATGAGCCTGTGTGAGCAAGCACTGGTCCCTTGCACATTCCTCACAAGAATAATTAGTGATGTTTCATCAATTACCCTTTGCAGTTCTATAATTTTCCCAAGTAAATTATTTTAAAAGCTGTTTGTAAAAATGATTCTTCCATATTTTATGGCTCATTATATTTTATCTCTTGCTGCTCCCATTTTAAAGCTTTATCTACTAGAATTTAAGTAAAGAGTACTTTATTAAAAATGGAAAGAAACCTGAGAGCTTCCATTGTGCCATGGGAATGTGCATTAGAGAGGGTCTTTAAGTATCCAGCCTTCACTGTGCTTAAAATACAGAGTAAATAAACCTTGGGAATAAGTTCCTTGTTCATTTTTATTTCTGATTATAAGTAATTTTTTAAAAATAGCCACTATATAGTTTCTTTTCCCATTAGTTGATACACAGTATTATACAGTTGTACTCGGTCCTGTATTTGATCCAAAGCTTGTGGGCTCTTTAGTTTAATTTGTAATTCGTCCATTAATTAAGAGGAAGAAAATGTGGTGTGATGGCTGGAACTAGGGACCAAGATTCAAAGCTTCTGAGTTCTTCCTGGCCCTGTTCCTGACCTGAGCAAAGTCACTTTCTGACCTATATTGTGTCTGGGACTCTCAATATAATTATATCAAATGCCCCCAAGCAATGATAATGGCAAGACAGAAAATGCTGCCTTTCACAAGTTCCACAGAGATGTTCAGATGCAGGTTTCAGGTCAAGTCCCCTTTAGGTTCAGCCACTACATAGCTCATGTAATTTTGGGGTGTCTCTTGTGCAGTTCTTTATGAAGAAAGTATTCAATCAGTCTTTCACTGAGAATGATTTAGCATCACTAGTGAAGAAGGGGACAGAAAGGACTGTCATGGTTTCAAAATCTCATTCCAGTGTGTGTGTGCACCTGTGGCAAAAAGGGAGAAATCCCTTACACTAGGGTAGAGCTGTGAGAGAGAGTGGCTGCGATTCACTGAGGAGAAGAAACATCAGTGCTCACCCTGCTGAAACCTTGCACCATTAACTGTTCTTGCACTTCATTTTTACCTGGATCTCTTAATAACACAAATAGTCAAATGAGGGAGGAAAAAAACAAACAAGGAAAATAAAGTCCATTAGAACAAAGAAATGAGAGGAATAAATAACTGGTAGGAAATTCCCAGCACATCCCTTTTTGAAGGTTTCAGGAAATTCCATTTGTTTGAGGAAATGCTGAAAATTAGAGGAGCCCAGAAGAGGGCCTAGCAGGAGACAGCTGAGGTCATTTTTCACTGCCAGGACTGCACTGTGTTGTCTCTTCTTTTACAACTCATCGGCAGGCATTATTACCTGGTGAAAAAATTTGTTTTGCAACTCATCCTGAGTTCTCATAAATCATTAATGCCTGGCTAAGCACAGTGTGAGCATTACAAATACTCTGAGAATGAGGGCCCATTCTGGTATAACCTTGTGTCCAATACTAATGCCTGCTAGTTATTTAGTAATACAAAGGAGCCTGAGCGAGGAAGATCGATGAATCAATGCAGTCTCCTGACTTCCTTCTCCTCTCCACCTGCCTCTCCTCCTTCTAGTTCAGATACTGAGCTGCAAAAATTCAGGACAGTTCATAGTCATCTCTCTGTGGACAGCACTATGACAATATAGGGGAGCAAGGAGGCAATCATGGCCTGCAAATGTCTGTAGGAAAAAGAGGAGCTTCGGTTTCTGATTAGAACTTGTTCTGATTTCTGGGTTTTTATGAGCCAAATTGCATCACTGCTCCAGACCTGTTTTCTGGTTTGCATCCCTTAATAAATGCATGCAGCATAAAGCACATTCAAGTGTGTAAAGAGCATAGATAGAAACTGTGCCCAGGACTCACTGTAATTAAAGGGTGCTCAGCAAGTCCAAATAATGAGCCCATTAACCTGTGGGAGCTGTTTGAAGACTTCCAATACTGAGCACAGAGAGCACAGCATCACTAGGTACAGTGGCTGAGCTTTGTGTCTTGTTTTTCAGTAATCTTGGCCACAGTCAGGAGTTCAAGGATGGTCTGTACTGTCCTGCTTACCCTGAGCTCTCTTCCTAAAACCCCCAGCCCATTCAAGAGTACAACTCTCCTCTCCTCTCCTCTCCTCTCCTCTCCTCTCCTCTCCTCTCCTCCCCTCCCCTCCCCTCCCCTCCCCTCCCCTCCCCTCCCCTCTCTTCCCTTCCCTTCCCTCACAAGATCCATCTGTGCAGTCACTATTCATACAGTTGTGCCCTTTGAACACCACCATAATTGATCATGAGCTTTAAAAGAGGGAGATGGAATGAGGTGAGGTGGAGATTGACCCTTTGTGTAAGTGTAATCTTAGACTTGTATGACTTAGTCATGGATGGAGCCCTTGTCCTGAAAGGCCTCTGCAAGGAAGGTTCTAAAGTCACAGATGCAAGAGAAATGGAACTTGGATAGGAACTTTGGGAAAGTGCAAATGGGGGTCAAGGACAGTGGTTGGGTAAATTTGAAAAGGGGAGAGAGTATCAGAAAGTTTAGAGGGAAAAGTAACAGTCCTTAAGACATTAAATGACAGAAAATTGGTGTGAGGAAAATGTCATTGCTGTAAATGAAAGTGGAAAAATGGACCGCAACAGAGAAGGGGAAAAAAATTGTCCCTATGTGAAAAGGGACAGAAAAATGCTTCCTCCATAAATATATGCAACCTGGTGCTGTTCCTGTGAAACCAGAGATCCCGGTCACTTTGGCCCTCGATCAAGTATAACAGTCCTTATGCCCAAACCATCCTTGGTCTTTAGCTGAGGCCCACAGTGTTCATTGTGCAGTGAGAACTGCAGGCATCACACCTCCAGCAGAAGCCCAAGAGTCCCCTGCACCAGAGTGAACATTCAGATCCCATTTCAGGTTTTGCTCGAAATGTATCATTGTTCTTTACCTTAGCCGAATTTGTTAAAAATAGTTCCTGCTACAGCACCCACAGGACAGAGTGGTTTATTTTCCCCTATTATAGATCTGACAAAAGCCTGCTGTTATTTCTGTGCCCTCTCTAATGATCTGCTTGCTCTCTGGAGAGCACTGACCCATTTCAGCATAGAATAATTAGCCTTTCAGACACTACTGTGTTTCCATTAAATAGACATAAATGTGCAAGGTGACATCTATTTACTTAGGCCTGAAAAATATGCACCACAGATGTTGGGGCTTGGGAGAGCTTCAGTTTCTTTTCATGAAACAGTTGTATATTTGCATGCTTTTGTGTCATTAAACACAAAAATTGGCTGAAATGATTCCTGTTGAGTTTCCCTGGGGAAGCAGGAGAGCACAGGGATTATTTGGGTCTGGGTTTCACCATGAGACCCTTTGGCAATGCTTTGGCAGCTCTTGCTCAAGCCTGTCAGTAGCTTTGAGCACAGTTAGAGTGACACACCCTTGAGGTCCCTTTTACTTCACATGAGAACTCCATGTAAGGAACTGTTGTTGATTTACAGATCTGTCTGAAGAGGAGTGTGTTCAGGGTGTTACACTGAGGAAATGAGAACCTTGACCTATTGCAAACATAAAATAAACCCAAAGTCCTTTAGTATTTAAAATCAGCTCTTCTGTCATCTTGATCACTGGCTTCTGAACAACCAGGCTATTGCCCAGGTGAAAAGTATATTATTCATCTTGATAGCCACTTTAGTCTGCAAAGTTGGAGGGAAGTCTTAGCCTTAAAATTCCAGGCAGCATATAAAACATGTAGGTTGCTTAGAAGTTCACATCCCCACATGGAGACATGGCATGCTATCATTTTATTCTGTTAGCACCAATAGGCTCTATTAAAGGAGGCATCATGCAAGGTAGGTGCTTTATTGCAGGATGGAAACACTTTCATAGGTTATTTTAATCATTATGATTCTTTCATGATGTGTGAAAGTTGATTGTTGCTGTAAATGAAGCCATTGAAGGCTAAAAAATAAAAATGCTGTGATGGTAAAATCCGTGGAGTGCAAAAAATAGGAATTGCTATAAAAGGCAGTAATTTATTCTCTGCATGAGATTTTTTTTTTTTATCATAAGGATGCTTTTAAGCTAATTCTGAAACATATACAATTGTAGTCTATATAGCTGAGGTATATTGCAAGGTGCATTGATAATTTAGCTAATTTTTTATGCACTATAATTTATATATTATTTAGAACTGCTATTTTTTATGTTAACTGAGAGGCTTAACACATTTTTACTATGTTACGGATAAGTTATTTTTGCAGGTCTTGTGGTTTTATTACTTTGACCCATATCCAGTTCATATTGCATCATAATACCATTTTTTACTAATATTATTCTGGTATGTTCAAAACTTATTTCCATTTGGATAGAAATTCATTAGCTCTTGATTTTGATTATAACAAATTATTTTCACTTTTCTATGATAATGCATTCTGTGTGTTTCTGATTTGCTAATGCTGAAATATTTTATTTTCATTTTTAACCCTTCCAAATTTAGGAATTGTTTTTGCTTTTTTTTTTTTGCTTTTTTTTTTCCTGTGTATATATTTCAGTTGTTTAGACCTACTGGCTCCTGCTTTTTTCTTTTTCTTTTTTTTTTTAATATGTTATGTTCGTAACTTCTGACTGTCTGTGTTGAGCCAATCTTACCAACAAAAATATCAATTGTTTCCTATTTCTCTACTTCTTTACAAAAAAAAAAAAAGAAAAGTAAAAAGTAAAAATAAAAAACTCTTAATGGGAACCCTGGCACTGTCTGTCTTCTCTGTTCTGCAGAAATGTTGAAGGAGTTGAACCAGCAACGCAGAGCGAAAGAGTTTACAGACCTGAAAATTATTGTTGAAGGCAAAGAGTTTGAAGTCCACCAAAATGTTCTAGCTTCCTGCAGCTTGTATTTCAAGGACCTGATTAAAAGGTTTGCCTTCCTTCCAGCTGTGATCTGCTCTGTTCTTTTGTAGGGCGCATTTGTGTCGCTTTTTTTTCCTCCCCTCTCTTGCAGGTTTATGAAGATTGAATCTCCTGTCACAGAGCCAGTAGCCATTCTTTCCACCTCCTCTGAATGTATTTCCAAACTGAGACTCAGATCCATTTGTTACACATCTGACTCATACAGTGTAATTATTTCTGATGAGTAGAGGCTGGTTTTGGCCGAAGAAAGTGTTCCACCACTGAGAGATCTAAGATTTAAACTCCACTGTTAATGGTGATTCAGTCCACAACTAAAAACTACTGCTGTTGATGTTTGCAAGGGACTCGGTCACACAGACAAAAGTCAGTGCTTCAGGCTGCAGAAAGCCATCAGCGTTCAGGTGAACGGTGCTGAGACATCATGCAAATAAAGCATTTGGAATACTGTAATCCCTTCACCCTGAAATCTTTGTTACATGCTTTTGTGTGGCTTTTATGGGCAAAGGGATTGATATTTTTATTATTTGGGGACCTTTAAAAGAAGAAAAGGCAACTGATTAATTTCTTTAGGGAAAAGAAATGGAAATAAGGTGATTTTCTGGTCAAAATATAGCTCAGTCTGCATGTTGGACTAGCAGCAGCTTTTTCGTACAAACACTTCAGCTTAGGGTAGGTACAGTATGTACATTTTCTAAACATCATGTCTCCACCTTCGCATTTCCCCCCCTCGTTTCTAGCTGATTGATTCTAAACAGTGCATGATAATCTTTTTTTTCCATTACATTGATTTTTCAATTTGTATGCTTCATATACTTGCATAGGAATAAATTGGTACTCTCATATTATTAGTAAGTTAGAGTAGCAAGTAGGGAGAAAAAAAACACAAGGATAACTTCCATTTTTCTCTCAATCATCAGCAAATTAATGCAGCTGCTGATTTTGCCTTGCAGTATTTTCCTGAGCAGACTGAGCCTGGACTGTGCTAAAAAATGGGATTAAAGAACATTTTGCTTGCTTCAAATCCTGTATTTAAATTTTGCCAACTAACACAATAGTGACTGTATTTTATTTCAGGATGGCATATTGGCTGGTGTATTTCAGTGTATTGTGTCCTTTTGCACAAAGCTGGTTCTATAATTATGGATATATATTACATTTCTATGATATAACTGTACTGACTGCCTTATCAATTATTCATAAAAAATATGTTGGCCTAGGAAGCATGTCTTTTCCCCTCTGTAAATCTAATGATTGGTAACAGTAGCTGTGCCAGATCTCTCCTGTCCTTTCTCTTTTGTCTGCTCATTATTATTTAATTGTTAAGGCTACAGTATGTGCTTTTCAGGGTGATAAAGAGTAGAGTCTACAAGAAAAGAAATATCATAGAACCAACTTACAGAAACCAAATCACTGACTATCCAAAGACTGTCATTTGGATTTTGTTGTGAAGACATCTGTTTGTGTGCAGAAGTCACCAGGCAGCATCTGTTTCTAAAAGCACACTGATGAATCTTTCTGCTTTATTATTTAGTTATTAAATGGAGATATATGTTAGATTGAGCACTATTCTGTTATATGAACTTAGTTAAAACACTATAGAAAATTAAAATCCTAGATTTTGTGAAATCAAAAGCCTAGATTTTAGCACGTATAGTCTTTCAGCTGCCCACATAACAAGAAAAAAATAGTGGAAGGTTTAGCCTGTTTGCTAAACTCACCAGTTTTTGCTTTCTTTCACATCAGCAGCAGCAATAAATATTCCAGAGGCCAATTTGTGTCCACCATCAGGTCTCTCCATCCCAGTTGCCTTCCATATATAACCTCAGTTGCACACATGTAACCTTGATGGAGGCTAATGGAGTTGCACAGGTGTATCCAAGGCAAAAATACCTTTATTATTGATGATGATGCTTGAATAAGAAAAATTTCAGCTTGATGTCAAGTTGAGTTTGCAAAACTGTCAGGTGAGAAAAATAAATATTCACCTGTAAACTGAGCAAATGTGTCTTTGTGAGACAATAAACTCAGGGCTATGGGGTGGAATTTCTAAAGACTTCCTTTTTGTAGGATATTTGCAGTGTAAAGCCTTGTCCTTTCTGAAACCCCGTGGAAGTCAAGGGCTCAAATTGCAAGAGGCACTCAATTTTTTGTGAGATCATGCCCTTAATAATACAGACTCATTATAGTTCATAGAGTTAGAATGTTTACAGATACAATACATCTAGAATCCTCTATGATATTTGTTAGCAGCTCCTTTGAGACAGCACTTAAAGCTTTATGTGATTTATGTTGGACTCCTTGTGTTATTATAGAAATCAAAACAAGAAATGGCAGTTTTTCTTAAAGTATAAAAGAGATCTCTTTGTATTAAGTATAATAGAAAGGCCATTTCAACCAGTGCAAGCCAGGGTTAAACCCTAGTGTCATTCCAACCAAAGACACTGATGTGTCACCAGAAACATCAATGAGAATATGATCTATTCATGAAGGTGTTATGTACATCTATAGAAAAATGCAGAAATAGAATCTTTCAGAGTATTTACTTCAGCTTATTATTTGCCACAGGCTGGTTATTATTAACCTCATATTCTGCCATTGATTCCAGTGTGTGTTCAAGTTGGTATCTGATGGTAGAATAGCAAGTAGTGTCTCAAAAGAATAAACGAGAAATGTTCAAAATCAAATAAGATCAATTATTTCCTTCTCAAAATAAAACCAAAATACAGATAAAAAACATAATAGAACTAGAGTTATTGCTCATCTTGAGGAAGGCTATTTGATGAGAATTAGTCATAGCAGGGAAGAAAATATGTTGTTTTTATTGCACTGATAAAAAGATGATAACTGGGTTTGATTGTCCAAAAGAATTCTAAAGTTATTTACAGAACAAATTTGGTAATGAGAGTGCATTTTGAAACCCCTTTAGTTTCTCAGAAAATGGCTCATCCTGTGCTGAGCATTCTGCTCCTCATGCAGAAAACTCTCCATTCTGTGTGATTTGTCTTTCAAGTATATGAGCCCTTTTGAGCTTGGTTTAGTCCAGTCCTGAGCCTGAGCTCAGCACCAGGCACCTGTTTTGGAAACAGGTCATCCCCATCAGAAGCTGCACAGCACTCAAGCCTGAGCCAGGACTTGGTGTTCATCTCCCTCCCAACAGCAACTGACCATGGAAAATAATCTCTGCCCTTTTCAATGCAGAATCATCTGAAAAGGATCAGTTGTATTAGAACAGCAGGCGTGAAATATTCCTGATACCTGTTCCACATCACTGTGCCCATGAAGGGAGAAAGGTGAGATTGAGGGAAAGGATCCATACAGGACTACTGCAGTATAGGGCTTCAGGAGAAAATGGATGATAAACAGCAGATGGATTGGGACACTGTCCCCTAAAGGCCATCTTATTTATATGTTTTGAGTGCACTGCCAGCCACACTGACTCCAGCCTGCTTGACTTTACTACTCATGGAATCAGCCATCTCAAAACAAAGGCTTAATTTATGAGACAGACAATGAAGAGAAGAACCTTGGAGGCTTCCTGAAGGATCTTTTTCTCCTAATTTAGGTTCCTGTGTGCAGGCAGGGCCCCTGGACCAATGAGAGGTGCTTATGTCTCTTGTTAGCTAACCAACATTTAGGTCCAAGGCTGGCATCTCAGGTTGAGTCCAACCTCACCTTCTTGACTGTTATTGCAGTCTGCAGAGGGGGAGACAGACCAGTCCAAGAGGCAAGTTCTCTCCCCACAAAATAGGTGTCTAAGAGATGAGGTGAAGGAGGAGGCCTTCCCCCTTTATTGTACAAGAGAGGCTGGTTTGCATAGACAGTGAACCTATGGTGAGTGTTCAGTTGCTTCCCTCAGGGGTCTAGCCTAAGCTGGTTGTCTAGACTTCTCCACAGTTGGGAGGAAAGGTGGGAATGTCTGTAGGATGATACATCCCACCTCACGATAAATAGCATGATTTGCCTTCTGGAAGTGCTTATTTTTCATGACCCAGAGAGAAATACCAGTCAGCCAGCCCGAATCATAGTTGAGTAAAAGGACATGAAAGATTTCTTATGGAAGTTAGTGTTTTTCTTAATGGCATGTACTTATGCTTATATGTGTACACAGAAAAAAAGAGACAGATCCATATCCATCAAAAACACATCTCCAAAATGTGCTTCTTGCAGAATTTCTTATTTAAAACATTCTTGGTTTGAGGGAGGAAAGAAATGAGCTCTGTTTTTTTATCTGCCCTAGAAGAAATGGTGGAAGGTGGGTGTGGGTGGGTGTGTGTGTGTGTGTTCCGGGAGGAAGGAACGAATGGAAAATCCCATGAAGAGCCATCTTTTTTATTTCCAGCTGTATTTGGGATAGACAAATGCAGCTGCTGAATAAATGGAATTTCTGATATTTCCGTAACGAAAAAATGTTTCACCGGAACATTTTAATTTGCTGCTTTCTTCTTCTTAACCCAGAGTACTGGAATCTCTACCAAATATGACATTATTAAAAGAAAGCGTGCGACACAGAAGTCTCTTCTTGGCCAAAAAGCTTGCTTTTAAAAGCAAGCTTTTACAAGTAGATTTCTCTCTGGTCAGTTGCTAAAGATACACAGATCTTGTCCTACAAGCTTTATCTTTTCAAGATTAGATTTTAATGATGCTTTCTAATCTTTAAGTCGTCTTGTGTGCCTGATGCCACTGACATAGAGCAGTAAGTCTTATGTACAAAGAGCTTCTGTCCCAAGAAGCAGTATTTTGGATGGATTGTAATCTAGCCCTGCTATGTTCATCCTTCTTTTCCTACAAAGCAGACCCAGTGACTTTGTGGCCAAATTGCTTTTCCACAATACCCTGCCCTTTTTTTCAAGTCTTCAGATTTTTTTTTTTTTCCCTCAAGTACTCTCTGAGGGCTTGAAGGCAGGGCAGGAGAAGAAAGCATTTAAGGTGAGAAGACCAAATTCCTCTTGCTTTACACCTACGCAGAAGACGAAGATGTCATTCTGCATTTTACACCATTGTGTGGAAAGGGAGTATTTGGATGCACAACAGAGAAACCTGCCACTATCCATCTGAAACAGCCTGACAAAACTGCAAAAGCATTTAGGTGTCTGGAAAAAAGACTGTCTGGTTTGTGTTTACCTTCTAAAAAGCCCAAAATGAGAAACAGCAGAATGAAAGAAAAATCTACTCTTAGTGACCCCTTCCTGTTTTCCTGCTTATTAAGAATCTTGCTTTTAACTCTGGGAGAGGAGCAAGCAGCATTTCCACATCTGCATACTTCAGCTCCACTGTAGACCAGAATGAAAGTGGAAACAGACTGTAACATGTAGTTGAAAACAGAGAAATAAGGAGTTAAAGATACGATGTTTCTTTCAGGTGCCAGGAGAGGTATATTGTGCCTAAAGAAAGAGTACCAGGGATTTCTGTTAAACCATTTAAACCATGAGAATGGGAGGTCGTATGGGAGTGTAAAATATCCTTCACCCTTTACTGTGAGGTGTGAATTGTGCTGTGGACAAGGTTTTTTCTCAAACGAGGCAGTAATTGCTGTGTGTTGGGCACAGATCTTGGCATGGGACACAGCCCCCTTCTCTCAGTGCCTATTTCTGTGAGCACTGCACTCACTCTGCCTGCCCAGGCAGCCGCCCGCCTGCCCCTTGGAGCTCCCTACTGGGCTTCAAATTTCTCAGCTGCCAGACCTTGGAAAACGTGTTTTCATCAGGCAAAAATGTATGGTCTTCTACATAAATGAATGGCAGCTTACAAATATTCAGTGATGTTCTGCACTGCCACAAAACCCATCACAGGTGGCACAGCCTGGCTGTTTCCAGCCCCGCACGCATGGCTGTGGATTAGGAGAGTGAGCAGCTTGGGCTGGATGCCACTCTGCAAGGAGGGGCAGAACAATGTGCCCTACTCTGAAGAGAAACCCCGGCAAGGAGGACAGAAAGGCACCTTTTCAAGCCTTGAGGTGCAGCATAGAAATTGAGCTTCTGCCTGTAAAATTCTGCCCTGTAATGGCAGCAGTTCACAGAGGCACCAGGGAGATCCCTGAACCTCTCACTCCTCTCCCTTGTTGACAGCATCTCTGTTTACTGACATCATTTCTGTTTACTGTAGCTGGGGCTTATTGCTCCCATAATTTCTAGGCTCAACCACAAATTCTGCAAAGCTTACCCAAGGAATGACAGACTAATCACCTCTCTTGCTCCAGCTGTACCCATCCACAAGCCACGCAGCTGTCATGCAACATCTCTCAAGATGCCAGTGCAAGTGACCTACCTGCATTTACCTGTAAGCCTCACGGCCCTGCCTAGGCTTAACTCTGTTAAAATTCAGGGGTGAAAGGGAAATTTTACCTTACACGGTGCAGTCCAAGATAAATAAATCAAAGACAACGGTGAAAAAAAATCGTCCATGGCATAGAAACAGGAGCCATATTCTTGACAACTGTCATTTTTGGGGCAATTCCAAAGGCCAGTCTTGTCCTAAAATAAGGGTATTCAAATCTCCAACTCCAGCTTGCTTGAAGGTAGCTCCAGGGATCAGTACTTCACTCCTTTCATATGTATCATCAAGGATTAGCCACTGCTGGATTGGGATAATGAATTTGAATTAATATGACCAGGTTATGATTTTACCTGATCGTGGTGCCCTTTTCTTGCTTGCACAGTGCTGAGCTTCAGTGTCTGAAATACTCAGAGCAGTTCTGCAGGGTAGATGGGCAGGGACTGTTGGAGTGAGAAGAGCCACGTGTCCTTTACTGCCTATTCTGTGGCCATAGGTGAGGTACTGTCATGCTTTTCATTGAGGTCTCTGGATCTATAAATACTGTAGAAAAGCACTAGCAACACCCTGTACCTGAAGGAGAAAGAACCAGTGCCTGACAGAATTAATTCTAATTACTGTAATGCTGATTGGGATCTTTGGGCACTGCCATAATCATAGTAGTAGTAATAAATAATAATGGTGGATATCATTATTTTATTATTGTTTTCCCTCTAGACATTGCAATGATGAGAAAGAGTCTTGGATAGACTACCTAGATAATTACTTGTATAAATTTCACCACATTCCAAAGAAATAGATTTATTAGCTGTATGCCAGCTCTGTGCTAAGCTGGTTTTTGATGGTGTAATAAATATCATTAAAAGAAATCAGATAGGAGTTGGGTAAGGGTTTGAGCTTTAAGTTTGATGAGAATAAATTTTTATGCTGTCAACTTACTTTTAATCTTCCTTTCTATATAATCCCCCAGAACCTGCTTGCATCTTTTTATTTACCTTTAACAAATAGTAGCTCTTACCCAGGTTGTTTTACCACTGAATTAGGCTGCCAGAGATGCTTGCAAACAAGTTAGATTCCACACCATTAATAAGTTGGCCCTGTTTTTTCGCTTCTCCGCTAGCACCTTGCGAGATGCAGTTTATTCTCAGTCCCTAGGAAAAGTCTAGGTCATGAAACACTGTTCTTCCAAGGGCACTCACTATTCACTTCTTCATTCACTTGCCAGTCATTTAAGCCAGCATCTTCAAACTCGTCATCTTCTTTCTTAAATCTCAGCAGGGAGCCAGATTTGTGCCTCCGACTGTGATCTCCGACACTGTAGCGTTACAGGCTGCTGCTGATCCCGCCTTTAGAAATGGTCCTGGCCGAGCATTTAGATTGTGTTCCATCAGTGAATGGCATTAAGGGTATATAGGAAACGTGGCTCTTTCGTTTGCTTTATTTTATTCTGGCCATGTTGTCCGTGAACAAAAGCATTTGCTCTTAATCCCGTTGCTCGTCTTGGTTTGTAATGATCATTTCTGTGATGGTGAATTAGCAGGAGCTGCTGGTGCGTGCCCGTGCTCACAGCCATTAATTTTCCTGATTTTCTTCTGTTAGAGCAGGTGCAAACTGGCAGCATTTGACCCTAATAAGTTACACTAGTCTTGCCAGATTTTGTTTGCCTGGAACAAGGAACATTATTTGTATCAACATCCTGATAAAAAGTGAGCAAATGGATTTGTTGGTCAGGTAAATTTTCCTGATGAATTTGGAAGCCTGTGTTTAAACAATGTAATTTATTTAATCTTGTGATTTTACTAGTTCTTTATTATAATCATACAATAGAACCATTACAGTACATGTTTTCTTCTCTCATGAGACAGATGGATAGTGACTGAGGCTCAGAGATAATGTTTATCTACAAGATAGAATAACGAAGGCAGAGATTTGCAAGTTAATACATTTTGAGCTGATAAAACCATTCCAAAGGAGAAGCGATGCTGGGGTGTAATTTTTTTTTTTTTTTAAATTCTGTTTAATAAAATATTCAGTGCCTTACAACATATGTATTGCAATGATGTTGCTCTATAAATGTCCCTTCCTGTCATCATTTACATGATTGATTACCTTGCAGCTGCATAAACTTGTAAAACTCAGTAAATAACCTATTACCTCAGTATGCACATGTTTCTTGGTGCATGTTGTGGAAATATATGTTGTATGTTTGGGCATCTATGCTTTTATATCTCTTGAACGCCATAATTATGATAAATCAAGGTATTCAGTACAAAATACGACTTTCCATGTAGAGTGCTGAGTCTGATCTGCACATAGCTGAAAGCTGGCTATAATTTAACAAAGTTTCTTTTCTGCTTCTTCCAAGATTCATAGACCTGGTTTTGAACCATTAATGGCTTGGAAGATGATAAAAATAACAAATAGTGGACTGTTAAAATGCAGCATCATTGTGCACTCTTCTTTGACTGAAGTTTCAGTGCTTTAGGGATTAAAGTAAAAAGTTGAAGTTCCACAATAAACAAGATGTTCAGTCTAAATTGTGTCTTCTTGAACAGCAGTTTCTAATGAGCACACAGCTAACAGATTTAAGCCTCTTGAGAAGCTGTCTACCCCATTCTGGAGTCCTTTCTTTGGTAATCAAAATAATTTGACAGAGATAAAAAGGAGTAGTTTTCCTTTGGTTAAGTGCTTCATCTTACATGAAAATCTTGGATTTTCTGTTTTCTGGAGTCCTAAATACTATTAATTGCTATAAAGCAATTTAATTTGATTTTTTTTTAATTGTCCTATCTTGGTAGAAAATATGTAGGTCTCTTAGAATGGGAATACAATTACTTTAGGGTCAACATTTATATTCCTAATTATGAAAACAAGCCAGCTGGATCATCATGTTGAGGCAAATCCTGGGGAGTCATTGGAGTGGAGAGGCCAAAAGGCAGCTGGGTGATGGGACAGGCCATTGCTTTGGTCCACACAGGGAGGGACTAGCCCCAAAATATAGGCTTCAGTGTCCTCAGTCCAGTGAGGAGCTCCAGCTCCTCCCTGCAGCCTCCTGTCAGCTCAAACATGTGCTTTGAATGGATGAGATTCAGATCCCTGAGTTGTATGACACCTCGAGCCGTAGATAATCTAAAGACAATTTTCTTTTTCTTACACTACCAGAACAAGTGTGTTTTCCTATTTGTTAAAGATAGATTCTGAGTAAAATATGAATAAAATTGAGGTTATAATATGGAGCTAACTCCTTCCTGCTGTCTCCTGCTGGGAGAAGCAAGTAATACAGTTAGGCTCACAGATGGACCTTGGAGAGGCAAAAGGAAAAAGTTATACACCAAGTCCCACTTGTCCAGGGAAAGATCCAAATAACAATTCTAAATGTGTCTTTATTTTAGAAGATAATCATTTATTTCAGTGCCCTTTTGGAGCACAGACCTTAAATATACGTCATACCTCTGAGTCTACGGCACGGTGAGTCATATGTTATCAAATGTAAATAGGTGTCACAAACTCTGTCAGTCCTCCTGTTCTCAAGTAGGCAGCCTGGGCGGAAGCTGAACCAACTGTTCCTAGGCAGTAATGTACATTTACATAAAATGTTTCACATTTTTCATGTTTATTCCGTGCAGATGGCTCCATTTTGAACATCCAGAATTTGTTTTGACTTTGTGACTGTAGCTTGTAAACAGAGCGTTGGCTGGCATCTGCACCGGGTATAGGTAGCTTTTCGTATTTGATCTAAAATTGAGTGAAGCTGTAGCCAAACCATTAGTCAGTCAAAATAATGTTGCATGCCAGTTAAAGGCAGCATATCCAAACCATGAGGGAAGGCTGAATGAGAGGTGGTAGCGCTGTCCATAAATTGACAAATTGATGCGCTCATGGTGTTTCACTTACACAGCTACTTTAGCCAGGATCTAAATGTGGCTTCGCAAATCAAGGCATCTCACTATTAAATGTTTTGAACAGAATCACACAGACGTTCTGTTATGGGAACGTGCTGATACAAATAATGCAGGAAAAATGCATAGATACACATCTATTTGTAACTGAAGATGCAGAAAACTTCAGTTGCATCACTATTAAACATGAGAGCACTATGGCTGATTCTTGTCTATGTGTATTACATGTATGGAAATGATTTTCAAAGACAAATAAATACCAAAAAATGTAAATTTCTCTACTTTTTCTTCTGTCAGTTCCACTACTAGATCTTGCAAATGAGATTTAGGGTTATTTTTCTTGCTATCAAGTATTTAAACATTTTTGCTCTTTCCTGTATATTACTTAACAGAAATGGTTAACTGATTCTGATTTGTTATTTCAGAGTGTAATCAAGACATCTTTTGCTTTAAAGGGTTCCTTGTGCCTTTGTCTTCTCTAGTTGAAGCAATTAAGTTGAAGGATAAGTAGCCAGACTATGTTCAAAGGCATTCACTTGATTTTGTTGGACTTCACTATTCCAGGCAATGCAGAATATTTTTCAGTAACTCCCCCCTTACCCATTCAGAGTATATCTGCGCTTCCTGCTTATCTGTGGGTTCAGTTCTGCTTGCACATTGCTCAGGTCTATCACCTTGCTGGAGAAATACATGATTTGTAAATCTGAAAGAATTCCCCAACAGCTACCATAAAATTAAGCTGTTAAAGAGCTCTTGGAGCTTGTTTAAATGTAGACCTAAACAAATCTCTTTGCTGTTTAGCTCAAGATAAATCTTTTTAAAAGTCCTGTTCTAAATCACTTCCCAATTTTAATGAGTTTATATATCAGCCTTTGCCAGATTTTTACTGTAGCTTTTCTCCAAGATTATAGTCATGATAAAGTAAGGACTAAAATTGTTTATTGTATATTATTCTTCAGAAGCAAAACTTTTTTCCCCCAGAGGCTGTTGGGAGAGCTATTGATTTTCTGCCACAATGTGAAATGTGTGACCTTTATAATATGAGCAATGATTACAAGGCCAATAAAATGACATCATTCTGTTTAAACTTTAGAGTTCTCCGGACAAATAGAAGAATGTTCCACATTTAATGATGTCCGTGGACGATATGTGTGTGTTTACTGGCTTCAAGTGAGACTGAAACATGAAGGAGGCAGACTTTCAATCCCCAAAACACCTCATGTTTGTGCCAGGATTTGAGGAACAGGAGTGTAGGCAGCAGGTAGAACTATGACTTTTCCCAGCTCTTAAGGCAGGAAGTCAGGGTTTTCTGGTAACAGACTTCTCTAAATGTTTGCATTTACTGATGTCACCAACAAAACTCCTCCTGTTGTGACACAGGATGAGCTATTTGGGGACCAGCTCTATATATTGCTACAGATTTCCCCAAATCCACTGCATTTACATTTGCAGGACTAAATTCTATTCTTGTAATGCAGCTTTAGCCACTTCATTGCAACTCCTCTAGAGGAGCCAAGAGAAGACTGTCCCAAATAGATGAATTATAACTGCACAGGGTTTATGATATTCAAATATGTGTGAAAACAAGGAACACAGAAACTTTTAGTCAGGCTTTGAGGGGGATGCTACAACCTGATTCACTGAAATAATTTCATACAGAAGTCAGTGAAATTTCCCTTTTCAGTCACATCAATCTGTTTCCCAACATCATGTTCTTCTCATCCTTCAGATAGTTATGTTTGATCCATTAGGACCTGCTTCAGCCATTTCCCTGCCCATTCTCCAGCCTGTACCAAACCAGATCTCTGGCATGGAAGCTGGGGTAGCTTTTGATTTCCCTGTGCAGGCTGAATTTCACCTGTACTCAGTATTTGATCCAGCCAAACATGGAGACAAAGGGCTCACTGGTAAGAAAGCAGAAGGAAAACAGCACAACACATTCAAGGCATGGCAGAGGCAGGAATAGGGATAATTTTCTTTCCCATTTCTGGCTCATTGTGTAATATCAATAATCATGTAGCTTTGTATTATACTTGCCGTAAGTGGCTCTAGTGATTGATTAAACACCTTAGCTTTTCTTTGGCATTTAATCAATTGCAGCAGCAGTTTATTGCTCGGTGTATTACAAAGTAAAAGAGATTATTACTTAATTATTGTGAAAAATAGCAGCTTGCAGTTGTTGCTAGCATGGGTATGTGTCTGCACTGACATTAGTGTCACAGCATCCTTTCCTTTGTGCCTCCTGGTCTCCATGCTGGGTGCGACTGCGATTCCCAGTGGATCACGTGCAGTCCTTCCCTCAGCCATCACCAACGCAGTGCAATTAGTGGCATTAAAACAATAATTGCTTGTGGTAGGGCTTCCCACATTGCAAAGAGCCCAACTCTGTCACTTGCTGGGTACTTCCAAACCCCCCTGAAATTTTAAGTGGTGTGTTTATTAACTGGCCCACGTGAAAACGAGCTCACTGTCAAGTACAAACCTCTTCTGGGAGCAGTTCAGCAAGAATTACATCAGTACCAAATGGTATTTTGACAGCCCAGTGTGCAGGACCAGATGTATGTACAACTGGAGATAAATCAGATATGGGGCATATTATTGGGGTGTGAGTGTGAGAAAGCGAAAAACCCATTTTGTGACATCCTCTTGAAGATCTAGGAAATGGCAACTCTTCTGTTTTGCCATCAGAGGATTTCTGCCTCATGCAGAATTGAATCCATATGTAAGAGTTCATAAAGAATACTGTGGTGTGATAAAGCATAAGGATTTAGGGTAGCATAGGTCTCTGTGCTTGTAGGGGTATAACAGGTGTCATGATCAGTATGTATTCTTAGCATCTGGTTGTGGAATAGGGTCTAACCCATCTGTGTTGCCATGTAAAGGGACAGTTCAGTACTTAGAATTTTAAAAATGGGGTTTAATTCTTTGCTTTGCTCCTAACTCTCTGTCATCACAGGCAAGTGATTTTGTCTCCTTGTGCCTCAGTTTCCTCCTGTGATGGGGAGTAGCCATTGTTCACTACCTTAGAGAACACTATGAAATTAGGGACTGCTAGCTGATCCTCCATTGAAAATGAAACCTCCTGAAAGCTTTGATCCTTTAATTCATATGAATTAAAGCTGTGCCCTTGACTTGTCATGGGCTGGTCAATGAAGGACCAGTGACAAAACTTCCAATGCAAATTTTAAGCATTTCCCCAAATGAATTTAGGTGTTGTTGGGACGGGTGGTTGGGGTGTCACGCGGGAAAAGAACTGAACCTTGTATGTTTATTTTTCCTCTGTGATGGTAGTAGAGGTCTGACCATCGCCTTTCTAGGCAGGTGTGTGAACCCAGGAGGTTGGTAGTGCTCGTGGTAGCTTTTGCTCATGCTTCAAGCTGGCGTTGCCTGTGAGTGGTGATGCTGTGGCCAGTCCGTATCTGTCGCGCTGCGTCGTGTGCCGGTTTTGTGTCACTCGTGCGATGGCTTTTGCAAGTACTCGAGCTGAACTGGAGCCAGCAGATGTTGACTGTCCAGTGACAAACAAAGTCTCATGTTTCTTTGAGAAGGTGCTGGATGGTCCTAACCATTAAAAGAGTTTATTTTCTTACTCCAACAGATTTGCCCTCCCCTCCTTGATGTTACCAAATTTATCATCACTTTTGTCTTTCAGGTGTAACCTGTCTTTAGTGTTGCAGACACATCAACCATGCATTAAGAACTGGGCCCTTACTTTAATTCAGTATGACTTTCTTTTTGTCCAATAATTTCACAAGCACTAATGCACACTTCAAATGCAGGAGATACTTTGATCCCCAAATTGTTCAGCACTTCATGCAGGAAAAACCATAGGCCACAGTCATGAAACTCCTAGAGGATGGCTGCTGGCTTCCTGTGGCAGAGCTGGTTGTTGTTTTCCCCCCTCTCCCTTCTTTGCTCTAACCATTTTGTCTGTCTAGCTTGTCTTGTATTCAGTTTTCAAAGCAATTGCCATGAAGGGCTTCCTTTTTTTAGTGCCTAAAAGGGAACAATAGATTTTTCAGAATAAGCATATATTATATTTTATACGGCCATCTGTATACCATAGATATCATATTGATCATATCTATAATTTAATATAACATACTGAGAAGTTCAAGCTAAATAGAAATTAATAATTTTTATTACTCTTTTTTATGGAAGGGTATTTAAATGTATCTGTAAATACACATGGCATCTAAAATTATTCTAGTGTGGATTCTTGAAAAAGTAGATGGCCTTTTCTCTTGAAATTGGAGTGTTTTTTCCTTAACTGTTCTATTATGCACAGAAGATGTTAACCAAGTTGTTAAAATGTATTGTTTCCCTTTGAAAGCTAATCCTGTTCCTCATTTTCATTAATGTTGGATCATTCATTTTCCTTTTTCTTTTTTCCTTTCTTTTCCTTTCCTTTTCTTTTGCAACTGTTTTTGCATGAAAATGCAAAGTAGCAATAAAGATTTTTCGTAAGACTTGCTTTAAGACTCTTCTCTTTCAGATCCAGTTAAAGTTTTTAAGTTCAGTTATTTTAAAATTCATACTCTTCAGTTCCGTAAACAAAAATAATGGAGAAATATAATGAGGTGCAAAGCGATTTTCTAGCCCTCACTAATCAATAAATGCCAATAAAATGGGGATGGTGTAATGTCCATAATGTAATTGTCTGCTGTTACCAGGTCACCACGAGACAGCAGCAGAAGCGGGGAGAAGCTGGAACTGGCCATGTCCAACCTCACTGCGGATGTCCTGGAGTTACTCCTGGAGTTTGTTTATACAGGTTCTTTGATCATAGATTCAGCAAATGCAAAAACACTACTGGAAGCTGCCAGCAAGTTCCAGTTTCATACTTTCTGTAAAGTCTGTGTTTCATTTCTAGGTAAGAATCATGGCATCTAGTGAGGTTTTAAGATCTTGTGTTAAAGTTTATAAACCTGTCTTTGAACAACTCTTAAAAGATAATGAAACCCAAGATGAAAAAGAGTAAAATAAAGTAAAACAACATTAATTTGGTTTGTGGTTTGAATTTCCAATGCTGGCATGATGGCCAGTGGAGAATGGTCTAGAAAAGTGTAGCTTGTTGCTTGAGTGGCAACAGCTTTCCCATCTTGTATAACCTATTTTGTTGAATCTTGTTCCATACTTGGAATATGGATGACATTTTGTTTCCCAGAGGCTGATCTCTGCATAGATGCCAGGCTGTAACACACAGGTTGCTTATAAACTGTGACAGCATATTTTGGGTTCTACACCAGGCCAGCTTGGTCAAACACCAAAAGAGTTCGGAGGCAGGCTCCAATGGAGGAAGAACTCCTGCATATCTGCAAAAAATTTAAGGATTGCAGTGCAGTATCTGCAATTCTCTTGCATTTGTGAGGAAGTCCCTTTTTACATGTCCACTGTTCCAGACTGAGTGTTCCTGGGTCTTGTTGGTGCATACAGAGCTATAGCCTGATGTCATCACAAAGGTGGGTGGAAAGGAAGGTTGCTGTGCCCACCCCTGGTAGCTGGGTGCCCTGTGTGCACAGGGAACATTGTCTCAGTGAGGGTCTACAGAGCAACATCTTTGCCAGTGCCTCAGTCCATCCTCTCATGGCCATGAGAAATCCATTCTTCTTGCCAGAAGCACCATGTCAACCTGCTTCTTTCACTTTCCCTCTGCTTTCCAGCAGAGAATATTTCAAAACAGTCCAAGATTTTCAGCTCAGCTAAGCTTTAGTGGCCTGAACAGGAACCACACAGACCTGGCATGGCAGAAGAAAAGCCACAGCTGGAGCTCAACTGAAACACAATGGTTCAAATTCCTGCCTGTACCACCAGGCACTCCTTCACGGTCATAGCTGTAATATTTATAAGACAGTAATTAATTTAAAAATTAACTTGAATTTATTAATATCAAAAAATTGATCTTGAAGTTATATGATGTACTTCCCAGGTATAAGTACCAGTTAACCTTTTTTTAACATCTGATTTCTGCTTGGGCTTCCTCAACTCCCATCTTGTTGTGGGAGGCATCGTTCTCTCTGAAGCCCAAATAAATTGTAGGTTTTCCCTGGGCAGTTCTCATTTAAAATTGACATCTACTATTGCAGAACGTGGAAGGTGAGAGTTTAGAAAATGTTGCGCTCAAAAAACAAGGACAACAAAAAAAACCCCTCGAATGAGTCCAGTTTACTGCTGTGTTAATTTTCACTGCTAAGCCAGCCTGCTGGCAACATGAGTGGTGTGACTAGGCTGGTACAATGCAGGCATCAGTAAAGAATCTCTGGCACTGTAGTCTCCTTTCCAACTTTGTATATACCTCTTACTTCAAAGTCTGTCCTCAAATAGGGGCGTACTGGTGATGTGAAATTTATGCATTGTAATACCACCGTGTAGACTGGGCAATCTGAATAGGCTCTGGCATTGCTTGCTCTCAGCTTCCCTTCACCAGCTTTTTACAGTGATGAGATCTTAGAGCCTTTCTAGAAATGCAGGATGTGTTTAAGTTGTGATATCACTGAAGATCCAGCCACAAAACCAAAATACATTTATTTCACTGATCACAGTGAGAGTTCTCTTTTCTGATAGTTAATATTTTAATTCAGTGAACCATGTTATAGTGTGAAATAGTAGAGTTGGTTATAAGTTCAGTGATATATGGAGAGTCACTGGAACTTTGTATTCTCATTTGGAGAATTCACGGAGTGTAATTGCTTATTTTTATTTATAGCTGTGACTGGATTGCACTACAGAGACAGCAGAGCATTTGCCATCTGAGAAGTTTAGGGAAAAGCATTTTGTCTTCTCTGTGGCTGTGTTTTTATTTTTCACCTCAGCCACCTCTTCTCTGTACAAAGCAAAAATATGGTAAAAATCTAAGGGCTGCAGGGTTTCTGGAGGGCTGACCAGTATAAACAGTGAATCTTTCCCATCAGTGGCCATGTCTAAATAGGGAAAGAAGGGAAGTTCAAAGAAGTTAAAGCCCCAAATCATTAAGTCTGTTCAACGTAGCACAGCACAATCTTAGAGGAAATTCCGGTCATCCTTTCTCAGCCATGAAGATCCAGGAGGATCCTGGCTTGGTGATGTCCAAGCAACTTTTGTGTCTCTATCCTGGACTTCTCAGCAGCCTTGGGCAGAGGCACCCCACATTTTCTTGCACTTTTTGGTGAAAAGATGTGGCAAAATGTGGCAGGAAAGTAGTTTCATCTCAATGGGAGATTTCTTAACCAGCTTCTCGGGGATAATTATAGCCATGTTCTCTCTCTTCCCCACATGCTGTCTCCTTGGCTTTTGTCGAGACCATGAGAAATGAGAACAGTTTTGTGCTGACTGATGCAGCAATGGTGACAGGTTCATGCAGTCACCATATGGATAACTGGGCAAATGTTTGCAAACTGGTCAGGATATTGCCTGATATTGCCTAGGTATTGCCTTCACCCACGTGGCTGAAGACTTGAGCCTTTTTGTATTTGTTTTACACTGTCATCACAGTCATGGCTTGAATTGGGTTTTGGGTGATTCACCAGTATCACAGTTTCGGTGCGTGGTGCATCAACACCCATCACAGGAGGGAACACATTCTAAGCTTGTACTCCAGCCTGCTGCTGATAAAGCAAAAGCATTCATCTTTAAGCCTAAAGAAGTTGGTGGTAGTTCCATGGACCAGAACAGGAAAGAGCAGGAGCTCTGAATTTTCTTAGCTTCCTGAGCAAAGAGTACAAAGTCATGTTTGGAAAGAGTATTAGAGGGAGCAATGAGAAAAACTGAACAATGGACCCGTGGTGAGACCTGCATTCCTCAGGCACCTGAGGAAAGAATAGGCCTTTATGGTCCTTATGAATTCAAGAGAAAGTATTATTGGCAATATTTTTGTTCATTCAAGGTGGAAAATTTTGATCCAGCTGGAGAGCTGCACTGCCCATCCCTGGAGAATCTATAATATATACACTTCATATAAGCTATGTATAAACTTCAGCTGTATCTGGAGATAGGAGAAAGAAAGAAGACTCTCACAGGGAAGGGTAATCTTTTAGACAATTCATTAGACAATGAATGCATCTGAAAATCTTCCACCTACCTCCCATCTTCACATGCTTTTTTGACACTACTAGGAATACCTGAGGAGTAAGTTTCCCATCAGAATGTAGAGAGTATCACAAGAAAGTACACATTTTGTGCTATTTTTAGTGATACCCAACTTGTCATCTAGAAAGCATCTCTAAGTTAAAATACAGTGCTTAATGCACACAAAAGGGGGTTACAACCACCACTGAGCTTCCATCATACTGTTACCACAATCTCACTGAGTAATCCCTTCTGCATGCCATTTATCTCTGGTGCTCTCTCAAGTCTCCCCACTCCCAGAAGTGCAGTTGGAGCAGTCTGCCTTGGTGATTGTCTCCAGATGATGCTGCACAGGATCCCACTCCAAAGTCACATCAACACAGTGGAAGATACCAGCTTGCTGACCTGCATTATTGTCACACATGTAGCAACAAATATGCTATCCAGCACTCTCTCAAACCAGTGAGAAACTACTAGATTACATCTGATATCCCTAAAGTCCACTCATGAGTCTTTCATAAACTGTCCTTGAGCTGTGGGAATAGCTTAACAATCAGCACTTGTGTTCTGAATGCGGACAAGGTGAAACTTCACAAAAACGTGTTGTTACAAGCCCAGTGTCACTGTGGCAAAACAACAATTACTGTAAACATGCCAGTATGTAAAGGAGCACAGCTCAGGAGCAGATGGAGCAGAACTGGTCCTTAGCTAACTGTCTTTGTCATTCCAGCATTGACAAGTACCCCTGGATTGCAGTCATTTGGGATGAGCTATATTATATAGGCAGAAGCCTATGTCTAAGTAGCCATGTAGGCTCCCTTTATAGTCAGTGAAGAGTAACAGACATTGGTATGGCAGGGTTATGCTCCTTCTGGAGTCATCATCCAAAATATTACCAGATTAATCCTGAATATTACCAGATTGCTACTTGGAATTGGTTGTTTATGGGTATGCAGGGATATTAATGTGAATGCAGTGTTACACTACAGACAGTTGAAGTCAAGAGACAACCAGTCTTGTTGCCAAATTTTGAGTCAGAGCTGAAAAATGGGAAGATGAGGTGTTGTCTTTATATTCATAGGATAGAGATTTTTCCCTATATCCTACAGCTGTTGTCCCAAGGTCTGTCTTGCTCAGCAGCAGAGAATCCCTCTAGTTCATGTGCCAGTCCTCATCTTAAACAGATGTTGCTGTGCCCACCTTGCTGTGATGCTCATCACATAGAAGTGAAGTGCAGAGAAGTGTGTCACCAGCCTCCTGCACATTCCCTAATCCCACATCTCCCTCTCCAGAGGGTCTCACAATAGTTCCTGAACCAGACAGGGACATCATTGGAATCTGCCACTGAGGAGTTTCTTGGGGAAAATGAGGGACTAAAGCTCCATGGGCCAACATGGTCCTGCTTGCACCAGTGTACCAGGCTGCATCAGTCACACAGTGTTGTTTGAGCTAGGGAAACATGTCCAAATCAGAAGAAATCAGTTGTGAGCAGTGTTTTTTCAGCCCCACACCACAGGCTCAGCTGGAAGTGGTATGGGGATATCTCCTGATAAAGCCAAACCCAGTCCTCTGAAGAGAAAGACTCTTAAAAGTCTTTACCACCATGTGCTGCTTAATGAGTCAAAATTAAATTGATTATTCTCTTCCTTAGTAACCCTGTGAGGATAAGGTGTAACAGTGGCAGATTGGCCTTTGACTTGAGAGTTTGCCAAGAAATTATAAGAGTTTTGGGCTCTGTTAGATGATTACTTTACCCCAAGCCATATGTACACCATGAAACTGTGCCAGCAGACAGAAGCAAGAAACCTGGAAGAGGTTTTTTTGTCTTTTGGGATGGGGTTTTTTGTGTTTTTTATGGTTTCGGGGGTTTTTTTGAAGTTTGGTTTGGTTTGGTTTTGGTTTGGGTTATTGTTTTGGTTTTTTTCTTTTTTTTAAGAAAAAAAATTGGTAGATTTGGGCTTCATAGCTATCAGTTTACAACCTGTCTCTGGGCAGTGTTTGAGTGACAAAATCTACTGACAGCAAACAGTGCCACTACTGCAGTCAGCTTGAGGAAATGGGCTTCTTGGAGTCAGTACAATCAACTGATGCAAAAGGAGATAACCTAGTTTTGAGACTGCTGGATCTGTAGAAGAAAATGAGCAGAGTTGGGATGGGAAGAAAGCAAAAACAAACCAACAAAACTCCTAATCTCATGTCAGGTTAAGAAAAAAAAGAGAAAAAGGAGGTTCATAATCCCATTTTATTAAAAGCTGCTTATAGATAGTGTGCAGGTTTTCAATCTGATTGAGGCAGAAGCTGGGTGTAGGGAAGAATCCCTGAGCATTTCCCGAAGAAGCAATCTGATGAGAGTTTTGTTTGAAGAGATATGGGACTATTGCACATTCCTGTCCAGTGCTCTGTCATAGTGCACTAGGATATGACACTGCCAAATGTGATAGACTTCTCTGACAGCAGAGGAGCCTGCCACTGCCACCAATGCCTTTGTGATCTATTGCAGTCTCACTCTTATTACTTTTTTCTTTTTTAGTCCTATACCTTAAAAGAATATATTCTTCTTGTTAGTAATGGCTTGGTTAACAAAAGCTGCAAAGAATCTGAGAGTTCCTCTTATAAATGTCTAAAACTGGTGGTTTTTTCTTCAAAATAGCTGGAATGGAAAAAAAAAGTACAGTCAAATGTATGGTGTAGCACACTTCTAACACAAAGCTACACACTGTGCTGCTGCTTCTGTTTGCTGGGAAGGAGATAATGCTGTCTCCTCTGTGCATGATTTTCTTTGAAACCCACTACACAACGTTTAACAGAAGGCGTTAGTATAATCTGTGTTTTGCATAAGGGATGTCATCACATTCAGCAGCAACAAAGTTCCTTTGAAAAAAAAAAAAGAGGGGGGAGGATTTTTTTTTTTTTATTATTTGAAGTAGCTTAGTAGCTGAACAGGGCAAAAATTATCATAAAGTGACTGCAGCATTCTCAGAAATGTCCTTAGTACTGTTTGCATTTATTCTTAAGTGTCTGCACTGGCGTTTACATCTTTGCTGTTCCTTAAAGCAACATTGTAGGCGGTAGGAACAGCAGCAGTCTCTTGGCTGGGTTCCCATCCCTTGGGAAGCCCCAGATACTGTTATGTCAGTAGGTTTCCCCAGTGCTTTGTGGAGACTTACACAAAAAGCACACTCAGAAAGTCCTTTTCTCTCCCCATCTCCAACTCACTTGTTAGGCAGATTTTGTTTTTTATACTTAAAACCCCAATTCCAAATTTACCCAGGATTCTGCTTCTAGTTAACGCCTTGAAATTAATTAGGGTTAGAGGTTTGTCTATGACACTTACTTTTCTCATGATCTTGAAACAAATGTGAATCTTGCTTTTAATACTTCTCAATTGCCTTTTTTGTTTGGTTTCTTGCTCTTTTTAGAAAAACAGCTGACTGCTAGCAACTGCTTAGGAATATTAGCCATGGCTGAAGCCATGCAGTGCACTGAACTATACAACATGGCCAAAGCTTATGCCCTGCAAATTTTCCCAGAGGTGGCAAACCAAGAAGAGATCCTTAATATCTCAAAAGACGACTTCATTTCCTACATGTCAAATGACAGCCTGAACACCAAAGCAGAGGAGCTGGTGTATGAAACAGTGATAAAGTGGATTAAGAAGGACGCCGCAATCAGAGCTCAGGTAAAAATAGTCTCAGCAGCCTCCCTCTGCTCTGTTCCCATGAATGCCTCTTTTAGAATAGAAACCGTCTCTGTGCAATTTTAAGCATAGAGGTTTGTGGGAGATGGGATGGGCAGTTCAGATTAAAAAAAGACAAAGGGAATGCAGGCTATGCACAAAATGTATATAATTTCAAAATCTGATCCCTACATCTGACCATTTAGAATGAAAATCTCATTTGTGATATGCATGGTACAAAGATGGGGCCTCCCGTTGGTGACTGTAGGCTCAATCAGAGATAAATTGAGAAGAACTACAGTTTTCTGAGATGCTGCTTTAAGGGGATGCATTTTAGTAAGAGCAGGAAATAAAAAAATCTGTCAGAAAATCTGTATTTCTTTTGATGTCACATACTGAATGAGTATAACTCCAGTTCATAAAATAAAGATTCTGTATCTTCATTGGCTTCTTAGATAATCCCTTGGGTTTTATATATTTATTAGAGTTAGCCTTTCCTCAACCATGAGTTATGCAGTCTATTCTTGTCCAAAGAAACTGAGTCTGTAACTTTGCCTGGCGCTGTCTCCAGATAATGCTAGAAGCAGTGACTGGAGGCTGGTGATTGTCCTTGGGACCAGAAGTCATCCCTGGTGATATCTAAAAACCTGCTACTTTCCTTGAGTCAGCTCTGTGGTCTGAACCCCACACCTCTCCATTTGGATGCCAGTTCTCTGCACAGGACCCATAAAGAGAAGATTGTTTTCCTCTTCTTTGGAGGCCAGAGTTGTTTCTGAGGACCCCCAGTCACAGTTTTGGCTGTTTTAAGGTGGACAGTTGCTCATGGACCACACTGTACCTCAGGGAGGTGTTTGGCCATGTTGCTGATGCCATCCCACATCTGACAGTCTGTACCTTCTTGTCTGAAATGTGAATTCAAGCATCTAAACATGCAGTTGGATGTTAAATGTATCACTGGATGTGATCCAGAGCAGCTCCATCCATACCTTGCTTCTAAAGTGGTAGAAATAGGAATTCCTGCTCTCTCCAGGCTTCTGGATAAGGGCATTAAGGACAGTGGGGTAGTGTATGCCAGGCCAAGCCTTGCTGCCTGTGCTGCTTCACCAGCTGAGCTCCTGGTCCCTGCCAGAGCCTGCAGCCCCAGGGCCTCACTCCTGCCCTGTGTGCCATGGGGCTGTGGCTCAGCAGGACTGTCCTGTGCTGGGGACCTGCCCCACACTCTGTCCACCTCCTCCATGAGCCAGCAGTGCCATTTAGCATTGCCCAATGTTATTACTGCCTAAAACATTCACACAGTATCATGGATTTTCTGAAACAAACGCCTTTTTGGCTCTCACTGGCCTTGAAAAACACACTGTTTTACAGAGTGTTTCCCTGAGTGCTTGAGGTTTGATGGCTCTATGCCACTCTGAACTTAACACAACCTCAGGGACTATTCCCGGTGGCCAGAGATTGGGAGCCCTGCAGCAGGAGCCTGTCTGCCTGGTGCCAGCAGAAGGTGTCACTCACCAGTCTGGGTTATGTTCTCAAAATTGTGGTTTTAAATATTTCCTTCTGCATCCTGCTGAGGCAATGTGGGGAATTTTTTTTAAGTGGTGGTTTTTCTTGCTGCCACCACCGTCATCCCCTCTTCTCTTCCTTTCTTGTTGCAGTTGAGTTGCCTTTCTGGGTATTTTTTATTCCTGAGTTTCCTCCCCCTCTGTCCTGGTTCTGCAGTGCTTTTGTAGTTTATGATGGCAGTTTTATTTGCTTCTCCAAATTTCTCTGTGGTGCTTTGGTTTCATGCATTACTTTACAGCAGCTTTTAATTTTTAATTTGTATTTATCCAGAGATAAGGGTTTAGAATAAATTACTATTAAAGATACCAAGAAGAAACTATTTTCCTTCCCAATCCTACAACTAAGCTAGCTTATTTAAATAGTAGCTCTCACTTTTCTTAGTACTCTGTGCACAGCTTGATCTATTATAAAGCTGTTAGTTAAATAGGTACTTATTTTTTAAAAGTAAGAGTTCACACTTAGCATGAAAAGTGCCATCCTTGCAATAATGACTTCTGCATTTTCAGAGCCTGGGAACAAATAGCTTCCATGGTGGATAGGAGGGAAGATAGAACTAAGTAATCTTATTTATAATGAAGACAATGATGGATAAAAGTTTGTGCATGGTATGCAGCACAGCCCACCATGCCAAGAACTGACCAAGCTCCTGTGAGATGCACAGGTTGCTCAGAACTTTGGAGAACTGGGCAACCATAGCAATATTGAACACAGGATGAACCTTCCTGCAGGAGCTGTGCATGGATATTTTTATTTTATTCACAGTTTGGAGATAGATTCTGTGAGCTGGCTTTAGACTCTTTGAGGTGGAGGACACCAGGACTGTTGGGGTGTCTTGGGAGGGTTGATGGATGCCATGAATTGCAGCAGTCCCAACACATCACTCCAGCTCTACTGCACTCTTCAAGTGACCCAGTCTGGTTTTATTTCTCTCTCCCAGAAGTAATGCTGGCAGTTAAATCCTTCAGGGCATGGGTTTCCAGAGCCCCTTTCTTCATAGTCTCCCCATCTCCCTTTACCTTGACAGTTCAGGCTCTATTGTCACATTTTTATTTTCAATAGCTCCAATGGCAGGTAACTAAAATGCCTCTTTGGCAGCTTCTTCCAAGTCCTGCATTGGTGATTCTCCCAAAGGTGGAGGTCTGGCACAAACAGGGAAAGGGCTGTGCTCTTCATCTCACCTGCATGTCCATCTTCCCTGGCAAGCCTGGCAGGGGCTCTCTCAGCAGAGACATCCCCACAGAGGAGTTTCTCTCTGAATCAGCACCCTCTGCCCCCAGGGCAGCTGCAGCCCTCCAGAACTCCTTGTGCTGTAATGGCTTTGTGTCACTCTGCAGTGCCTGGGGACAGTAAATCTCACCACTTGTGTTCCCCCACCACAGCCTCATGCCGTGCTCTTACAACAACTTATCCATCACTGCCTCCCCTCCTGCCCGATCTCCTGCTGAAAACCTCTGGGAAGGAGATTTTCAACAGAGCCTCCTCTTCTCTTGGAAGGGCGTTGTTTGCTGTCTACCTGCTCTTCTCTGCCATTCTAAAAGCTTTTCTTCCAATGTTTGACTGTTTTTGCTTTTGTTATGTCTTTCCTACCAGGCTGGAGGTCAGTGACAGGGAAGGAAGCAGGATTTTCTTGGAAGGCAAGTTGAAAAACTGTGCTCTGGCTGATGTTTAATTGTGCACATTGTGCTCATATGAACAGCGCTCATAAAAATGCTCTGTGGCATTACAAAGGACAGCGCCTGAGTCTTGTTACAAAGAGAGAACAGCAGTGCTTTAAGGATTGCTGATCATCTGCATAAGACAAAAAGGCAGTTCAGAGAGTGACATGTTAAACCAGGATTTGGTAAATAATTGTATCCCCCTAGTGTGTTGGAGCAGTGCCCGAGCTCATATGGTTACATTTATGAAGCTGGTTTAGTGCTGCTGGTAGTGCAGTTTAAAACTGGTCTGGACAGAAGAGGCAGCCTGTGAGGTAAGGTCAAGACTAGTAGGTAATTTCCTTTGCCAGTGGACACAGAGCACTGGTTGCAGAAGTCCTGATTGCTGTCACTGAGTGCAGAGCTTGTATCTGACTGACACATCTGGGAAAGCTGAATCTACTCTTTCTTCGTATTCATCTCTCTTCCTGACTGATGGACAAGATTGTAGGGTTTATCCTAACAGTTATCCCCTTGATAAGCTTATTACAACTCCAGCGAACTCATGCAAAAAATATATTGCATAATGGAGGCTTTGCTGTCTGAAACCAGCACGGTCTGAGCTTCCCCAAAATGGAAAGATTTCTGCCAGGCTCCACACAGTTTTCACCTGAGCATATTCCCCAGCTCTCTGCATGGCCTTAGGCACATTGTTTCACCTTTCTGGCCCCATTTCTTACCCTATAAGCTGGAGGGAAGTGATGTCTCCCGTGAGGGCTTGGGAGGATTCAGTGGATATTGAGCCACACTGTCCACAGGTACTGACGACTGCCAGAGCTGCTCAGAGCTGCAGTCATGCCCAGCTTCCACATGGCATGGGAAAGATGGCAAGTTGCTGGATGTGTAGCAATTTGCTGCCTGTCCAAACCATAGACATATCAAAGCTCATTGGTAACATTCCCACTTTGTCTTCCAAGTCCAAAGTTGTATGTTCTCTCTGAAATAAAAAAAAAAACATACTACCATGTGTATTAATGACAAGAAAGCCTGGGAAAACAAGAGTCCTCATTGCATGAAGCTTCCCTCTCACCCTGAGGAGGGACAAGACATGAGGAGAGGGCAAACATTTCAACAAATGCCCAGAGAAGTGGTAGAAGAGAGGCAGATACTGCAGTGATGGACCAAGGACAAGAGGGTCAGCTGAATGACAGCCACCTTTCATTAAACTCTGCAAGTCTGAAGCACATCATGTGCTGTTTTTCCAAACCTTTAAAATCATGGTGTCCAGCAGCAATGCAAAATGTCTCCACCATAAAGGCATTAACAAGCTTTTTATGAACTTGAGTCCTCAGAGGCAGATTTATCTAAACAGCATCTTCATGGTGTCTGAGAACCAGAGATGCGTAGACAAATTTGAGGTAATTTAGAGAAGAGCAACACAAATGATTAAAAGACTGAAGGAACTGATGTGAGAAAAAAAAAAAAAGATTAAAAAGATGTGAATATGCATGACTTGGCCTAATGACAGCTAAAGAGGGATAAATGTCTACAAGTGTTTGAAGCCCCAAGGAGGGGGGGGGTTGCCTGGAAGGATGGATGAGAATAACAACAGTAAGGACCACAGGGCCGAACTTGAGACTTGGCAAATTAGTCTAACACTAAGCAAACACAAAGCCCACCTGTAAGCCCTGTATATGTCAGTGAGGAGGGTAAGGAAAAGTGATGGAGAGAAGGAGAAGAGGATTTATGTCAAGAAAGCTACAAATGCCCATGAGCTATATTTTGGCAGTGACAGAGAGTGGCAGTTTGAAGGCAAGACGCTATAGAGAAGAAAGGGTTGGTGACTGTGAGACCACATGGAAGATCCTTTATTTCTCAGGCACATTTTAAAGAGCCTCCATGCAGAAGAGCAGTTTGCTTCAGGAAAATGGAGAATCTGACAGGTAACACTGACAATTCCAACTCAGCTCTGTGATGACAAAGAGGTAATGATAGAAGCTGATACCCAATACCAGCATGTACAAATTACTTTGTTCATCTTAATAAGAAATTAATTGATCAATAAATGTACTCAAGGGCATAAAGTTTAAGGAAAGAGTGTTGGAATAAATGTGAAAAGGGATGCATCCAAGGGAGCCTAAGTGAATTAGGCACTAACACGCTGTAACACCTCAATTAGGCTTCTTTGAAAAGCCCACACTACCCTGGTGCTTTGAAATCCATTTGTGGGAAGAGCAGACAAATGCAGAAAGATGCCATAATGAAAGTACAAGAAGCTTCAATTTCTCTGAAAGTGAAAAATGCAAGGGATGAGCAGTAACCCCTGTGATTTCCTGGGGATGGGCTGCTCAAAGAGCTCCAATTTGAATGAAGCTTTTGCAGACACTCAGCTGCCATACAGGCTTACAGAGGGAGAAGAAAAGGCAGCAGCACGAATGGAATCAGTGCAGGAACATGCCCTTAGCTATATATTGGAGGAAGAAACTGCATTAAATAAAAAAGAGGATGCAGGTGACCTTAGCAGTTCCTGAAATTCCCTCTCTACTAAACTTTTAAGTTTTTTAAAGGGATACCCTTGACAGAAAATCTACAGAATTATTTCTCTGAAGTTTTAATTGGTTTGAGGAGCTCCCTTGTCTCTCACTCTGATCAGTCTCTTCATTTGTGGCTTTTCCAACACATTTTCCTGTTTTTTACAAATTCCTTCTGTGCTGTTGCTGAAGCAACAGCCTTACAAAGACCCACATCCACAAGCAGCTCCTCACAAGTGCTCCCTTGCCTTGAGCTGCATGTGGCCCCAGCATTCAGGACCAGCCTCCAGAAACAAAATCATTTTATATTATACTCAAGAAGCATTTTAGAGAGTTAAGGCACATGGATTCGCATGCCAGTGTGTTGTAGGGATGGAGGCATCAGGAGTTTACTTGGTTCTGTGAAGCACCTGAGAAGCTGCAGCTGTTTTGTGGTTGGCAGTGTGTTTTTGAGATGCATTGTTTGCTGTGTTTGAATAGGTGACTGCCCATAAGCAAAAGAAACACCACTTAGCCCTGGTACCCTTTGGGGGAACTTCGAGGGATTATTTCATGGAGTTTAGTCAGCAAGCTAGAAATGCATGGTAAGAGTGAGGCTTTTTTTAATCCTTAGTATCAGGCAGATTCCAAGTATGATGGATCAATGATTTATCTTCCTGTGCATTTAAAAGCCTCTCATCATATTACTGCTGGAAATACCGACCTGAGAGCTGCTTTGCAAACAGCTCGGAGAACAGGACAGCCGCTCGCTGGTGACATTACAGTGTTTAGTCAGCTGTGCTGCCATAAAGATGTCACGTTGAAACCTGATTGCAGGAAGACAGAGGGGCTGCTCTTTCCTTCTTGCTGGGCATGAGATTTATGCACATGGCATCCTGCCACCGAGCCACCAGCTGAACCCAGTGCCTGCAAACCAGATTTTCTGCCGCATGTTTATCTCATGATATTAGGAGGCTGTTGGCTGACATGCTACCAAGCCTTTGGGTTTAATCTGAAGGCAGCATTGCAATCCCAAGAAGTCAATGCAGGTAATTAGTAAGTACTCCAAGCGCAGCAGAAAGCTTAGTTGGACTTGGATATGACCTTGGCTGTAGGAATGTGCAGGAGTTTACTAGAAACACAGTGTCTCTTTGTAATACCCAGGTGTTAGATACATCAGAGCAAGTCCCCTCATTACCAAGTAGCAGGGCAGTGCTGGGAAAATCCAGCAAAAAATACTTATTTCTGAGAATGGCAAAGCAGTGCACCAACAGCTTTGGCTTCCCCAAACCAGCCAGTTCCCTGCTGGGCTTGCATTTGGAAACTCAGCAATGGCAATATTTTGAATATCAGGGTAAGCTGAGGGGTAAGCCTGGTTTGGGCTGGAGGTGGTGGTGGGGAGGTGACAGTCATGTTCATGTCAGCTTTCCAGCATGCCAGCTTACATGGCTACTATGCCACATCCCCAGCTGTCCCCATCAGCACTGGTCACTGTGCAGCAACACAGCCACAGCCAGGTGTTTTTTAATTAGCATGTCCTGTTCTCATTTGAAGGAGTCTAATGCAGTGGGGACTTGCTTCTACTTCAGATCTGCCCCAGCGGCTTCCTCCATCCAAGGAGGTTCTTGCTCTCACACTGGGACAGTGCACAATGTGAGGCAAGTTTGAACCCAGGGTTCCAATGAGACAACATAAATCTCCTTCAATGTAAATCAAATATATTCCTACTTCATAATGTTTAGAAAAGTATTGCAATTATGCATAAAGGGCTGAAACAGCAGTTTATTGGAGCAAAACCTTATCGTAATGTGGGTAATCTACCTTCTGTATTTGTATTTCTAGCTGAAGCCTGTTTCTTTAGGCAGAACGTACAAAGGGGCCTTTGTAGGGAGAACAGTAAACTAGAGAGACAGACGAATTATAAGGCATAAGGGAAACATTATTTTGACCTCTTTGGGCAGTAGTTCAAAAATGTTAAAAATCTTGAGAGCTTTCCAGTGGAGCATTTAAGGAGCAGGAAATATGACTCTGTAGCCATAGACATACTTCCTTTAAAACCTGACTGTATACTGTTGTGGCCTGTGTGGTACAATGAGAGTCCTTTTGGAGAATACTTGTGAGGATTTTACTGGATTAGAGATTTGAGAATAAGAAGAATACTTTTAATGTGATAGTGAAGTGGGTTTTGTAACTGAGACTATGAAGATGCCAGAACAAAGCCCACTTGCAAGCAAGCATTCATAATACTGATGTAATCAGTAGGAGAAGAAATGTTATAAAAAGTTTAGCAAAGTAAATGTGCTCACTCAAATAACCAGTCAGGAACTAAAAACAAAAATCACTAGAGGCTTTTGTAGTCTCATTTGCTAAAGCACTGGCCATCCTAATGAGATGTGAGTAACTTGTGTGTGAACAGATTATTAGGGAAAGGCTTGAAGGGGTCAGCTTCAAGGTATAGCTGGTCATGTTGATCACATATTCCTTGGAGTCAACACTGGCCCAGTGGTAACACTTAGGCTTCCTCGCAGCATGATCACAACCTTCTGAGCACACCCAGGACAAATGGACACAAAAATTCCTGCAGAGGGTACAATTAATTGCCCTCCAATTTGGATTGACATATGGTTGTAGACATCTTCGTGTGCCATGGTCCGAGGCATGGTCTGAGGAACATACTTCATTTCTGAGGAGCTGATGGCTCACAGTTCTGGCCCAGAAGGGGACACTGATATTCTCTGCTTCCCCTGATGCATCCTCTCAGCTCACATTGCTCTGGGGACTGTTAAGTGTGTTGACTAAATCTCTCTTAATTATAACATGAGTTTACACATGTCTGGCTGACAAGTAAATACTTGGCTTGTATGAACCAATTAGGTGTCTGAATCTAGAGCTGAATCTCTCCCTGGAAATGTTCAGTTAATTAGGGAAAGATAAGATCTCGTAAGATTTTTCTTTCCCTGTTTCATATGAAACACACTTATGATTGCAGACTGGTGGAAGATCCTGCTTTCTGCTCAGACACTGAAATCAGTGAAAAATCACTGAAATAGGTGCCTTGAGGCAGGACGGGTAGCAGCATCTCTTAGAAGCCTCTGCTCTCCTGTGTCCCCAGTGACTGTACACAAAGCCTTTGCTCATGTGGCTGAAGTGCCCTGCCTCCTGCAGAATCACCCTGGCCATTCACAGGGTATCTCTCAGCATCACTCAGCAAGGACTTTATGGGTGAGATCTGCTGCTGCTGCAAAACCTGAGCAGTACTCTTCACTCAACAGGACCTACACTGAGGTTCACATCACCTGAAAAAAAAAAAAAAAAAAGTCCAAAAACTTTCCTAGCATTTTAAACAATAAATATTTAGGGTTTTGTATAATGGTGTCCATTCCCAAGGAGCCTGAGGCACGATCCTGCATGTTTATGAGTTGGTAACTCCTAATTTTAGGCCCAGAAGGGGTATTAATATTTTCTCCTTCACTCTGGCATGTAATGCAGGCTGTAGAGTAGGCATAAATGATTCCTAACAAAGACCTGAGAAATATTCTACTTGTCCATCCAGCACCTGCAGCCGAGCAGGGAGAAGAAAACATCCCCAGAATTACAGGCGCAAACCACAACTCCAGGGACCCAAGGTGGATAAATTTGGCAATGTGCCCTGTGCATGTATTCTGCTGCTTTAGTGATGACTGGTAACGTCAGTAGGTGCAGTAGATGTTTCATAGCTGTATAATGCACAACGGAAAGACAAGAGAGAATGGAGAGCAAATAACAGATGGTAAGGAGGTTGAAATGCTTTATGGTGCTTATTCCAGTCTTAAATGAAAAGGATAATAGTAACAGGATATTTAGTACAATCATAGCTAGCAGAGCTGGGAAGTCTTCATAAGGGAGAATCCAAAAGAAAAAGGCTGCTGATTGCCTAAATCACTTGAATATTCTTAAATCAGTGAGGCTAAATGAAATTCACCCTTGACTATAGTGCTTAAAAGAGCTGGTGCGAAAAGAGGTTGCTTTATAAAAGCTTCTCCTGTCTTGTGGAGACACTGCCATGGTTCATACTCCTTAAATCCCTTGGTGAAAAACACTGCAATTCTATGTACCCTTAATGCTCTCAGCACCAAGCCTGAGTCGTGGCTGCGTGTGGTCGTGCACACACAGACACACACAGAGCCAGCTTTCTGTAGCTGTATGAGCAAAGGGAAGAAGAAGAGTGAAAAGTGACATCGGTTTTGATATGTGACATCAACTTTCAAGCTGATGAAAGGGAGCAACGTGTTCTAATTATTATTCCCCTTCAAAATAAGCCACAAGCTCAGACAAAAGAGGAGAGAAAGGAGGGGGGGAATCCAGGAGAGAAACAGAATCACATTTTCTCACTTATCTAATTAAAGCGAGGTGGGCGAGTGAGAGGGAGAGCTCGCTGTGCTCAGGGAGCAGTGCTGCCCCATTTATTCAGGGAAAGGTGGGAAATGGAGGCAGAAACTCCACTGGGTCCGTGGGAATTGTCCCATCCCTGACAGAAAGGAGCTATTCTCCCAGTGCTAATTGGCAGTCAGCTTTTGGACATGGTGGCAAGTGGAACGCTGTGTCCCCATGTAGTGGCACACCTGTCTGTGCTCGGCACCGCGTTGTGTTGTGGTTGCTTCCAGTGCAGACCAGCCCTGGGACTGCCAGGGGCAGCTCCAGCGTGACCCACCTCACCAAGGGAAGGTGCTGGCACCTGTGTACACTCCATATGTCTGAGTACTTTATTCAAACTGCCTTTTAGCAACTTGTACTGCTTCCTGAGCAGCCTGTAGTGGAATTAGCCTCCCCTGTGGGATTGTCTCACTCATCCACAGTGTTCCCTCTCTCTGCATTATTGCCCTGTCCCGATGCCACGTTTCGTCTTGGCTCCCGTGTAAGGTTAAACGCCTCCAACCTTCTTAAAAAAAGCACTTCCTGAAGTCAGAGCTTTGCCACCCACTGCCATATGTCCACTGCTTCCTCTCTTACAAGGTAATGACATTAAGATATCTGCAGCCAAGTGCCTGACATTTGTGGCTCCGGGGAAGGAGCAGCCGTTGTACCTCCTAGAAAGCACCTCAGAAATGGATTTCAGCAAGGGAGGAGTGTTTTCTTTTATGTTTTGAGGTTGATGAAGTGATCTCAAACCCTACTCAGCTGTGTGCCACACTAGAGGTAATAGTGAGGGGTCAGAACATACTGCTCTTTAAAAAAGTGAGCTTTTTTTTTTTTCCCAGAAGAGAAGCACTGTCACTTTTGCATCCCTTTTGCATCACCAAAGAATTTTTTATCCCCAAACAATTGCAGAATGGACAGGCTTCAAGTCTTTAGTCTGTACCTAAAATTGTAAGCTCTAGTGTTGAGGAGAGCTGGTAAGCTGGGGACTGGGAGTCAGCCTGAGAATTTTTGTCTCCTTGGGGCCACAGCTCTGCAGGCACATGTGGTGCTCAGCTCCCCACAGTGCAAGGTTGTTGCATTTTTCCTTTGGCAGAGCTTGCACCATGCTGATGCGGCTCTCCAGTAGGAGAGCAGTGTGAATTTGGAGGAGACATCCCTTTGTTTTCTTTGTAAATTAAGCCTGCTTCTTCCGTGTGGGTGGGGAAAGGGGAAGCCCTGGAAGCACTTGCAGGTGCTGCTGCATCCTGCTTGGCCAGCCCATTACCCAGTTGAGGCCATATCCCTGCCCTCACTTCTCACTGTTCCCCTGCTCCATTCCTGTTCCTTCTCCTGCTCCTGCTCCTGCTCCTGTTCCTGCTCCTGTTCCTGCTGTGACTTGGCTCTCACACGCTGCAGGGACAGGCATACTGCTGAAAAAGAAAGCAAGAGCCAAGTGGCTTCTGGAAGACAAGAGGCATCTGCAGGCCAGCAGTTGCTGCTGGCACCCACAGTTTCTTGGGACCAGCATGGACCTCAGGAATATTTATTTGCATCCTGGCCTCAATCCCAGTTGGGATCTTTGGATGCTGCCGCTGTATGAATATTTATTGCAGCAGATGAGTATCTTTTCTTGCTGCTCACCCTTAGTTTGCATCCTGTTTTTGTGCCTTGCTTCTGGAGTTCCATATTTTCCCACTTCTCTGCTTTTCATTGTATTCTCATGCAGCGTTGTGATATACCCAGCTATATATAAAAAGAATAATAGGGGGATGGATTCCTGATTTTTTGATTGCAGTTTTCTCTCGAGGTTTTGTTCTCCTTTAAGCTGTGTTTGGTGACAGACAGCTTCATTTGCTCAGATGTCCTTTACCCTCTGAGGTTTAATGTATTTGTTTAGAAGATGAAACTTACTGTCAGTATTTCTATAGCACCCTCTGGAGTCAGACTTCCCTAAAAGCTAGAGCTACATAATTTGCTTCCCCAGCAAATAAACTCTACTAATTGAAAGCTTTTTAGCAATTGGTTGACATCATTCAGGCTCTACCACAGTGGTTGAAATCTACCCTATTTACTGACTTCAGTTTCACATACCAGGAAAAACTTGTTTGGGGGTTATATTACAGTGCAACAACCACACTCACATTTCAAGGTTAATTCAGATAACTCAAATGCTCACTACATGTCTCCACTGCGCAAGGTGTTCCATTCAGCCTGAGTTCAGAATGAGCTTTTATTTCCAAAAATTCTGCCATACAGTGCTGTATAACAGAAGTTGCCACCTTTTGAAGATTATTTTTAGTCTCTGGGACCAAACCCAGCCTGGTCCAGGGAGCTCTGAGGGCTGTATTGTCTCTGTCCCACCTATTCACTAGGCAGGGCTTGTATGCAGCATCCATGACAGGTGTGTTTCCAGGCTGGATGACAGGGGGTGGTTTACAGGCAAGGAGGTGGAGATGCCAAGTGGCTGAACTCTGACATAAAGGCTGCATATGTTACTATTTCTCCCCTCTCACAGTATGCTGCAGAGCTGCTGGCAGTGGTGCGGCTCCCCTTCATCCATCCCAGCTATCTGCTGAATGTTGTTGACAATGAGGAGTTGATAAAGTCTTCAGAGGCTTGCCGGGATCTGGTGAATGAAGCCAAACGTTACCACATGCTGCCACACGCCCGCCAGGAGATGCAGACACCGAGGACCAGGCCCAGGCTCTCTGCAGGTAAAGCAAAACATCCTGCAACAATAGCAGCCCCCTGGTTCCACATTTCCTGGAGATGCCCTGGGACAGGGCACAGACCTTGGCTCCTCCTCTTGGCTCCTTCTCAGAACGTAGTGATGCCTCAATCTCAGTTTTCCATTGTTACTTCCTAAAGTAACAATTCCTTCAGAATTTAGGAGCCTCTCCCAATGACATGGGCATAGATGTTTAGATATATACTCCTGAACTGGGATTTAAGAGGAGCCTAGAATTGGGATTTAAAAGGAGCCTAAATTTGAGGAATTATTATCTTTGTCAGAGACTCTAACGTTCCTCTATTTTCCTGAAAGTGAGCCCCTTGCCCTCTTTGCCTCAGTTACTCTACTTGCAAAAATAGGTGAATAATTTGATTTTTTGCCATGGAGCCTCTTGTAGAGAGCATCTGTCTAATATTCATCAAACACTTTCACTTTCACAGCCCTTTGTAACTATAATATTTTTATATGGTGCAGCTGGTGTAAATATAGTATTTTTATACTGATGAGTACCAGATCAGGCTGTTTAATGCCTCAAGAACAAATGGATCACATGTAACATACTCTCTTTTAAAAACCCAGCAGCTGTGAAGAACTGAGTCTTCTTAAAAAGCTTCACACCCATTTTTCCTTTTTGGAAAAACGTATGGAAAAAGCCTAAGTGCCCACTTTGCCATTTGAACTCATATCATGGTGATGTGATAAATATCCTAAATACTCACTGAACAAAGAGTACAGATACCACGTAGGAAAACTGCATCCGAGAAGGAGTCTGATGAAGCAGGTGAATTGTTTTAACATGCTGCCTGTACTTCTGTCTCCCATAAGTGCAACAGAAAGCCAGACAAAACTTTCTGTCACTGCCACTGATGCTAATGTGGCACAGAGATGGCATATCAAACCACGGCACTTGCAGCCTCATCAAGGCACCTTTCAGAAGGACGAAGTGTAGAGGACTTTCAATGACAATCTACCCTAAAAAGTCTTTCATTGAAGACGACTAATGGTGTGATGTTTGAAGGGATTTTTGAAAAGTGCTTATTTTATGTATATAAAATTGTAGGTGTAATGTGATCCATTTCCAGAAGCTTGTTGATGAGGGAAAAGTGATTCTCTCAGGGTAAAGGAGGGTGATTATAGTTTTTTAGGTCAGAGTCTAATTATATAGAATCATGTTATTTTGCATATCAACAGCATTCATGGAGGCACAAAGGATCTCTAAACACCCTTTGTGGACTCGCTGCTGCATGTCACATGCCCTCTCGAGGTCATTGATTATAATCAAGTTATGTCTTGCACAGGTGATTAGATTTTCTGGTACGGCACAAAAATAATGATCTCTTGTTACTGAGAAATATTTATTTAAAACCGTACAGCACTTTATCTTAATAACTTTTAAGAGAGTAACCTTGCTTGAATGACACAAATATATTTTCTGAACATGCTAATGAAGAATGACGATAATCCATTACTCTGCAGACGCATTTCTCTCCGCTGCTGCTCCTAATCCCTCTCGCTGGCAATCTCGCTCGTGCCCCACACCTGTGCACACTTGTTGATGGGCTGGGAACTGTAACACATCACAGCAATGGCTCCAGCCCAGAGATAGCTCCTGAAATGGTGATTCCTTCCAGCTTGTGGCCTCCCGGTCCTTCTGAGCCTACCTCTCCAGGCACCACATTGCACAGGGGCTTCCAATTGCTGAGAAAGGTTTTTTAACACTTCAGCTAAATGCCAAGTCCAACCATCCCCAGCAGCTGGCTCTTGGGTGGAGTCAGGAAATATCCCAGGGTTACACTGTGACCCATCTCTGTGGGAATGAGTCTGGAGTGGAGTTTGGAGTAGTACAGAAATCAGATAGAACTCAGCTGTGGCTGTGAAATGGGAATAAAACCTCAGAGGTGTGGACTCAAAAGTTTTGCATGAAC
>CM031859.1:5606726-5724797 GCA_018697195.1 Certhia americana | reverse complement strand
AAAAAAAAAACCCACTAGAAAATGAAATATTAATAGAGTGCATGCAGAAAGAATATCAGGATGAAGATCAATAACCATAGCTTCACTTTCTCCAGACTTGCTTTTAATGTGAGAAGACTTTCTTTAGGTTAAAGTCCAAACATGCTTTTCCTGGATAATGACCAAGCTCCAAAGCTATCGCAGTCCTTGACAAAATGCCCATTTTCTTCAATGGAAGAAAAATTTGTTGCCTACAAGTCTTACTCAAAGACTGTTGAAATGAATGGACATCTTTACATGGAACTGCCTTTTTATTTCTTTCCTCCTCAAGTTTTGCCCAGATGGCATTCTCCCTCTCTGGTTCTCCCAAGAGTGTTCATAGTGTCATTCTTCACCCACTGCTCCCCCTACACACATTCTTGTTTTTTCTCACCTTTTGTGGTTTGATTGCAGACTCTGAAACAGTTTTATATACGATACATTGAAATTTCCCTGACTGATGAGTATTTTTGGATGGGTTCCTGCCTGGTTGAGAGATGCCACTTTTTTATAATACTATTTTTCTTACTTGAATCCTAGGAGTAGCCGAGGTAATAGTCTTAGTTGGGGGTCGCCAGATGATTGGCATGAACCAACGTGCTTTAACAGCAGTCACTTGCTTAAATCCTCAAAACAACAAGTGGTACCCACTGGCCAGCCTGCCCTTCTATGATCGAGAGTTTTTCAGCGTGGTCAGCGCTGGAGACAACATCTATCTCTCAGGTAAGCAGCAGCTTCCGTAGAAACTGAACCACAGAAGGGTTTGGATTCAAAAGGAGCTTTAAAGGTCACCTAATCCAACCCCTCCTGCTGTGGGCACTTTCCACAAGACCAGGTTGCCTCAAGCCCCATCCAACCTGGTCTTGAACACTACCAGGGATGGGACAGTCACAGCTTCTCTGGGCAACCTGTGCCAGGGCCTCACCACCCTCAATGTAAGAAATTTCTTCCTTATGTGCAATCTAAATCTACCTCCTTTCTGTTTAAAACTCTTACATCTGATCCTGTCACTACAGGCCTTGATAAAAAGCCCCTTTGCATCTTTCTTATAAGCCCCCTTTAAGTATTAAAAGGTCACAGTAAGGTCTCCCCAGACCTTTCTCTTCCCCAGGATGAGCAATCCCCAATCTCTCAGCCTCTCTGTATAGGAGAGGTGCTCCAGCCCTCTAACCATTTTCATACCATGTCCCCAGACTCAATTCAACAGGCCCACATCCTTCTTGTGCTGGGGACCCCAGAGCTGAACACTGTACTCAACGTAGGGTCTCACAAGAGCAGCATAGATGGGGAGAATCACCTCTTCCACCAGCTGGTCATGCTGCTTTTGATGCAGCCCAGGATACAGCTGACTTTCTGGGCTGTAAGTGCACACTGCTGGGTCATTTCCTATTTTTTGTCCACAAATATCCCCCAGTCCTCCTCTAGAGGGCTGTTCTCAATCCATTCATCTCCCAGATTTACTGGGCTGGAGAAAAGTTACAATACAGGCAGCCCAGACAAAGTGGGACCTGGCAGTGTTACCCAGCTGCTCCTGGGGAGAAAAAAAAGAAATAGGGAAATGGAAGAATATAAGGAGAGAGGAATTTTCCTGCTTTAATCATTCTTCATGTCTCTGCAGTGTTAATGTACTCCCAGAGCAGTCAACAACAAAATTTTGCAGTTGCAACATGAAGAAAATAGGTCTGACAACCATCAAGCATGCAAAGAGGTTTCACTGCCATAGAAACACAATTGAAAATACTCTCTGTAGTTGAATCTAAATGGTAGGTTATGGAATTTGAGACAGACAGACTGAACTGCTGAATATGTGACCTACACTTAAAGTATTTGCTTACAGGAGCATTCATGTTTTGTACTTGTTGAAACCTCTCTCTTGACAGTAGTCACTACCCCTATAATCTTCTTAGTTTTGGTGAAACTGAGACCACGCTCCTCAAAAGGCTTTAACTCCCAAAGCATCTGACGACACCATGCCCTGAGCATCACAGTATCTGGATATTTGCAGTCTGTTGGTACCTCTGCTTGGCTAGAGGGAGAAAAGCAATTCCCACCAGACAATGCAAGGATGCTCTGATGGCAGCTGAGTGGGGGCTGGATGATTAAAAGAGGAGGCTGGGCAGGGAGGTGCGGATGTGTGTGATCCAAGGATGTCGTTGGGAGCACAGATGCACCTGGCATCTGTACCAGTAAGGGGTTACAGCTGTTGCCTTTCCCTTGCTGAGCTCTCTCAGTGCATTTTCTGCAGTAAATTGCTGCCTGTGGTGTTAAATTCCATTAATACTGCATAGAGACCCTAAGAATTGATTGGAAATTATTTCTTGATGTTTTTTTCCCCATGCTTGTTTGCCCATGCTTGAGAGCAGCTGGAGCAAAAGTCTTCTGGGGAGGCTTTTGTCAGATGTTGGCTCCTAGTTATTCTTAGCTGAGGTGCTTTCCAACATGTACAGCCATTTTAGGCTGTGCCATACCTGGTAACAAAAGCTTAGAATCCTAATTTCAAAGCTCATTTCAGCTCTTCCCCTTGAATCTGGATGTGACCTGATGGTATTTGGTGGCTGCAATAAGGAGAGCTGGAAATGTAGCTAAGAGTCCATTGATATTTTGTTTTGCTCAAATATAGAAGACACAGGAGAAAAGGAAGAACCTTCCTTTCTCAGAGTGAGAATGGCCTGCTGCAAGCTCCAAGTACTGGACCTTGCACTGCATAGCATAGGTTTGGAGAGCAAAATACCAAGGAGGAAGTGTGGTTTTCTCATTAAACCATGGAACTGTTTCTAGTTCATTTTCCTGGCTTGACCGCTGACTCCTAGTGTGGTCCCAAATAAATCAGTTCACCTCTTTGTGCTTCAAAACAGGATATTAAGACACCCACTAAGTGGCTACCTTGGAAGCTTCAAGCAGAAGTTAAAAATGACCAATATAACTATTTCACAAGATCATCTTGAACTGTTTTACAGGAGTGGTACAGCTGGTTCTGTCCTTTATCTGCAAATGAAAATAAATAAGAAATTTGTCCCTGAAAATTAGAAATTAAACCTACAGTGCAAGCACTGACTATTGTGCCCATATATGTGCTGCTTCAATCCATCACTGTATTAAGCATTTTAGGTTTCAGGCTGGCCTGTGTCTCGCAAGCCAAGATAGATTCAGACACCTTCTTGCAAGTGTTGCAGTAATTTAATAGACTGGAAGTTATTTATGAACACTGAGAAGGGTCTATCCCCTTATGTATGTGTCCCTTGTAGTCTGACATCTTGATTTCTTCATGTCATCTTATTAAAAAAAAAAAAAAAAAAAAAAAAACAGCCTTTGGGGCACATGAATAAATGACACAGATATGCATCATCGGAACAGATGCTCGGTATTGAGGGTGATTTATTTTAATTAGTCAAATGTCATTTGAAGAGTTTTTACTTTGTAACTGGCTTTGATTGCTGTGTGCAGAGCTGCTGCCATTGCAGGATCTCACAGTAACTCTCCCCTTTTCTCTCCCCCGCCCGCCCGTGGGTGCCAGGCGGTATGGAGTCGGGTGTCACGCTGGCTGATGTCTGGTGTTACATGTCCTTGCTCGATAACTGGAACCTCGTGTCCCGCATGACAGTCCCAAGGTGTCGGCACAACAGTCTGGTGTACGATGGGAAAATTTACACCATTGGAGGGGTCGGTGTGGCAGGCAACATTGACCATGTGGAAAGGTAAAAAAAAGCCCCAAAAACCAGAAACGTGCTGTTTGCTGGAGCTTTTCCTTCATGCTGTGTTAAAGGACCATTTGCCTTTTAAAGGACACATCAAATGGAGTGTATGTGTTAAAATAAGCTTTTATAACAGCTAAGAAAGTAGGAAAGTGGGCAGGATTAGATTTCATTTAGAAGCTTCAGTGGAAAGCATTGTTTCAAAACCAAAGAGGAAAGTTGCCAGGTTCTTGCTTTGCTCAGGGGAGTGAAGAGAGGAATTAAGCTGCTTTGGACATTTTTCCTGGTTATACAATGAACTAATAAACTCCCTTTGAATTTGGCATTGATGAAAGTCTTTACAGACCACAATAGTAGTTTGGTTTTTTTTTTCTTTTAAATCCAAAAAAAGTAAGTTTCTTGTACGTGTTTTCCTGGTGTAGCACCTCAGCCTTGACCTGGTGGAAGATCCTCCTTTTTGTGGTCTTGGCCTGGGGCTGGAACCTGCCAAGTTCATAGTAAAACAACCAATAAATGGAAACAGTTTTGAATTCCTGGCTGAACAAAGATGGGAGAGAATGGAAATTTCTCTTTTCAAGTAGACTCCAGATGTAATTTTTTTCACATGGAACTTTAAAAACAGGAAGGAACCAAAGTGCAGCAAAAATATTTCATCAAGTAAAATTCCAAAACCAACTAATTTCTTGTCACCCATGACATTCAGTAAAGCCATAGATTTTATATCAATGTTTTCATTAAAAAATAAAATTCAATTTGAAATGCAGTTTATGAGAATATTCTATTCCAAAAATATCAATACAGTCTTAGCCTTCCCCAAACACTTCATTGGGAAACGTATTTGGGAAATGTTTTTCCTAAGTGAATGTGGCAACCAAAAATATTTTTGTCAGTTTTAAATGCTGAATTTGAATACTTCTTCAGTAACATTTTGAAGCAGGCATTTTCCAGTAAAAGTTTCTTTTACAGGCAAGACAAATAGGGATAGGTCATTAGGAAGGATTGGGGGAAAGAAAAAAAACCACATTTTTCAAAAGGTTGGGAACTGGTGTTGGTGATGATGCTCTCCACAAATCAGGGAAGTGCAGACAGTAAAGAATGAATGATAAATCACGGCAATGAACACAACATGTGAACACTGCTCCCCTCCTTCACCCAGAATTTAAGGTGGGCACTGCCCATGGGACTTGGTTTGAACAAATCCCACCCGTTTCAGCAGATTTGTTTTTAGTATCTGAAGGCATTCATCCCATAATTTAAGTCAGTAAATTTTTAACTAGCGGGACTATTTTTGTGAACACAGGAAGGAGGGAGCCCAAGGAAGAGATGCTATTTCATTCCATCTCTTGATAAAGGTGAACAGCAAAAGAATGCTATTGAGGAGTCTTGATAGTGGCCATTGATGAAATTACCTCTTTTCAGTTTTCCTCAGGCCTGATCTCTGTCTCTGCTCTGATTCTCATGATCTCTCTTTATCAGAGCATCCACTTGTTGGTCAGCTGAATCACCCCTAAATCAAGCAGAGTCGCCCCTGCTCTTTCCCTCTCATCTCAGTCACCCCAGCCCTCACCACAGATGACACTGCAGCCTGCAAAGTCACACTCAGCAGCCCCTGCTTGGCTCAATGAGAGCAGCAGTGCTGGTTTTCCATTGTACCCAGCCCACCAAGAGACCTGGATGTGGGAAAGGAGCAGATTTCCTCCCTATCATTTCAGCACACACTGTCTCAGCCACAATAAGAATGTCTTGTCATGGGGATTTGTAAACCCATGGTTATAATTAATCTGCTGTTGTCTATAGAGTGGCTTGGGAGACAAAGCCGTGGAAGAAGTGCAACATTGGCCTCCTTTGGGCTATGCTGGGGAATGAGAGAAGTTTGGGGATGTTTCCTTTTTTATTCTTCATATTAAAATGACAGGAGGGAGTGATGGAAGTGAAGCACAGCATTGCTGAAGCTGTGTTTTGGAAAGGATATTTCAGGGTCTGCTGTCAGAAATGCAGGTGAGGGAAGACTGACCCTCCTAGCAGTGCTGAATGAAGTCAGGCCTTTTCACACAAAAGCATTTCCCATTTGGACAAGGCAGGGTTCAGGAATTTAAATTGCTGTACACATTTTTGCAAGCCGTGAGGATTTCTGAATTTGGATTGCAGCTTTGGAAAAAAACACACTAAAATACAAAATAAATGACTTTAATTGCTGAGTTGGCTGCTGTGTTATGTTATGAGCAGTGAAGGCCCACTTCTTGACTCTTGCTTTCTTCCCTCCCCTCCTCTAGACCTACAAGAGACCAACTTTCTCCCACCATGTTTCTGTGTGAGTTTCACATTCCTCTTTCAAATACTGTGTCAGTTTGGATAGGACAGTGTGATACAATCTCTCATTAAGGGCTAAACCTCTCTGTCATTCAAGAAGATCGTAGAAAAGCGCTAAATTAAAATAATGTGACATAGTCATATGCTCCATGTCAAGTGATGCCAAAAATTACATTTACCTCTAAAAATATCACTTCTCCCCTCAGTGAAGAATTGTAGACACACACTCCTGGGTTTGGGGTAGTTTTTCACTTCCTAGGAGGCCTCTGAAATTACAGCCCTTTATCCCCGCAGATGGAGGTGCAGGGGCTTACCCAGGCCTGACACACAATGCAGTCCTGGGGTGTGCCCCAGTGTGAAGGGCAAGTCACTGAGCATCCTCCCTCACCGGACCACCTACCACTTCCCCTGGTGCACACGCAGCTTATCTTTCCCAACCACATTTTGCTTTCTGCTTGCTCAGTCAGCCCAAGCGTGACCATGCCCAGCTTTGGCCAGGTTCTGACGTGTATCTGCTGGCATGGTGAAGGGCATGTCTCCACTCCAAAGTGACTTATCCTGACCTCACCAGTGAGCAGACCCAGAGGATGATGTCTACAGGGTGTCTCACTGCAGTGGGTTCTTTGAAGGCAGAGAACATTGCATTTTCTCCCAGTTTCTTTCTTTTTTTCTCTGCCTGCTTTTCATGGAATTCTTGTAATATTTGATCCTAAATGATTAAAACCTTATAAAGATGTTTTCACAGCATCTTGCGTTTTAAAAGCAAATGTCAGACTACCTTAGCTATACATGATGCCACTGCCTTCACTTAATACACCTGCTGCAACATTACAAAGCATTAAAGCAAGTAGAGACCACTGGACTCGTAATGGTTTATGGCATCAGCTCCTGTGTCCCTCTCCTCATGCTTTTGGCTGTGTTGTTGATGATGAAGGGTGCAGCTTTACCCAGAAATTCTGGTGCCACTTAAAACAGTGGGTGTTTTCCCATCAAATTCTACAGGGCTGAGATTCTTTGCCCTTTGTCTGCCATTTGTCTGTAAGGAGGCAGCAAAAATTCCGTCTCGATGGGTAATATGGGACTATCAGTCACAAACAGATGAATAGGAGTCATTTGTTACTCATCTTGAAACAATATGCAGGTGCCAGAGGGGCTGAGTTATAAGTCCATTTTTGTGGCTGTGCATGGGTATATGTTCAGGGAAAGTTATGTTTTTGCAATGAGTGTTTAGGGAAATAACAGCATGGCTGCAGTTCTCCATCAAGCCCCTCTGGCAAGGTTCTGTGTGACAGGGAGCAAGTCATTAGGTGTTAGGCGAGAAGGTATTACACTTTCTGTCTTCTTCTGAGATATGAGTTGAGTTTGGAGCTGGTGAAATGAAGTGTATCCACAAACTAGGTCTTTAGATAATGGATGGGCCCTGTAATATATGCAATTTGAGAGCTGAGAAGGCTGCCTATGCTGACAAGACAATGTATGTGACTGGAAGTGTGGAAATGTGGGTGCTTTGTGGTTATTATATGTTTGAAGGACAGAAGAAGATGAATCCCCATGACCTGACAGCACTTTTGCAATAAGGTTGTCTAAAATTGGGAGATTACTTTTGTTGGCAGTGCATACTTAGAAGACAGTCTAAAAAAAACAGTGTAAAGAATAAACTTTGTACATTTTATAAACTGCTTCAGAACCTACTGTTTTACTGAGATATGATCATGTAGGAATTAGGGCTTCTCCCTCAAGGAAGGTGGACATTTCTTCACTTAAAGGATTGCCAGGCACTGGAACAAGCTGTGCAGGGGAGTGTCAGAGTCACCATCCCTGGAGGAATTTAGAAGTTAGGTGGATGCGGCACTGAGGGACATGGTTTAGTGGTGGGTTTGGCAGTGCTGGGTTAATGGTTAGTCTCATTGATTTTAAAAGATCTTATCTTACTTAGATGAAAGAAAATTAAATACATTGCCTTGTCTTAGGATAGTTTCTTAAGCTTGTCAGGAGAAAAGAAAAAGGCAAAAAATAGCAATCCTTTACTGTGATTTTAAATATGTGAATCATCTGAAGAGCAATTCAATATGACACTGTACAGCTTTAGTTTAAATAGAAGCTTTCCTGCAAATATAATTAAATAATGCTTAAATAACTGAAGGATTTCTTGCAGACAGACAGAAATGATCAGTGTGTAAGCGGCTGACCATGATATAAGGATCTTATAATGTGAATAAATGAAGATACACATATGACTGTTTAACCTAGGAGGAGAGAAATTAAGACACTGAGGAGGAAAAAAAATACTGTTTTCAGGTACTGAAGAGATCAAAAGTCAAGAAGGCAGTGAAGCGAGTTGCACAGCTTGAAATGAAGAGTTTTCTGCTGTTAATACTGTGGTGGTAGGGGTAGAGCAAGGAAGGAGGAGTTGAATGAAATAAATGAAGGAAGGGGAAGATCAGTCCCACAGGTGAAATCCTAAGAGGGGAGAGTTGTGGAAACCAGCAAGGTTTTATTTCTTCATGTGCTCTCTTCAAGTCTGAGCTGTATTTTCTGCTGGGTTCAGATCATTTGTTGTATCATAGGTATATAAATTATCCATATACATACATATATACACTATATATACAGATAATGTGCATATACACATCTATAAGAGAGCTAAAAGCATATAAGGTATGTGTAAATAATACATAAATCAGCAGGTAGTGAGTGCACAAGGGTCAGATGAGATCCCTGTGCTCAGTGCAAGTGACACATGAATGGCAGGTGGGGACATGTGTCCTGCAGGGCTGGGGACCAGCAGGTTGCTGGGGCAAAGGAAGGAGCATGAGGGCAAGTGTGTAAATCCACACATGAGTTCATAGCGTGCAAGGACTGCAGAGCAGGAGTCAGTCGTGTGAAAGGAGATGTCCTTGAAGAGTCAAGTTCAGCAAATTGGATGGGCTCAGTAGGCCCACAGCCAAGGACAAGCATGGACACACCAGGAGGGAGTGGTGGAGGAGAGGGAAGAAAAACCTTTGCTTGGCTTGAAGCCAGCTCACATTATGTCTCCATCTATGGCTTCAAACAGGGGATTTGAATGCAAAGCTTGACTAATGGAAAGAGATCAAAGTGATTATTCTTTAAATCAGTTTCCTCCCTGCTGGCCCTTGAGCAGGGCTGGTGTGACAGGCAGCCAGGAGCCCCATGAGCACCAGTGGCCGTGGTGTGATGGCAGTGCCAGAGATGACACAACAGATGGAAAAGCCCTGGGGCAGGGAGGTAAAGCAGGTGTCAGTATTTTCTGTCCTGGAAGGTTACAAAGGTTCACCTTCATTCATTTTTAAACCAATTTAGTTAATCTGGTGCAAATCCTTGTGTGAACACATTAACAGCTGACTTGAGATAGACCAAAATGATGGAAACCTGCCCTGCAGAGACTTAAGGAGCTTAGACTACTTAGCTTATCCCATAGAAGGTGAAGAGTTGACTTTATTATTTTCTGCACGTCCATATGTGAAAGAGAAAGATTTGATAGCAGACAGCTTTATAATCCAACAGGGAAAAAGAAACAAACTTTCTGGTGGGTGGGAACTGAAGCAAAACAGGCTAGAAATCAAGTCTACCCGTTCTGCAAGGAGGGATTGAACTGGAGGAATAAATTCCACGGGGATGGAGGGACTTGGGGGACAGCTATCAGGAAGCCTTGAAGGCATCAATTTCTCCTCTTCAGCCTCAGGGCTAGGGTAGACACTCACTTAAGAGAGTTGCTTCACTGAGCAGCCCATGTAAAACCCACATTAGATGCCCATTTTAGGTAGACAAGGACTTGCTTCCACCTGCTTTATGGTTCACTGATTTTTTAAACCAAATGATCTTCAAGAAATGAGTGGGGGTTTAAGCTTCACCACATGCACCTGTATCCAGTAGATTTTTCAGCCTTTGGCTTTCAGCAGATGAAGTGAAACTCGTAATTCATGGTTTCTCAGTGGCAGATGAAGGACAGTAGGAAAAAGAAAGATCAGCTCTGTCATTGCAGAGCATAAACAGAGAGCAGTGAAAGTGGCTTAAAAATGGGGTCTGTGGGACCTGAGGCCTCAGAAAGGAAGTTAATCCAGAAAAAGGATTATTGTTTTTGTAATTTGAACCTTTCTCAGTATTCCTATGGATATAGTCCTCAGCTCCCAGCATACATGAAGAATATAACCCCTTCTTCCCAAAAATGTATTGGGACAATCAGAAAGTTGTTGCCAAGAATGTCCTTGTCTAGGGAGCTGAAGTGTGCCAGGTACTCCTGCCAGCAACAGGGAAGGGATTTGGCTGCTCAACACGCCCATCTCAGACCACATTGCCCACAAATATTCCTGGTGATAAAGCAGAGTAGATGGTGTGAGACAAAATCTATCAGTTGACAGGGGGAACTGGTCTTAAAGGAGGAACAAGAGAAGGAACAGTTCTCAGCTCTGTTGTTTTTTTCCATTCTATAACCAATTATATCCAATTTTTTAACGAGACATCAAGAATTAAATTACCAATCGCTGTAATAGCTGAGTTAGCAAAGTATGTCCTAAAAGCAGTGAGTGGAACTTTATATTATGTGAGATTTTTTGCGTATTTGCTGGAGTGGATGTGAGTGCTGCTCTGTCTGAGCACTGTGGGTCAATGCAGGAGATGCAGCATGTGGTGACTTACCTGGAGGGGCTGCTTCTGCAGTCAAAATGCATCTGCAGGCTCACGTTTGGTAAAAGCCTCAGCCCAGTAAAGGTGTGTTGCCATGAATGCTCCCAGCACCATGTTGTTTAATCTTGTTATATTTCATCCCTTTGATCATTTGTTGTAGATGAATTTAATTTCTCTGTTACTAATTTAGAGCATCATACAAGGCAGTTCTCCATGCTCATTATAAGGGACTTTCGTAATTTTTTTTTTTAGTTAAAGTTTGCCTCCCCCTTGCTTTTGCTTCAGTTTTATGAGTGTGTTAATTACTTTCAGTTATATTACTTGGAAACTCATTAGTGCATTTTTATTAAGCACATTATTTTCTGCTGTTGTGCCAATTTTATCATTCCTCCTTTTATTTTCCCCAAGTTTGAGCAGTGAAAATTTGAGGGACATGTTACAGAGGGAGAATTCCCTTGTTGCCAAATCATATTTTGCAGATGGGCTCATGTTCATCAATTCATTTCATGTTTGCATATTGCATATCACTGCCATTAAGAGCAAAAGCCCTGAATGGGTGATGAGGGCTTCTGTTCTGGCAGTCAACAACTCTGAAAAATCACTACACAGGAAGCTCCTGTTTGACTGCATCTGTCATTACATGGAAATATAGAAACCTAAAAATCACATTATTCTCCACTGTCTCCAAGATTCATTTTAGAGCAGCTATTTGGATCCCTGCCACAGTATCTTTTTTAAAAAAAAGGGATGCCTGTATTTGTGATGTTGTCTAAAATGAATCTTCATCCATGGATTGTTAACTGTACATCCCTTATGGTCAATGACTTAATTAAATCAGATACTGATGACCTTAAAACTAATTTGGCACTTTCATGCATACTCTTTTCTGTTTGATTCATGTAAAGTACAAATGCAATGGTGAAATCTTACTCCAGCATTAACAGTTGCAGCGTTCTGAAATGAAGCACAGCAGCTTGGTTTGCACAGTGAAAATTAAATGGAAGCAACTTATTCTGGCACAAAATGGGAGTTGCTGGTCAGTTAACTAGAGTAAAAGGAGCCATCATGTTGCATTATGTTGCAGGTGAGATGTGTTCCACAAGCTGAACAACTGAAGTATATTAGCAGTTGCCTGCCCACAGTCACTATTGGATATCTCCACACTGATTAGCAAGAATAATCTCATTGTATCCTCATTAAAAGAAATTAATCAGTGGAAGACATCTCAACAAAGATGTCCCAAGTTTCTGCACCTTGGACTATAATGAGATTTGAGAGGCATATACAGAAAGCAGAACCAGCTTTCTCTGGGCTTCTATCAATGTTTTAAATCCTTAGAGAGCAGCATTCATTACACCGTTTACCAAGTGGCTGAGTTTGCAAGATGTTAAAAAAAATACATTTCCACCTCTGCTTTTCTTCTGCTTGCCAAGCTGCCTTCTGTGCCCGTTCTGTGCTGCCCAGCTCACTGTGCCTGCTGTCATCCCCAGGTACGACACCATCACCAACCAGTGGGAGACCATCGCCCCCCTGCCCAAGGCTGTGCACTCGGCTGCGGCCACCGTGTGTGGGGGCAAGATCTACGTCTTTGGAGGGGTGAACGAGGCCGGCCGGGCCGCGGGGGTCCTGCAGTCCTACATCCCTCAGACCAACTCGTGGAGTTTCATAGAGTCCCCGATGATTGGTAAGCCATGCGTGGTGTCAGAGCAAAGCTCTGTGCTGCAGGAATCTTCTTCAGGCCTTTGCAGAAAGCAAAGGGTTTGTGGGGGTGGGAGGGGATATCCCTATAACATATTGGCAGGAGTGCTTGGGTATTATACCAGAGGAGCAATTATCTGGATTTCTGCTGAAGGCAATTGTCACTCGTTAAATCAGACTAGTTACCAGCTAGAAGTGATGAGTTCAAAGCAGAGTAGAAAAGAAATCAGTAACTAGGTATGAACAGTTAGCCATTTTAGATTTTAAAAATCTCCAGGTGCAGTGAAACTTCATGCTGGCATCATGTGTTGTCCCATGTGGGCTCAGATCACCACTCAAGTAGTGGATTATCACTCATGGGCTTGTTAAAATGCTGCCTGTCCTGTGGGAAGTGACAGGCATTCTGAACTGGGGTTTATCAGTGGTGTCCACAGGCATATGTGCTTCAGAGGCTGACAGCTTCAAGATGTAGTTTATTAAAACTGTGTTTATTAGTTTATGAAGACCTTGAGCTCACCAGACATAAAGAGCAAGACGAGAAACCAGATTTTCCAATTACCAGCCAATGTCAGAGGTGGTGACTATCTTCCAAAATTAGAACAGCACTCAGAAGTTTGCAACTTACTTGCTTTCCGTGGTGATTTGCACCCCGAGTGTTTAGGCTGCTTTTAGAAATGAGGTTTAGTGCTCAGCCTGGCGAGGATGCTCCTGCAGGAACAGCTGCACAGGGCTCTGCCAGCCTTCAGTCTGGCTGCACCCAAGTGGCCAAAGAAACAACTCACACACAGTCATTGTAGAGAAGCTGCTTTTGGAGTGGTTTTCCTTCACCTCCTAGTTGAGAAAATCATACAGTGGTTTGGGACCTTTAAAGGTCACGTAACCCAGCAATAAGCAAGGATATCTTTCACTAATTCAGTTTGCTCAGAGCCCTGTCCAATTTGACATTGGCATTTCCAGGGATGGGGCATCTACTGCCTGCTGGGCAACCTGTTCCAGTGTTTCATCATTCCAGTGTTGAAACAGTGACTTCATTTTTTAAAAATCTCATTTATTGAGCCTTAGAGCAATAGGAGGTAAGTAATTTTAGAAGGACAGCTGTAAGGTAAGCTGTATTTAGGTAAGGCCTAAGCATAATCAGAAACTTAGAATAAGCTGCTTTTTCTGTTGCAGCTTGTTAACAAAGATTCCCACCCTTTTGCTGGGGTTCCTGGCAGATCAGGGCAGGAGGAGCAGCCTCCCTTGCCCGGGCAGCGGGAGCACATTAGCCACCAAAGGCACTTTTATGTAAGACAGCAGCACAAACAACCCCACTGCCTGGCTTTTTCCATCACGTGGCTACAGCTATTGCTGCTCCTTTAATCCACTGGCTGGCAGTACGAGGTTTTCCTGGACTCGCAGCATAATGCAAAAATGAGTGCATTATGCAAAGTTGTATTCCTCTTCCTTACCATAATAGTACAAGTGCCACAGGAGCTAAGGAATCATCCCCTGGGCTCCTTAGAGTCCAGCAAGTGTCAAAACCATGTGTGCTTAAAAAAAATTGTCTTAACCATCCAGAGTTCGGTTCATCTCCCATCATTCTAATAGAGTTGTACTACTATTTATTAATAGTATAAAATTACATTAAAGATACTTGTTAAATTAAAAGATGGTATTTATGTTTTCTTGGTGTAAGCAAAGTTCATTAGTTAAGCTGAAGGCATGAAACATATGATAAAACAAGGAGTTCTTCGTAGGGTAATATATAACGTTAATTTACTTGCAAATAACTTAAAATAACATCGAGTCTGAAAAATGTCCCCCCCCACCATGGAAAATGTCTGTGAATGTGAACTGGTGTGATGCCTGATCTTCACTACAAGGCAGTGAGAATGTTGGAAATATATTTTAATTTCTCCAGCTCTACAGAAACCATAGTGTCACCAGTATTTTTAAAGTATCCCCCCAAGAACTGGATGCAGTACCAGGTACAGTACAGTCTAAAGCAAAGAGGAAGTGGAAGGAGCCTTTTGCAAAATGGAGCTGGGATCAATCCTGACACGGTCACTGCCAGGGTGCCTCTGACAGTCTCAGAGCCTTTTTGTGTTGATTTGTGAATTCCTAAGGTGTACCTCTGAGCTAAAGCAGCTGAGATGTCTGATGGTGAGTTGTTACAAAGTCACCCCAGAGATCAGAAACCTGTTTGACCTCAAACAGGACAACAGTTTATTTAAAAATGCCTCGAGCATGCTCAGATATGCAACAGTAGCTGCAGGTGTTGAAAGCAGCCAAGGTCTGTGGAGCTTTTTAGACCAGTAGCACCTGTCTCAGTTCACCTGTGGTATTTTATGATAGTGAGTTGAATGCAGCATGGCAGAAGTTTGAACCCAAAAGGTCCATCTCTGTCAAAGCATCATGTGCCAGCCTAACCCAAGGCAACACTGGCATCAATCATGGCTCATGTTTTGTCCAGTCTGAGTAGAGGTGAGGCAGGCAGGACACTGACATCCTGCCTGTGCAGAGGAGATGGGGACTGATAGCACACAGCTCAGCCCTTGCTCTTCTGCCTGGAATTCTTCTAGGAATATGTGGTGAGTTCACTCCCAGTTCCCATTTATTCTTTATGCTTCAGCTGTCAGGTGTTGGGACGTGGATTCCTGTGAGCAGTAGGTGTGACACCAGGCTCACTGATGCTGCATGTGGATGCTGTGGAAGCCTTTGGGCGAGTGTTGGTCACACACATCCACATCTGGGGAGGAGAAGGCCTTCCTCATTGCTCCATCCTCTGCCCCATGTCAGTCCTTCCCACCTTGGAGTGGGCAGATGTTGCTGCAGCAGTGCAGCCCACAGCTGGATGTCACTGGGAGAATGGACCCTCACAGGGCTTTCACACTGCGTGTTTATAGTAAACCACATAGCACAGCCCCTTCTTATGCTTTTAGATATAAAAACAAAAAGTCCTACATGAGCAAATGAGCCAGGGCTATGTACTTGCAGCACCTGCCTTTCCATTTCTGGCCAAGCTGTCCTATATAGCTGTGCTAAAAATATATTCCATGCCCAGCTTCCTGAGCTTTGTCTTATTTAACAAGATGGCCATAGACATGCTGAAGTCAGGGATTCTAAGTAAGCCTAATTACTTGGTCACTTGCTTTACTGCCTTTTAGTTCACATTGTGCTCTCATGACAGGGCACCTAAAATATACCTTTCTTTGATACTCTGAACAGTCAGTGTGGAACTAAAAGTTTTTTTTAATGTTTTTAGATTGTAAGAAAACCATTATTTAATTACCATGACTATTAAATTTTAAAGTCTGGTGAGAAGCAGAGAACAGAGATCTAAGTTCTTTGAGTATTTCTGATTTCTAATCCAAGTATCTAGTTTGTCACCATACCATTTACTCCTGCAGTGATATGTCAGACCAAAGTGGGACAATCAGACCAAAGAATGCAAGACCTATCTGGAAAAGAGCACTACAAGCATCTGTGAATTTTTACTGCACTGTCCCGTGGCTTATTTTGGTTAAAATGAATAATAATAATTACAATTTTTTGTTTTGTTTTACAGAAAAATCAGATATATGTCTTGGCACTCTCCCAAGGCAAATATTTTGGTATTTGTAAGGGAATATGGCTGGCTTTCACCTGAAAATCCCACAGCAATATGTATCATCTCATTCTTCAGTGTATTTTTCTTCCCATGACCAGTTCTTAGTGTTTTTCACCCTACTAAGCTTGGATTTTTATCTCACCCATTTCTCCTCTGTACATGCCATGTGCTTCCTTCAGAATGACTTTTTCCACTCCTGTTTCCCCACCTATTCTGTGCCCTCTGCTCTTCAAAATCAGTATTTTTGTGTTGCTGTTTATCCAATGTCCTCTTCACTCCTACCTCTCTTTCATCTCCATGGCTGTTCTTTTTCCAGCACTCTTCAGTTCATCAGCATCATGCCCATAAATTTGATGCTAAAGCTGCCCTGCAGTGGCAGGTGGAGCCTCCTGCTTTGGCACAGGCCATGCTCACCACACATACATAAAATGTGCTGTTTTCAAGTGAGGACCCTCAGCTTTGGGGTCTCCAAGGAGAGTTTGCTCAAGGGTCAGTGGGGAAGCCAGAGGGCTGGCAGCCAGTTGTGTATCTGGAAGAGATCAGCTCCCAGTAGAGATCTGAGCCTGCAGGGTGACATCCAGGCCCTCACAGTTCATGCAGGAGCTTCACCTGGGCTGTGTGTGGGATCAGATCACAGTCTCCTGGTTATTCTATGGCCATGCCATTCCTGAGTTTGTCTGCAGAGTGTTCAAGGAGGGAAGAGGCACTTAGTATTAAAACCAGGCTTAGTTTGTATTAACCAGACTCCTTTCTCTAGTCTGCTCCATCAAGTGCATCAACCTCCCCACCAGGCAGCCACGCCTGCCAGGAGACAATTTGGTTGAGGTCTGCCTGGACTGGTGGCCCTCACACATTTCTTCCTCCCAGTAAAAATGTTTAGCTTGGTTGTAATCACCTTTTACCATATGAAGTGCTGCTGCCATTCATTGCAGTGCCCTTTCAATCTCTGATCGAGTGCATTACTGGAAGGCAGTGTAAGATCTTGGAGCAGTCATGGAAGGGAAAACAGGACTGTGCTACTTGGCCATGTAATGTAGGGAGAGGTGTGAGAGCCACAGACACATCCCAAGAGCAGCCTGTTCTCCCTAAGTGAGAAGCACAGCAGCAGGTTAAATCATCAACCCAACGTGAAGGACACCTCTGGCTCAAGGATTGTCATGGAGTGCACACTCCTTCCTCCAATGTCCTGTCACAGAATAGAACTGCTGGCTTATCTTCCTTTAGCAGCAAAAAAGGAGAGGGATGTTACCATGTCATCCACTTGGAGAGAAGATTAGCTTTTACCTATTATTTCATTTACATTTATTCTGCCTTGTAATCTCAAGTGTGTTTGCTGACCTGGACAAATCCCATTTAAGATTTTCCAGCCTGAAATGGATTACTATATCCAACAGCCTCAACACTTAAACTTTGGAGAGGAAAGGAGTCTGCTTCTCTGTTTTCCATGCTTCCTCTCCCCTCTCTTCCTTTTTCCATCAGCCTTTTGCAATACCCAGGGCCCTGCTGTATCCCACAGAAGCCTCTGACACACAGCAGCTCATGTTCACACCCAGTAGCTTTGTCCACCTCCTCTCCAGCTTGCTGAACATGGACCAAAAAGCCCAACCAGAACATACTTTTGCAAAACTAGCCTCCCCACCAGCTGCCTTGCACTGGGACCATGTTAAGGACTTCAAACAATGACAGAAATTGGAGTCCTGAGAGTTTGCATGAGCATACCAAGCCCTGAAAAAGAGACCACAGGAAGAGTGTGGGTTGCATCTGGGATGAAGTAATGTTAAAGATTGAAGGTGGTCATCCACACACCTAAGTATCAGGAATGATGACTTGAGGTTTCCAAAATCCTGGTATCCATGAACAATTTCTGTCCCCATGGTAACAAAAAAAAGCCAGAAAAAAACCCACTGCTTCCTCTCTACCAGTTTCTGGAGGGGTGTCCCTCATGTCTTTTTGCCATATCTTCATCAGGAACAAAAGACTTCTCTCTGAACAACTCCCTTCCTGAAAGAAACAGCAAAGATTTTTCTGTTTCTGTTTCATACTTACTTGATACCAATTTATGAAATTATAGCTAAAGACAAAAGCAGTAAAAAGACAACAGATAAGAGATGTATTGAAAAATTGATGAGAATCAAACACGATTGCCTCTTAAAAAAGGAAGAAAAAGAATATCAGACTGTCTGCCTATTCAAAAAGGAAAAAAAAAAGTCACTATAAAAATACCCAAGGGGTTTTCCTCTCGTTCTTTAACAAAAGGAAATGTGAAGTCAGTGATTCAGTCCCCTGAGAAGTCACTGTTCCTGCCGTGAGGGAGCCCCAAATAATTTCCCTGTGAGATTTGGGAGCTGAGGGGATATTTTTAATGCAAGCATTTCATTTTACCGCAAAACAGTGCTAATCAGAGGGAAAAAAAAAAAAACAACAAGATGTGATAATTAAATATGGAAAATTTCTGGTGAGTGTCTTAAGTGGAAAAAATGTCACATATGCAAGTCTGATTTGGAAAGGGATGTGAGCCGGGTTGTTAGGACAGATAAGCCTTTCTGATGAATTACAGTGGCTTAGTGGCACCGCAAAGAAACTGAATACTCCTTGTTCTATTTTCTGGATGAATTAGTTTCTTCCCATCTGTTCCCAAGGATCAGTGACATTTTCCTAATACAGCCGTGGTTTTTTGACATATGCCTGTAGATACTTGGCGTAGTAGGAGTTCAACTTTAACCCATCACATGGGTTCAGTCTGTTTCCCTGCTGGTGGCTTCACCCCTGTAGGTCCCCTGGGCACATGCCAGTGTGGGGTGGGCTGAACTGAGCCAGACCACCCCATGGCCATGCTGGGACAGAAGCAGACAGCACAAAATCATTCTTTTCATTCTAGTTTTACCAGTTGAAATCTCAATTAAGGGGATTATCTCTCCTTCTGGAGATGTTCATCAGCTTTTGCATAACTCCTTTCAAATTTAATCGCTGTTAAATATTTAAATGGAATAAGGTAGCTTCACAAGAACCTCAGGGTTACAACACACCATGCAAGAGGTAAGCAAGTCACAAAATAAAGCTGCTGGATCTAGTTTAAGCCCGTCCTTTTCTGTGTTTCTGAATGGACACAGTCATAATGCTGTAGATTTGGGAGGAACATATAAAAACCCCTTTGGTGTTATGTAGAGGCTGGCATCAGAGATGTAAGGTGGTATCTCACCTCATCTCTAGCTTCTGCCCACAGGTCCCTTTGGGAGGAGGTTGCAGGGGCTGAAACCAGCAGGATTGTGTCCAGTCTGATTCCTTGTTGGATATGCAGAGGAATCAAACTTTCTTGAACATATGAAAATGCAGATTTTTGAAAGGCTTTAACTTACAGCTGCAAATGGAGAATTTTTATGTGTCCCCCTACCCCAGGTTGGCCTCCCAGGAAACATGCACTTCAGACCCCAAAGGGCTAAGCCACCTGCCTCTTGGAGAACTTAGAGGTTGTGAGGCTTATTTTAACTCAAAGCAATGTATTTTCCCATCTCTTTTTCCCAGACACTGCTGATTGGTTTCACAGAAATGTTGATTAAAAAACTGTATCTCATCAAGACAGACATCATCATGAGAAATTTCAGCCCAACTGGCTCATATTTAATAATGTGCATATGGCGTGTTAGCAGCATAAGGGACAAGCCAACTAATTAGATTAGAATTATTTTATTCAATAATTTATGATTAGTTTTACTAATATTTCTAATAATGCCGCCGCTAACAAGAATCTTAAAGCATCCTCAGAAAATCTGATTGAACTTGACTCAGGATGAGAGATTTGCTTAATTTCAAACTCCCAGTCTCACACAGTTTGTTGCTAAATTACAGGACTGCTTGTACACACACATCTGAAAATAAAAATGCAGGTGAATTTATGAGACAGATAAAGGTGAAAAAGGAATCAGGCCTCAGAAAGTCTTCTGGAAATGCATGGATGACCTTCCTGCAAGTAAAAGCACAATATAAAAGCATATCAACTATTGGATATTATTAAGGGGGTCTCTGTGCTGTGGGTTTCTGCTATACTTAGCTGCTGCACAGGCACGGGAAGCATCTGAGCTAAAATTTGCAGCAATTCAAAATTCTGAAACAATTTGACATCTTAATTTCATATGTAACTGTGGAACTTTCATGGTGACTCCATTAGGCTTCAGGAGAAGATAATTGTTCTTTACCCGTCTATAGGGAGGCACATATTGGGGGATGAAGAAGTGATGAACTTTAAAAGTGCCTTTGAGAACTTGGAGAGAGGAGAACAAAACCAGAAAAGGTTTCCTCATTTTTCTTTCCCTAGCCTTGGAGGTTTAGAGAAACGTGACTTATCTATAAATAAGGGGAATGTATAAATAAAAAAACAGTCTCCAAACCTGAGCCTAAAACTGATCTCAGTGTTGCTTTCCATTGACAGATAACAAATATGCTCCTGCAGTCACTCTCAATGGGTTCATCTTTATTCTTGGAGGAGCTTATGCACGAGCAACCACCATCTATGACCCAGAGAAAGGCAATATTAAAGCAGGTCCCAACATGAACCACTCCAGGCAGTTCTGCAGGTGAGAAAAAACATTAAAATGGAATTACCGGTACCTTAACATTTTCTGTTGATAAATAAGCTACTAAAAGTGAAGGGGAGAGGGGAAGGGAGGTGTGAACCATTTGGGGGTTTTCCTCATCTCTTTTCTGTACGAGTCCAGGTGCACAGCATTTCCCAAAATGTACTTTCAGCAGCCTGTTGTGGTTCACGTCTCCTCACGTTCAGGCACAATGGATCACGGGGAGCGATGTGTGATGGGCTCCTCCAGTGATTACAGGAATGCTGTTCTCAGTTTGCCATGTGCAACTCGAGGATGATAAATACCCTCTGTAGGAGAGACCACCATAATGTGGAACATTCTTGCTAACTAGCTCAAAGATCCTTGAAAGAAAAAGAACACTGAGTAAGCAACACACACCAATATTAATTACTATTATTTATTAGGTGCTTGTGATTGCTTTTTGGGCTCGCTTCCCTGATTGTGGTCACAAGTTGAACAAATTTCACCAATTGTCTGACAAAAATAAAACTTGGCAGCCATTGTGGGTACTGGCAGCACTTAAAGGCCGTTTAAATAGTTTTACATGGCTGCTGCTGAAAGATGTGCTTGTTTTGGGCTGTGCACAGCCAGCCCTTCACAGAGCAGATTCCCATGCTGGGGAAGGGCTGAGCTGCTGGTTTCCCTGGAAAAGCCACAACTGGTCTCTAGGCACTGCCACAGGCACCAGGTGAGGGTTTGTTATCCATGTCTGATGCAGCAGCACCCCGAGGCACTGAGCCAAGCCAGGGTGGAGTGCCAGGCGCTGTCCCAACAAAACTCTGGCTGGGGTGGGAGGAAGAACAGCAATGGGCAGCAGCAGGGTCCACAGCAGATCCACATCTTCCAAATATTCAGCCAACTGCACCTTGCTCCAGGGGTGTCCCTGGCCCCCATCCTACAGTTAGAAAACACCTCCATGTTTTAACTTGGATTTAGCCGTTCATTTCTATGCAGATGAGAAAATGCCTTTTAAGAAATCATGCTCAGTTTTTCTCTTTTTGCTAGTTTTTTGGGGTTTTTTCATTTTTTTTCCCTTTTTTTATTAATTTAAGGGGCACCCTCTCTTGGCTGCTGGAGCAGATACTGCTGTAAGCAGAGGGGTCAGAGCACCAGCTCTGTCCCAAGCCAGCTCCATCCCAGTGGCTGCTGCCCACTTCCCCTGCTCTAAGGACACATCCTCCTAGTCCCTCCACTCTAGCAGGAGGCAAAGCAGGATGAGGAGTGCAGTACTCAGGCAGCATATAATGGTATTTTTCTCCTGAAAACCAGAAATAATGGGTACACCACCACTCAGGATTAGAGCCCTAAGCTGTAAAATGAAACATGAGGGACTTGGACATTTGCTACGTTCCTGCATCTTCCCATCCATCATAGAGAGGGATGAGCTGCTCTTTGAACATCTTGGGTTTGTAAAAAGTAACAAGAATCTGTTAAATATACAGGAGAAATTGCATGGCTGATTTCAACTGTTGGCTGAGCACCTCACCTGAAAACTTGCCAGGATCTCTAACATGAAGGGATGCTTTGCTCTGCACTCTGCAAAACAGAACAACCAAGGAAAGTGAACTGGTGACCTAAATATTCCCTAGTGCTTAGGCACCATAATAACTGGCTTTGTTTAAGTAGAATTTGCCACCCATCCATAAAAAGTAAATTCAAACTTTTAGATGACATTGTTTTCTAATGTCTAAAGCAACAGTGGACAGGAAACCTACATTTATAGTGGGATGGTCACCAAAAAAATATAAAAGAAGCAAAAAAGGCACCATTTCAAAGATTCTTGAATGCACTGGGAAACAGTAGAGGAAAAATATTTCCACCTAAAGACATGTAAAGCCTGTGACAAAACCTAAATAAATCAGTGTGTATGGAAGTAGGTAAGATGTGGGATCAGCAAATAGGTCAAAAACCAGCTGCTGCTACAGGAGACTGAGAGAACCAGTGCCTGAGGGCTAATGGGAGTAAAAAGAAAGGTACTTAAAAACTTTGGGGATCAAATTTGTAATTTGAATCAGTTTTAAAACCACTGCTGATGAGACTGATGAGGTAGCAAAGTAAAATACAGTCCAGTTGTGTGGGTGTTTCTCATCTGTATTTGGAAGGAAGGTTTGGTTCCATGTTCTGCTGTGAGGGACCAAAAGCAATCACTGTTGGCAGCAAGGAAAGACGGGAGCTCTGAAATTATATTCTCAGATACAGCAACCCAGCTGTCTTAGACACAGGTGTCTTTAGAGACTTCATTGAGAAGCTGATTGAACCACTAATGTTGATTTTTAATAACTTTTCAAGTTGAGGACGGATCAGGGCACTGACAAAGTGTTTCCATATTTTGAAAAGGTGAAAAGGAGAATTTCAGTGCCGCAATTAATTTTGCAAAGTACCAGCATCAAGGTAAGTGGTCTCACTTAGCCTCATGTTGGTCCTCTGCAAAATACCAGAGTGGTTAATTTGGGATTTCATCAACAAATAACTAGATGCTAATAAGATAATGAAGATCAATCAATGCACTTTTCTGGAAAATGAGGCTTGTTTAACCACCCTGTTGTCATAGAATTATTTAGGCTTGAAAAGACCTCTAAGGTCCTCGAATCCAGCCATAAACCTGACACTGCCAAGTCCACCAAAGGTGTTGGGAAGCCTGGTTCTTTGTTTTAGTTTGTAATACAACACGCCTGGCTGCTAAAGACAACTGTGATGCTGTAATATACTGCAATTTCTCGAAGGCATTTGGCTGGCATTATATGGAATTAACAAGGCGCATGGTAGAGAGATTAAATCTGCTTCACTGACAGATCTCAAAATGTAGTTGTTAATGAGAAGATATCATTGAGCAAGGCCACTGGTAGCAAGCATTTCTTCTTCTTCAATGCTATTTAATACATCTATCAACAATCCAGGTAATAGAAAATCTCTCCTGATAAAGGCTGCAGGGGACTTAACACTTACTGGGTACAAAATACTGCAGAAGGAGCTATTTTATCAGTCCCCTGAATATCTCAATTGAACTGTCTCAAGCCAGCAGAGGTATTTTAAATACAAAGTAAGACATGGAGGAAGCACACTCATAGCAGCCCTGCTCCCTTAGAAAGCCACGCTCTCAAAGGAGGACATAAAGGAGGTCACTCAGAGCAGCACAACATGAGCTTGCATCACAGTGCTCTGGATAAAAGGTCAGTGCAATATTGGAGATATAAAACAAGCCCCAACACCAAAATGAAAACAAGCTGAAGCTGAGTAGAGTGCTGCCACATACGGCACTGAGAGATGACCCAGTGCGGGTCCTGGGTCCTGCATCAGCATGTGAAAATATCAGCAGAAGTTCAAAGGGAAGCTGCCAAAATGACCCCAGATTGCAAATCAAACCTTTGACATGAAACTCAAGGAGTTTATCAAAGAAAGGCTGAGAGGTGACTTGATCACTGGGAGCAAATGGAGAAGCTTTCAGTCTCACAGACAAAGACGTAGCAGGTTACAAGGGCTGGAAAGTCAAGTTACACATCTTGGCCTTGGAAGTGAAGCACTTTTCCGACAGCAAGGATAATTATACAGAGAAGCAGCAAGGGAGGGGGTGAAGTCACCAACACTCGCTGTTTTTAAGAGGAGATTAGATACATTTCCAGGAGAGATGCTGCCTGGGGAAATGTCCATGGCCTGCATATACACAAGCTCAGATTAACTAAGCACAGAAGTCCCTTCTGACCTTAGCCTGTGAATCTATAAATTCCTCATTCCACTCATTAGCATGGATCACAAAAAGCATGGTTTAAAAGCAGCAACATAAACAACTTAAAAATTAACTGCATGCTATTGATCTCCTCTCACCAGGAATCACTCAATACTGAATTTGCTGGGAAAAAATCTTGACTGCATCACTTTTACTTTTATCTGCTTTGTTTCTACATGTTAGTGATGAGGGAGCATGATAGCCTCGAGCAGAGGGAAAAGAAATGTGTGTGACATTCCCTGCCTGTGAAAAATTAAAGGTCCATTTAAATGGTTTTAATATCAAGTTAACTTACTTTTAATGAAAAATGAAAAATAAATGGTTCGGGTCTCCAGCTCACAATCAACAGAAGAGCAAATTGAGGATCATTTTCAGATTAAGCCCAGCCTGATGGAAGTCAATAAGAAATTTATGCTGATGTAGAATTAACCCTTTGAAAGATGGTGCCAAATGAGAAAAGAATATGCCTCAAGCATTTTAAAATTCACTGAGAGGTTGAACACCTTCCCCATAACAGGTGAGGGAAATATTTGACATTTCCCAAACATCAAGCAAGTGTGAGGTTTTTGCCATACACCCTGTCTCAGTCTGGCAGCCCCTGTTTATTTGCAGGATCTTGAGATGGTGGACAGCAGCCAACAGGAATGAAAAGTCAGGATGAGATGATGACACCTTGCTCTGCCAGACACCTCCCTTCAAAAAGACCTGCATATATCCCTCCCCTTCAGTGTGGCAGGCAGGAGTTCTTCCTTCCTGCAGTGCCCTTCAAGGGTTTATTTTTCCACAAGTGAAAAGAATACCAAATGCATTTCTGTGCATGATTAAAAATTCCATATTCTGCTTGCTTAGGATGCAGGCAGCATGCAAACAGGCTTGTGCTAGAGAGCCTCCACGGGGCAACAGCGGCAGCATGGTGGTGCCAGCAATAATTCCAGAGAAGCTAATTTAGTACCAGCAATTCCCAACAGACACCAGAAAAGCATTTTCTTCCTCGTCCTCTGACTGCTAACCAGTAAGATTTATTAGATGGTTCTGTTGAATGGAAATCTTTAATAAAACTTTGACTCAGGCTGAACAGCACAAAACCAGGGTCAGTTTGGGGATTATTTTACACATGCACACACACACACCACACCCACACACACACATGTGCCTCTTCTTTTCAAGTAAGGCCTTGTTTTTGAACAGCAAAGCATGTTGCTTCCTGTACTGACCTGCCAGGCATTGCTGACCTACAGCCCCAGCTACAGCCTCCCCAGGCTGGCTCTTTTCTGCCTTGCAAAGCTCATGGTAACTCCAGGCATTGTAAGGAATTGGAGCACAGCTTTTTTGGATGGATATTCCCAGGTGCAACTATTACGGAGCAGGTTTCCTCCATGGCCATGTGCTTCCCAAACCTACAGACAGCAAGGTTGGTGTGTTCAGCTGGCAGAATTTGCAGCTGGAGAAGTTTGTAGTCCAGAAGGGAAAAGCAAAACCTTCCAGCCTTTCTGGAAGGAGACACATGTGTGGGGCTGTGTTCCACAGACAGCAGTGAGAACTGCTGCACCAGACTACTGGCAGTAATTTCTGTAGGAGCTGATGACATGAAGGATTGTGGTGGGCATTAAAGCATAACTGATACAGACAGAGCACTCAGGCCATTGCTGATGTGCTGTGGACTTTGGAGTAAAACACAGCTGGTTTTCAGCAACAACTAACAATGCCACGTGATGGTTTTGGATCATTAGCAAGGGAAAGTGCTCACGGAGTAGGGGAGAACATAACTGGAGCTTGGCCAAAACACCCACACTAATAATCCCGCTCCAGGAAGGGGCATGATATCCTCCTAATTGACCATGACTAATCTGGACCCTCATTTATCCATCTCATTGTAAAGATGACACTTCTGGCAGCGTGACACGGCCACCCGAGCTCAAGCCTTCTGCGACACAGCAACCTGGCCACCAGTGCCAGGGCTGGCAGCACTGCCACCAAACAGGGGACAGAGCTTTGGCTCCCTGACTGCCACCACCCACAGACACAGTGACAGCAATGCCTTTTGCTCCAGCACCACAAACCACCATGCAGGTGTCTCAGAAAGGTCCCTGGTTTAAAAGAAAGCTTAAGGGGCACTTCTGCAGCTCTGCCTGGCACTACCCTGAGCCACACCCTGCAGAGGCTGGGAACCTGGAGGCTTCCTTGGTCCTAACACCAGCTCTATTCAGTTGATGAACATCCTGGAATTACAGAATATCCTGAGTTGGCAGGGATGCATAAAGATCATCAATTCCAACTCCCGTCCCTGCACAGGACAACCCTAAGAACCCCACCAGCATGATTCAATTCAACCTCCAGTAAAGCCCTGCTGAAATCTTAGGGCAGGAAGGAAATTCATCCACTAATAAATGCAGGTTTTTGGGTTTTGTTTTTTTTTTTTCCTTTTAAGCAGGTCCTGTCAACCTAACTGATAATACTCAATAATGTTCAACATTGTAACTGTTCCACATAAATGTGTGCTTCTGCATGCATAGCCAGGAATGAGAAGAACATTGTTTGAGGCCTCAGAAGATCCTAAGCTTCAGGCAGTAAAAACAATACATTAATTCAGCCATTTCAAATCTTTTGCAACCCTAAATTACAACACATAATTTTAAATAGTAATTTGTTAACATTTCCTTAGGAGGCTGATGTGATCTTTAGGACTGAACAAGAAATTTTAAAGCAGTAATGAAATTAATATTTCTTGTAGTCCCACTGCTTGATGATATGTCCAGCATGTCACTGGGAGAGAAGAGTGCTGGAGCAAGAGCACCCAGGCATTCACCTCTCAAACATACAGAAAAAAAAGACGGTGACATCCTCCACTTCCAAATCTTACTGCCCATCAGGAGACTTTCATCTTCTCACTCTACTCAGCTCTTCTCAGGCAGCATTTCTGGTTCCCACAGTTCAAAATAGACACAAATAGACTGGAGAGGGTCTAGAGAAGGGTTGTGAAGAGGGCCTGATGAGGGAAGAGTGAAAGAGTTGGGTCTTCTGGAGAAGAGACAGCTCAGGGGACCCTAACAGAATATTCCAGCACTAAAAGAGCAGCTACAAGGAAAATAAAAGCTCTCTTTTGAGGAGTCATGGAGAGAAGACAATGGGGCAACAGGTACAAGCTGTACAAAGAGAGGCTTCATCATGATGTAAGAATTTTTTACACTGAGGTCAGTCATTCACCGGAACAACCTCCCCAGGGATGTGGTGGAGTCCTCATCACCAAAGGTGTTCAGGATGTGAAAAATGCAAAAAACATGTTGCAAAATAATCTCATGTGGAGTCCCTCTCCCACAAAAAGCTGGACTAGGTGATCTTTCAAGGTCCTTCCTGCCTGGGCTGTTCTTTGATTTTTTGGTTCAGTGATTCAGTTTGTCCATCAAGTCCTTTAACAGGCAGCTGTCAGAGAGGGACCTTCTCTGCCATTTGCGCAGCCTTGGCAAGGACTGAGAGGTGGATAGGCAGGGAAGAGATGAAAAGGGTGTTTAGATTACACAAGCACACCAGTCATGGACAGTCAGGTCCCTGCCAGCCCTTGGCACACCTCAGCCTCATCGGGATTTTCCTGGGAGTGTGATCCAGAGCTTCATGGAGGTCAGGAGATGGATCAGATAACCCATGGCAGTGACAGGGGACAGTCACAGCATGATCCTCTGACACTGAGCATTGCTTGGGAAATGAAGAATGCCCAGGCATCTCAGGAGAATCAGTCATAGGGCATAGAAGCCTCTCTAGTGAACAGCAGTAATTACTTGCAGAGTAGAAAGCTGGGTCATTCATTAGTCTGCACGGTAATAATTTGCTGAAACTCATTTTTTTGGAAGGAGTGGCTGAAGTGATCTGGATTTGGATGCCCATTACCTTCTCCCCAGGCATTCTGCTGGAGTGGTAGAGGTCTGGCTGCTCCACAGCCAGGGAATTCACTGCCCCAAAGCCACCAGGGTTTGTGTCCCTGCAGCAAGGCTCTCTGGCACAGAGCTTCCTTCATTCCTTCCCAGGCTCTGACAGCCTGTAATCATTTTATCTCTCAGGATTAATGGCACCAAGCAATAAACTTGCATCCTAATTATTGTAATTATTTCTTTCTTTGTATGTCAGCCTTGGTAACGATGTTTTTACAGCTGATGGGATGGAAGGGAGGGGAGAAACGAAATATTGTCACAGTAAAGAAGAAAGAGCAATGAGCATACTCCTTTCCACTCACTTTTCTAAGGTTTTAGAACCCACTTGAGTTTTCTGTTCCCTAAGGTCCCAGAAATTAGCAGTGATTGTCCTAATGCTACAAAGTAGCAGCAATTTAGGATTAAAATCCTAATTAGCTTAAGCATCTACCTGCCACTTTAGCCCGAGATGCCTGAATGTCTCCAAAGTTCCCTGTACATATGAGGACCCACTGTGTGCTCAGAACTGCCTATTTCTTCATGGCAGGAGCAGCTCACTGCTTTGCTTAACCTCAGGCATGACTCACAAGTTAAGCATTATGCCAGTCTTATCTACAGGAATTGCATATGGAGGGAGCAGAAGTTGCTCTAATCCCCATTTAAAATTCATGCAGTCTTCCAGAGGGTGGAATTCAGCATCCATTTCTTCCCCACTGTATTAGCACCATGATGGGGAGGTACAGGATTGAACTGATTGTCCCATGTGCTGGGCAGGAATTCTTTCCAGGGCTGTAGCCCAGGTTCCAGAGCACTTGCCCACTCTCTGTAACCCCAAATGCAGAGCATGGGCTTGGGAGGAGCCTAGACCCAGATCATTTTGGGAAGGTTTCCTTGGCTGCTCAGCTGTTCTGTGGTGGCAGCAGCTCTGGCTCAGAGTAGCTTCTACTAAACATACCACAGAAAAGATTTCATGAGAAGGAGTGTGGGTGGCTATGATGCAACACAAGAATTTGTAAAGCACCCACATCCCTATTTAGAGACCCAATGTGAGATGCCCAAGGGAATACCAGCACTTAAGGTCAGATTTCAGCTGTGCAGCACAGAGCCAGCAAGAAGTGCTGGTGGCTGCTTGACTCCTGTTCCTGTGGTGACCTGTAGAGTCTTCCCTTTGGTCATTCCATTCTTCCCATCTAGATCAAAAGCTCCATGCAGAGAAATTCATCAGTTAATGAGCAGTGAGTGGTAGGCCCACCCCATACATCAGCAATGACTGGGGACTAAGATCCTCTCTGTATTGGTGTGAGGTGCTGCCATCTACACCAGCATGTCCACAACAGTAAATTAAAACTAAAGCCATTCAGGGGTAGCAGACCTTGATCATCAGCACTGATGGCACCAGCCCCAGGCTCTGTGCTACACACTAATACTTGTTTCAATTGCCCATTATTGATAGTTCTTCAGACAGATTTTTTGGGGGGATCTTAGGGAGTTTTTTTCATTTTTCCCACTTAGACCAACAAAACTGATAACCCATTTTAATTTTCATGTCCTTTTTCGCATCAAGCAAGTGTACGAGTACTGTTTTAATTAGTAATCAACATTTCATTAGAGAACCAGGGCAGCAGAGCTGCTTTGTACCACAGTCCATCTCTGACATTAGATGGACTTCCTTCAACATCCCAAACCATATCCAAAACAAACAAGCTCCCATCTTCTTCAAATTCACAATCCAAAAAAAAAAAAACAAATAGTGAAACAAAAATAGAAATCACTAGCCGAGGGCTCATCTCTCAACTCTCATTCTGCTCATTTCAGCAGCCCCACTACCACATCAGGAGCCTGAGGTGGGGCAATCCTTTCCCCTCCTCAGGCCAAATTTTACAAGCTGTAATTCCCAGCCTGCCTAAAGAGTAATTTGTTCCTGTCCAGAGATGGGCTTTCCACCCCTCAGCAAATATCCTAAGTCCAAAACTGTGGTTTAATTAGCACATTTGTCTGATTTACTAGGTTGGCTGGTCCTGCCACCTCTGCCTCCCTCCTGGGAGGGATTGAGCCTTGGCAGGAGTTCCTGCCAGGCAGTGCCTCTCTGCCTCTCTGGCTCCTTCAGAGGTGGGCTCCTTCTCTTTCAAAGCCATCTTTCAGGATGTCGCTTGCTTTACTCAAGTCCTTATTCTTCCCCATTTCTCCCTGACGTTTGGAAAATAATTACCCGTGGTTCAGTAAGTTCATTAGCAAACTCCCTCAGGAGCCTGGGCTATGCATCATCCAGCCCTGCTGATTTGTGGATAGGCTCTAATCAAGTGTTTCAAGTCTCTCCTTCCTCCTCCTTTCAGATTAACAGTTATTTTGACAAGATTCTCATTATTTCCTATTTCCTGGCAGTACCCAGGGACTAGGCTTATTTGAGTCCTTACTGTTGTCATTGTGAGTTTATTTTTAACCTCAGGCTCTGCTTCTCCACAAGGACATCAGAGTCTTGTATTCTTCAGAAGCACGTGGCATTGTCGGTGCCATTTTAGTCTCAGTTCATCCTGTGTCTTCCAGCGCTCTCTGGCTTTTGCCTTTATCACTTTTTTATCTTTCCTCTTCCCACTACTTCAAAATTAGCCAGACAAAATTACTTTGCTTTTTCCAAGCCTAGAGGATCACTAGACTTTTCCACTTTGTTAGATCTAGGCCACCTTCTTGGTTGCAATTAGTTTCTCATTTTCCCATCCCTCTTGTTCTCCCTGCTATCCTTTGGCAGGTACATACTCTCCGAGTCTCCCGTTTCCTTCCCAATGCAATCATTCATCAGCTGCTCTCCAAATGGACCCAGCCACCAGAAAAGCCATTGCCAACCCCATCTACATTAACAACATCTTTACATCAACTTGGAAGGCAAATTTGGTCTTCCTGGCAGATGAAAAGCAGACAACCTCAGTTCTGGGTTCCCTCCAGCAGTGGGAAGGCAGCATGGGGCACACAGCAGACCCTGCACTGGCTTTTCCCACCCAGATGCCTCTGCCATGCTCTGCCATTCCCAAATGCACACATGGGAACCCAGACCCATCTTCATCAGCCCAAAGCAGTGTCCTGCCATATGCACCACTGCTCAAGAGGCCAAGGTATAAAGTGGAAGGAAGAGGAAGAGATGAGACCAAGGGACAATTTTTCTTTCAAATACCTTCCACACCTGTGTACTGCCCCTCTCACCAGGTGCCTATTGGACCATGGGATTAACCCAGCCCCATTATTCTTGATTTCCATGAGGTATCTGAAGTCAAACACTATCACTTTAGGAAAGCAGTAAGGGCTTTTGTCCTCTTTAGATGCCAGCAAAGAGCTGCCCTGTCATTCCCTCAGCCATCAGATCTGTGTGCTCCAGATCCACTTTCCCAGGGACAACTCTGGGGTGCACAAGAACAAAGTCAGCAAGATCTCCAGGCTCCCATGCCAGGGCACAACCACGGAAGGGGCTGAAGCAACAAAACATATTCTGAAGATTTTTAACCCCCATTTTGTAGCATTCATTAACAATTAAAGGAGTAACTTGAAGCAAGAGCTTATTCCAACTGAGGTGGTGGGGACCCCAAATTGCTTGGATTGGTTTTTCACATGCAAAGTATGACAATGACACACAACCCTGGTGCTTTTGGTGCAGATCCCACGTGTGGGCAGTAGAAACATCTTACTTGGACTTTTATGTGTTGTTTACACTAGAGATAATAGTTCCTACCTGGCAGGAACACAAAAAGGATTAATTGTGGGGAGAGAAAGGTAGAGAGAAGAGAAATGCCCACACAGCTCTATACAGATAAGAACAAAAGGTGTATTCATTGTTTACCCATTGTTATAAAAGACTGGATTTGTTTTAAGCCTAGAAAAAAAATTGCTCAGTAAGACAACTAACTCAAACTAACTTTTTTGGTTTGTTTTGTTTTTTTCTTTTTTTTTTTTAAAAACACAGTGCTGTGGTTCTGGATGGAAAAATCTATGCTACTGGTGGGATCGTCAGCAGTGAAGGACCTGCCCTGGGAAACATGGAAGCCTACGACCCTAAAACAAATACATGGACACTTCTACCAAATATGCCCTGCCCTGTTTTCCGACATGGCTGCGTAGCAATCAAGAAGTACATTCAGAGTGGCTGATGTTCCCCAGGAGTTGGATAGAGAACTGTTTGTACCTGCTGAAAGCAGGCAAGAGGAATACTATTACTTAAGGAACAAAAGCAGCAAAGCCAGCCAGTGAACATATTGCTCTAAAGTCTTGAATAGTGTCTACATTGAATGTAGAAAAATCATCCTCACCTTTTGGTGAACAAGGAGCAGAGAGCTCCGTGCTATGTAAGATATTGTAACTTAATAATGCAAGGGTGTCACTAGATGTTATAGTGGCACTTGTTCTGGACATCGGCTTTTGGTCAACCCAGGTGCAATAGAATTTCTCATATTTTTTAAGCTGGGGAAGAGAGGAAAAAAATAATCTGCATTTTACTTTAGAGCTCAAGCTTGATTCTTGAAATAACCATGCAGATTAGTTTTACTATTACACTTTAGGCATCAATCTATTTGAAAGGTCAAAGTGTCCTTACCACTTTGATTCCTACATTTGTTTCTAATACATGCTTTTCAATACCAATGACTGAGAGAAATCTTGTGTGACAGATGGCTTACACTGATGTCAGTCTTCCATCAGATCAAAAAAATATTTCAATTCTCCAGAGAAGAGCCCAAAAGCAGGGTGAGGTGGGGACTGGGGAGAAGAAGAATAGCCATTGGTAATAAATTCCATGTAAAATGATGAAAACAAAGGGTCTGTTGGGCTGCATGAGTTTCTGCTCCTGGTGATTCTCATATGGGCACATGTTGCTGTGCCCATGGCAGGGGGTGCGGGGCTGCTAACCCTTTTCCTCTGGGTTTCTGCTGATGCACTTGGCAGTGCTCGATTCCTACAGTGTGAAATGGAAACGGTTTGGATTCCAGAGGCGTTCTCTTGATAAACCCACTCTTCACTTCTGGCCAGAATGACAGTAAAACGCACAGCCTAGCGTGGGATTGCCACGTGTTCATCAAACACAGAAGATGCCTCCTGTGGCTACACACTCGGTTTTGGCTCTCAACCAAATTTCCTTACGTCGGGATACACGCCACTATCTTTTATGTAAAGTCTGAGAAGTTTTTTATTTTACTTTATCTTTCAAGTTCCTTCCCTAGGTGTGGAAGCCTTATACTTCTTATTTACAGATTTTAAACACAAGTTTAAAGCCCATGGTAGAAAAATGCATAGACTTAAGCCCAGTGTAAGAGACTTCAAATTATTACTATGTAGAGTTGTAAGTATATGCACAGCACAGGGGTTATATTTTTATATATATTAAAATATTGTCTATCCAGAGAGCATTGTGATGTGGAAATTCTTTATAAATTTATACATAAAAGGAACAAATGGGAGATGGACTGGGTAACATAGAGGGGGCAGGGGAAAGAATCTAAAAATTCGCCAGTAGGAAGTAACCCCAAGCTAAGGATTGTCTGGTTTCCTTCCAATTAGAGGGAAAAAAGTTGCCATACTTGCCTTTGCAGACTCAAATCCCAAATGCCATACCAGTAATTCAAGGAGGGTCCTGTACAGGGTATGGGGGAGATCTTGCATTCAATATCTAGTTGAATTTCATACCAAATACAGTAGCCTTTTTATATGGAGGGAGGTCTGCCTACAGCTTTGGGGAAATCAATGCAGATGGTTAGCTAATCATCTTATTTTATTAATAATCATTTATAAAGTAAAATAAAAAAAAAAAAATAAAGACATTTGTATCTTGCAGTATTTAAAGAAAATGTGCTCGAGTCAGCTGAGTCAAGCTATAGGGTGACTCAAGCCTCTCATTTTGACAGTGAGGTTCCAGCCTTTGTTATGCAGTTGTTTTATTTATTCTTTAAAGAAAAGAAAAATAATAAGCACAACAAAATTATATACTAGTATGTCATTTAAAGTATTTATGTCAAACAGGGTGCAAGTGTGAACCTAAAGATTGGAGCACAAGTTTCTAACTGCCTGGGGCAGGACTAATTTTAGTGTTGGTGTGTGTCTACCTCCAAAGGAGGTGCTACCTGTCAACAAGACTGAAACACATTCGACATTTCCAATTTAGCTTATTTCTTCATTTCTCACACTGGAACAAAACTGGCTATTTCTGTGAATAATATTAAAAACAGGGTTATCTGTAATGGTATTGTATATAGTTTATGTTTACTGTTAAGTTCTTGTTATATTATAATAAATATATTTATAGATCTAGATTCAGCATCCAGATTGGATTAATTTTGTCATGACTGATCAAGAAAAAACGCAAATGGGGAATTCACATTTCAACCTAGACAGGGATGAAAATGTGTTCATTCCATCCAACTTGTTTCTCTTGAAATCCAAAAATTTATTGCTAATACTTAAACACTCAGAAGCTTCCAAAGTGCTTTCATTCTCATTTCAGAAAAAATCTCTTAGAAGTAATTTTTGATTTTATTCATAAAGACTGTTTCTTGTTCATCTATTTTCCCAAATGTACTATTAAGTAAAGAACAGAAGGGCTCAAGACAGTTTAGGAAATGATCTGGAAAAAAAAAAAAAAACCTGATAAATAGATTTTTTACTTTATTTTTTTAAATGAAAGCAAAAATTTGTGCTGCACTGCTGCTGCGATGTCTGAAAGATGAAAGCTGCATTTGCCCTATGGTCAAAATTCCTTCATATGCAGTGTGGGAGCTCTGTACCTCACTGGATACATCATTCAGAGAGCAATTCCATGCAACCATTCATGGCTTCTTTGATGTTTCATTAGGGTGTCATCTGGTAGTTGTAAAACTGGATCTGGAACAAAGATGAGCCAAATATAACTAGTCTCAAATACCACCACAGTGGAACATTTCAGCTGAATCTGAGGAGGTAATTTCTGTTCTGCACATTAACAGGAAGAGCCTAACATTTATTGAAATTGTCTCCGGTTCTTACAGAGTATTTAAGAGCGTGAACTGCAGTTTTTAAACATTTTAGTTTAGGCTTAGTGGCTGAGGTTGAACAGCCTGTGAAGATTACTAAAAGCCTTGCAATTCAGTATTACAGAACCATGCTGCAATAATCCAGACCAAGTGGGGTGAGTTGCCAGGCTTTCATCAAGGCTCTGCACGGATCTCTTACTCAGCACTAGTCAATAATACTTGGTAGGATGAACAAGACACAGACTATTTACTTTACTTGTATGTGGAAATTATTTTAGTTCCCCTCTGGGAAGTTGGCTGAGTGCTTTTGCCAAATGAATCATGCACACATATCTGCTCAGAGATTTTTCTTCTTAAAAGCTTTAAGAAATTCAGGGGGACAGGCTGGCTCAGCAGCCTGATAATGATTAAAAACTCTTTTGCTCGCTAGTGTGGCTCTGCCCTGGCTCACCTGGGAAGGAGAGTGATCTCCAAATGGGGCTGTTCACTGTTCAGGTAATCACCTACCCCTGACAATTTGCACAAGTCATCCCCTTTCTCCCATTATTTCATCTAGCAGCAAACACACACAGTACTAATAAAACCTCAGTAACCCCATCTTTTAATTAACTGCAGGTAGATGTTAAGGCTGAGCTTAGCACAGTGTAACTGCAGCATCTAATTAAGAGCACTGGGTACACTCCAGCCTGCCCTTGGAGGGGTCCAGACAAACCGAGCACCAGCACAAGCACCCGCGTTCTGCAGCTGCAGGGATTAGCCAGGAGAGCAGCTGCTCCTGCCTGGCTCCACCAGCACAAATATGTTTAATCAGCAGAGATGGAATAGGCACCAGTGGCCTCAGGTATTCAGCCACCCTCCCAGCATCTCGTGAAGAATTTGTCTCAAAAAAAGGGAACAGATCCCAAAGCCTTTCTCCATTGTTTCCAATGCAAGGCAATGGTCTCAGAACCACACTGCCTGCCTATTCCCACTGAAAAAAAAGGTGATGTAGTGTAATGTAATATCAAATAAAACTACACACAGCATATGAGTCAGGACTTGGCAGGCTGTGCCAGGTCCGCAAGAAGACACTGACTCTGTATCTATTCTACTTGGACATTTTTAACTTGCCAAGCTAATAGAAGACTTTTAAATTGGATGAGACCATTAAGCTCACCCCTTTCTTGCTTTCTTTCCCATTTTAAGTCAGCTCAAAAACAGGAGCTGAAGCGTGCTTTCAGCTGAGGTAGAGATGCCTGCATATACGGGAAGGCAGCACCAAGTTCCCATCAGCAGCGAGTGTTCTGGGTTGATAACTTTAGACTGCAGAAAAAGCCAGAAAGAAAATGGTCTGGAGGGAAGCAGATGGATGCATCCCGGGCATGGTGTTCCCATCACTCATTACATTAAGCTGGACAGCAATACCAGAACAGAAACACTGTTTTTCCTCCAAAAAGCCAAGCTGCTTGAGGCATGATTAAACACTCACTGAGGTCAGAATTCATGAGAGCAAGATCTGCCATCGTGGGGCTCCTCAGCTGAGCTCTGGAAGCCTGGAAACAAAAACCAGAGTGGTAGACTACCATGAAAAACAACTCTCCCTTTGCTGGTCACCAGTGTTTTTTCTTTTGATAACACACACTACTTTCAGGAAGTCCTGTTTAGCTAACAGATTTCTTACAGAGTAATAAATTCCAATTTTCTTCATCAAAACAAATTCTACTTCAGTCAGCAGCAGCTTTACACAAAAAATTAAGTGTTTTGGCTCAGTTACTACCTGGGAGAAGGAAGCTCCAGTGGTGCCATCGGGCCATATCTGCCTCTGAATTTTTCATTAGTGGTGATCTGTACAATGAAGGTTTGAAAGGCTTCCTGCTTTTAATTTCATAATCTGTTGGTTTTGAGCAGTGTTCTTTCTTCCTTTGAAATTCATGCATACCCCAGATCTTACACAGCAAGATTCATATCAGCAAAATACAGTATCAAACCTTTGCTGTGGTCCAGCATCAGTGACTTTTTCCTATGTTTTTGTGACTAAACAGCAGACACCTACCTAAGGTCACCTGTGACAGTCCACACTCCTACAGAAGCATCAGCTTCTCACCTCATTAAAAACAATATATGTTAACAAAAGAAGAGGTCTTACAGGTAGAAATGAGCCAATCCATCGCCACACCTTGGGAACTTAAGCAGTCTCTAATTTCTAATGCAATGTTCCTGGCTGGTGGACTGCATCCAAATAAGGGAATTGAACAGGGAGGGGGACACACCAAATGCTCTTAAGAGTATCCTGAGCCTGATGCTCCACCAAAATCACTGTCCTTCTACCATAGAAACAATAATCAGCTCTCACAAAGCAAGCCTAAGCTGACAAACCCACTGGAATTTTGGTAGTTGTTTCCATTAAAAGGGAACATCTTTTAGTAAGTTATATATTTTCATGTCCAGTGAATGCAGTGCTCCTTTACTTGCTACATCAATTTCAATTTTACTCATTTCAATTAGACTCAGCTATTCTGAAAATTCCCTGTTTATGCACTGGAACATTTCAGGCTGAGAAAGCTGAGCCTGTTGAACCTGGAGAAGGTTACAAGGACACCACATAGCAACAGGGAATCCAGAGAGGGACTCTTTGACAGAAACTGTAGTTTCATGAGGGGATTTGGGTACAAATTGAAAGAAGGGAGATTTAGGTTAGATGTTAGATTTTGGGAAGAAATTCTTTCCTGTGAGGGTGGTGAGACACTGGCACAGGATGCCCAGGAACATTGTGGATGCCCCAACTCTGGCAGTGTTCAAAGCCAGGTTGGATAGGCCTTGAGCAATCTGGTCTAGTGGAAGATGTCCCTGGTCATGGCAAGGGATTGGGACTGGATGATCTTTAAGGTCCCTTCCAATCCCTAGCATTCTCTGATTCTATCCTAAAAAATCCACACATATCCTTTCTGGGGAAAATTAAGAGTGGAAATGTGGCAGCTTGGAAATGTAAGCTGGGAAATGTCTCGTATTTCTATTTACTGCTTGACAAGAGGTATCCCTTATGGAGATCAATAAGTCCAGACTGCTTAATACCTGGAGAGAACATGAGATTTTCCCAACTGGTAAGAGTTTTTTAATTCCAGAGGTAACCTAACACTCAACCATCTCCACAAAGCCCAGAAGTCTCTGCCCTGCTGACATTCATTTTTAATAACATGGGGGTATTGCAGAGAGTGCCGATAATGTGACAGTTATCAAAGGGCAAGTGAAATGACTGGGTAATTACAGGGCATTCACCTGACATCAAGCCCAAGTAAAAATGGAAAGATGATATCTAACTAAAGTGATCATGAATCAAAGGGTAAGAAGAAATACAATGATTTTCTAGAAAATTGGCTGTATCACACAAAGCTGATCTCATTCGCTGACAGGATTACATTTTGATTGATAAGGTAATAGATTTTCAACAGCATGTGACAAAATACTTCAACTTCCTCATGGTACAGTATTCAGACAGCAAATATTAAATGGGCTAAGAAAAGGCAGATTAATTGAGGAATATCTAATCTGCTCTAGTAATTCTCAATTTGGTACTATCAGAGTGTTTCTAATGAGGGAATCCTCCCGAATTTCTTGAAGGAAAATGTTGACATAAATCACTAGTCACAGACCTGTGGAAAAGGAGATTAGCCGAAGGAAAGATAATGAGGCCTGAATAAGTCATACGTATGGTGCTGGCTCCTCTGGCTGGCTGGGACCCATAAAACTTTTCATAAAGCTTAGCAGGACCTCAGAGAGGTGGGAATGGGGAACGTTGACATTCAGGATGGAGAACTGCATCATGAAAAGCTGCAAGTCTGAGAAGAGTCAAACAACAAGAGTTCCCAGCCCAACTTCATGGTATAAAAGGCCTAAATTGATCTTTAGATGTGAAAAAAGGGGGACAGGGAATAGGAATCAGTGATTTTTGCCTCTATAAATGGCACTGGTGAGACCTATGCTGGAATATCACATCAATTTCCTCTGTGAACAAATGTTTTAGAAGATGTTGAAAAATTGACCTACTGCAGAATAAAGCCACAAAATTGACTTAAAGGCTGGAGAAAATGCAGTGAGAGCCATAAAAAGCTTGTTGTTCAGCAAAAAAAAGATGGAGAGGCTACTTGATCACAGTGCATTAGTGTCTTCATGGCAGGGGGGAAACAGGTATGAATAGTCTAAAACACCAAGAGAACACAAGAAGCAGAACCTGGAAATTGAAGCTGGACCAAAACAAATGAGGAATGAGGCACGTGTTTCTACCCACAAGTTTTAACTACTCCATCAAGAGTTCAGAGAGCAGGACAGATGTACTCTGTAGACTACATGCCTTCCCCAAAAACACTGTTAAGCCATTCAGGTGTCAGCAGGCCCTGGGCATGCAGGAGATTGAATCATACGTGCCACAGCATCCAATTCAACAAACCAGTATTTTCTGCTGGCCATATTCCCCATGAATAAACCCAAATTTTTGTAACAAATTGCTGAATATTAAAGTCATCATTAGATGTCAGCTCATTTCCACTTCCAAAATTTATTCCCATGCATTGACAAGATTAATAGTGTAAAATTTATGCTCAGCTTGTGCTTTTGTGGCTGTCCTCTGAATTTTGTGAAAAGGAAGCTTTTTATTTTTAAAAAAAATCTTTTTTCCTGCTGGACATGCTTTTTTTTTAGAGCAAGACTCTGAAGCAGCCTAACCCCAGTATAAAGGTGAAACATTAATTTTATACCAGTTAAATCTCCAGTGCTCCACAAAAATGCAGTCTAACATGCTTTTATTTATGATACTTCAAATGTCTATAGAAAACAGTAATTTATTACTAAACTGATGTTATTAGTCACATACAACATGTGACTATCCATGTTACATTTCCTTTATCACACTAAAACCTCTCGTAATGGCACAGAGAATACAGTGGGCATCACTTCAAAACTTATGTCAGAATTATGTTCGTTAGAAACCTAAAACATATTAGCAATTTGTCCTTCCCTATCACCAAAATCAGGTATCACTGTTCTTCCAGGTGGCTCCACACAGAAGGGATTCTACAAGGTGTAACAAAGTCAGCAGGAGAATGCCAGGTGTTTACAACAAAACTGTAGCTGGGACTTTGGAGATCATAAATAGGTTCTTATTATGTTTATGATCATAAACAGCTAAAACTGTTTATGATAATAAACAGTTTTTATTTATTAATTAATTTATTTATTTATTTATAATTACTTTCTTTTCTTCTACAGTAGAAAGATTCCTTCTTAGAAAAAAAAAAATTGAGTCCAGATTTAACATATTTTCTAGGATGAATTAATCCTCTGTATTCTGTTTCACTCCCTTTGATGAATAAATACTTCAAAGGGAGTCCTTTTGAAAATTGACCTTAAGTCTTTGCTTCCTCCCAATGCAGAGTCCCAAAGTGGACAGGTCATCTTCTACAAACTCCTACTTTCACACAGACACTGTCAAGCATCTCTGGGTTATGGCACAAATCAGATTTTACACCAATGCAAAAGGGTTTTTTTCATGTCCACAACAAAACCAGGATGACAAAATGGTGTGAGTACTCCCAGAAGCCACCCAGTCTGAGGGACCTGTACATTTCTCACCCGTATTCTGCCAAAGTCTAGACTGCTGGAGGACAGAAGCAAATCCAGCAAACCAGAGGAGTCCAGCACAACAGAACCAACCCCACTTCTGCTGGCCAACACTACCTGAGGGCTGCATCACTGACTCCCCAAATGTGGAGCTCAAACAACCTCTGTCCCCAGCCTAGCCCACTCCTGAAACTGGATGTGAGGAGCCTTTGAACACCACACCACCTTTTGTACCACAGTCTTGAAAGCAACATTATTCCACATCAGCATTCCAGACCAGCCAATCTCAATGCAAATAGCCAGATTCATACTAACATTCCACTAAAAGTGATGAATCCATTTCAACTCTTAGCTGCTTATCTTACTTTTAAAGGGAAAGGATTTTTCCTGATATAAAAGTAAGGCTCCGTATAGGGTAACTCAAATGAAATTTAAAAAAAAATGGAATTTCATGGTAGTCACAAACGTCTACTGGCAGTGGGTTCAACCAAAATACACTTCCTATGCAAATGATCACACTAGAAAAAAATGACTCACCTAGAAATGGAATGAGGCTGAATTAATTAGTGTTAAAGTTTATAATCCCTCATTTTTACATAATAGTTACATGACCACAAGTGAAGCATAAAAGGAGGAGGAAAAAAAAATTAAGTGTTTGGCTTCATTAATCAGTTCATAAGTTTACTGATTTAGCTTGCAGAATTTATTCACATGCCGTGCTGGCTTAAAACCCCTTATATTACGAGACCAAATCCTACCCAAGACACAGAAGAAAAGGATCTCATTTCTAATTTATTTAAATAAATTACCTGAAGAGCTTAAGGAGAAAACATAGAATGTGCAGCACTGCAAATTTAAGGAAATATGGGAAATTGGATTTCAAAATTAATTCAAGGCAGAAACCAGCAGCAGAAGGAAGCAGCATTAAGCAGTGAAGACTTGACAAATATGAGTGTTGCACAAGCATCTACTAAGGCTTTAGGAACACCCACCCTAACTATTTCTTACTAAATCATGCTTTTGAAGTACCACTTGAAATTCACTATCTTTGTAAGAATCCTTCTGTCAGTTCCCAAATATTTTGTCTCTTCTGATTGGTTATTTTTACAGCCACTGTCAGAAATTTGACCTGAATCTATTCTCTTAACATGGCCATTCCCACTCCTGAAAGACAAAGAGAGACACAAGACCTCACACTCTACTTCCTTTATTCAAACTGCAAACCCAAGTGTGGTGCTGGTTCCTGCGAGGCCATTCAGGTCAGAACACACCTGCCCATGCTGAGCCCAGGCTCTCACCAATCAACTTCATTATTATACAACAGGAATTACATTTCATATCTAATTGTGCTTTCAAAGCTGCATATAAAAGTAGAATTGGAGCCAGGCATGGAGTTACTACTGCCCCCTTTCTCAACTACTCTTTTGCCCAGGAGCCCTACAGTTTAAGGTACACAGAAAGAAAAAGGGAACTGTCCAGGGGTGTTCCATGTCCTACATTTCAAGAGTTCATCCATTTAAAAAAAAAAAAAAAAAAAAACCAAAAACCAAACAACCCAAAGTTGTAAGAACAATTTTGCTAAATAAAATAAATAGAAAGGAAAGAGAATCCTTCCTTTAAAAAACTCTCTAATTAGAAGCCATTTCTGTAATGGACAAACACTGAAAGCAGAATTTGGACCAAACTGCTCAATATAACTAAACAGCAAGAACCTAAAGTGTCACATCTAAACTGCAAAATCAGGGAAGTCTAGTAAGGAAAAGACTGTTTTCATCCAGGAGGCAGCATTTCTTTTAAATACATTTTTGAAGGAGCTAAAGCTGTGTTTTCTTGTCATCTTTATTCAAGTATTTCACAGCAGTTATATTACAAATTACAGTAAAATGTTCAAAATTTCCAGAAGTTCAAAAAAATTAAATAACTTACTTCAAACTAACGTAAAATGAAGTCAAAATGCAAAACATCAATTTAAACACAATTCTGAATAAAACTATAGAATCCAAAATATACCATAGCTGATGAAGGAAGTCTACTTAATCCACAAAGTAGACACACGTTAATGAAACCAAACAGGACGCCCCAATGTCTAAATAACCCAATGTACAAGATACAAAAAATGCAAGTACAAGCCCAAATTCAAGCTTATGTTGTGATTACAAAATAAAACAAAAACAAAATAAAAGACTATCAGCTGCAGGACCTGCCATTCAGGAGACTGAAGGTAAAACCAGCGCTGACTCACCAACTTAATTAAAAAAAAAAAAAAAAAAAGGGAAGACAAGATATTACAAAACCCAGTAATCCTATAAATACATTGGCATATGAGGAAATCAAGTAACAATACAGAGGACACAAAACAAAAACAAAACAAAACAAAATAATCACAGGTGAGATTCAAGCTTGCAAATACAATTAACTCCAGAGCCATCACCCAAGAGCAACTCTATCACTCCAAAACAGCCCCCCCCAGGCCCCCAGGGAAACCTCCTCCTCCTCCTGGCTGGCCACATTCCATAGAGTCCAGCACAAGGACTCAAACAGGAGTTTATTTGCAATTTTCACAACAAGAAACAAGGAAGAGAGGTCAATTTGTACAAACTCTTGCCAGTGCTATGTGGCAAAAAAATAAAAACATACAAAGAGTAAACAAGTTTAGACCACATGGATAGATTAACAGCTGTTTTAACTCTATAACCACCAGACATCTGTAAAGGAAAACAAAAACTGAAGTGTGGTTATTTGGGCTAAGAAGGCGAGTATATCATTTTAGGTAAGCTGTCCACTAGAACATCTGATATTAGCTACGTTTCTCTAAAACAACATGGCAGCTCCTCAATTAGTAAAGTTGCCTCTTTATGATTTTTCCCAATCAACAACTGACAGTAAAAATTTTCCTTTAGAAACCTGACCTTTTAGAACCTTTTTTAATGCTAGGCATTAGCTTAAACTTGCTTTTTACACTCACTGGTGACTAAAATTCTCAACTGTTTTAGTTTATATAAATTTATTATCTTCTTAAAAATGAATGCAGTTTTATCTTCCACAAGTGCTGCTGTTACTTGAACAAAAACTTCTTTGAGTAAGTGAAACTGGAATAAATATTTTTAAAAAATTCTGCAGCAAGAACCTGAGACTTGCAAAAAACCCTTTTATCAGAAACTTGCTACAAAAAATCTGCTACATTTCTTTTAATCAAATCTTAAAGTTTGTAACAATTTCCATCAAAATACAAAATGCTGTTAATGTACCAGACACATAAATATCTCAAACAGGTATGATGCTAATAAATACTAAATGAAACATGGAAAAAAATCCCATAATCAAATCTGAGATCAAAGAATCTCATTTCAAATGTGTTTTCTGCTTGTTTTTGTTGTTTTTAATCGCACTTTCCCACCTAAAAAATACAGTGTTTCTGCATGGGTTGCATTTAGGTGTAACTAGATGTACGTGAATGCTAAAAACCTTTTTCTGCCATTACCTGTGAAGAAAAACAGTGGCATCCAGGGGAGAAAAAGATCTAAGATAGACTGATGTCTAACCATAATGGACAAAGCACTTTGGATTACTGCAGTAGCCCAAGGCCCATGTTTTCTCTCTCTGCAGCACTACCCTGGGATGAGCCGTAGAGGTGGAGACAAGTCCCTAAGCCTGGGTTTGTACACGGGAGCAGCGTGATTACAATCCTCCATAAACACTGTTGGTAACTAAAATACAAAAAGCTGAGGTAGCTCAGTATCTCTGCAGTAGTCTGTTTTCTCTATTTAAAAACTAATCACACTGCGTTGCATATTTCTGGACAGACACTTCTGCAGCTACATAGGGACAGTCACAATGAATGGTTCACGATGGGAACACCAGCTAACTGCTCTAGAACACTTTCCACATGGGTGTGAAATAAACCAGCCCAGGTAATGTTCTACTACCGAACTTGTGATACAACATAAAAACTGCCTAGACTGTTCTCTCCAGTTGCCAGAAAGGAAAGGTGTTGAACTACACAATTCAGACCCAGAGAACTCTTAGAAAAGATGGATTCAAAAGGCTCTCTTCCAATCCTCCCCACAGTAACAATGCTTTGCATGGAACAACTTGTGAAACCTAAGAGAAGTTTTTATTTTCAGCTGAGGTTGGGCTCCAGGACTTTGACCAACTATAGTGTCTTCTTGCCTGCACTGCCCAGTCCAAGCTATATTACAAACACAGACCTTCCCAACGAAACCTGCCAGTATTAACCTTGCTTTCCTTAGAGCACTCGTGCTGGAAAACAAGTACATGGTGGGAAAATGCTTCATTTTTAGCAACACAGAAGAGTTTCACTGTGTAAATTGTTTCTCAAACAAAATACATACCAATGAAAAAGTAATTTCACCATTTTGGTAAAGTATGTGGCTTTTTCAGTGTGTCTTAGTTTAGGTCTGTAGAGTAAGACAGGCATTATAGAACCATAATACTGGTTGCCATCCAATGAAGAGAATACAATTCATTCATTTGGAGATCTTCATTCTGCAGACAGCTTTCTAAAATTGCCATTTGCTATAATCCAAACAAATTGCTTAGCCTTATCTTTCTCAATTGACTAAAAGGCACATTAAAGGCAGTTCTAGAGAGCCTCATCTTCAAATTACTGTACATCCAGTTACTCAAGATTCCTACCACAATGCATCACTGCCTTCTTTAGGACAGATTTTTTTGTCCATAACCCCAGAGAAGAGAAAAAATGGAAAAAAAATTAAAAAAGGTTGCCTGTTTAAAAATATCCAACTTAGATCTGCTCTTTCCAGTCCTCTTGTATGTGTTGGTCTTCACTTTGCCTGAAGTTTCCCCAAAGGTAATGCATGTAGAGTGAACAAGAGCAGGAATGAGAACAGTTTCTGTAGCACCAAAAATCTCCAAGCTGTGGCATTGTATTCTTTATTTATATCAGATACAACTATATGAAGTTCCGTTTGGTTCTTGTAGGCTGGTTGGTTTCAGGTACCTGAGACAATAGCACCAAATTCAACAGAAACAAAAAGAGAGAGCACTTAAGAGCAAGGCTCTGCACATACTTGGTGCAAATGGAAACTGAATGGCTCAGAGGACTGCTCTCCCATGAGCAGTATGAGAGGATAAACCCACCCATCTTGACGAGTTCACAGGAATGTTTCAAACACATGAACTGTTCTTTCCATCTCCTGCAAGAGAGACAGACCATTAACTATTCATACATATAGAGACAGAAATAGAATTACTTTATGTAGTAGTACTTACTGCAATACCTTTTTAATCTGAACAAATAAATATATGAAAACAGACGTTTCTGTTTATTAGCTGCTATCTGCTAGCAAAATACAATAAAAGAGGGAACTCATTAAAGAAGTATTAACGCAGAAAAGCACTCTGCTATGACAGTCCATGAGAAAATCAAGGCTTATTAGGGTCACTTATATAATTAATGTGCTCAATATATATATTAGGAAAGTATTGCACACTGCATGAGTTCAAGTCTCACTGCACACTTATGCTGTTGGTCACCCAGCTGCAATCACATGTCTGCACAGTTTGGATAATCAAAGTAAAGATTGGTCTCTATCCACTCCTGCTAGACAAATGCCTTTTTGATATACCTAACATCTTGCACAGACTTTTAACATATTTTTAGGTGAAGATAGCAGGGAATAGCATGAAAACAGTTTGAAGAGTATTCTGCAGGAACATTACAAAACCCCCCACTATGGCTTTTCCAGGTTTTGTTGTAAATTATTCATGGAGAAAAATATTTAGTGTTCAGTGATCCAACTGGAAAGTAGCAATTGTCATCCTTTCCTCCACAGGGCTGGTTATCAGTTGAATCAGTGAGCTGATCCAAACCCCTGTGCAGTTAGAACGGTGGTGATAAAAGAAATACACACCCAGAGCTGACATCAGCCTGTGCCAATGGTGAAATGGCCAATTTGCTGCTGATGTACAGGAGGCCTTGGAGGGCAAACACTACAGTGACAAAGGATGATGGCAAGGCAGACACCTGGCTTCCACCATGCTGCACTGACCATCCTAAGCCTGTATTTACTGATCAAGAGTGTTCACACTTCTAAGGTCTTGTATGAAAGTCAGAATCTGCAAACTACATGGAGCAGAGGGGGTAGTTAATTTTGGCCTAGTTACACCAACACAATTAAGGGCAGTTGCAACAACACTGGGTCAGGATGCCTATGAAATCACCACTTTACAGCCATTGTGAGCCATGCCACAAACATGGGAACTGCTTCTACTCCATTTCACTCTGCTAGCATGTGCTTCTCATGCTGCTGCTATTCTCTCCTCTTTTTCCTCCCTTCTTTTAGGTTCAATTCTTACTCTTCTTCTGCAGAAAGCATTCTTAGAAACAACCACCAGTTTCTAAGTTTCTATGCTAAACTTTCTTCTTTTTATAGATACCTTCTTCAAAGTCTATTAAAGGTTTTGCCTGCTAGTAGAACAATAAATTGACAAATTAACAGTTTCTGAAAAGCCTATCTCACAATATTCAGATAAAGAATAAAAGAAGCTGTACAATATCACCTCTATAAGTTGTGATTTGTCATAATCTCTACGATGTCTGTAGATGCATTGACTGAGGAGTGAATACAATCTCTCAAGTTGGTCAACAGTCAAGTTGTCACTTTTCTTAACCACCAAATCAAGCAGTTTCTGTTGGAAAAACAAAAGGTGAAGGTAAGAGGGTTTCTAGAATCGATTTTTATTTTTTTTATGGACAAATCAGAAATGCAATGTCTGTCTGAAGCCCTCCTTCAAAGGGATACACACAAATTAAATGAACCACACCTGGGTATCAGCAAGGCCACTTCTTCAATGTTTATACAAAAAGGACTTGATGTCTCTTTTCACTTATTTCCCACATTTTTTTTCTTGTCTTAAGATTCTTTTACGCAGTATAGCTGGGGCAATGTTTGTTCTTTTGGAATGCTACTTCAACCTGTTTCATCTTGGTCAGTCATTGTAGCAAAGCAAACCCTAAAGCAGACATTTTCAAGAAGCTATACTGGCAGGGAAAAAAAGTACCACCACATGAAAGAATTTGGACTTCCACAAATGTTGACAAATGGAACAAAAAAAGAGAAGCAAGTAGAAGGAGGACAACACATGCAAAATTTCTTATAACAAAGGTGCAAGTATTTTACATAGTAGCAAAGAGTGACATGGAAGATTTTTTTTTCTCCTGTCATAACAATTCTACAGTTTCCAAAGAGATTATCATCTGTACTCCACAGAAAATGAGCTCGAAATTTCATAGGTCACAGTAGGTCAAGCTGAAGACAGTAAATTTTGTTGTAAGTTTGCTTAAAAAAAACTGAAATAAAATTAACTAGCAGTCTATAATGCCAAAACATCAACACAAATTCCCATTTGCTTTCCATCCAATCCACTAAGTTTTCTCCACCAAATATACCTACACAGGAAAAGATGATGCTAACTCCCAACTACCAGGCCCACAGCAATTTCTTGGTACCAATTGGCATGGCAAATTAACACATATGAGTACCTGTAAAAATGGCAATTAAAAGAGTGGACTGCTAGGAATCCAGTGTCATTACTGGATTATAATAGTAGTAATGATTGGGACAGTAGAGATTCAGTAGTTTTATGAATTTTCATACTGATTGACCAAATCATTTCCGAAAGTCAGTACTATCATGATACTTGTTTGCAGTCAAAACTAAAGGAAATGTTTCTTCAGAACGCAGAAAGGAAGCTTTTTTCATGGAGTCTCGTAATAGTTCAATTCATTTTTTCAGTCCTGTTACCTTTAGTCTGTCATGGTCAACAATCACAGAGGGTAAGGGATCTGAAGGTTCCTCTGGAACCTGCTCCAAACTCGTGGGCTTTGACTGCTCCACAGCAACTTTTCGCGTTTTCTTGCTTTTGAACAAACCTGTAATTTGAAAAACAATTGTCAGCACTGTCAGTCCCAAAAAATGCAGTCTATTTCTTCACTTCAGTTTGATTTTGCTTGTTTAGTTTGTTGAGTTGTTTTGAATCAAGCAAAATTGTAGCAGCACACATTATTCATCAGCTTTGCTGAATTCTGAATGTTTACAGGTGCACAAACCCTCAGTTCAGAAGACACACACAAAACTGGCAATCTTTAAAACCCAACTCCAAAGTGCCAACTTTGAATGAGAACTGAATTCCACTAAGAGTTTTCTCTTCATATTTTTCTATTCAACAAACAGCAAATTAAACAGCTTTAAAGATGAGTCCATACACTAAGCAAATGCTGACATTCTTTCTGTTCAACTGAAACAAACCTTCCTTTTTCTCTCTACAGCATCCCATGTCTTGATCACCACAGTATTCCAACATCTGTTCTACTCCAAACCTCATGCTTTTGTTACATGTTTCTGTTTCCTTACACCTTTGTATTCAAGCTATTGACCAATCCTGTTGCAAAGGACAAAAAATTTTCCCATCTCCTTATACTCTCCCTACATTCATTCACTATTTTTTCTCCTCAACTATTTAAAATGCCTCTTCTTCTGAGGACCCTTGCTATTATAACCATCTTAAAGCATACAAAATTCACCTACCAAATTCAGAAATGTAAAGGCTCTTAACACATCACTCTTCTTGTGATATTCCTAAGACCTTTCTTGTATTATTCTCCTTACCCTTAGAGAAAATATGTATGTACAAACACAGCCAACATGTACACAGTAATCTTCTCATAATTCAGATCTCTCATTAAAGCTCATTTACTTTGTAAATCTCAGCGCTAACTTTTGAAGTAAAGATTTCATTCTTTTAGATAATTCTGAAAGCTCATTAAAAAGGCAATCATGCATAAGGTTTCCATTTCTATTCCCTGAGGAAACTGTCTCTTGTCTTCAAAGGACATGGCCCCTTCTTTTATACACCACCAGGATTCTCCTTCTCTTATCTTTCTCCTGCACTGTTATTGTGTTCACTGTGACTCCAAAGCCAGATACCTTCTACAACAGATAAACAACAATCTGGCTTTTGCTATGAGTTAAACTGCTTCAACTTTTCTACAAGCAAGTTTTTCAGGGAATACATTCTTTATTTCTATGCTTTTTTATCCAATGTCAATGATACTATTATCATATTCTCTAACAAAGCAAGTCAATATCTATCATGTAGACCAAAATATAAATCAGACAGAATATACAGACCAAAATATGTATTATATTTATCGCTATTTATAATATTTTAAAATATTTAATTATTGTTTTAATGTTATCACAGTACTTCCCACAAAGCTGACAAATATGAACAGAGTAGTGTTAGTGTGGAGATATACTTTCTTGCCTAAAATAAAAATACAGCAAGTCAAGACTGCACTTCTAATTTCTCTATGCGGAATAAATGCTGTAAGCATACTAAGACTTTCAAATAAATAGTCAGCTATAAATAAAATATTACTATATAGTAAGAATTGTAATGTAAGATATTACAGTGAAAAATACACACATTAACTTGGACATTGAGATAAAGACAGAAACATGGAAAACAAGCTGTACCTTCTTTATCTGCTTCAGCATCTTTAGCTTCAATGTTTGTGCTCTGTAGTGTTTTCTCATTATTGCTGCAATGTGGCAACTCAGCTTTCACCAGATCAGTTCCTTGACTTTCACCGGAAGCTTCCATTTTCTCCTTTGGCTGATCTTCAGATAAAGGTTTTTGCTTGTTACTAGACCAATCACTGTTGTCACAGGGTGAAACAGAATCAAGTGATTCTACTTTACCATTATGACAGGCTGGAACAGGTACACCCTCGGAGCTGTGTACAGATGTCTCTCCATTCACACAGTCCCCCTTCAATGTAGAGTCTTTCCTTAATTCCTTTTCAGCACCCAGGGAAACACTGTCAGTTATTAACAAGGATTCATTTGAGCTCTCTTCTTCTGTGGATGCAAAATTGTTTTCCTTTCCTGATGTCCCATTGTTAAGCCTCTGCTCTGCATCTATATCCATAATATCACAAGAGGATTCATCATTTGTCATAGAGAGGTCTCCTGTTTCCTCTCCATTCTCCTCAATGCAGTCAGTGCTGATCTCTAGCTCTCCATTTTCCAGCAATTTATTGTCCTCACCATGATTTTCATCATCAGCAAACTTTGCATCATCTTCATCTTTCTTTAAATTATTGACTTTCCTCTTCTTAATAATGCCTTTGCCCCACTGCGAGCGCCGTCGAGATTTTCTCCTAATTCGAACTGGAAACAAACACACAAACACTTTTAGATGCAAAGGTACCCCTCAGTAAAGATACAAGGATATAAAAACATGGTGCTGTGTGAGACAATCAAGTATATTTACTCTTCAAAGAAAAATAAGGTGTCTGGTGATTTGAATGTGAGCAAATTAGAGGTAACAAGGAATTTTAAAAGTATAAGGAGTGGACACTCAGTCATCCACTCAATTCCTAAACTATGGAAACAAGAAATTCCTACTTAAAATAGCTAAGCAATGTTGTAGTAATTTGGGTGACTCATTTAGGAAATGCATACTCTAAAGACATTTATTCTTGTTTTCCCTTTTTAGCTCCTCAGTGATTTGAAATGATTATACAAGAAAACAAATGAAAGTGCAATCTATGGATTCATAGACTAATTCAGGTTGGAAGGGACGGGAGGAAGCCTCTAATCCAACCTATTACTCCAACCAGAGTCAGCTGTGATGGCCACATTGTGCCACTCAACTTAAAGCAACATAGGCATGTGATCCTTTTCTCATTATTTCTCCATGAAATTTTACTTTTTCTTATTTCTTAGTTGTATTTTCTGTGCCTTTGAAAAATTCCATAATAAACTATTTTTCAGAAAAGCCATTTTATTTTATTAACCTATCTACAGTGAAATACAACTAAAGTACTGATCTAAAAGCTTTGGGCACACTATTAATTTGATGAGCAAATGCAGAAGGAAGACCATTCAAACCTAATGCTATTGTCAACATTTTTTTCAAAAGTGCTAACTAGACACAACTCATAAGACCAAGGAAGACACTGGGAAAAAGTGAAGCTTCTAAGTTCAAATCCAAGCAATGACAAAGACTGTTCTACTTTTGCAAAATTGCTTTAGTTGTGGCCAACTACTATAAATTAAAATCACAGCCAATAATAACCAGAGACTGACAAATTTCCTTCCATTTCAAAGTGAACCTTTATGCTGAGCACCTCCATAATGTTCATTATGTTTGTAAGTTGCTTTGATTTATGGGACATTACGTCCTACACCTGTGTCTGCCAACCACACACTGAGTTACAAAGATCTTGCTTTGAAGACACAAGCACTATGCAGGTATAAGTGTTGAGAATTAATTCACAGCCACTCAGAAGCACAGTTATACTTTAGAACTTCTCCCCATGAGTGCTGTATGTAAGCAGGTAGTTTAACAACTACATTAGGAATAAATCTTAACCTTTTAGCTTAAAAGCTATCTAAAGATACAATCACACTGCAATAAAAACAGTCTCACTTGGAATGTGTAAATATTGTTACAAATAATCTTTATGGAGAACTGCAAGATTTGCGGGGGGAAAAAAAAATCCCCTTTCTCCAGCTATATTCAAGATCTGATAGTGTCATGGGCTGCAGTGCAAAATGTAACCAAAACTGTATTCTATCACCATCTGATGAAACTGGGGTGGGAGGGGTGTTATAATTGTCTGTCCATGGCCAACTGTCAAAAAACTTGCTGGGGCAGTTTTCTTATCTCTTCCACAACCCAGCCTCCCTCCAGGGAGAGATTCCAGGGAGAGATCTTCTGCTCATGGGCCAGTGAGTGTCACTGAGAGAATTCCATCATCCCACTGGGAAATGCTCCAGCCAGGGGGAGGAGCCAAGTATTCCTACCTGGATAACAATCTGGGAGTTGGAACACCAAGGCAGCCTTTCCACTGGATTCTCAGAGGAAGACCAGGCCCATCTGTCACCACTGGACCTTCAGTGAAAAACTCCACTTTTCTACAGGATCATCACTTCAACAGAGCCACATCTGCCACTGGGACTGCAGCCACCATTGAATGGCACTGCCACCAACACCCTGACCCACAGGGTGTCAGGTTGTATCCTGACCCTGTCAGTGGATTTGTTTGTTTATTTGCTTCTTTTTCTCCATTGTAACACTGCATGTGTTTTGGTTTTATTGTTTATTTTAGTTCCCCTAATAAAGAACTGTTATTCCTATTCCCATATCTTTGCCTGAGAGCCCCTTAATTTCAAAGTTATAATAATTCAGAGGGAGGGGGTTTAAAATCTCCATTCCAAGGGAGGCTCCTGCTTTCCTTAGCAGACACCTGTCGTTCAAACAACGTCAGATGATGACTTCTACATCTTTTATTGATAATGAACTACCTATTCACATAACTTTTCAGGAATTCATGTATTTTTTCCTAGATTGTGCAAGAGATTTTTATTCATCATTGAAGCAGCAAATCTGAAACTAAACAGGAAAATGTAAACTTACAAAAATAAAAATAATCCTCTATTAGGCAATGGATTGAGCCTCAGTGCAACTCCAAAGATGGGTAAATAGAACTCAGAAGGAAAGCAGAAGTCTCTTAAAGGAGATCTAGTACATCCTACATGTATAAATGACTAAGTTTAAATTTTTAAAGGTACACTGATTTTTGGCTGTTTAGGCAGACTTCGCTGTAATTCAGATAGATATATCAGATATACTGTGAAGTATATTTGACATCTTTTATCTCAGTGAATTGTACGTCAAATATTTACTGGGGCACCCCTTCTGTCCCCACTGTGAGTTCCACCTGGGATAACAATCCATAATTTGCCTAAACACACAAGTACATTCCTAAAATTCTTAGGTATGAGAGAAATCACTTAAAAGCAAAATGGAATTAATCCCTGCATTACCCATCTCATTAAATTTCAAGTCTTTCCCAAGTGAGAGTCAGCAAGTCCTGCTCACTCAGTGTCTCGTGCAGTATTTTTGAACAAATATTATGCTTTTTATTTTTTACTGCTGTTTTTAATTAAGAAAAAGCAACAACAAAACCGAGGCAGCAATGTCTTTTGGGATGAGAGGGGAAATTCTGCTTCCAGATCCTTAGCAACCAAAACATTGTTACACAGATTTTTCTTTTACACAGAGTCAAGCCTCTAAATGAGTGAAAAGCTGGGCAAGGAATACATTTAAAAACAAAACCCACCACCAGTCTCTCTGCCTGCTTAATTCCCCCAGTTAAGTTAAGGGAATGGTACAGGTAGAAGTGTTTAATGGAATAGAGAAACCACGTGACAATTTGTAGACACTGACACGGGATTTCATCACCTATATTGGTCCCCTTTATATTTGCTGGAAATAAAAAGGCACTTCTGCAAGAGTATCATGCATCTGACAAGCTGCCATAGGAGGCAGGAAACTGAATCCTAGACGACAGTTGAAAATTACTTTAAAAGGATGAAGGAGCTACCACAGGGTAAAATTCATGCAAAACTGATGTAAAGGGCCAGTGGGGAGGAACTAATGGGTTAACAGATTGCTGCTAAAAAACAAACTTAACCTGGACCATCTTCACTACTGTAATGTTTGTATTTTAGAAGACTAAACTATCAAGAGCAGAACCCCAAACTTCTTATTTTCTAGTCAGTATGACTCATGACACACTATCACCTTCCTGTAGATAACAGAATAGGACAGGTTTTTACAGAAGAAAAACTTTGAACTTTGTTTAAAAAATGAACATAGTACATACAATTGCAACTTAATGCCTTAACACCTTTCCAATCATTCCTTTTAAAACTACTCATCAGAAATCTCCCCACTGATATCCAGTCTTTTGGCAGTAGTTGTGCTAGAGGCAGTGGAAATACTATTGTCAGAAGAATCCTGTTTTATAGAACTGAGTTTCTCTAACTCAAACTATTATAATAGCAATTATTCACACATGAATACATTCACTTGCCTTCTAAATTGGCCAACTATTCACTCTATAATCTTCACATAACCTCTACAGATTTGCCAAAGGAATCTTAATTTCAGTTCTAGCTTCTGTCTGGTTTGCTTTTTCATAAATCACTACTAAGCATTTCTAATAACAATAAATATGTCTGACAACAAGTCACACCTAACATTTCACTCTTGTTCACATGAAGTTGGTATCAAAACTAAACTTCTGCTCTTTTTTTCCTAAGATGCACAATCTATGCAGACAGCATTTTTTTAAAGAGCTATGTAATACAATGTAATTAATCACTGAATACAAATTTACTCTACATTTTGTGAGGTGAAGTTGCTTAATTCTTCCATTCCTATGTTAAAACAATTTCAGAGTAATCTGAAAGACGCATGAACAAGGCAGACAGCATTTCCCCTAGGCATGATTAAAAAAAAATTCTCTACTGTTCTTACTTCAGAAGGACTAGTCCTCTAGGTGAAGTTAAGTAAAATGAAACATGTAGCAGACTTTCAGAAATTCTGAATTCTTGCCCACTGACAGGTGCTGCTTGGAAACTGTCCAGTTAGATACACTAAGTAACAACATCATCTGGTAAGTACCAACCCTGTCCAGAGCAGAACACTGTCCTTAGCTATTAAGGAACAATATTTAAAAAAAAAAAAAATCCTAAAAACATCCTAAATAATATGAACCAAAAAATTCAACTCCTTCCCACTTTCTCAAAGCATTTCTGCAAGACCTAGAGGTAACCATGACCTGTTTACTGTGGTCTCAGAAAAAGAGATCTCAAAAAAATGGGTGAGTGGTACAGAGGCTTTGGAGCTGAGATATGCACCAGTGTTGTCCCCCAAATCCAGCAGTACAGTGACAGAACTGTAGACTACAGAGAAATAAAATTAACAGTGGAACAGAAAGCAGAGATAATTAGATGATTCAAAGACTGTCAATTATTAACAAGCAAGTCTGCTTCCCTTAATGTGGAAGAACCCTAATAAGATGCAGCAGAGATCTTTCTCTTGAAATTTCTGTAGTTTGACTACTACACTACTATGAGTGCAGCACAGTATTCAAGGCTAACAAGTTCACTTTATGCTGCAGAAAAGACCCTTCCATGCTTCCACACTGCTTAAAACCCATCAGAGAATGTGAATCCTCTGTCAGTAAATGATAAAACTGACATCCATCAAACAGTAAATTCTCTGTTGTTACTGTATTTCATGAAGAATTCCTGGGGATTAAAACCCAAAGAAGATTTCTCACGGCAAGCAAGATCACCATGGATCTAGATTTTTAGTCTGCAGTATCAAGAACCACTTAAAGCAATTCACGTGTTTTAAGTTTTTCTTCCATGATCAAAACCCTCAACATTTTTCTGATGTCTTGTGTGTAAAGTAACTCAAAGCCTTGAGAAATCACTTATAACCAGCAACTTATACTCTCTTATACAGCATCCTGGATATCTATGTACCTGCCACAGTAATTTAGCTGCTTCCAGTAGCTCCACATTCCTTACCAAGAGGCACTAAATAGTCCACTTGAAAGTCTCTGGAGTTGCTACTCACAAAGTCCCAAACTGCAGTCAGAGATAAGCAGCAAGAAAGAACAGATCACAGTTCCACAGTGGCTTAAAAAGCAAAAGTGAGGTGCCAGCTTCCACTAACAAAGCCATTCCTCCCTCCAAAGCCAGCTATAGCATTTCCACTGCCTCATTTGTGCTGGCACTACTGTTCCTGCAGTAAAACAGATAAGGGAACTAAATCCATCTGAAACATTAGGTTGTTGGGTTTTTTTCTGGTTAGTTTTCAACATCTTTGGTTGAGCTTTCCAACTCATGAATGACAGTGCTGGCATAGGGAACACAGTGGGAATATGCCATCACTGACAAGGCAAGATAGCCCCTTTAGTAGTGACCTGCAGTTTGACCAGCTTAAAGTGACTGTGGAATTAATCCCTAACAGATGTCATTTTCTTCTCCTAGATGGAGGGCACTCAAGGCCCAGATCTGACAAGCACGTGAAAATAAATCCTTGCAACAACTTCACATATTTAGAAGGTGATAAAGATCACCTTATGTAACAGCTTATGTTTTGTAAACAAATACTTGAAGAACCTGGGCATTTTTACCCAACAAGGAGGAGTCCAGTTTCCTAAGGAGGAGTTGAAATAGGTACAAAACCAATCCTGGCTGCATCATTCCCAGTATTTTCTTCCCCAGTCAACTGCTTTCCCCTGCCATCCCCCAATAATGCTCTCCACTCAAGCTCTTCCCAGTATTTCTCATGGAATTATCCCAGTGTCTCCTGTTCCTCCCCACCCCAGCTGAACAGGACACAGAACACACTCCCTCTGAAGTGTGCATGCCACACCTGGTCAACATCATGTTTTACCTGCTCAACTACCATTTTCAATCTATCTCCTCTTCCTGCAATAGACACGTACATTTGTCCAGCTACCAATTTTCACAAAACCTGCAGGAATCTAATCTTTCAGCTCTCAACTCTTGTCAAATCTGTCTGAACTCTGCTAAATGATTCAGAAGTTATTAGGGGAGCAGAGGTGGACAGAGAGCACAGGTATGATTTTCATGGGAAACCAAGATAAAAATATAATTTACATGAAACCAGAGTAATTATGTTAGTAAAATACACATCAAGACAGTCACACTGGAAAATTAAAAAGGCAAATGAAGTCAAAAGAGAAGAGACAATCAGAATAGTATCTGTGGAGATAATTTTTAGACTTTTCACCTCTACAGATCTCGTTATTTGCCCTCAGCTGATTAGTTCTGTACAACAGCAACTGTTGCAGCTATACACATCCTTGGTACCTTCAGTTGGCTCTTAAGGACTATGGAATGACACCTTCCTGCTGCAAGGGAGCCAGGAAAAAACATAATAAAGATTCATGGCTACTGGGTGGTTTCTCTGTCAAGGAAGCAAAATCCGAAGTTAATGAATGGGTAATAATCCCAAGAAAATCCACTACTTCTGCAGACAGAAACACTAAGTCTTAAAACAAACATTGCCACAGTTTTCAGAAGGGAGGACAGAAGGGATCTATCTGGTCTGAAAACTGCTTTTATTACATCACTTGTGCATACCACTTAGAGGGAAAAAAAAAACCAACAAACTACTTCAGATCTTTTTACCATGTTTATAAGAAAAGTGATGATAATGCTTTCAAGGAAACCTTAAGAGAGGCTGAGCCATCTCGCATTACTGAGTTATAAAGAAGAGAACAAGAGAATAAAAAAAAGTCACTGATCAGGTAAATTGTAAAACCCACTCAGCCCGCTGTCAGAGAAAAAAGACACTTGATTAATTCAATAGGCAGGTATTTCATAGTGATGAAAGAAAATTTCTTTGTCACTAGATACCACTGAGTTCAAAAGTTTGATGGGATCCCAAAAAAAGAACAGGCAGTCAAGATTTATTAAAACTCCCACAAATCCACTAAATTGCAGTTTAAATTAGAAGAATTTAAAAGCCTATGGGATTTAAAAGAACTGTTAACCAGCCTGGAATCATCAGCTACATTAGTATTTCCTTCAAAATCAGGCATGAAAACAAAAAATTCTCAAATGCTTAAAACTTTCTTTTAAAGCATCTGGTTGAAGGCAGTGTCACGCACAAGAGAACAAAACACTCCCATCCAAAATGCCAAATCCTATGCTACCCAGAACAAAATGACAAAGAGACAAAAAAGAGACAGTTGTTCCAGCTCTGAGTAAAGATTTCCTCACCAGAAATATTCCAGATAATTCAGATATTCCAGAAAATCTTTTTTAATGGTGTTTATCAAGTAGCAGTACTTGCCTCTATCTCAAGTGAGAATTAATCCAAGTCAAATATGGAAAGCAGGAGGAGAAAACTAAACAGTAGCAAATACAGGATAAGTGACAAAACAGCTAGGAGGATTTTCCTCTTAGCATCTGAATGACTGTTAATTTGCCAATATCCAATTTTTGAATCCAAACTCAGAACAAAAGGGGAAAATAGTTCAAATTATCAAAACCATATGGCATCTGGTCTGCCATGTCCTTTGATAAGGCGTGCTGAAGTCCCAGAAGCCTAAAGTATACAGCAGTCACTGAAACCACTGCAACAGAAAGGTCAAAGAAGAGACACTAAACAGATGAAAATCGGACAAAGACTGAGAATAAAACAGTTTCTGAGAAACACTGCAAATGAAAGACCTTTTCTTTCTAGAAATCTTTTTTTAAAATGTACTCCAGACAAAACAAAAAGCCTTTCCATGATAAAGCAGAAACAAAGTGTTCCATAGGACAGCGGAGATCACCATTTGGTGGTGAAAAAGAGCAAACCAAAAGCCAACCAACAAAAAAAAATCCAACACAAAATGGCAAAGAAAATATTACTTATTTAGAAACGTTTTCTGCCATAGTTTTTTAGGTCCTAGCTTGGTATCCCTACAGTTCTTTCTAGAGGGACCACTAATCACTTAAATTACTGGGAAAAGTTAGCAGTGTGTTTACTTCATATTTCATAAAATGACTTTCATATAAAACTTATATTTTTAATAGTTTGCATAACACAAAGGATTTAAATTTTCTTTATTTGCTCCAAATGCCATTTTCACAGCTATGCTATTTATCATATGGCATAAAAAACATCTTCTCTATGAAAAAAGAATAAGATCTGCAGTCTATCATAACAATATATTATCATTAAATGCTGCAAAGAAAAAAATGTAATAAGAATGCAAAGCCAAATCTTCCCCATAGAATTTATTTATATGTAACACTAAAGGAAGCAAGTGCCAGACAGTAAAATAGTATGTACCATGCCCCATCTATTGGCAAAATGAAGCAGTTGCACACATTTCTTTTATACAGGATCCCAATGATTGAAGAGGTGCTTTCTTGAGCTAACATGCACCTAAACCACTTAATTCAGCAAACACACCAAACTGCACGCTGCTGGTAGTTTCCTTTTTCACGCAGCTTCATACAAAGGCAAAATAGGACTCTTCTCAGCAGTGCCCAGTGACAAGAGGCAATGGGCACAGACTGAAATACAAGCCACTCAAAACTAAGAAAAAGAATTTATTGTTTGTATCCAAGCGCTACAAGAGGTTCCCCAGGCATGACACAGAGCCTCCGTTCTTGGAGACAGAATTGGACAAAGCTTTGAGCAACCAGCTCTGAGGGGAGCTAGACCAGAACATCTCCAGAGGTTCCCTCCAACCACTGTAATTTTGTGATTCTATAATCATAAAACTATTTATATCAGACTTCTGACCCATTCCAAGTTCCCACCAGAATACCTGCTCTTTTCTCAAAATACACAGTCGGTAATAGAAATATTTTAAATTGTGGCAGAACTTCCCCAAATAGATTTTCAGAAACTTCTAGAAATTCAATACTTTTAAAACTCATCTATACTGTGATACACAATCCATACAGCTGTACCTTCAGCATGGGAAATGGGAGTTGCAGATGAAATGTAACTCAAGAATGTGTATCACCATGCCTTCAAACAGAAAAATTATTTATGTGCCACATTTCCAACAGCCCATCTGGTCTAATCAAATTAACAAAGCATCAAAAATACATCAGAAAAATTAAACTAATCATAAAAAACTAAATTAAGATTTATACAAAATATATAACCTCAGAAAACAAACCAACACATAATAATCCAGCTCTCACTTTCTACTGTACTGGCCCTGAGCACGACCCTAAATTTGGCAACGCTGCTGCACTGTGTGCAGTTCTCTCTGTTTTTAGAGAAGATACTTGACAATAATTTCTTTTAGCATTCTCAAGTTTGGCTAATTCTCAATCTGAATTAACCTTTTTGCAGCTCTTTTCTAAAATACTGTTAAACAAAGCTCCTAAAAATAGTAATAACTGATCAGGAAAATAATGTTACAACTGGTGATTCTTTCCTTAGATTTCTCTAAGGGAAAACATTAATTCAAGTTCAAACAGCAGAAAACATGCAATTATTTTCAGAACTATTAAAAATTATGGGTTAATCCTGTTTAATTAAAATACTTTAATATTTTTCTTGTTACTCCAATTGTGCAATACATTATAGTCTTAAAAAATATTTTGTGTCCATAAAAAAATGCCACTCTCCCTCTAAAATAATCCCCCTTCAGAAATCCTTTCTCCAAACTTACTTCTTCCATTTAAACAATCACAATCCACAGTTTCATTTTCTGCTATTTGAGCTCCCCACAATCTGTTCAGTTCTGCTCTCACCCTTCTCTAGTTTATCCTCAAAATACCCTTTTAAGACCGTTTCTCTTCCTCATTTCTAGTCACTGCTGAACTGACCACATCAATCTTCAAGAGTGCCCGTGTACTACTTGAATCCTTCCTGCAGATTTCTGATTGCTCATCAATTTCTGGTTCTCTCTCTTGATTACTAGATGCATCACATCCCTCCTGCACTAGTTACCTTTCCCAGACTCAGCCTTAACAGGCAGATTTTCCTTTGATCGTGGACCTGAACACCACTAAGCCTCACATTTTCTTGCCTTCCAATCCAGATCATGAAAATACCAACAGGATCAGTACCTTAGCAGTAACTCTGTTGTTTGCACAGAGACTGGCAATTTCCTGCAGCTGATGGCTCGAGTTTTCAAACAACTGCTGCTGCCTCCACCACAGAGGGGAAGCGAGAGAGGTACCGGGGCTGCTTTGGATGCGAGTCAACAGCAAGGGCTGCTCTCCCCCTTCCCAAGGGATGTCCAACTTGGAGGTCTGTAAACCCCACCGTCTGCTGCTCAGCATGCACAGCCAGCAAAGGGCTCTGTAGAGCAGCCAGAGGGAGAATCTCCATCCTGGACTTCACAGGAAATTTTAAAAAAAATTAATTGGGAATCCCTTCCCTACACTCTGTTTTGCACGAGCTGCCAAATGAATAAAGAACAGCTTGGATCCACATCATCAATTTATTATATAACAATTTATTCTAACCATAATTCTGTACGATTGACTTTAATTCCTTTAACGGAAGAAATTACAGCTTCGGGAAATAAAATCATACACCTCTAATTAATTAAACCATTTGACATCAACACTATCATTCATATATAAACAATGTTCATTGCTGGGCAGTTATCGCCATGCCTAGAAAATGATTTCTCATCAAGGAAAAGCACCATGAAGGAGAGCACAAAGACCAAAATGAAAATTTGTCCTCTTTAATCAGTGTGCCATCAATCAGCAATAATTGATAATGCTACTAATAATATATTAATAATGGACTCCACATCTTCAGCAAGAAAGCGAGGTGCAGCTATCAGTATATCCCACATACTCACTTTCTCTCGTAGTCTTTATTTTCTTTATAATGAAAATATCTGCTATGTATTTACCTGTTCTAATCAACTTACCTCTTGAAAATAATTAGCAGTTCTTCTGATTACCCAATCACACCTCACAGTCCTAGAGGTTTTGATCACTTAACTGGATTAATTCACTAGGCCCCAGGAAGTGTACCTTAACATCCTCCAGTAATGGTTACTGACTGTTGAAAACCATTGCCATAAAGGAAAATACAGTTAAATTTGCAATCTTTTTTCTAGCTTTCAGCATCACGTTGAATGTATTGAAGGTAAAAAGTCAATGTAGTGCAGGTGAGAGAGAGTATTAAGCAGTGTGGAGGCATTTACCTGCTAATACACAGAGTAAACAAACCTGAAAACTCATCAAACCACTGAAAAGTGTTTTTCTTACTGGATCTGTGTTGTCTTATACTGAAAACAGTCTTTTACAACGAAAAATGCAAAATACTCACAATGCATTAGAAAAATAATTATTCTCTATCACAAAACAAGAAATCCTGCTTCCTTATGCAATTTATTGTGCAGAAATTTTACGTACTCATAGAAGGAGTACTTCTTAGTTCCATGTGTTTCATGCCTAAATTACTTTTGGAAATAATCAGTAAGAAGCAGTAGAGACACATTTCAAATGCCTGCCATTGAAAGGACTTCTAATTTTGCACAATTATCACCCAAGGTACTTACAAGCACATTTATTTGCAGAGTTGGGCCACACAGCCATGGTGGGTTTTTGTTTGTTCCGAAATGCCTCTTCAACTCTGGCTTCTGTCTTCCGTACAGTGGAACCATGAGGATTTACCTGTTCTGCTGGCACTGATAAGCCTGCATGCAAAAGACAACCATACCTATTTAAATAAACCAAGCTGCAGGAATCTACTGAAACAAAGAAGAAACTTGGAACACCACACTGCAATAGGAATACATCCATTAATATTTAGCTGGACATTCAAATTAAAGATTTGAATCAAGAATATTTGGTTTCTCCTGACAAAACAACTTACTGGTTGCATGGTCTTCAACTGTCAGCTCTGATGGATTAGAAAAATGTGACTGTCTCTCATAATCTTTGGGTCCCCAAAGATTGACCCTTCTATTCATATTTCCTCTACATGTAAATTCTTACTGATCATTTCAATCTTTTCCTTATTTTAAACATATAATTTTAAAATAAGTGGCAATTCATAATGGCATTGTACACCATATCAAAAAGAGTATCTGAGTAAGAACCTTGTATTGTCACTGTGATCAATGTTATGTTAAATGGATCCATTTCAGAGTCAATATGAGCTCTTAAATTAAGAAAATGCAATTTTGCTTTTAACAAAAAGTGTGGTTTGCTTCCTGTAATATAACTTCATCTCATAGCTTCTACTGCTTCTAGTTTCTTTAATTAAATTTTTAAAAAGCAAATTTTCATATTGGTTAAGCACATTTTAAAGACATAAATGAATATCTGAAGTTTTGTATTTGTGAACTAGAATTTCCTATCCATTCACTAAAATGGTCCTCACAATGTTATACTACATCTCCAACAGAAACCAGAACCAAGTGATCAAGAGCTGACAAGAAGCTCCAAAATTAATGGGTACAGAAATTAAAAGATTCACACGGAATCTCTCATCTCACAATCAATAGTTACAACATAGGTTTCTAGTTACCATTATAAAAATTTCAAACTGCATATCAAATATATTTCATTACTCGAAACAACTGTCACTTCTACCCTTTTATTTGCTGGTCTCTGCAAATAGTTGCAAATTCAATAGCCTAGGATATATAGTTCTTAATTTACCAACTTAAAACTTGCTGTCCTTAGGCTTAACATATTTCAACAACAGCACCTCATTTCAGTAGCAGAGGAACAAGAAATTCTAGTTTGATTCTGAATACTGATTTTAGTGTACAGTTTATGTGCAGTACTGTTAAGACTGACCACCAGAGGATTAAATAAAAACAGCGTATGTGTGGGGGATTAAAAAAACCAAAAAAAACCACCAAACGAACAAAGAAAAACAAACAAAAACAAAACAAACACAAAAAAAACCCCCACAACGACATCCCTAAAATCCACAGGAAAGTTGTGGAAGAAAAGCCATGTAGAAAATACCTTCCATTTTACAACTACGTAAGATTGCTAAGTAACTTGCTAACAAAATTGTGAAGAAAATGGATATGGAGCTTTTTAGCTCAAACTGCTCTGAAACAGGGTACATGTCAAAGTCTAGACAAGCAGATGCACTGTGATTGTCCTGATTTGCTGTCTTGCTGAGGATGTGCTTTAGAGCAAAATGAGAATAATGGCAGAATTGATCATCATTCACATCCCTTCCATCCATTACAATGACCAGTGCCAAGACAATACTCCTGAAGTGTTACCACCCAGGTGTTCTGCACCACCACAATCTTTGACACAACTCCTGATCCCTTCTGCTTCCCTTCCAGGTGAGGCTTCCTCAGACCTCAAGAGCTTGATATATTTTCCTCTGTTCATAAACAGTTAATGTAACACAGCTTCTTCCATGCATTCCAAGTCTTTTGGACTTGCTTTGGTTAGTATTCTTTGCTAATCCAGTCTGTGATCTTAGCCTTGCACATTCTATAGCTGGACCAGCTGCAGAACTCAGTTGTTATTGAAACCACCAAGTGTGGTCCAGAAGCACAAGCATCTTCAAGTGTCACCTGCAGACACCTGTGACACTGTAACAGTTTCCATGTCAGTGTACTGAATCCACTTTGAATCCTGCCCATTTCTGTCTTTTTTGTTCCACAAACTGGTGTTGTTCATCAGGTACCTGTACCTGAAGGCCCTCTAACCAGCATCTCATACCAATGGTACCTGCTTTTTCTGATTTAACAAGTTCATTGAATGACACCACCAGCTTTAATTATGACTTAAGATAGTGCCCTTCTTTCAACAGAGTCTGCAGGCTTTGTCCCCAGAAATATCTATTACTGGGCCACTGCTACAAAAAAGGAGGGCAGCATTCCAGTTCTTGCAAACTTATAAGAAAGGACGACAAGCCATAGAGTCATTCTCTGTAACAAAGAGCCCTTACAAACATTTACTTTAACCTCGGAAGCAATAACCTTTAACAGTCATGGGGACTTGGATAATTAACTGAGCACAGCTCACAGCATGATGCTGCAGCCAGAATTGTGAATATTCTTGGAGTTCTAATAGAAAAGTACAGAGGAGAAATGAAGGCATTATATTAGCTCTGTTTTACAGCCACGGCGAATTACAATTGGTTCATTTATCCACAATTCAAGACACACATTGGAAGCTTGCACAAAATTAGACAAAAAACACACATGACTGAATAGGAAAATACAAAGAATTGTATCTGTTTTAATCTGAAGAAGAGAAAGCCTATAGATACTTGCATAGTTCAAAGAAACTTATTAATAAAGGATTTCAATCTACCAACAGAATTATTTCAAGAATCAGCAGCTGAAAGGTAAGACCAGCAAATTCAACCTAGAAATCCAATAATGGAGCTTTATACCAAAGCAGGAAACAACTTGCCAAGGTAAATCTGGAATTACTGAAATCAGTAATCCTTAAATCAGCATGAAATTTTGTTCTAATGTTATAGTTCAGTGATTTTCAACCTTTTTCAACTTTCAAAACTTTAAAACTGTAAACTCTTCTTATGTAAACAGAGAACTGTTGCCACACTGGGAATATGTTTGGATTTTGATAACTTTCCCTGGTCATTTTAGAAGCTGTACACAGACTTGCAAGGGTTGTTTCTTCATCAAAACAATCAATACCTTATCTCCAAAACTACACTTGTACACAAGCCAGGGTGAACTAAAAGTTTAAAGGCTGCTCTCCCTTATCATAATTCTTATTATACCATATTACAGGCACTTTCAGAACACGGCTCCAGTTCCATCACATCCACATCAGAAGTTAGTACAGCAACCCTAACACTTACTTGTTCACCATATTCTATAGTACTATCTGCAATAGTAGACAATGCATCCTTCTGGAAAGGATTATGGAGTCTTATCAGATCAACTCATAAAATAAGAAAAAGTAGAGGGGCTTCAAACTCAGCCACACTTTAACCTGCAATGTCTGAATCTGGCATGCATTCTTTATTTCATATTAAATTTAAACTTTTGTATGAAGATCTGTAAATTTGATTCCATGTATGTACAGAAGCTTTTCTTGTTGCCGTTGTCCCTGGCCGGTTTAGCTTTCCTATCCTGATCCCTGGCTGCTCAGCTTCTCTGTAGTTTTCCCAGGGTACCTTTCTTGGTTTCTGCTCTCTGCAGGCCTCCCTTCTGTGTTTACATTTATCCACAATCATCTTGTTCATCCACACAGGCCTCCTGATGTGTTTACCCAACTTCCTCTTTGTTGGGAAACATCACTCCTGAGTTTGAAGGATGCAATGAGTATTAACCACCTGTCCTGGGGCCCTCTTCCCCGCAGGGCTTTATCCCATGGGACTCTACCAAGTAGATCCCTGAACAGGCTGAAGCTTGCCCTCCTGAAATCCAAGGTACTGAACTTTGCTGTGCACCCTTCTTGCTGTCCTAAGGATCTCAAACCTCTCCCCTTCATGTTCAGCGCAGCCCAGCTGCTCTTGAGGTTCACATTCCCCATCAGCCCCTCCCTGCTGGTGAGAACAAAGTCCAGCACAGAATCTCTTCTTGGTGGCTTCTCTGTGACTTGGAGAAGGAAGTTGTCCTACTCATTCAAGAAACCTCCTGAACCACTTCTGTCCTCTGTGTTGTCCCTTCAGTATATACTGGGGTGGTTGAAACCCCCCACAAGGTCCAGGGCTTGTGAACATGAGCCCATTCCTATCTGTCTATAGGGGGCCTCTATATGTGTTGGGTTATGATAACTGAAGTTAAACATACCTCTTTTTCTTCTTGCTTCCTTGATTTCTTCACACATCTTATTAAATTCTGGATCCAGTTCAGCAGCAATGATAGCATGAGCAGTGTCCTTTAAAGTACATGCTCTATGTCTAATTATTTTATCTAGAAAACAGAACAGCACACTTTTTTATCACAATTACAAAAATTCCTTAGCATTTCTATGATGGTTTGTATTGTATATTGCAACACTGATACAAACAGAAGTAACTGGGAAAAATTACAGATGTATGAAAATGCAGATGAATCAATACCACAGCACACTCAAAAATCACAACCCAGCTACTGAAGAGAGAGAGGCATTTTTAGAAGCATAAACAGTTACTTCAATCCACAGCGGCATCTATAAACAAATACAAACAGTGAACAATAAACACACCTAAACCAACTTGCCATATGGTACAGCCAGTTTCCACAGGCAGATCTACACAGTATAATGGAGTGGAGTGTAAAGAGCCCCAAAGTAACAGGAGACCTGTCCAGGAATTAATTTACCCACTGGGGTCTAGGAAAATTCACAGTTATGCTGCCTGCAAAATCACACTGGACATCATCTGCATCTGTAAGGTAGACCTGGCTCACTTACATTCCTTCCCTGTTGCTTTTTATTTTAACCTGAAATTATTCCTTAATTATTATTTAACAACTGATCAAAATTGTGCCAAAACACATTATTTTATTCCATACATTGAATAGCTGTTTCTCATTTTAATTAATTAAAAAAAAAAAAAAAAAAAAAAAAAAACCTGGAAGGAAACAAGCCTCGAGTGTGCTACATTTTCAGGCCTAATTGGAGAACAGAACAAATTGCCCATGCTGGAAGCCTAAATGCAACTCAGGAAAAGACAGACCAGTTTCCCTACCCTTGAAACTCACAAAACAAATTATTTCACCACTGAAATTTGAAAAGTAATCGTAACTTAATAACTAAGCCCATATGTGGAGAAAACTGACATCTAGAACATACCTTTTCAATGAAACTACAATACTCATTGTTTGATTTCAATACAAACATATTTAATTTGTCAATCCACCCATACTGAATTACTTTTTCCAGCTGTTGCAGGTACTTCAACAGTAACTATCAACATTAATGTCTAGAACATACTCTACAGCCAGCAGATTTCATGTTTTAATAATCTTTAAAGACAACAATTAAGAATATCACTAAATATTAATTTTGCAATATTTGTAATTCTAAAACCAGAAGGTTTTACAGCTGGAAAATCTGCTGAGTGAAAGAGACTATCCAGTATCCAGCTCAAAAGAGCCCAACATTTTCTGTGGAAAACTATTGTCCATTAAATGTACTGAAAGTTGGAAGGTTTTGCCCACATATTTGTGAAGCATTATGTTTTGTGATCACAAAAAACCCCACAACGCATTCGTTCCAGATGTAATTTTGAGATATTAAACTTCAAAGTTTTGGTCAGATAATAAAGTTTAAGAAGCCCTTGCAAAGGAGGAAGGGAGGGGAGGGAAGAGAAATAAAAAGGAATCAAACTGGAGTGTTTGACCAAACTACTACCTTCCTCTAATCCTGTGCTGGGCAATACCTTCCCCCAGACAGTGTTCCAATGAGGCAAACACTCATGTCCAGCATACAGTGGTTATGCTCCCATGCCTTCAAGAACATTTCCCAGTCAAACAATGGAGTGAGAAAACCCCAACCTTTCTGTCTTACTACAGAACCTGTCTGAAATTTCATAGCAAAGCACCAGGAAAATAATCCCCAAACAGCCAGCTTTTGATATCCAGACTGCAGATAAAATCAGCCAGTCTGGTCCTCCCTTTGCTTTTCCAACTTAACAACAGGACAATGGCAGGTACAGTATGAGTCTTCTGCAAATTCAAGCATGAAGAAGAGGCAAGCATGTATGTCCATCTTTAAAGAATGTGAACATTTATAGGTTAATATTCATTTAATGAATGCATCTGAATGCATGGAATGCTTCCTCTGAACAGCCTCAACGTGCTGTTTCAGGTGCATTCACTCAACAGCCCAAGCAATCCTGCATGCCAGAAGAGCAATACATGTGGTTAACAGCAGACAACAGAACAATTTTTCATTATCTCCTATCCAAAACTGAGCCTAGAAAGAGCCAGATCAATTTCTCACAGCTCAATTCTGACAGCAAGGAAAATCAAAATATCCCTAAATAGGTGCTCTTCAGACACACTCTGAATGCCAAGTGCCCATCAAGGGCTTTAATTAGTTCACATCAACTGCACATTAGAAGTCCTCAAAAGTGTGCTATCTAGAACACAAAATAAATGGGCTTTTTTAGTTGAAAGCAAATAGTGCATCATAAACTGAAGAAATAAAGTTAATCTTATACAAATATGAACCAAGTTCAAAAGGCCATGTGAAACAAGTCTGACCAGACTATACTATATTTAATGCACACATGAGACACTTGCAAAATGCCCCCGAACATAAAAAAAAATGAGAAGAAAAATACAGAAAAATCAGGCTTTAACCTGCTAAAGCAATTTCACAAAATTTCGAGAAAAACTTTTTAACACATTGGACTACACTTGTAGATGGACCCTGATCTCCAAGTACCACATATATTAAACAGAACTCTACATTAAAAGGGTGCTTTGTGTTGATGCTTTGTTGATGACTCTTGAAGCTGCCAGCTGAAAGGCTTTCTTTTGGCAATGTGCACTGTAAGACAGCCCTAGCAAGGAGCACACAAGATGTTCTTTTCTTAGTTTGGAGCATCAACAGCTTTGACATGCATTTCAGTCTACAAATTCCTTTTTAATTGAAAGCATCCCATCACACTTTGTCAAGACAACACTGTCTAATCTCTCCTAATCAGCTACAACTGACTTCCTTGCCTGGTAATTTATCCTGTTTTATTTCTATGCCCAAATACATAGATGTTAATTTCTGTGTATGAATTTTATGTTGTAAGCTAACATGGAAATACAGCAGACCACTGCCAGATTGTGTGAGGATTCTCTGCAGAGCTCTCCAAATTATGGTGGGATTTTATTGCACATACAAAGTCTAGAAATGAAAAAAAGAGCTATCAAATTTGAAATGGAACTACAAAACATAATTTATTAGAAAACAGCTCTGAATGCTGCTGTTTTCCTGCTCATCTAATGATCCCCAGTGCACTCCATGCCTTAGAATACTAAAAGCACAGACCCTTAGGGCTTGCTTATCCTAATTATCACAAAGCATGCAGCTTATCTAAATGCCTGAATAGCAAAAGAATATGGGATTAAGTACAAGGCTTTCAGGTCTAGGTAGGCCAAAAAGAAGTAGGTTCTTACCTCCAGGATCTTTGTCTGGATTGTACTCCAATGCATTGCTGCAAATCAGGTCAATGTCTGTTAGAAAATCCTTGGCTGTTAAGTAGTTGTGTTTATCAATTTTGGTTATTACTGTTGATAGGTCCATTGGCTCTTTGATAACCTCAAGGTAATCTGAAACCTATAAACAAACAGCACACAGAAATGACACAGGACCATATGCACTCTTACTGAACACTGACAATCACATCTTTATACCCGTATTCATCCACATGCTTAGCTCTAAGACATGAACTAAACATTTTGATTTCTTAGCAAATTTATGTTAAAAATTGAAGTTTTATCAGGTTAAATACACAGGACTTCCAAATCTGCTTCTCCTTGAGGAGCTCAACAATTTATCTTTCAAAATTAAATAAATAGTATTTTTGAAGCAATACACTTTAACGTAAATGTATTTTTCATTTTAGACTGATTTAGTTATAGATTTTTATGGTGCTATAACACTGTCATGGACTAAAAAGGAAAAACCCTTCAGTCTAACTTGAAAACCTAGGAAAAACTGGGGAATCTATTTTGTTCACTTTGTACTTAAAGTTCTCATTAAACTTAACAGCCAAATTATCAGCTTTTAAATACCTTCTATTAAATAGTTTCTTCAATCACTTGTTAAACAAAGAAAAGTCAGGTTTATTGACTGCAGATGTTTGATTGGCTGTACGGAAGGACAATCTAAAGAAAAAGCTTTGTGTCACAGTTTACTATGAACTTAGATTGTAATTGGAGATTCAGCAGCCAGTGGGGCACACTGAAAAGTGTTTTAACATAATTCATAATACCATAAGAGCCTCAGCCTTAATAGTCAAATGCATCTGCACAGCTGCTGTAACACAGTTCACCCAAAAAAACTATGAATTTGTTATTTACTTCCTGGAAAAAAATATATATTCGGATGTTTCACTGTGATTTAGATTAGATTTAATTAAAAACACTGGCAGCCTCTAAAACAGTGCTGCATTTTTTCCTTTTGAAATCGTCCACATGTTATGGTCACTGCCAAAGCACTTAAAAGTTTAAATACATATTCAGATCAGGCCATAATGGCTCTATAGGAATTTTATTTTTTTTTTAATTTAGTGCCTGTATACATATATTACAACATAAACTAACATTAATGCATTACTTCAGTGGACAGCAATGTGTCACCTAATTCCTTAAATACAGACACTGATATTTATATTGACTAATTAAAATGGCAAAAATTCTCCACAGGCTTCATTTTCTTTTTAGCACAGCATCAGAAAACCTTCCCTAGAAGCTGTAAATATTGCTGATTTAGTCTGGAAAATCCTTGACTTATCACACAGCAGCATTCTCTGCAATGCAAGTAGGAGTGAAGCAAACCTAACACATTTTTGAAGGAAGTCAAGCAAACAAGCTGTTGTAGAAAAAGAAAAAGCTAGTCCTGTGCTTAAATGCAGCAGGTGGGAAAAAGGGATTAAATTTGATTTCTGTTGCTGTGATATATTAGCAGGGTTCTGGCAAGTCTTCAAATAACAAATTCACATTTTTATTCTCTTCATCTACAAAACATGGACAGTTGTTCTTTCTCTATGTGCCCTTATTCATGTAAATTTAGACCACAAATTCTTGACAGAAAGGAACTACCTTCACTACAAGTATGAGGAGTTTCTATAATAATGAACCTCCCAGTTTCACAAGAAAAATCAAACCAAGTTACTGCTCAGACCATGCTCACACTGTAGGCTGCCACATTAAACAGCTCACCAGGTTTTTAAAGACAGTCAACTATGGAACACTATGGAAAGCTCAAATTAAGAGGGGACTGCATCAGCCCTTAGTAAAACTTAATAAAAGATGTGTGTTCCATCCTGCAAGGAATTTACACTCCAAATCTGCTTTTTACAATGCTGGTCTTCTGATGTCCCATATTCATCTTTTAATGTCTTCCAAAAGAGATGCTTTTCTCTTCAGAAGCCATTAGGGATTATTTTTCAGTTAGTAAGCCTGCAAAGCTGGCAGGGGGGCAGCATCTGAGCTAGAAGTCAGACTAAACACAATCCTATTCATACAGCAGCACCTGAAAATAGATTTGCAGATCGAACTGTCTCATCAGTTAGGTGTGTACAGTCCATAATCGACCAGTTAATGCCTTGTAACGTGCTACCACCTCTGATTAATGGCATCCACAAGCATTACTGCTGAAATTATCCAACAATGCTATTAATGCAGAATGCATTACAGAACACAGATCACTCTCCCAATATTATCATGTTTATGATTACAATGCTGAAAAAGCTTGTATTAAAGAATTATATTTATGGTTTTGAGTATTTCAGAAGCACTAGCAAGGATAGGAGTATTGGCATTTTAAAATGCTCATTTCATTTATAAAATGGACAGAAATGCACAAGGTTTTTCCAATGGTCACTGGCAACAGAACATGTTCCAGATTCTTGCATCATGAACAATGAGGCTGTGATTGTACCACCAGCCAAAAAACAGTATCTTAGATTGGACAGATCATGGATCAAGCATCTATTTTTCTAATTCATTTAACCATTTCCTTTTTAAATTTGCATTCTTTTTCTAATATTTTCAACTTCATTGTTTGCACATTACTGAAACAAGACCTCTTCAATATCCACCGGTTTGCTGAAGATGTTAAAGCGTTTGTCTGTGGCCAGCCTCTTGGTGACATCTCTGAGAAACAAGCGCAGCTCCCTCAGGGTGTTCTCCTCCTGGTCCTCCATCCGCTGCTTCTCCGCTTCCGACAGCTCCCGGGCAGGACACGGCAGTGCAAGAGGAAGAACTTCCAGGGCACGAAGAGCTAGGGAAAAGAACAAGAAATCAGACAATGGAAACATTAACAGTACAGAGGCTCTTTGGATTATGCCACTCCAAATTTTGTTATATGTATTTAATATGTATCCTGGATCTAGCTGTCATTGCATCCCTGACCCCATAGCTCTCCATCTTTAACAACTGTGGGAATACAACTAGAGAGCAGGAGTCAGAGCACTGCTCAGCTCATTGCAGCTGACACAGATGTGTTAGCCACGGTAAGCCATAAGCCTCGGTAATAAAGAGCAGAAACGTGAAGAAAGAATGCAAGAGATAAGAGAGTGCTTGGTATGATATGCTAGATGAGCATTTTTTAGGAGAATACCTTACATGCCTGGACTTGTCTGTACGAGGCTCTAATGAAGCAGTATTACTCAAGGTAAGCAATATTACCTAGTTAATGAATATTACTGGTGTGCTACTTTTAGCTATTGCTGAAAAGGTATATAAAGTCAGCTGTGGGTATCAATAAACAGCTTCTGCTTGTATCAAGCAGGAGACCCATCTCTTCATTTACACTGCTGTCAAACAACTGTTAACTGCAAGGATGAAATTTATTTGGGCAGTGATTAATGCTGTCACATGGCAATTAAACTAACTGTTAATTACTCACACCGTTTTAAAGAGGAAAGTAACACAAACAAAACATTAGGATCACATTATTATTGGTTTTACTGTAACTTAGTTTACCAGCCTGTTTCCTTCTTGGTGGGGGCATTGCTGCCTCATCGAGAATTAAGCCTTTGAAAAATCGCAATCTGTCTTCTTCACTTGGTCTTTGAATATAAAAAACCTCTTCATACTGGATTCTGAAAATACATTTCAGCTAAAAACAACACAAAAACAAAAGCCGTAAGAAAAATGAGCCCCCATTGAAAAAGACATGAACAATGACCATATTGTAATACTAGGCACAAACTTTTCAAAATCAGCCACAGGACAGAAGATAATAAACTCTACCTAAAGATGTGTTTACAGCAAAGGGGAAAAAAAAATTTTAATTTTCACTGAATTTTCTATAGTAAAAAAACTTTCAGTATCCCATGATCTTAACAATGGCCAACCCTGCAGTAAAAGGAGAGTAAAAGGGCAGGGAAAAAAAAAAAATCACAGAAAAGAAGAGAAAACAGAACCCTCCCCCTATCTGGATCCTCAGAAAATGTAAGGCTCAAGGTCAGGCCTTTGGACTAAATCTGCATTTAATTATAATGGAGTCATTTGTCAAAAAGAACAATTGACAAAACTATTTTATCTTCCCAGCAGAGTAGCATGGAGCTTATGAAAATCAGTAATACAGACATACATCCTTCATTAAGGAAAATTACTAACATTCAATAATTAGTACATTTTCTGTTTGACATATTTTAAATTAATTTAGAAAGCCACTACAAAACCAAAATTATTTTACATGATTAAAACATTCAGAAGAGCACAGAACCCCTTAACAATGCCTCCTTCCACGATTAACTTACCTCTTCAGGCAAATCACTAAACATGGACTCAGAGGTAGACAGTAGAAATATAGGAGAGAAAGATGGTATATCTTGCAGCAAAGTTAGGAAAGTAGCTCTCACAGTTTCACTGACAGCTTCCCACCAATCACCAATATGAGGCATGTAAACTATACTTGGTACTGTTCTTCGAGCTTCACGAAAGATCTAATTAAAAGAAAGAGTCATATTTCAACTACGGAACTAATTGCTACCATCAGTTGTGAGTAACAAAGTTCTTGCACATTAGAGAATGATTCATATTTGTGGTATTTTATAGACAAATGTTCCAGCAGAATAGAATTATCTAAAGACTTTCTAAACAAGTGTTTGCGACTTTTAGCTACAGCATTCAATTATTTTATGTCAATGTGCCAGGGACACTGCAAAGCAACTACTTTGTTTTAAATATACGTATGTTTTAAAAACTTGCTATGACTGAACAATCAAGCTGAAAATTAAACTGTTTTGCAATTCATGCAATATTCACCAAAAGCTATGTGGAAATATAAAACACTTAAAACTAAGCAAATGAACCTAGAACCACAGCACACCAATCCATACTCAAGTGAATAAAACGCACATCAGGCACTGAATATCCAGATTAAACTTACTTAGCAGTAGTTATGTGATGAGGGGGCAGGTTAAAAATGTAATTACATTCACTAGTCACTGGAGAGATTGCCATCACCCTCTAGAGACCTCTTTTTTTTTAAACAGGAAAACAGAAGGAGCATACAAAAAAACTGGACTTTAAGTTACATTCCAGCTGGCTGCCTTTATATTGATGCAACCAGAATTACATCATTGACTCATTACAAGAGAATCTGAACTATCACCTGTGCACATGACTCTTCAGGCGTTTTGGCACTGACTGAGTAAAGAGCTGGCAGGTCGAGCCTGTGTACGGAGAATTTTTCCAGGGTGTGCAATAGTGCTGGAGCAAGGTGCGAAGTCTGACCTGAACCTCTTTCCCCAGAGAGCAGTAATCTCGGTCTGTAAGAGGTTGGCTGGTGATAAGCTGACCTGCAAGAGAACAGTTACAGCAGTCAATTAACATACCAATGTTATCAATGGATGGATATATAGGGGATACTTTAGAACCCAGAAGACTTTCAGTAACGAGTAATAGCTTCCTACAACAGCCTAAAAAGATCAACTAACTCAACTACCTCTCAATACTACTTCAGATGCCAATAACTCAAGATTTCTCTTATCTTTGGTTTCACAACCATTTAATTCAAACCCATCTGTGTGAAGTTATGCATATATTAAATTCATGACAATTTTCATTATAACCAGTTTATTTAAAACTAATTCCTTGATCATATAAAAAGACTTATTGAACATCCAGTAAAGACAGCAACTTAATCATTCTAGTGTAGTCCTAATTACTAATGTATCTCTTCAGTAGCCTCAGGAATCCCAGGTCAATCCTTTCATCCCTTAAGTGCTGACCACGATTTTCAAGAACCAATGAACATTTCAATAGTTTACTTATTTAAGAAAAAGAACCTGAAGTAGGGTTGAATAACATCACTATGCATCCTGTATTTTAGCCTATTTGTATACTTCTAATGAGTAGGCTTCTGGACAGAAGGTGGACTTCAAAGAAAAACTGCAAAGGTAAACTTATTTTTTGGGTTTTTTTGTTGAGAAGAAACTCTAAGCAGTACCTAGAAAGGGTTTTAGGATTTTGTGTTTGTTTCTTTCTCTTCGGTGCTTTTGCCCAATTTTATGGACAAATGATACACAAAGAAAAGCACATTACTTTTTCCATTAAAAGTCTTTTCCATTTATAGAAAACTGATTATAAAACAGGAAAGTTTTTAATTAATTTGCATTTTCTCTCATTAAGGCATTTCTATCTGCCCATCAGTGAACTCAGGCAATGGAACAAGACTTGCTGGTATTACTTTATGTTAAACATTTTAAGACAGCAATGAACACTGCTGACTTTCAGCTTTCAGTTCTGGTGGTGGTGGTCACACACACACAGGTAACAATCAAAAATGCTCAGAAAACAGACAGAGAGAGGATTACATACTTTGCAAAAATAAACACAGTCTTGAGAGTCTTTTATTTAAAGACACACATCCATATAAATATATACTGTTGTTTTGGGTTTGACTTCCCCCTTCCCAACCTCACAACAATATCTTAAATTTCACATTAGAATACTTAACTATGTCCCTCCAACTCTTCAAACTTTAATCCTTGTTTTTAAGCTTAGATACCCAAAAATTCTGTTCTAGCCTTATTATTTAGCACAAAAATTTTAGCAGTTTTCCACAAGATGGCTCTACTAAACAGTGCCACTAATGAACAGTTATTCTAACTTCATTTTCTTTATTCAGCAAACTCCCTGCAGAAACTACCACATAAAGTAGTCTAAAACTATTCTTAACATAAAAATGTTAATTATTGTTAATTACTGCAGCCAGTCCAATTTATACAGGTAACACTCATCCAAATTTCACACATATTTTCTAAATTCCTGTTTTCATGTAACTTCCCATGAAAAGCAATGAAAAAAACACATTAGAAATGCTGAATACAATCATTATACATGATGCTTCCAAACAGCTGCATAGACCAAAGCTCAATCATAATTTGGACCAAGAAAAAGCATACAACCCTTCCAAAATATCCCTACATATATCTCGTCTCAGTTCTTAATCTTTCAAATCAAAGTAGTTTGTTAAAATTGAAAATTGCTGTTAGCACCTTTATTCCTAATCTACATATTGAAAAACATTTCTGATTCTAGTGTGTAGGATGTGGCCTTTCCCAAGAACACCCCCACATCTAAACTCTTGTCTGTGCACTTACGTGTTTCCATTACAGAACCCCACTACCACCCTAAAGCAAAAGAACAACTTTTGCTGTAAGAATCCTGATGTAACAATCTCCTGGGTTTATCTATCTAACTATATGCATTTAGAGAAACACTCACATTGTAAAATGAAGGTAGGGTTTATGTATAGCAGCTGATGACTGTTTCTTTGGTGATCCTGAGTGACAGCTCGTCTCAAAAATTGATGAAGCATTCTCATCTTCGCTATCGTCTAATATTAGACTCGGTACATCTGTTCCAAGAGATGTATTAATTAGAACTTTATCACTTCTAAGTACAATTACAACAAACAAGACAAGACATTACAATTTTCTTTGTGCCAATTATAATAAATCTTCAAATGTAGAATAAATCAGTTTAAACTGTCCAAATATCAGCCTTCAGAATAATAAGTACTTATTACTTCAAAGACCAAAACAAATCAAATACTGTAGAAGTCTAATCATAATTACAATTTGTTTTTTTAAACAATCAAGCTAAACAACTTCTCAAATACAAAAAAAGTTTAACTTGTTATGAAATGCTTCCTTCAAGTTTATTTCAGAGCTAGAGGTTTTTCCAAGGATGAAGCTATAAAATTTGTAATTCTTCAGACTACATAGGATTATGTAATTATTTACTTGTTCCAAGTGTCCAAATTCTCACAGGTACACTTCCAAAATTATTCTCAGCATGACTACCTAGACAATGTATGAAGAATTGTTTTCCACCCTCTGATAATCTGCTGAAAAGTATCAAATTACTTTTTATCAAAATCAATTCAATGCATTCCATATTCATATACTATACTTTACCTATTTTAATTCCTTTGCTAATATAGCAGCACAATGAACTAAAGCACTTTCTATACAGACCTTGAAAAACAAAAAACTCAAAGACTGATTATATTCACAAGACACACTGCAGAGTCAAATAACTGCAAAAATGCCAATATGGCACTAGAACAGAACAACGAGGTAACAGCTGAAAATAAGGTAAATTAGCTCCCAGAGCCACAATGGGATTATGAGCTACTGGCTGTGATTTGATAATAGGAAAGAACTACTGCAAGATCTTCATTTACCCCAGGAAAGGAGCTGAGCTGCTTTTGCCCTATGCAATGCCACATGTTCTCATTTCCATAGGGATGGAAGTCTGCAATGAAGGAATGAAAATGGCCACAGCCACTCAGCTGGATAGCAGGAGCACTGCAGAGGCCAGCTCTGCTGAGCAAGAAAATGCTCTGCAATGGATAGGCAGCATTCCTGAGAGCAGCCCAGAGTCACTGTAGCACATTGCTGCTCAGGGCAACCACCACACATCCCAACAGCAGCTCAAGCTGGCCACAGCCACTTAAGAAAAGGTATTGCTGTGAAATGGAAGCCTGAAGCACAGAGAGATTCAAGTGTCATTCTCAAATACCCAATTCACTGCATAATTTGTTGGATTTACATGAGGCAATAGCACAGGTCGTGCCACGCTGATCAGACAACCACCATGGGACAAAGGAATCGCCTTGAAAGCAGTATTAAGTGTTGGATGAAGGTGCCAACTAAACCACAGGAAAAACTGTCCCAGGGTTCCAGGAAAATTTGCTAAGAGACAACAAAGGTTCCCTTAGCTGGCTGTGTGATGTAAGAAATCAGATTCAGAGCAAGCTGGGCAGGAATGATATTCTGCTGCCATGGGATGAGGATGTGCCACATCTCTTGTCAAGTTGTGATGCAGTCACACACCTGACAATCATTCCTCGGGAGCAGAGATGAAAAAGGCTTACAGACCCCAAGTAGTGGACAAAAGATAAACAGAGCAAGAAAACATGGCACAGAAGCTGCTGGATATTTAGCTAAAGCTAAGGATGGAGACCTCCAAATCAATTGGACATAGGCCTTCTATCTCTGGGCTCACTAAAATAGACAGTCCCTAAACCAGACAGAATTTCCAGTATACCAAATGTAGGCATAGGTAAGTTCTATGCTCTTCAACTGGGCACAGCTTTCTCTCCCCAAAATACACAATTATTTTAAAAGGCAGACCATCTTTTAATCCCAAGCATCAAGTCTCTGTGACATTCTCTGCTCGAGTATCTGACTCACAGAATTACAAGAAAGAGGAATTTTTAGTGAAATGCAGAAAACCTGATGTGCAGATTGTAAGCATGTTCTATATACTTGACTTTGAATTCAAGAAAATTTGAAGCCCTATTGTATAATCTACATTTATGTATAATCATTGTACCTGAAAGTGGATTTTTCTGGTTTCGATAAAGATTAAAGCTTGTTATTCAATACTTTCTTGGATTTAAGGGGGTAAGAAAAAACTTAAGGAAACACTAAAAGAAAACTCAGTTCATGCATCTTCAAAATTAATTATCTACAAATATTTAAAGTACCCATAGCAGCAAAATATCTAGTAAAATTACTATTTATATCAACTTAAACTTCCAAACTCAATTTGTCAGCAGTAATAAGCAATAATAAATATAATGTAAATGTAAAAAATGTAAAAATGTCAAAAACAGGACCAATGAAAATATTCTAAACTTAAACCAATTCTTCAACAAGAATGACAATCTTTAAATTGGGTGCTACTAACAGGTTAGCAGTATACAGATACTTAAGCATAATAAATAACTTTTAGTTAAGGGAGCCCAATGGGACCTAACTGCAGTTGCAAGCCAGCTCGTTTCCCCCTATGCACCTCCATGTGCTCCCATCTCTGGCCAACTCCAACACTTGTTAAAAACTCCAGCTACCCCACAGTCAGCAGAAAACACATAAATACATCATTTTTGGATGAGTTTTCTGGTTAAATCAGTTTAACAAAGGACCTGAGGTACTCAAGCAAGCAGAAAGGATGGAGCAAAAATGCACAGCTGGGCTGGAGAACTGCAGCAGCCAGCACAAGGATCAGCTTAAGCTGCCTGGGCTGCAGGCTGAAAGCGTGCTCTGGAACAGGAACGAAAGGAAAGTCATGGCTGTCACAGATTTGCTTTATGACTGGGCTGTTTTCAAGTTAATCACACACAACCCCAAGTACTGTTTACAGAGCTGGGGGGTGAGAATGATGCCAAATAAAACCAGTAGACCGTGAGAATAAACAGGTCTCAAATCCAAGGCACCTTGTCCAACATTTAACTTCCAAGAAATGACCAGGGTAACTATTAAAGTATGTCACAGAGAAGAGCTGAGTAGAAAAACCCCAGAACCTATTGACTCATTGCCAATCAAAACAGTCAGTCACAGTCCTTATTCCTTACTCTGTGGGAGCTGCTCCCACAGAGAGCACAGCTGCTCCCACTGCAGCAGGTTTCTGGCATTCACTGACCCCTTAGTGAGTTGATTTTACTCACTTATTTAGCAAAAAAAGTTTGACGAAACAGCAAATAGTTCTCCACTTGCTAAGCTGACAGCATCAGCCTGGAGGATCAGGAGTGGACCAGGCCAGTTCAAGGGTACTGAAGCCTCAGGACTTTCATCTAAATCAATACATGATCATTACATAGGCTTAGGTAACTCAGCTGAACACCTGCTGAGCTGAGAGCCCCACAAAGTTTCTGCACCATCAGCAAGCAAAGAACTTAGCAAAGAAATGGCTAACCATTGTTGAGGGAAGGAACACCAATTTAAGGTACTGTTACACTCAGCAACATTATCTCACTTCTTCTTTTTGTTCTGACCTTTAATTGTGTCCCATTATTTCTTGTATTTAAATAGTAAATTACTTGTGAGCTCTTTTTATGGGTGGCCCTCACACCCATGAGATCTTGCTCTGTATAGGTCAGGTCATCATATTCTACAACAACTTGGAACCAGCAAAAATAATTACGCAACATCCAAGAAAATAGTATTTACATCCTAACAACTCTGAGGGAAATACACACCAGACTTAAGGCTAGACAGAGAAGCTGAAATACTTGCAAATTGCAACAGCATTTGCAAAAAAACAAACAAACCCCATACCTTCACTTTTGTCACCCTGGCTGAATTCAGCATGAGGGAACACTTTGTGTAAGACCTCGAGGAGCTTAGTGAAGGTCCGTTCCAAGAGCGGCCGGATGACGGGGGACAGCGCGTGTCCCGAGGAGGTCACGGCCCGCTGGGAGGCAGGCACGATGTTCTGCATCGCATGGTAGAAATCCTGCGCGCTGAGAACCACGGAGGAAACGTCCAGCTGGAGCTTCTGACTGCTCATGTAGATCTGGGGATAGCGGCGTCTCAGGGCAATCAAGGCAGCCTCAGTGCAAAGTGCTTTTATGTCAGCTCCGCAGTACCCTAGTGCACACAAACACAAACACCTTCCATGAAACAGCGCTGCTGTGCCACACCTGGCTCAAACCAGCTAAAAACAAATCAGGAATACTTCATTGTCAAGTTCCACAAAGCATCTGCCAAAAGGGATCAGGTCATCATCTGATGACAGTGTTTCATATCAAGAAATTAGACATGTTTATAAGATATACTAAGAAACTAATTCCAAATGGAGGTTAAAATTACGTACATTTTCACTATATAACTCGTTATATAGTGTATTCTGTGTCGTGGGTTATAGGTCTGTTATTGTTCTTTCTTTTCCCTTACTATTGCCTAACGTATGTGTGCAATTTGAACAGGTCAGTCTCTCTCCTCCTTTTTTCATTTAATACCTCCACATGAATGTGTTCTTTAATAGCAAAGTAATTTTGTTACATTGAACATCACCAACTTTAAACTTTTACAGTCTGAGAAAATGAGCAGTATAAAGAAAAATGTTTCATGAGTAGATTAGGGAAGAAATGGAATCTCTTGTTAAAAAAATCAAACTCTGAATTCTTGGAAAAATGTTAACTTCTACTAAGAAAAAAAATGTTTCAGACTTTTAAGAGTTTCATAACTTTACTAATATAATAAAGGTAGAAATTAAAATGCATTAAAATTTTAATTTAGCCTATCTTCATGAGTATCTACAGGTGGCTACCTATAATTGCTTAATCATCATTAGTGAAAAACATAGATCTGATAATTATGAAATACAGAGAGACTTAATACCTCTGAGTCTTCTGCAGTACTAATGGTTTGGGGGTTTTCCCCAGAGCTAGAAATTAGATTTCAAGTTTTTCCATCTCTCTCAGCAAAAGACATTAATATGCCTCTGTATTTTGAGGCACCATAGCTCCATCTTTCAAAAACTGTAAAACAGTATTCCAGTGAGAAAAGTCATTTAGAGAATTAGAGTCACTATAGGAAAATGTATTGCACTGAGGTACTGCCATGTAAAAGTTCATGGGTTTGCAATGAAGTGTTTATAGAAGGTAATTAATCAATTCTTTAGTTAAAACTATTCTCATTCAACTGCTTTTTTACTAGACTTCTCATCAAGTCTTAAATTACTTGCATTTCTTCTCTTTTATTTTTGTGTTAAAACCAAGGAGGGCAGGTTTAGATTGGATATTAGGAAGAAGTTCTTTATTATGTATTACTTGAACTGGCTGTCCAGAGGGGCTGTGGGTGCCCCATCCTTGGAAGTAAGTGTCCAAGGCCAGGCTGGATGTAACTGTGAGTGACCTGGGACAGTGGAAGATGTCCCTACCCCATGGCAGGGGGCTGGAATGAGATGAGCTTTAAGGTCCCTTCCAACCAAAACATTCTGTGATTCTATGACTGGTCTTTTGGCAGCACCAAGTCACAAAACTGAGGCCTGCCTTGCTTCTCCCTCTTTAGCCTCTGAGGTTCTTTCAGTGCTCTGGCATGTGTATTTTTACAAGACCCATACTGCAAGAAAGAAACAAAGTTGATTCTTTCCATAAGAAACAAAGTTGATTCCATGTAAAGTGTTTAAAAATAAAAAAGGAAGCAATTAATATGGAAGACTGTAGGCACTCTTCAATCCCCATCTTTCAGATATATAAATTTGGGGGACAGTAATAAAAGATACCCACTTTTCAACTATAAAGATGACTTCAATTCCATGAGACTTCAAACTGCACCTTTCTTATATATACTTGAAGATAATTTAAAAAAAAAAAAAGAAAACCAAAAATAAACCCACATAGACAATCACTATAAATATTGGATGATTCCTGCAATTTTTAAACCAAACTATGCAAGTTTATCAAAAGGTCAGTAGCTACAGTTGTGTAAATTTGTGTAAACTATGACCATGACTATTACCAAAAACATATATAGCAATTCACATTCCCAAGTTACCTTGAAATAAATACACATTACATTTGAAATATTTTCAGATTTATGCACTATATTAATCAATAGATAAATAATTGTTTTCACCACTAAACCAAAAAGGGTTCTAAATTTTGCATTGTTCTTTAGGTATCAGGTATCATGTTCCCATTAAATTGGTCCATCACACTAGATTAAACAAAAAAAATGAGTGAGGGGAGCACTAAACCAAAGAAACCAAAGCTTAAATCAAAGATGTGCTGAATATATGCAGCACCCTGAATGCCTGTCACCTCAGAAGCTAGCTTTGTATCTTAGTGAAAAGATTCAGCAGCTCAGGAGCTAGATCCTTCCCAACTTTTCTATTAACAAATGCTGTAACATCGCTTTCTAACAGTCATTTTAATCACCGCTTGTACATCTCCAAAGAATTGCAAAATTAGGAAATAATAGCCTATAGCCTATTTTTAAAATTAAATTCTCAGGTGATCAGATACACAATTAGTCTCCGTTTCTACCTCTCATTTCTCAGGAGCAATTACATTTGAAGACTAATAATTGGTGTCTCTTTTTGAGGGACTCTCTTGTGCATACTGTATATCCATTTCAGTGACAAGAAAACTGCAAAAATCCTATACCTTGTGGAACATTTAAGAGCTTTTTATTGCTAAGAAGCAAACACAGACTGATTAAGCAGAAGAAATACATAAGTGAAGTATTGTCAAAACAAAATACAATTATCATGCCAACAGTAAATAGCCTGACGCAGTTTTTACCCAAATTGACACTGTAATAATATAAACTCGGGTTCAGTGCATTTGCTTCCATCTTTGAAGCATCTGAGGAAAGATATTCAATTTTCCAGGCAAAAGGTACTGGCACACCTTAACTTAGAATAAAATGAGGATTCCTGTCAAGTAGCCCATTTTCTTCTACCCAGCACCAGCAAACTCTGCTGAACGTTTCTGAATTACAGCTTTCAAAAAGCAGAACAGCAAACAAGTGGATTCCTATGTAGGTTTCCAAAGAATGCACTTTAATCACCAAAATTTTCCAGCCGCCTCTACTGTGAAGAAATTGTGTCCTCTTTAAAATTTCTTCTGCTTAAAACCCACCCTAAAGCCCACAATGATGTGCTACTGAACTGGGTGAAGCATTTAGGTGAAATTCTTCCACTTTATGTTGAACAACTCCCTATGAAACTCCCAAAATGACTGCAGGGAAACTGAGTTAGCAAACAACTCAGCATGATGACAGAGACGAAAAATAACTACTAGGCTTATTTTAAAGAATTGTGACAAACAGGAATGCTATGCCAAAATCTCCCCCACCATCATTACATGAGGATGGGAAAGAAAAATCTAACATGGCATCATTTTGCCACAAAACACTCCTGCAATAATAAGCACAGAATATTTTTAACAAGCATCTTCAGCATAATAGTTTGTTTCTCTATATTTCTATTTAATAGCATTATTTAAAGAACCCTTACTACATTGTAAAAAGATTCATCTGCAAAATGCCAGATGGAGGAATTCACACTTTTTCAGTTGCTAGTATGTTTTGTTTCCTGCAAGACTGAGTTCTTGAGTAGGAAATCTTTTTAGCTACAGAAAGTTACCATTCCAAACAAAGGAATAAGCATACGAGATAAGGAAGGATTTGTAAAGTTAGGGTATCTGGGACCCATCTCCAGGAAAGAAAAAAAACATAGTAATCATGTGTGTTTACTGAAAGTACTAGCAAGACGTAAGAGTGTGGTCTTCTGAGCAATGCTGTGCTCTCCCCAAGCTGCTTCACTTCATCTCACACACATTGCAGTCATGAGGCCATTCAGGGAAGTGGAGTCTTTAATTCTCACATACACAGAAATCCACTAAAAGGTTGTAATCCGTAACACCTGGGACAAAAATCAACCCTCAGGAAATAGCCTATTTTTTGCAAGTCCTGGGGCTTTTCCCTTCCAATTTCCTTCTAATTACACCCCTGGATGGTAAGAAGTTCAGAGTCGCACATACACCTGCTTCCCCAAAGTCACTTGCTGTGGGAGTATTTCAGCAGTTTTCTTCATTAGGATTCAAAAGCTTGGAGTTAAGTGTTGCCAAGTCTGCTGAATTGGAGAGAGGTATCAACCATGCTGTGCCAAAATCCTGCCAAGTCTAGGCAGCTTTTACTTGGGGAAGAGGGGGTGGGGTTTTTTGGGGGGGAAGGTTGTTTGTTTTTAAAGAAAATCTGTGCACAAGAGGAAACAAGCAGACTGGTATAAACTGTATCACAGACATACATGTGTGCCAGTAAGTCCCATTGGGAATGGCCACAAAGAATCTGGAAAAGTCTGTTTAAATCATTATTGCTGCAGATTTCACTTACAGAAACGATGAGGCACTCTCAAGGTGAAGAAGATACACCAGTCTTAATTCAGCTGTTTTGAAAAGACTTTGTAATACTTCAAAGATGTTCATCTTGGAAGTACGGAAAAACTTAAATTCCAAGATACAGACTAAAGACAATCAAGCGTACAGTAGCTGGAGAGCAGGAAAGCCAAGGAAAACAGAAAAGGTGTTTCTTTTTGTTAGCTGACTTCCACAGAACTGACAGGCTTTATGGAGCACAAAGAATATCTTCCAGTCAAATGTACAAATGGCTTTCCCTATTGTTTGAAATTTTAAAATATTGTGTTCTCAATGAAAAAATATGGCGAATTTTTAAAGAAATATCTGGGGTTTTTTCCCACCTATTCCCCTCTCTCCCACTAAGCAGCACAAAGTGTTTGCGTAATTCAAGCAGAATTTACATGAAACGGGTTTGTCATGTGCTGTCTTATACCCGGCAAAGCTTAAACTGGAGTTTGCTGGATAGTTATGTTTTCTCCTCACCAGAAGATGTTGAGGTCTTTGTGCATCAAAAGCGGAGGGATGCTGCTTCGATGAGAGATGTCCCTGTGGATGAAGAGGATAATTCGGATGTACTGTAGCTGACTGAATGGACTGATGTTCAATTTAAAGTTCTTAGATTCTCTGATGATGGATTCCAAAGCACAGATATTTGAGACTGTTCTTTTTCTGAGAACTTCAGTGCTTGTCCAAGCAGATGACTGACAGAGGATGTATCTTTCCATGACAAGTTGTTGAGAAGATATTGTGGTGTGTGCTTAAGGGTCATTTCCTCTGTTAAATTCACTATAAAAATATTCCAGTTTATTTCTGATTAGATTTAAGCAGCAGGCTTATCTTGAACAACCAACCTCCATTCAGTACAGCAGGTCTTTGTGAGCTCCAAAGGTGTATTTAATGTATTCATGGTGCAGTGCTTTTTTTCCTCCCCTACCTATGACTAAACTTTGTGGTTGTTCTGTGCTAGCAATCTGGAAAAAAAATTCATCTTTAAAAAGGCTGGTTAGTTTGTTGGATTTATGTCAGAGGAAAGCATGCCAGTCAGTAAAAAACAAACAAAATCCAAAAACCCCTTACACAAATACTGATATTTTGTCCTCAGTAAGTAGACCAAAAAAAAAAAAAGAAGTCTGCCTATCTCTTTTGTAATTTACCAATTTAATGGGAAGTCTACCTAAAGACTTCAATTCCAACTTCATTTTGCTTCTCTTTAAAGGAATGCATCCTACATAAGGACAGTGATGTCACAAAAAGGAAATATGGCTGTATTTTCAAATGACTACTAGCTACTTATTTTGTGTTTTTGTAAGACAAACATATTTGTTACTACAAAGCGTTGTTCAAAATACAGAAGTTTAGAAAGGCAAAGATAAGAAAATCTTGATACATTTAACATACCTTCAAAGTTTTACACAGAAGAGAAAGCCTCTACAGTAAAAGTACTAACAACATAACACTTACCAACGCATTTTTCAGCCAGTTCTCCTAAGAAAGGATCTGACAATTTGGGGTTCCAATCCCTGGTATGAATTTGCAAAATGTGCTTTCGTGCCTGTTTAAAAAAAAAAAAAAAAAAAAAAAAAAGAAATGAGATGAAAAATCTATGTCATAGAAAAAAAAATATTCTTTATTCATGTCAATCTTTAGTTACTTTGCCTGCTTTTGGCATGTAACTGAAACACAAAATAGAACTTAGCACTCCAAAGTCTCTCAAGAAAAAAGCTTTCCCCTTCTTTTTAATTTCATATATAAGCAGTACTTTTTCACCAGTTATACATTTTAATTTGTTTGATCGACATTATTATACATGAACTGATCAAAACTCATGCTCTATTAGGAATTATCATAGTTTTATAATTTAATTTTTAATTACTGCACCTATGAGTAACAGGTTCTACTGTTGAAGGCCTCACCAATTAATGTACTGCTGGGTAGCACAGCACATACACATGAATCCCAAAATAATTCCACCTGAAAGTTCTATAGAATCTAAATACATCTATCCATACACAAAGTACATTTAATTTTAAGTATAAATACATTAAGTATTATAGCTGAGTTTATGTAAGTTTAAAAAAAGGAACTGTTTCTGTTGCCAACATTGTAATGTCTGGCTGTGCATCTACACTTTTCACATGCTTAGAAGTTTACAAGATTTAAAGTTATTTTCTCTTACCATAAGTTTCAAGCCCCCCAATAATTAGGGTTCATTATAAAAATCCATAGCTCTGAGATAAGCAATTCAGTTCATTGTGAATAATTTACCTCTGTTTAGTTTTAGCTATATTCTGAAGATCTGAAGTTTAATACAACTATACGTATACAATCTGTTTGTACTAAAAATGTCTTCCTAAAATTAAACATTCTTACAAGAAAGAATGAAAATTTTTTTATTTCATAAGCTTGGTTGTCAGGCACTCAAATATTCATATACTAAAGATGTTTATTAATAAATCTCCTTTCCAGGTTTTACCTTCTTGTCAGGCAAGTTGAAAAGAAATTCCCTGTCAAAGCGACCAGGTCTCCTGAGTGCAGGATCTATAGAATCCAGTCTGTTTGTAGCACCAATTACAACTATTTCACCTCTATTATCCAGTCCATCCATGAGGGCAAGAAGAGTAGACACTATAGAGCTACAAGAGAGTTTTCAGAATAAGAAAGTGTAAGGAACACTGCAAGAATTTTTGCAGTTTCAAACGCAACATTTATATATTCAAAAGAAAAAAGCTAAGCTACAAACAGGTGCATAACAGTTTCAAGTCCCATATGTTCCATTGGACTCCTGGCCCCAAATTTCTCCCAGCAGAGTGGAGGGAGATGGACACACAAATACCATCACCTACAGAATGACAGGTACAAGTGTGCTGCCATACAGAGCACAGCAAAACCGAGCTCAAAAGCAGCCACGAAAAATTTCCGCCAACAGCAAACTGTTGTAAAAAATGTTCTAAAAAATGACACGATAGCAACACAAGACAAGTTTGTACATCACACCATTAAGAATTAAAATCACAGGTGAGTTCATTTCATTGATAGAACATTACAATTCATCATGTTAGAATAACATTTTTTCAACTGGTTATTCTATTGGGCTGGTAACATACAATCTTTTTACAGCACAAAGCAGCAAATCAAGGAATGGCCGTGGAAATCTTGCAGTTAATGATGTAGCTGTAGGGTAATTGTCACTGCAATTCAATTCCCAGCAAATTACAGTTTGCCTGAAGGACTGAAAAGATGACTTTCAACATCAAAAAAACAATCTGTCCTTTCTAGTGTAAGTGGGGCTCAGAAAAAGTAAAAACCTTTCCAGTGAAATAAGAAAAAATTACATTTAAGAGTTTACCAAGACAATGTACCCTATACCAAGATAATGGCAGCAAAGAAGTATTACCTGTGAATCTGATCTTGTCTGCTAGAACGGACTGGAGCCAAACCATCTATTTCATCAAAAAAGATTATAGAGGGTCTCATCAAGTATGCCTGGTATGCAATAAACAAAATAAAAACTGAATTCACTGTTAATTCCTAATTTATCCATCAACATTGAAAATTGGTTTCATGAGAAAGCATTAACATGCTAAACACATATATTGAGACATCTTTGTTAGAAAGTGTGAAGTCTGAAATGAAAACTGAATTTCCAACTCCAGCAGTGTTTCAAAGCAAAGCAGAGTGCAGTCTACTTCGAGTAAGCAAGATGGCACCAGTGTACCAGTTTTACTGTGCGCTGGACAGGTTAGAGACAAACACACACCTTGCACTCTGTTACAGAACACATGATCTTATCTGCTCATAATCTGTTTAGACATCTCTATCTGACAACTTTTCTTTGAGCTACTGCATTTTACTGCTTTGTGTGACTCTCTGTTCTGTCCAATCTCTTCTAAGCCAAAAAAAAACACTAAATAGACACACAACCAAGGTAACCATGTACTCCCCTCTGTAGGATTTATCTTGAACATGCCAGTCAAACTCACTGAGTGAATTTTTTTTTACCCCAAGCTTTACCCTAACTACTTTGCTTCATTAATGTACAAACCAAGAGACTTCTTTCTCTGAGTTTCCAGAGCAAGAATAACTACTGTCAGCATTCCTCTATTCTTTTCATTTAAATATGCCGTTGGGTAAAATCCTACTTAGATTATGAAAATGTACACTTATTTAGTTTCAATTGCAAATACCTTTGGACCCCTGAACCACAAAACACAACATAAAGAGAAATCAATGAAAAAAATGTATTTTCTTCTAACCTGATCAAAAAGGAGTCGAAGCTGACGTTCAGATTCACCAACCCACTTACTGAGACAGTCTGCTCCTTTCCTCATAAAGAAAGCCACCTTTTTGTCTCCTTGACTGCATTCATTAGCTAGAGCTCTAGCTACCAAGGTTTTACCTGTTCCAGGAGGACCATAGAATAAACAGCCCCTGAAGATAAATGGATCAACACAGTCACAAACTTATTTTACGTCTCCTGAAAAACTCCAAGTCAAATTTCATAATGAAGACAGGGAGCCTGGAGAAGAATGACTTAAGATCTCGTATTATTATTTTGCAGTAATAATGTATTATTAACATTGTTGTAGTATTAATATAATTTTATAAAATCTAAGCTTGTTTTATGCTTTGAAATCAGTAAAACTTTGATTTGTAAAGAACACTAACCAAAGGCACATTAAATTTCCAAAGGATTCCTTTACATTAGTCAAATACCACCTCTTCAAGTATTTGATTTTAGGTGATACCTTAATCAATGTTTGTTACTTCTTTGGAATGAAGTAATTAAGTGACAAAAATACCCCAAATTTTCCGATTGACTTAGACACCATGTACCCATTTAAATCACATACCAAGATGGCTCATTAATAAATATTACAATCCCAGTATAATATTATTGAGAGAAACATCATCATTGATCTAGTAAAACATTTAATAACATAATAAGGAAAAAAGGCAAGGTACTACGCTAAATAAAACACATGAAAATTCCTTCTTTAACCAAATCACAGAGTTTACCTTCCTACTACAAGAAAAATACACTAGGTTTTTTAACTCTTCATCCTGCTTATTGCATATTCAGACTGACACATGGGGCAGCAAACACATAAATCTATTTGAACTGTAAAACACTTCAAGGAAAGAATCAACCTCCTGTGTGTTTTCAATTCCTCAGAGGTTAATTATAAAAAATGCAACAGTAAAAGTAAATACACCTACCTTGGTGGCTGAATTTTGAATTTTTCAAATATTTCTGGATAGAGAAGAGGAAACACTACCATTTCCTTAAGTGCAAGGATATGATGGCTCAATCCCCCTATACTATCAAAACACACCTTAGGGGAAAAAAAATTAAGTTTATATTGTAACAGCTTTCCACAAAAGCACCTTTACTTATAAAATACTTGAAAACAAATTTGAAAAAACATTGCAGTGATCAACAGGATCCCCCTGAATTTTGAAAGTGTGAAAAAACCAGTTGAGAAAGTCAACTCTTGGCTGCCCACATGAGGCTTATCTGGTTTGCAAGTTAACTGTGCCAGGGCTGCCTGGACATCTGCAGAGATCCAGCTTAAGTCCCAAAGCAAATGCTTTGTAGACCAAAAGAATAAAAAAAAGACAAAAGCTTTGGTAACAATAAAATAAAATTTTTAAAAGCATTAGTGAGCATTTATGAATTTAATTAATCATCAGTAAGAGGCTGTGGAGAATTCTGCTCATGCATAACTGAGGGAAATAAGATAAAAAGCTCTAACAAAACCTACCGATTTATCAACAATCATAGGGTCAACATCAGCCAAACTCGCCCCAACTTTCACACGTTCTCGAAGGATTCCACTAGCTAAGTCTTCTGCTCTGAAGTTTAAAGGCAGGCACCTGTTCAACAACAAACACCAAATAAATACTATTCTGCTTTCACTGCTTGGAGGTGAAGAAACAAGAGATTAAATGCCTTTTACTACCATAAAGAGATAACCTTCCCAGATTGGTAAAGAAAACTAATCTTCTTTTTTGTGGTAATTGTGGTTATATATCTGGAAGTTCCTTAATATAAAGGATATTATACATAATATAGTTTTATGCATCCATACACAGATTTCAATATGAACAACTAGGCTGGACAGATTATTTTGATTAAACACAGAAGAAACAAAATTTCCTTCCTTGAAGCCCCTACATAGTTATTACATCAGGCCAACTACATAGTTAAAGGGAGGAAGAAAGATACTAGTAAGATACAGGGTACACTCAGAACTACACTTCTGATCATTGTATGTTGTTTGAATTCCTTGCAATGGAAAAGGGAACAAAGTGGCAAACAGGAAGAGATTGAAAAACGATGAGGAAACTTTTTTCCTGCAGAATTTTCCTACCTAGTTATTCACTAGTTATCAGTGAATAAATTTACTTATAGAACTTCTACTTTTAAATTACTGCTAAATACATGTAAGGTCAAAAAAAATGTGCATTGGGTGTGTAGAATGTATGAACTCTTACACAAGAGGAGGTGGGAAGAGCTGGGAGTCCATTGAATTAACTAAGACCAAGTTACACCAGTGATATTTTAACCAACAGGAGTTGTTTTTTACAACCCAAATGAACCAAACAGCTACTCTCGTATTTCCATCTTTTTGACACTATTATTGTCTACTCATAAGACTCCAAAACCTGTATTAATATATAACCAGCACTCCTCCTAAACCACACCTGCAGGCAGTTACAGGCAGAATCAAAAGTCTGCAGAGCTAATAAAACATTATACACTAGTTCTGCTTGTTTTCTGATAAATAATAAGATCAAACCATTCTGAAGACCAAGGATGTTTTGATACCTATTTCTTGCTCTGGCTATGCTTTTAGATTTTCTTCTTTCAAAACGTTCTTCATCTGAAGAGGTTGTATCGCTGCTGTGAATGGCATGCTTCTTTCTCCTATTGAAGTGGCAAAACAAACAGAAAACTCAGTCTTTTTTTGCAGTAGAATGGCATGTTTTTGTCCTATAATAAAAATGAAACTGAAATGGCAAGTACAGTACTGTTCAGGTTTGAGATGCATGCAAATTCTAACTTCATCAAATATCAAAACAATCTGAGAGGGAAACAACAGCTCTTACTGCCACAGTGATTACTGGATTTCAACGTGAACATTACTAGAACAGCAGAGTCCATAACATGTGTGGTCCAGTCCATGCTACCTCAGCAATGTGATTTGAATATTCAGTCAATAAGCTGCAATTGTACTTAAGAAAATTTCCAACCACTTTAGCTACCCCTAACATACAAGATATACCAAAGTCTCCTTACTTAGTTTGATGTTTTCCTTTAAATATTCTTTGAAAAAATTCCATACTTCACAAAGTATCTAATCTTTTTACAAGGTTATTAATTCTGAATAGCAGAACAGGCTCACAAAATACCTGTACTTCTGATTTGAATCCAAGTAAAATTACTATCCAAAGTCTGAATGAACCATTTCCTATTTTAGTATGACAGTATTTCACAAAACTGAGTATTTCAGAAATACTAGAGAATGTACATTAAGCCTTCTGTACAAAAAGGTGTTGAGTTGGATATCAGTTTGAAAAATTCAGCACTTTGTTGCATGAAGTAGTTGGTTACTAATAAAAAGTCTTAGATTTCAAGTGAAGACAGTGATCTGCATTATTTGCATGAACATGATAATGCACTGAATTAACCAGTTTTTGCCAATGGATAATACAGTCTATCAGTTTTACTGTTGAATGACCAAAAATGAGATACATTTCAAAATATATCGAAGAGAATATCAAGCAATTGGGAAGACTTCTTATGACAGTGTCCTGACAAGAAGGGATAAAACGAGGGCCAAGTAATGAGCAGGTTAAAACTAAAGGGATAATAACTTTCACACTCTTCAAGTATGAATAGAAAGTCCAAGTCCAGAGATTACCCAAAAAGATGTCACATGGTCCTCAAGGGAAAAAAAACCCAACTCTTATCTGTATTACAAAGAAACTTTGTAATACAGATCCTTAGATTCCTAAGATTCAGCTATTACTTCATTTACTTTATATTTCACTACACCATTAAATTGAGCAACAAGACGAGAGTTTCAGCTATGACTAGTATTCGTTTACTTGGATTCTGTTCATGGACAGATTTGTCTTTTTGAAGCTTTGAGTAAGTTTATTTTTTAAAAAAAAATTTTAAGCTGTAATCTCATCTGTTTTGTTACATAAAGCCTACCGACAGTTTCCAAGACAACTTGGTACATTCCAGACTTCTTTGACACAAAACACAAGAGTCAAAAATTATGCTTGCTAAATATTTTATTAAATTGTTGATAGTTCTTGGATGAAATCTGAACTGAAAGAAAACAAAAAACATTAACCTGCTTCGTTCAGCTTTGTAGAAAAGAAAGGGGATATTTGTTAAATGGAGGCATTGGATTTAAATATAAAATATATGGCCTTACAGAGAAAGCTACAGTGTGCCATGCAGAATTCTTCCCAGTACTTGTAGCGTACTTGCTTCCATTCTGCTTAGCACAAAGCTTCTAGTGGGTTTAGACAGTGCCATGACACTCCTGTCTAGATGCTGACCATGGTCTCAACCCAGGATACAATTCAAGACCCATTCACATGCGTGAATGAACTGTGCAACTCACTCAAGTATGGTTTGAACATCAAAAGCTACCAGAATGTACTGAAGGAAAGCAAGCAATTACACACTGAAAGACTGGCATTTACCTGATATGGCTTCTTCTTGCAGGAGATCTGTGAATATCAAACAGTGTATTTTCTCTCTTTTTTTGATGAGCTGGCACTGTAACATCAATTACAAAAGGATAATAGACTAATTTAAATGCAGCACAGAAGTACTGGATTATCAATTTTCATCAATAAGGTTATCACTGGTTTCTCCAAAAGCTTTAAATTAAAGAATTGGGCAGGGGACTTTGTCACTATCACTATCCTTGGCTTGATGCAGGCATGGGTATTCCACCCTCACCCTTCTCAAATTATCAGAGCTGTGTCTGTCGTAGCACAGAATGTAACTCATTCAGAGCATTAGCCTTTTGAGTTTATTTGCAGGACATTCAACTCCATACAGAAACCTCTTCATAGTTGATAATATGGGATGCCTTGAAATTTCTCTGAACAAATAAACCACAGCAGTACTCTAGCAGAAAAATCATATTCTATGATCCTTGTGAGGAAATGTTTCAAAGCTGCATCAGGGAAAACTCAAACTTGACAGGAAGAAGCACTTCTTTACTGAGAGGATGGTCCAACACTGCAACAGGCTTCCTAAAGAAGTGGTTGATGCCTGTCATAAGAGGCATTTGGGCAGTAATCTGAACAACGTGCTTTTTGTCAGCCCTGAAGCAGCCAGGCAGTTGGACTACATGATCACTGTAGATTCCTTTCAACTGAAACACTTTAGATTTCTCATTTGTGATAACTGCTGCTATGCCATTTATCCACAGTTATAAATTAGGCTTACCACTCCAGAAGAGAAGCAGGCATAACAGTTTTTTCTATGTAATCACCTAATTTATTAGACTGCTTTCTGCCAAGTATTTCTCGACCTAAACCCCGTTCACCCTCAACCCTAAGCCCAGCACAGGGCAGCACCTGCAGAGTTCAATGAGGCAGCAATGCCACCACCACTGACAAATGGACAGACTGTGTCTCAGCAGTCCCATCCACGTGCTGAGCCACAAAAGGTGAGGATGGAAATCACACAGTGCTGCATATCCCTGTTACTCTGTCAGGGGCAAGAAGTAGCCATCCAACTATTCCCTCCCCACATCCATGGTATTTCTGCAGGTCAAGCACTGTCTGGTTCCTTACCTATTGGAGGGGCCTGGTATCTCTCAACAGTTTTTCTCTGCCTGAGATTATACGGCCGATCATTTTCTTCCCCCTCAGCTTCTTCTACTTCTATATCTCCATCTTCTTCCTGAGACTCTGTTGGGGGGCAAAAATATTTTCAAAACACTTCTATTTCATGTCAGAACTACTTTCACCCTCAAAAATAAACATTTTAATGGTCACTGAGAATTACTGACCATTTATTAATTAACGTTAATTGGCAACTCAGTGGAAATTTGAAGACCACAATATATCTACAGCACATTGTCAAATTTCCTTCTAATTTTTTAACACAAAATTCTGGAAAGGCAAAAGAAAGAAAAATAAATGCATTCAAAACAGCTTTAGTTGTAAAATACTTCAAATATCACTTCTCTCCACTGTATGTTTCCTTCAATAATTATCCTTCAAATGAAGGATAATGCCTTTCTTCTCTTTTCCCATAAGAGCCTCAATAAATCAAATACTTGACACAGCATGAAAATAAGTACAACTTCATGATACACAGTATCATTTTTACACAAAGCAAAGAACACAAAAATACACCTTATATATTTTGTTTATAAAGGCACAACTGAGGCCCATCTATTAACAGGATCAGAATTTCCATCCATAAGTCTCAGAACTCAGACTGTATTCTTATTCATTGGGACAAAGCATACCTTTCACAGCAGTTTCAGTTAAAAATTGAGATGCAGTATGCTGAAACCTGGATGGATGCCTGAAGTTTAATCCCTCCTTTCCCATTAGTTTTTGAACCCATTGACCAGTTGCTTTCAAATTTTTAAAGGAAAGTAGAATTTCAAATACAGTTTTGCACCTACAAGCCTTCTAAAATGTCAATGGACAGAAAGCAGACTTTAATTAACACCTTCCCTCACAGGAAGGACGCAGGCCTAACTATTACAAATTCTTTCTGGTAACTGTAATTCAGCACATGAGAAACATCAAGTCAGTTAGAACACACATAGTTATAGACTACATTCATCACATCCTGACTTCCACCAGAGGATCCTTACAGGGAATGTAAGGAAAGCTCCAATTAGTTAGTGCTACAAAAAACAGAAGGAAGGAAATGCACGATACAAACATTTAGAAACCAGGCTTTGTTCTGCTTTCTGTAGTGCAATATATTGCTGTCTTTTGGGAAGGAGAACTTTGTTTTATAAGTATTTCGGACAAGCCCCAACAATTTTTTACAACCCATACCTTCTTCTTCCCCTTCTGTGGACACTTCATGGTGATTCTGTATCCCATAGCTATTTCTCCTCAGCGATTTCCTCCTTCTTTTTACTCGAGAATACATATCCATGTTTTCCTGGAATAAAATTCACATGCACTCCCATCAGTACTGTCCTATGTCACTCAGTATTAGTGCCAGTGCAGTAAGTAATGCTCCACACAATCTCTAGCCCTCAAGTGTTTTTCCAGCAGAGCACTCCACAGGTAGACTATAAAAGCAGTCTCATTTAATAGATGCTAAAGTAAATCTCTCAGACAGTACCTAGTCCATCTAATAGAGAGTAACATCAGTATCAAGGTTTCACGAAAAGAGCAGGTGACAGTCCCTGGTCCTGTTTCCAGGCTACCAGAGTATGCTTCAAACCAAAGAACCACCACAGCACATCACGAGAGCATGACAGTGAATTTATCAATAAAGAAAACCATGTAGACTATATCCACTAATTTGCTTCTGAATTTCAGTTTAGTTTATTTGAATTATTCTGAATTTCAGTTTTAGTTTTAAGTTTTTGCTTCATGAAGTTTAGTTTATCATGTTTTTTTAACATTATCCACTGAAGAAAATCATAAACCTTTAGACAGAGCTACAGACAAATGTGTGGTGTTTGCAAACACAAACATGCTCTGCCTTGAGATGACCTTTATCCAAAATCTCAAACTCTGCACTTACAAACTCTGTATCTGTCCACATCCGTAGCCGTTCTACTTCCCCAGATCTCCTGTTCCTCCTGATGTTAATATTATCCATTTCCTGTAGGACAGCTTCAGCAGTACTAAAATATATGTAACAGTTAACACACACATAAAATCAGTCTTAAAACAGTAACATAAAGAACTTCGGGTATAGCATTCAACATCTTGTCTATCAATTAACTACAAAGCCAACCATAATAAAATTGAACGACTATAAACTAAGAAGTATGTAAAAAGAAATTTTGATGCTATTAAAGTTTGGGGTTCAAATCAGACAGCAGTATTTTAACTAACTTTTTAAAAGAATTTGGGTCAGTATAAATCGTAGCATATAAATTTGCAACTGCTGAGACATTAGATTAGGTGTCAGGTAAGATTAAATTTACAAAATAAGAAAGTAAAGTTTTTCACCTATATAATTATAATAATGGGAACGCAATTAATGCCTCCACCCCATAAGCTTTATAGTGTTTTACCCTGGCCTCAAAAAGACACTAGAACATAAAGGATTTTTTTTTTTGTTAAATCAGTAACATCTAGAATCTCATCATTCAGTATTTGACCTCACTACCATTTCTCATTTACTATATAGTCAGCATTTTCATTATCCGGAATATTTGTAAAGATATTAATATATAGTAATATTTATATTTATATACCACCAAAACAACGGTGGTAAATAAATCATAACCCTGGCCAAGATGCTTCACTGCTAAAGAAGAGAACACCATATTAACCAAGCCAAGTCAATTATTTGGCCACCTGTCCTGAAGACCATGTTACTGCTCTCCATGGTGAGATTAGAGTAGCTTTCAACTGGAATTCTACTACGTTTGTGTAATATTTGTAAAAATACATAAACCTTCATTTCCTTTTTATCAACCAGTTTAAAAGTAAATCTAAAGGGTGAAAGTCTGCCTAGAAAGAAGACTGTGGAAGTTCTGGTGATATAAATCAGTAAAGTCACACTTTCATTATGAGAGCTTCTCTCCATTTTAAACAATTCTTCCAAAATATCTGTGATGTGTGACAGAACCATTTCAAGTAAAATCACGCTGCAGTTTGCTACCAAAGAAAATAGAGTTGGAAGGGATCTGGAAAAGTCTGCATGCTCTGCCAGGCAAGAGCACACTACAGAATGCCTACATCATTCCTGACAGACTTTTGTCTAACCTGTTCTTAAAGACCCCCAATGATTATGGGACACACTGTTATCAGTATAAGTTCATATACAGACTTCAGTACCATGATGTTATCAAATTACAACCTTCATGGTAGACTTTTTCCTACTATTGAGGAGAGGGAGATTCAACTGCAACTAGAAAAATAAATGTAACTCAATATAAGTTTGCAAACTGATACCTAGTAGTTACTGTGTAAGTTGAAAAAGAAAATTAAATTAATAGAAGATTCAATAGAATACATTTAAAAATAAAGATCATACTTGAAAAATAAATGTTAATGTTTAAGTCATTTTCCAGCACTGGAGAAAGCAGACTCTCACAGATGTGACTGCTAAAACCTACTTTACAGGTGGGAAGATCAGGACATATTAAGTGTCATGCCCAGGGCTACAGAGAAATAATATTTCAAAAAAGCATTTCTGGCTCCCATTCCTATGCTCAGACCAGACCATGCCTCCCTTTCTGACCTACTTTGTCTGCACAGTATATGTCAAAAAGTAACACCCACCCTGTGTGAATTATTAACAAATGATAAAAAACAAAAACAAAAGAAAGCTACAAACTTTTGATATTTTATGATCAAAATCATACAAGCAAAATCTAGAATGCTTCCAAGCACTGCTGCTAACCACCAATTTACGTGACATTTAAGGTATCACTACATAAACAGGTTACCAAGAAACAAACTAGGGTGTGGATTTACAGCACGTCAGGCACTCTGCAGTAACTGCCAACATACAGCTTTTTCCAGGGGTAAACACAGAGTAATTTACTCCTCAATGAAAACCTGGGAAGCTGCTCTGCATTTAGAGCATGGATACCATGGCAGTCACAGCACTGATCCAGCTGTAACTCAAACCACAGTCTAGCTTGTCTCAATGCATCCCCACAGTAAAACACAGACATGGCACTGGAACACAGGCGTTTCTAATTTAAAGAAAATCATTAAGGTGCTTTGTGAATACAACTGTAGTATCCCCACATACCTGTTTACTAGCTGATCAAACAATAAACTCTGATTCAAAGTTTCAAATCTGTTTTTCCTGGACCGACAACTTTTTCTGACTTCTATATCTCCGTTTATGCAAGCATGGTCCCCATCTCCCTTTTTTTCCCCTCGAAGGGGGTGGCTTTTGAGAGCTAAGAGAAATTTGTATTACTACTTCAAAATGCAGGAAACAACATTTTCACAAACAAGAATTAATAAGAGAATATTTAGCAAGGACAATAAACCAAAAGTTATTAAGCACAGTATGAACTAAAGAACTTCTAAAAGCTATTTCTGTATATTCAAGCTTGTTTCTTTAGATGATAATCTTATTTTATGATGAAAATTTGGTATTAAATTAAGCATTCAATATTTTTGAGTTATCATCAATACTAATATGCACAATTGGCCCACAGTTTCAATTCTTAGTCTTTCACATAGAGTGTCAAAAGGTCAGATACAACATATTTACTTCACAAGCAAATCTATACCAGCTACTCTGTACAGTGCCAAACAAAGAGATCCCACTGCTAATTGTTCCTTAGGCACCACAATAAATAATAAAATACCAAATATGCATAATGAAATAACACTTACATATAGTCAATACAAAATTAAACAAGACAAAACTGATGAGAAAGGGACACAAAAGACAAAGTGGTTTTAGCTGAGATAAGCAATGAAATGGCAAGTTTGTAAGGTACAAGCTTTTAGGAAGACTGTTCAAGGTAGCAGGAGCTGCAGACAAGGCAGGTCTCTCTAAAGCAATAGAGTTAAGTAATGTTAAGAATCACAGAAGGCCAAATTTCAGATGAGCAAAGAGACCAAGTAAATTAAAGAGACCAACTAAGAGAGGAAGGTCAAAATTAGTTTGTAACAGTAATTCATAGGAGTAATTTGGGAATTAAGGAAAACATTGAGATCATGGCCAAGAGGTCTGAATTGAGAAGAGAAATGGATTTTCATCTAAAAATGTTCCCCATGTCCACAAAGAATATCCAAGATGGCAACAGGAGAAAACTGAGCAGTAACTTTCCTGGTCAAAATGGTCAAAGGAATCAGTAAAGTTGAAAAAACATATGCCACTGAAAATCACTGACATGAAACTGTTCCATGTAAAAACTGATACAAAAATTTTGCAATAATTCACTTACATAAGCTACGTCCATTTGGTAGTGTAGCACCAGGCTGAGAAGTTAACCTAGAAGACAATTGGACACATGAATAACATTAACATTCCTTAGCCAAGCAAAAGGCACACAGTGAAAATAGAACTTAGACTGTAAAATGCTCCATGATACTCTGATTTCAAAACCTTTGCAAGACATAGACTTGGAAGAGTCTGCTTCATGCCCAACACATTAGTAAGGACAAGACTGCTCAATACCAATTATATGAATCCCCCCCAACTGTCTAAGCATCTCTTTGATTAAATCTCCCTAATCTTTCTTCATGCCCTTGTCCTGTTAACACTCTCCTTAAATTTCAGAACAGAACCTTGGTATAACTCTCCAAAGGCAATCATCATTCCAACTACTAGGATAAACCAGTAGAAGTAACAGAACACTGGGGAAAAGACTTAGTGACTCAAGATCACTGTTAAGCACAGTGCTTTAGATTTTGGCAGAAACAACATAAAACTTCAGATGCAAAGACATGTTGCAGTGGGTTCTAAATGGGCAACAATATAATTTTCAGTGCCCTGGCAAAATTTCATTTGACACATGATCTAAGTTCTCCTAGCTGCATTAAATATTTCTTTTTGTATATTGACATTTCTAAGAGGTCCAGTACAAGTCTACTCTTACAAACAAAAAAAAACCAGAAGGTACACAAGTTTCAATGCATTCCAAATGACCATGGCACATAAATATGCTAGATTTAATCAATTCTGTTTTAAAAGACAACAACATAAGAAGAGATCTATTTTGAGATTTACAAAGCTTTTAAGCAAACTTCATCCTAGCAGTCAACAGTCCAGTAGTGATTTAGAGTCACTCTTACATACAAGTCATTGCAAGAATGATTTTGACATGCACATAAATATGAAATACATATCTACAAAAGAATCAGTATTAACTGAAAGTTCATGAATCAGGAACATACTGTGTACACTGTTTCGTAGTTACTTGTAATCACGTGAGGAACCTTATGAACACAAGGATGCTTCGTAAAATACTATTAATTCAGAGTTACAAAATAAAATTAATTACTTTGCTTCAAGTTATAAAAATGTGGCAGGACTGAAGCTATATTCAGTAAAATTTACTTACTAGGCTGAACAACAATAGAAATAAACTTGAACATTACCCATTCCCTAAAGACGGTAACACTGATTCTCTAATTAAAATGTCACGTCTTCTTATAGCTTGAGTACATAAAAATACCGATTACATTACTAAATCTGGATGCATCAAGAATCTAAAATGCAGGCTGCATATCAAATAAAATTACTTCATAGTTTTTGCACAAATATGCCTAGAAAGGAAAGAGAGATGCGACAATTGGTACAATCCACATTCCTGGAGTCTTAAACTGAAGAAAATTGTGTGAAAATAACATGCTTCAAAAGTACACTCCTGAGCTGCAGCTGACTGCAGAAATAGCATAAGTGGGATAACAGTGCAGAAAAAAATTGGCATGAGTTCCTTCTTCTCTTGGCACTAATTACCTGGACTGTCCAGTTGAGATGCTCCATTCCTCTCGCTGCCCAGTACTGCGTGATTTTGATTTGTCTTTGCCCACAGGATCAGCATGTTTTGAGGTACGTTTGGCAGGAGGAGATATGTGGCTATCACTCAAACTAGCATCACTACCTTCATCTTTCTGAAAAGAAAAAAAGCATCATTTCATATTTAATTGGCTCATTTGCAGATATCCTTATAGAAAAAGGGTAAACTTCAGCTCAGTAAAAGTCTCTGTCAAACTCTTAGTGGCCAACATGTGTGAAATATTAAAAGTGTTTATGCTGAAAACATTATCAGAAGCTATGAAAATATTTGATTTCAAATATTAAACTTCTATAATAGTTTTCCTATATTTCTGAACAAGTATTGTTTCGATAACCCATTGTACTTTTCATATATCACACAAGATACTGCTATTCTCACCTCACTTGCAAAAGAGCTAGTAATGCCAAAAAGAGAGAAAAGGACTGTGGAAAATGAAGATACTTGAAAACACAGCAATTATTTATTCCACTGATTATGTCTTTGCCTTTAAAATGCTTAAACACTCTTCCTTCCTGTAAGAGTTTTCCAGTACCTTGTTCTACCCATCACACTGTTGAGCACACAGCCAGAAGATGTTCATTAACACCATTATGCACACTAACCACTTTACTCAACACCTTTAAAGAAGCACCTGAAGAGGCCTTTTTACCATTGCGTTATCAAAGGTAACCAAAATAGAAACTCAAAGACAGTACCAAGGGATTCCTTCAAAGTTGTACACAAGAAATGGACAGACAGCAGACTCCAGAGGATCTGCTTCAAGTTAGATGAACAACCACAACAAAACACACAACCAGGATCCTAATCACTACAAATTTCAGCTCATCAGAACAGTCTAGATGCCATCCAGTGGGACCCTGGGCAAAGCCCATGTCTCATGACCTCAACAAGTCCACGTGCAAGGTCCTCCACCTGGGTCTGGGAAATCCCAAGCACACATACAGGCTGGGTGGAAAGTGGATGGAGAGTAGCCCAGGGAAGAAAGACTTGGGGGTTTTGCTAGACAAGAAGATCCCCACAATGTGCTCCTGCAGCCCAGAAAGCCAAAAAGTGTCCCAGGCTGCATCAGCAGAAAAATGGGCAGCAGGTTTCTCCAGCAGGGGATTCTCCCTGCCTACAACCCCACTCCTGAGATCCCTCCTGCAATCCTGTGTCCAGCCCTGGGGCCCACAACATATGAAGGTCATGGGCCTGTTGGACTGAGTCCAGAGAAGGTCATGAAGATAATCTAAGGACTGGAGCAGCTCTGCTGAATTGGAGAGAATTGGAGAGAACTGGAATTGTTCAGCCCCGAGAAGGCTCCAGGGAGATCTTATAGAACCTGCCAGTAACTAAAGGGGCTCTAAGAGAGCTGGAAAGGGACTTTTTAACAAGGGCATGTACTGACAGGACAAGGAGGAATGGTTTTAAACTGACAGATGGCAAGTTTAGGTTCGATATTAGAAATAAACTCTTCCCTGTGAGGGTGGTGACACTGGCACAGGTTGCCCAAAGAAGCTGTGGCTGCCCCATCCCTGGAAGTGTTCAAGGCCAGGCTGGATGGGGTTTTGAGCAACCTGGGACAGTGGAAGGTGTCCCTTGCCCATGGCAAGGGTTTTCAAGCCAACCCAAGCCATTCTATGATTCTAGATTAAAAAACTAAATATCCTTTATTGCAACAATAGAGAACCAAATCTCAAATACTAAGGTCCAGGAATTGTCAGTAAGAACTTAATCTATGACAAATAGATAATTTTACTTAAACACAAGGCGATGACCACAGAAGTCCCATTTGTTTATCAGGCTTATTAACAACAACAATCTGATTTGTACTCCAGATCAACATCAAGTGTCACATACTGCAGAAAATTAAAAAAATAAAAGGCTTATTTTTTAGGAGAGGAAGACAGAATATCACAGCACAACATTTAGAAAGTGAAATCCAAATGTATGGGCGCAGTTTGACAAGACAGCTCAGCACCACTGTGACACAAGGAGATCCCATGCACCCGTTTGCCTGACTACACTGCACCATGCCAATGGATCTTCTCCCAATGTTTCTCTGATCCACTCATAAACCAGACCAGCTCACTAAAGCTTCAAAAGCTCACTTTCCTGCTGTTGGATGAACTTCCTACCTTGTCAGTAATCTTAATCATTTCACTGAGGGATCAGACAAGTACAAAAGATAATAACTACCACCATTCCTAAATACAAAATACCTGCACACCCTGTGTAGCACTATAAAATATATGGGCAGCACCTGGCTGTTTTCCATAATACTCTGAAACAACAAAACAACAACTTTTTACAAAATTTTAATAGCCTGCATATTCATTTCTGAATACTGTAAGTATTCATGCATATACTTTTTGCTTTCCTCAGCCATCAGTTCACTTGTGGACTTACAGAAATACAACCCTGCTTAGGTCAATGTTAGTAACTACTTTCCAAAACTACAAAGCTTGCCTGTGAAGGATAGAAGCAGCGTTTCAAGGTAAGCCACAGAACCAGTTTAAAACCGGCTAAGCAAGACAGAGAAAATGAAACCAGGAAAGATGAAGCAGCATAACAAAGCTTTACAAGGGGTAACATTAAAGTTATTTGCCAGCAGTGAAATTAGTAATGCACAGGTTCCTGTATTCCATCTCCACCCGTTTCCATGCAAAAAGCCAAACTCCTCCAAGTCTCCTATGATCACCACTCTCTGCATTTCCTCCAGTGCCTTGCCTCTGGTCCCAGGTCTCAACTTCAGCTAGGATCTTGTCCTGCCAGCAGGCAGTCAATACAAAATACTGGCAATGGAGACAAATTCTGCTACTTCAGGTCTCCCTCTGCTACAAATATTCATTAAATTCATAAAAGTTGAGAATCTTTGAGATCTCTAACGCTGTCAAATAAACATATGCTGGCAAATAGCTTCAGAAACTGGAAGAGCAGGCTGCCAGTGTGATCACATGAGCGATCAGTTCCTTGCAGCTGCCTAAGGAACCAGACTAGCAATTAAGGGGGTTATTTAATTAGGTTATTCTTTGTTTAGGCTATTATTTTGAGCTAAGCCTCACTTGTCTGCATATTAACTCTATGCACAAACTCAGCAAGTATAAACTAAGTTAAATTTTAAGATACTCAAGTCCAAATACTAACCTACATTAGAATACATGCTGTGTAAGATGCACTAACACAGAAAATGTTTTACCATGAAGTAGTGACAAAGCTACTACAAAGCTGAAATCACTGAAATTTTAAATATATTACCAAGAATTCAAACTCCATTTTCCAGTTAACAGACAATCTTAAAAATTCAGGCTCTAAGGAATCAAATCAGACTACCATCCAGAACCTTCACTACCTACAGTAAAATAGGGAGATAGAGTTTTCATAACACTCAAGAGATTATCCAAACTGGGATATGCTAGAACAAGAAAGGAAATTAATTTCAGTTTGGGAAACCTTTACAGAGAGCAGTCTATCCACTGCTTCCTCCCATTTATAGCAAAACGGGTCTAATGATTCCACAGCACTCAACTTGCTCCCTCAAGGAACTGGGTCTCAAACCATTTATACCTTTAATGATTAAAAATAGCACTTCACTTTCAACCCAGAAACTTATTACTTCAGAGTAGATATCATGAAAATGTTCTGGGACTAGAAAGATATGATACAAGCATCAAACTTAAAAATTAAGAAATTAATAATGCAATTGCAGAAGTAGGAACCAATTCACTGAACTCAAAGCTCCTAATGAAACACTGGCACTGAAGCAAACGCACTCACATGCTGAGAGAATGCAGAGAATAAAAATTAATAAAATCTTAATCATGTCAGAAATTGCCTTCAAGCATACCAAAGCAACAAAGAGAAAGCAAGCACAGAAGAATCAAAAAATGACTTTACATAGTGTCAAAAGGTACAAAGAGAGAACCAAAATTTAGTGCAACTGCATTGATCCAACAGAAAAGAGACCCGGCAAACTCCAGCTGTGATCCAGAACAAGCAAAACCACCTCTTACAGACAGCACTCTTGCTAATAATGAGTAAGGAAATAACTGGCATTAACAGGATATCATTCATGGTCTAGACTGGCAAAACACAGTCTGCATTATCTTTGGATTCAAGAGTAAAATGGAATGTGACAGCTGAATAAATACCACAAATCAGCTGTTGAGCTAAGATTCAATTTAGGCAGAGGCAGTGTGGGGCAAACTGGAAACACACCTTCACTGAAGGCACTTGAATGATGGTACTGATATATCTAGAAACAAAAGCTAAAATGAATAACAAAGCAAGAAAACATATACAGCTGCATATTATCTCCATGCTTTCTCTGCTTTGTATGAAAAGGAGAAAGACAGAAACACAGTTTAACACCCATATATAAGCAAGCTGCAAATATACTGGTATACATTACTACCTGCAGTCCCTTTTCTATCAATCTCTAAATTTCAAAACACTAATCTGATACTAACAGAGCTTTATTTAAAACATGTAGAGTCCTTAACTTTTGGAAAACACAAACTAGTAATCAATTAATAAAACTGACCTTTTCCTTCTCAATTTATCCTCCTAGAACTGTGACTACACCAGTACAGTCTTTCAGCAGGACTGAAGAACACACATAGCAGAGGAGTACTCACTGACAGTGCCTTCAGGTGTACCACAGGAACCAGTTGGCTAAAGCATGACATTTGCTTAATTCCCAAGTTAAAATACAAAGATTACTTATAGCAGCATTAAAAGGGAAAGGGTAGGGGAATTTTGTTTCTTCTGTTTAAGTTGTATCTCCTGGCCAACAAGAGTAACAAAGAACTCCTCACTACACTGCTGGTCCGAACACCCCCAAATAATCCTTATCCAGTAGTCTTGCACACAGAGGAGTACAAACCATCTCTACCACTGGGCTCTCCAAGCATGTGAACACAAGTTCACTGAGTTCTCAAGTAAGAGATGATATAACATTCAAACCACAACCACACCTTGCAATTTCTGAAAAAGACTCCGTCTGGTTTGCCACAGGTTCGTCTGTACTCAGACACAGGCATGCAGACATGAATATCTGAGTTATCCACCATGGTCAAACTTGCTGTCCTCGCCATACAGTTTGTGGGGCACACCCAGCTGAGTGTCTGCCACACCCTGAACACTCACACCACTGCTCACCCAGCTCCTCATTCAGGCAACTTTTCAACCCACTCCTGAACACTGCACAACTGCTTTGTCTACAGCCTCTTCCCATGTCTAAGACATGAAATGAATGCACTGACAGTCAATCTTCAGCTGACCAATCCTAATTCTCTGCATTTTGTTAAACGCACAAATAGCCTTTTCTTTTTAACCCACTAAATAAGCATGAAAGACCCCGAAAGCTACTTTCTCTTAATAATAATGAAATAAACATTTTTTTAAAATCTGCTCCAGCCACAGGCTTTCAAAAACCTCTGCTTCTAACTTTCGTTAAATCCTAGTTTCTGATATTGAAATGTAACTTTTTCCACTTCATTTGACTCTAGGAAAAGACAACAATTTCAGACATATCTCAATCTTATTTTTACTGACATTGGAGAAACTAAAACCAGGTCCCCTGGTTATTTCAAACTTTCTATTTTCTAATTTAAAATACATCTTTTGATTAACAACACATCTTCTTGGATGTCCCAGAATATTAATCTGGATCCTTATTTTAAAAAAACACAAACAAACAAAAAAAAATGGTCTGTCTTTTCTCTTACCAGTTCATGCAAAATTCTTGAAATGGGCTATCCATTAAAAGATCTAAAATACTCAGGGCTATTTAGTGCAATTTCATAAACAGTTATATCCTACAGTATAAAAAGATAAAATCGTCTTTCCAAAGAAAAACAGTTACTCATGAAAAAAATTACTCTCTCCCCAGTACCCCAATTAGTTAAGCTCATGTCTCATCCTTGCCCTCATATAACTATTCAGTTAATAAATAACTTGTTTTTGCTGAAACTACAACACATTTCAAACACCAATAAAATACACCAAAAACATTGTCTAGCTGTCTGTCCAGTGATTTTGCAAAAGCCATTTGTTCCTGTGTAGTGTTTCTGCAAAAGTAAGAAATATGGATTAAAACATTAACTCCTAAAAATTTAATTGCATTAAAGGTCTATGTTAAGATCTATTGATGAGAGTTAGATAAGAGCTAGGTTTTGCTAGCATTAAGCTAATGAATTTTTGGGCTAGGCATACTAAGCAGTTTTTAAAAATTAGAAGGCTCCACAATCTCTTTGGATATTTTAAACTTTGTTTGGTTCCAAATTCTACTTACTAGATCAACAATTTTTCTTATGATTGTGATCATGTCATCTGACTAGAACTTAATAAATCCCTTCAAATCCTATTTCCGTTTTTTTTTTTTTTTTCCAGTCCACCACTTTGCTTTTAGCCTCTTCACCAAAAGGGGGAGAGGAAAGGAGTAAAACTCTCATTATGTTTGGTACAAACATTCAGTAGTTAAACCACTCTCATGATCATGCTCAAACCAGGTACCACACCTTGCCTTACACATATGCCCTAATTTCACGATGACACAGCGCACTACCTACTCTCTCCAGAACCACACATCCTCACAAGCTACTCTCTTCCCCACCCCAACTCACATTCTCCTGGCAAACGCCTTCAGCCCCTCACGTAGGGGAGAACTGGCTGACTACATACTGGAAAGAGGCAAGACCTGATACACTTGTCTGTGGGGTAGAAGGGAACATGACTGAACATGAGGTCAAGCATAATACAGCAAACTGTATTTGTGATGGTATACAACATGCTGCAGGCACAATATCTACCTTTGTGTCCCAAAAATCCAGTGTAAAAGCACTTTTACTTCAAGGCTAGATTGGATGGGGGTCTGAGCAACCCTTGTCTAGTGGAGGGTGTCCTTATCCATGGCAGAGGGTTGGGAAGAGATGAACTTCAACATCCCTTCCAAGCCAAACCATTCTGCCTCAGCCTTCAAATGACAAAAAGCTAAGAAATAAATGTATTGGGATTAGAGCACATTAACTACCTTAGCAAAAACTCCAAGTTTCATGAAGGCCCTGATGCGTTAACCTTGCTGACAGCTTGAAAAAAGAATGTCAGCTTAAAAGAACGCATCTCCTGGTTGCAGTTCTCTAATTTCCACTTGTTTGCACACAGTCATTTATCAGACATTGGCTCTCCACAGGTGTTAAGGAAAAATAATGTTCATGCTTAAGTGCTTGATGATCTTGGAATAAACAACTATTAACGATGTATTTCATTAGTGGTAATGATAGTAAAGAATGCCTCAATTGCAGGATGATCTGAATCCTTTTAACATTCAGCTTCTGTATTTTTTTTCAGTGAACAATGCTTACATTAATAATAGCCATTAAGAACAGAAAGAATACCATCAACAGAAAGAATTTATTCAGAAGAATAAATTCTTCACCATTCGTTCAGATTTTAAAAAAAACACCAAACATATTTCTTGCACTGGAAGATCTGCTTTATTATTTCAACAGATTACCATTTTATTTCCTGGAACTCTTCAACCCTAGAATTCAGGTTATTTAATAAATGTGAAAGCTTTTGAGAAAAGTTTGAAGTTTATAAGTTAAAAATAAAAGCACTGTTAATTGGGGCTTTTCACACCTGCAACCATTCCCTCTGTTACAGAAAAAGACACCTGTTTGTACCCACACTGAGTGAGTGCCTGTCAACAGCTTCAGTGTGACACACAAAAAACTCTTGCAATCTACAGGTTACTTGGATCATGAATGAAAGGGAGAGTGACCTAAAGAGCAGCCTCTGCCAAACTGTGACAAAGGCCATAAATAGTGAGATGAGGTTTATCCTCCCATCATCAGCAGCCTGCTCCAAGCATTTCCACCATGAGCACTCCTCTCTTCTCTGTGCCTTCACCAAAATTAGGATGATACTGTGAAATTTCAGCTGATAATCAAATCAGAAGGATGGACGGGAGGCAAGGGGAAGCCAGAGGATGTGGTGAAGAGGATTAGTTTCAGCTGGACCAGTAACGTGATCCTGATCCAGCTGATCAAATGGCCTGGCAAGCATTAATGTTGGCGAGTCTGTTGTTTTCACAACTGCAGAGTTCACAGCCAGAGCTCACAGCTCGCAGCACATGTGAAATCACACACCTGCAGAAAAGCAAATCCACTGAGAAGAGTTCTCTACTTGCTGTATGGGGTCCCCACCTCAGTTTTTCTAGCAGATCCACTTAAGGGAAATTTTTAAAACCACTGATTCTCCTTATTTAACACTGAAGGTCTACTAAAAGCAACACATTTTTAGTCAGAACTACATTAACCATCTCTAATGAGTTTCTAGACTCTGTTAACAAAGACTTTTAAAACAGAAATTATATTTATGTAATGAATCAAAAATCAAGAATGATTGCAATTCTGATGAGAAAAAAAAATTCAATTTTTTTTCCCTACCCTCAGTCCTTGAAAATCCATCTTGTTCCTGCTTAACAGCCACATCCTAAACAAAGCTGATAGGACACAGCCTCCTTCAATACTACTATAAACCTAAATAAAGAAGCAGAATTATCTAATGAGGAATGCAAAGAGGAGAACAGAGTGAGAAGCCTTGAATCAGACTGTTCCCCAACGTTTGGACATGACCAGGAAATAGACTCAGTAAACTAAGCAAGGAAGTGTCTGTAGCAAGGGAAACTAGGAAGGTAGCCTTCTGTATGGATAAACAATATGATTAAAAAACCACTTCTGCATCCCTAGCTACAATGCACTTGAAGACTGTATTTTCAAAAGAGAAAAATTAAATTAAAAATATGTAAAATTTTGATAGAAACCTTGAGATTAATATACTGAAATTTAAATCGTAAAAACAAAATTTGAAGCCTAAATGATACATCAGAGAAATAATAGAGGGTAGTTATTAAGTATTTGGAATGAGGGCTAGCTGAAGCACAGCAACAAATTGCACTGCAAGTAATTTCTTCCACATGTAGAAAATGAACAGCTTCTTCATTTCAGGTTATTTAAATAGCTTGGTTCAAACTATTTATCCATTTAAAATGAAGGAACTGACTGGAGGTTGGAGAAAAGCAAAATGCCCCCTTCCCAAATTATGAAAACAACCAAACCAAAGTATCTGCTCCACCTGCAACAGGACACAAAGTTTCTATCAGAGCATTACATTAGGCCATCAACAGACACTTCTAGAAGCATAAAGGTAAAACCACAAAATTCAGTACAGGCTACAAGAGCTATGGAACTTGGAGAAGCTTCTAAGTTCTGTATTTCTAATAGGAGAACTAAAGCTGCCTCCTTCATACCTAGTTCAGCTGGAGTTGAAGCTATTACAGCATACACATACTCAGTGAAAAATGAAAAGGCTTACAGAAGATTACACATTAATCTTATAACTGGTTGAGAATTTGCCTGTTTTAGTAACTACCAATAAAAAAAGAAACTAAATTTATTCAGAAAAAAAATCCAAGCACATATAAATGCGTAACAACATTTGAACAATTTAAAGCAGAATTAATGGTTAAAATAAACCATGAAAATCCCATCAGAGGTAATGAAGACAATATTTCAAGAATGAAGTCAGACTGAAAAATTGTTTAGAAAAACCAGCAAAGCATGAAGTGTACACAAAAAAAAGGATAAAAACATATTGTCAGCTCCCTTTGCAATAAATAGGTTCATGAGTGATATTACACACAGAAAAAGTAATCTATTAGAGCTAAAACATCTAATAAACAATCAGCAATCTTTCAAAGGGTCACAGCTACAAAACAGCACACAAAATTCACAGCAATGAAAGTTTCAGCTCACTGATGCCTATGTGCTGCATGCTTTGGTTTGAGATGGTTTTTTAAAAATTTTACAGAGAAATCATTCAAAGCCTCATTAGATTGGAATTCAAACTTTTTCATAGCGTAGCAAACATTCAACAATTTAGGGCAGGATGTGCAAAACCATACCACATGCAATTGAAACTGCAGGGGGACAGAGGTGATCAGAATATAATTACCTGAGCTAATTATCTTGCATAACCCCAAGCTGTATACAACTCTTGCAAAACTGTCATGGGCTGTCTCACAGCCATGGGTCAAACCTTCTGTTTGAAGTTCAGACAGAGACAGTAGCTGGAGAAGCAGCTTTTATTAATATTACTTTGGGACAAGCCCAATATTCAGAGGAAGCAATGCAGCACATGAAACATCAACACCATTTCCTGAATACTCTTTGGAAGTCTTATCCATTCACTGGATTAGCCCTGAGATTGCTTCCTTTGAAGACCCTGAAACAGTGTGACAGCAAGGATAGCCAGCTTCGAACAGGATGCACCACTGCCTCCCAAAACAAACCACAGACACTTCAGGTGTCCTGACTTCTGAGAACGGCCCAGACTGATCTGGCAGGATACGCAAGAAGAATTCAAACTCAGGACAGCCCTTCACAACCACAAAAGGATCACAAATGCCAACTGTATGGTATTTTGACAGAACCCTGAACAAAGACTGCTTCCAACAATTGCTCCATTTCCCACTGCTCACAGCTGTATTAACACCATACAGCCAAGGAATGGCCTGCACGACTCATTTCAGAACACTGATTTTTCCCTGCTAAATCCCAAAAGAACAGCAGACCACTAAAGCAGAAAGAACACGAGATTTTATTACACACTGAAAAGATGAGCTTTCCTGGGAATCTTCCTTTAAATTAAATTGTTTGGAATAACTTCACAAGGCTTTATATTTCAGGATGTATTTCAAAGAACTGTATAAAAGAATTGGCCTCAGCACCTTTACTGATGCTACTGCAAACTCAAACGTGAAGGCAATGCAGTTCTTTAAAACACAGATATTGGACAGGAGGCTTTTTCTTTAAGAGCTTTACGTGGAGGTGGCCAGCAAGTGTCATTTATCCAGCATAAGGAGGAAAAAATCCAACTTTTTCTATAGCTTTATTCTAAGCACCAGAGCAGCCAGAACACCGTGAGACACTCTGCACAGACAATAAAGAAAATATGCCAATCAGGATCTTTCATAAAGGAAAACTTGATTTTTAGAAAGCTCTATTGGTTATGTTTAAAACATGTAATTTAAAAGAAATCATAGTAAGTTTTTCATTCTCTATGTTTCCGACAGCTGACCATTAAAGGCTTTTTGAAGAGTAAAATGTAGCAACAAGTTTCTGCTACAAAAGCTGCATTATCACCCAGAAATCAAGAAAACACTTCTATTGCTACAGACTGAGAAACTACAGTGAGAGACCCTGAAACACCCTGGCATCACAGGGCACAGAAACGCTGCTTAGCTCTCTACCTTTCCCACACTCCAGCCCCAGATGTCACTCCTGCAGCCCCGATTGCTCCCATTAGCAATTAAGTACAATGGAGAGCTCTGGGTTGCACGGCGCAAGTTGAACAAGGTTGGCAGCGCTACTTTTAGCGAGGATCATGTGTTACAATTATCACCGTGCCCTCAAGGAGCTCTTAAGGCACTACTAATGCTTTCCTGGCTAATTAAATTAAGCTAACCTTGTATACATTTCTAAAATGTCTAACTAGTACGCTGACATGATTTAAGAGTGTTTATTACACAAGAAATTCTTGATCAACCCTTTTGCTTTGAGATGACTAAGAAAAATCATTTCAATTGCCAAAGAAGTGTTACCAGCAATCACAACTCAGTGTTTGAAAACATTGGATGTCAATAGATACAAAGTGCAAATTTAACCACTTACGGTCTCAGGATCCTCAATTTTTTCATTGAGCGAATGAATCCACTCAACCTATAAGCCTTGTGTTAAAATTCTATGTCTCTGTAGAAAAGTCTTATGAGCTTTTCTTCTCAGAATGTTTTAATATAAAGCAAGAACACGCCACAAATTTTAATGCTAAGAAAAAAAAAATCTGTATTTTTATACACATATGTATGATTTGTATAACAACAGAATATATATTTATGCGAGCATAGCTTCAGAATCTACTAAATATTGTGTAAATGAGTCCTGAAAACAGGGAGAAAACAAAGCCCAGTTTTTCCCCTCTGTACCCTCTCTATGCACTCTGCTATGACATCATCTCAGACAATAAACTTCTTGGCTCCTTGATCCATTTAGTGAGGGATTTTTGTTCATTTTAATCTGGCTTCTGGTCAGCAGACAGACACACACATATTCATCTCCATCACTGACTGCGTGGTCGCCAATCAATAATTCAAACCAGTTTACTTTTCAAAGCCTGACGTCATTGTTCTCTCCAAGCTGAGTGAGTACTACTGGGGGAATACTCTGAACATGATAAAGGCATTTAGACTATTACAGTCCATTTCCACAAAATGTGTGTTGCCTCCAGAGTCAATCAAACAAAAAAGGACACTATTCACATACAACGCAGCATAACATTGAAGCAGAAGACTAGAAACTAAAGTCAAGTTCTTGGGAGAGGAGAGTCAAGCCTACCCTTATAAATGTATGCAAAAACCCAAACAAATGGGAAAAAAAAAAAAACACAAAAGAAAAGTATATCGAAAGAACCCAAGTGGAAAAAATAAGAAGGAAATAGATATAGAAGAGGTAGAAGGCAAGTCCTATCCCCTCATTTGGTCTACTCAGCATCTTACAGGATGCCATTAGGTTACTAACTCGGTTTTTGTTGCTAATAAGGAACAGACAGATGATCTTTTAAAATACATTATGAAAGGTGGCTACAAACATTCCCACTGAAGAGCATTTCTCAGGGAGTCCTGGCCAAAAGCTCCATGCAAGAAAATTAAGTCACACACTGCAAACAAGAAGCGTCCCATCTCTGCCAGAGCTCCAAACTCTAGCTGCCCATTAACCCGATTAACTGCTGGTAGCAAGGCTGGTTTCCCAATGTGACACCCAAAAGATTTAGAAAGGGCAGACAGTTCCAATCAACTGCAAAAAACAAACAAACAAACAAACAAACAAACAAAAAAAACACTAAAAAACCCACTATGATTCCAGCACGCTTTCTGAACACAGCCTCACTATCTGTCTCCCGACAGTTGCTTCCAAAAGCAAAGGCTTTGTCTCCCCACTGCTATACTTATTCATGTCCTAATCACTGAGATCCTTCTCTGGCACTACTTCAAGAAGATTCAGAAGCTCAGAAAGACACTGTATTGCTGACAGTACTTACATCTGAAGAATAAAAAGAGTTATACAAAAACAACTTTAAAATACAGTGAGATATACATATTTTATGAAACACACTGGATGGGGGAAATAAGAAAAAAAACCTTCTTGGATAACTTCTGCTCATATTTGGCAATTACATCTTAAAAGGAAAAAAAAATCCACCTCAAACACATGAAGATGTGTTGTGAAGTGAAACAATTTCATTCCCATACACCAAAATTTACATTTAACTTTAGAAGAAATGCTCTTTTAGAAGTGTGGGCAATATCCTAAAGAGTATTTACACTATTTTGCACGATTTCCTTTCTTTACACCATGACAATAACATAATTTGAACATTTTCATGATTTGCAGTAAAAAAAACACGGTTCGTAAATTAAAAATACTTGGAAAGAAGCCCAAGCTAGTTTTCTTAGCAGCAGTAAACTCCCTGAGAACTAAGTCAGTAAGGGTTACTTCAAACTTTACTTCACAAACCACAAGACCCACGATATGAATAAACAGAAACTGCACACTAGAACAAGCAGAACAGCTTTTTACAGCCATGGTGCTGCATCCCCAGGAGTCCACTGAAATTAAACAACGAAGAAACAGGGAACAAGGAAAAGTAAGACGGGGGAAGGGAAGATCTGTGAAGTATGAAAGAACTGAAAGAGATGCATAGAAGGTATAGGATATCTCATCAGTGATCTTTATTTGGTTTAGTATTTTAAATCAAATGGATGGGATGAAAGGTTTTGTGAGAATTCCAGGTGATATCCTTCTGATCTGCCTCTGGCTGCTGCTGCTGTTTTTCTGCTTGGCTGATTAACTTCCTCCTTTGCATGGCAGGGACATGGTCAGTTGGTGCAGGACTGTCAAACACTCAGACCCTCCAATTTCACTTCCATATTTGCCTTGCTTTTATAATATATACGCAAAGCAGGCAGCTATTAACACTAGTTTAAACCTTCAAAGCAATACGTGAAGTTTCATCAACCAAAGAAAAAGTCCTGCCTACAATTCCTCCTGTGGGAGGAATTTCTTCACAGAAAGGATCATTAAACATTGAGAACAGGCTGGCCAGGGAGGCGGTGGAGGCACCGGCCCTGCAGCTGTTTCAGGAAAGACTGGATGGGCACTCAGTGCCGTGATGGTGGTGATCGGTCAGAGGTCGGACTCGAAGATCTCAGAGGTCTTTTGCAACCTCATTGGTTCTGTGATTCTTCGATAATTAAAAACAAAAATTGCAGATTCTGTCAACAGAGCTGTTTACAGACAAGGAAGAAAGGAGACTCACGAATTCTTTCTTCCAGTTAGAATTCACCAAATGTTAATTCGGGCTGTAGAATTCCATTTGCAGTTAGACCGTCTAACAACAGCTACCACAGCCCCGAGTTCGGCTGGGAAGAATTCAACTTAAACTTGACGGCAAGAATCACACCCTCCGTGCCACAAAACCAGGGGGGGGGCTTTCCCGAAACACCAGCTTACTCCTGTCGCAGCTCCAGCACGAATCGAGGTTCATTTAGGGAAAAGGGAAAGAAAAAAAAAAAAAAAGAAAAAGGCAAAAAAAAAACCACACACACACCCACACCAGACACACACAGACACACACCAGACACACACACACATACACAACCACCACAACATACACATCACACAAACCAAACACCGGGCCGAGGTTTATTGCGAAGTTGGCTGCGGGCGCAGATCCACCAACTTTTGTCTGTCGGCGGCAGCGCCGGGCGCGGCCGCAGGGGGAGCCCCGCGCCGCCGGACCACGCCGGACCCCCGCCCGCGACCGGCCCCCGACGGGCAACCCCCCGGCAACCCGCGGCCGCTCCGCCGCCAGTGTCCCCGCCGCCCCCGCCCTGTCAGCGGCCCCGCCGCCCCGGCGCTTGCACCACAGGGACTGCTGGCTCTCCGCAGCGCCCCTGCGTCCTGCCGGATCCGCGGTGCCTCCTGCCGCGGGCTGCACCCGCCGGCCACACCGTCCCTCGCAGCCGTCTCGGACCCACCCACCGCACGGTCCCGTGTCGCGGCCACCCACCCCGCCGCCCCCGAACAGCGGCGCCGTCCCCAGATATTCCCCGCAGCGCCGCCTCCCTCACATCCGGTCCCCGTGGACCCATGGTCTCACCCGCGCTGCCGCCGCCGCTCGCAGCCACGGCCGCATCGCCTTGGATGCCCCTCTTAGGAAGAGCGGGTGCCGGGGACTGAGATGAATGGCTGCCGAGCCCCGAGCCGCCGCGGCAGCCGCACTTTGCCCAGGGGGCGCAGGGAGCTCTTACCTGGTGTTCACCCATGGCCCGGCGAGGGGGGAACGGGGGGCGCGCCGCCGCCGGAGCGGAGGGAGGCAGGGAGGG
>CM031859.1:5325996-5602539 GCA_018697195.1 Certhia americana | reverse complement strand
CGCCCGTGTCCCCGCCGCCCCCGCCCCTGTCAGCGGCCCCCGCCGCCCCGGCGCTGCCCGCACAGGGACTGCGGCTCTCCGCAGCCGCCCCCTGCGTCCCTGCCGGCTCCGCGGTGCCTCCTCGCCGCGGGCTGCCCGCCGGCCCCACCGTCCCTCCGACAGCCGTCTCGGCACCCACCCCCCGCCGGCTCCCGTGTCCGCGGCCCCCCCCGCCGCCCCCGACACCAGCGGCGCCGTCCCCAGCTATTCCCCGGCCTCGCCGCCTCCCTCCCTCCGGTCCCCCGTGGACCCCCTGGTCCTCACCCGCGCTGCCGCCGCCTCCTCCAGCCCGGCCGCATCTGCCTTGGTGCCCCTCTTAGAAGAGCGGGTGCGGGACGAGATGAAATGGCTGCCGGCCCCGGCCGCCGCGGCCGCCGCTTTGCCCAGGGGGCGCAGGGAGCTCTTCCTGGTGTTCACCATGGCCCCGGCGAGGGGGGACACGGGGGGCGCCGCCGCCGCCGGCGCGGAGGGAGGAGGGAGGGAGGGCGGACAGGCGGGGGCTCGGGCAGGGAGGGGAAGGGGAGGGAGAGGGGGAAAGGGGGGAGGAGGGAAGAAGGAAGAAAAGCCCTCCGGGGAAGCCGCTCCGCCGGGCAGAGACGCAGCCGGAGCCGCGCCGGCTCCTCCCGCCGCTGTCGCCGCCGCCTCTCGGGCTCAGCCCGGCTCTAACTGGCCGCCATTACTGTCCCTGCTCCCTTTCTCTGCTCGCTCCGCGCCGCCCCCGCCAGCCGCCGCCGGGGGGCGCTGCGGCCCCGGCGCGGCCGTTCTATCCCGGCACCGCGCGCTCTATGGGCCCGGCCCGGCCCGGGAGAGGCGGCGGCGGCGGCGGCCGCGGGTCCCCGGGGAGCTGCTCCGGATCCGGCTCCGCGGCGGGGAACGAGCGCCCACACAGCCCCACGGCCCCGCCGCGGCCTGGAGAGCCGCCGGCCGGGCCTGGCCCGGCGTGACCCCGTAGGGCGGGGGAGCCGCCGCAGCCGCCCCCTGAGGGTTGAGCCGAGGACTGGGGAGTTCAAGGGCAGGGGGAGCGGCTGGCCGGGGCCGCGGAGGGTGAAGGGCAGCGCTGGCACCCGGGAAGGAGCTCAGCCGCCCGTCTTGAGGGGCTGGAGCCGTCAGCTCTGCTCGCCCAGGGAGGCTCTTGCCACAAGCTGACCGGACAGCTTGGGCGAACAGATCTCCCGAGGATGAGATCTCCGTAATTTCCTGTCGAAAAGTCTTTTCACAGTCTGGTGAGGCTCATTATCAAGAAATCCCCTTTATATCCAGGCTATCGGGAGTACGCCCTTGCTTCTCCCATCGCGCCAGTCTCCGGCAACGTCCCCTGTGTTTTGCCTCGACCTGCGCTTCATGTTCCTGGCTCGGTCCTTGTTGAGCTCTTTTCTCCCCACCTTCCTCCTTATCACAGATGCGTGTCAGAGGGGCGAAGAATACAACGCATTACCCTACACCGGATGCCTAAATGTTTTTCAGATTACTCACAAACTAAAAGCCTTCAGCCTATTCACGAGCCCAATCCCTTCTCGCCGAAGAAAGAATCATTCTCTCACCACTTGTTGCCATATACAGAACTTGCACATAAGCCCCTAAACCAAAAGCTTTGTGGAAGAAATGTAGCTGAGGAACACAAACGTGCAGCTGTAGGTGACAAAATCTCAACCTCTTAGTATTCACACTAACTGGTCTGGCACTGCTGGGCAAGTCATTTCAGTGCTTCTTGCTTCTTTAACCAAAAAGAATAGTATCATGAAATTACTGAGTACATGGTTTTGACTGTTAGGCTCAAGCAAACTTTATCAAAGTACTTTCATTGTTTAAAGATGGGAAGTGTGATAATCTTTTAGTAAAGAACAATAAATTTTAAAATTATTCTATTATTAAATTAAACTTAAATTATTAAAATTGTAAAATTAAATTAAAAAATAAAGTATTATTCTGTTTTACCTGTATACTCACACATCTTTCTTTTCAATATTACAGTCTGTAAAAGTGTGGTAGGATGTGTACTGAAAAGTAGAAAATACGCAACAATGATATCAGGCTACATAAGCAAATCAGCTTTTTAAATATCCAAGCAAAGAAAAAAATACTGCGAATAGCATCAAATTTTTAGTTTTATGAGATACTCCAAAATACAGTGCATTTCAGGGTAGGATCTGTAATGTTTCATCTGATATCCTCTATTTAGAGCTTGTAATCTGTATTAGCAATAGTACTTCATCTTCTGTCCCAGAATCTCCAGTGTCTTTCAAAAGCAGAGTAGTTCTGCTCCATAAGATTGGTTTTGGTAGGTTTTATATCCTTTGTTTCTTCATTTATTTGTTTAAAGGTTATGAAGGGATGTAGTAATTTCATACACTTGTAGGCTAAAGGAGTATTCCCATTAAAAACCTACAAGGGGTTTTGTGCATGGTATTTGGAAATCACATCCTTTTAGCCTTCAAAAGTAGGAATAGAAGGAAACTGCAAGAGACTGTCCCGTACCAAACACCAGGAGATATGTTCAGTAACAATATCACATCATATATATAATGACAAATAATGTACTTAAACATTTCTGTACTGTAATACTGAGAGGCCGTGAAACTCAGGCATGGTTTTCAAATTCTGTTGGTCTGGAAATGAATGTTGATCTTCAAGTTTTTGTACTTGTCACAAAAATAACCCCATTTTGGGAAAACCAACAGATGAGTGGCCCAAAAAAGGGCCCAGGCTGCAGCAGTTACAGTGAATGTCATAACTCAGGATTGCAGTCATTGGCAGGGCTCTTTGGGGAAGCTTGCATAACATCTGCTTGCAACATGCCTGATTCAAACCAGCACTCCTCCTCACATGAACACTGATGACTTTTAAAAAAATAAAATAAACTCAGTCAATATGCAAGCAAATTGATTTTCCTGGGTGCCTGTCCAGATCTGCTTGAAATAACAGAAATTCCCCAACTCAAAAGCTATTTATTGTATATTTGCTAGATCTAGATATTTATACCGCAGTTGTGTCTTTTTTTTTTTTTTTTTTTTTTTTTTTTTTTTTTTTTTTTTTTTTTTTGTGTGCTCTGATCTCATTCCTGTGAGCCATACCCAGAGAACACTCTATGATGCCAGAGGGACTACTGTGGAGAGATTGATGTAGTTAAAAATCCCTGATCTCTGCTTTGAACATTTGTAGTTCTTCGTTCTCATTATGTTAGCATGGCAGGAAACATGGAAAGACATGCTTCATTTTATATGTTTACTCCCTGTGTTGTTTTTCACAGATGGTTTTATTTACAGGTTTCTTAGTTGTCTTGTTCCTCTTGGAAGGTGTAGCTGGTTATTTTGACTCAAATAGCTTATGGCTTTATAGCTTCCATGTCAGCCTCATCACCATTTTTAGTACTGACAATATAAATAAATCAATCATAAATTACAAGGTTTGCTTGGTAGCTTTGATTGGATTTTTTTTTATGCAGAGAGCATGTTAACATAGGATTAATATTTTATATCACACATACTTAGAGATTTAAATGTGGTTTTACAATGAAAGATGAATTACTGTAGAAAGGGATTTAGAGTAATTTCACTAATCCAAGAATTTACTTGTTCCCATTTTTTTCTATCTGTTGTTGGTTCAAGTGTCATATGAAGACAGAACAGCATTAAAAACCTATAAACCTATTTAGACTCCCTTCAGCACTCTACATGCAGGAAATGCTTGGGGGAAAAGAAATATGAACTCTGAGTAATGAGAAACAATGAAAAAATTAATGGGAGAAGGACTGAAGCCACATTCCACTAAGTATTACATTAAAAAACCCCAAACTGTAGAGCTCATTCAGTTTCAAGATTTGTAGTTTTATCTTACAGACAGATGTCTAAATGTTTCTACAAATAAATGCCATTGGGAAGGGCCATGTTTCAAACAGAACCAGTTTATAATGAATGCTGAAGCTTACAGCAGCATTCAATGTATTTTTATCTCCAGTTGTTCAGAAAAGAGATTAAGGTATCTGAAAAATGTATTAAGAAGAAGCCACACCATCTGCCAAGGCAGGTACACCACTGGGAAATTGGAAAAATATGAAAAATTACTTGAGCAAAAGAGCCCCTTTCCATTAAAAAAGAGTTGGGGAATGAAGTCATATTGGGACATCATGATGTAAAGACACGTTAAAAAATTACCCAGGATGGAAAACTTTGTTTGCTACATGAATGATATATAATGACACAAGAAATATTTGGAGATGGAAGATTTTGTTGTCACATGTCCCTATTTTACCAGGAAATCAGGAATTATAACAAAAGAAAAAATCCTTCATCCCTTATTCAGAACTTTTGCAGAGTTCTTTCCTAGTAAGGACCAGAGGGCTCTGATATTCAGTGAGTTACCATTTGCTTCAATCATAGGCAATTTACCAGAGATTACTTTGCAATATCTCTGAATAGCAGTAACATTCCAAAGAATGGAAACCAAATCATCTTTCCAGGCCTCTATTTATAAGCTCATATGTGCGCCTCTCAATCATGCTGTCAACTCCTCCTGGTTTCAGTTGAATCTTGAAATAAAAAAAGATTCACAAGAGATCTTGCTTTTGTAAATGTACCCTAAGCCTTTTCCTGAGGGGGATGTTAGGAAATTAAGATCGTGTGGTTATTCCTTTGAGAACTGTCCATTATGAAGATAGGCCCATGGGATATAAGTTTGGAAACTTCAAACAAGGAGTGTCCAGTAATCACGATTGGTAGCACCTTGAACTGGAACACAGAATGTGATACAATCACTCCACATTGCAGGCATTTTGCTGTGTTACTAAAGAAAGCTCATTATTTGAAGACTACCGTTGTAATTTAAAAATGGATAATAGTTATGACTTCAAATTAAATACTTAAAGTCCAGCGCCATTATCAGCACACCCATCTGAAGATTGTTTTCCACACTAGATAACATCAGTGCAACTTGAAGCAGGATCAGAGAGTAGGTTTCTTAGATAACATTAAAAGGGAGCAGTAAAACTTACCTCCTAATATTTCAAAATTATCTTCCCATCATATCTGGCCATTAGCTTCCATAACGTTTTTCCTGTTGAGCTAAGATCACAGTAGATAGTTTTTCTAATAATAATAATTGTGTGAAACTCATAGGATGATGATATTGCAGCCAGGCATCTGCAGGGTCTGTTTTTCACTATGATTCAGGTTGTAAATTACTTCCATCTTGGACAAAAGTGGCAAATCATCTCACTTTGGTGCTTATGATCATTAATCATATGAAAGTAGCACCGCCAGCCTGTTACTATGCTGGGTGATGTATAGCTTTATAGTAAAAACCAGACTCTGTCCTAAAATGCTCACAATAAAAATAGGCATTTATGAACACATGTGTAGATAAGTTTCAGCACCATACAAATGCATAATGGCTTGATTAGGATCACATGGCAAGTCCATCAAAAACATTATTGGTTCATAAATCTCCATAGTCCTCACACACAATCTTAGCTTTCGAAGTGTGTTTTTTTGTTACAGGTCCAAAAACGAGCTCATAAAATACACTACCATGTCATCACTGTAGTTTCACTTAGAAGTGTCTTTGAGAATTCACGATATGTTATTTCCAAATGTGTGTACAAACAGTTGCTCAGGCTGCCTTGAATTTTTCATGGGCTTATGCATTTCACACTAATTTTAAAATTGAAGCTATATTCAATTTCCTTGTGTATTTACAGTCCAAGAGTCCAGCAACGTGTGGATACTCCTTTCAGTGCATGGGGATAATAAAGTCATGAATGCTGATTCACCCATGAAACGACGACTTGCTTTTCCAGTGCATAGCTGACTTCCTAGAAACATCGGTTCCTTAAGCCACTCCCCTCTGTGTGGCAGTCAAAAAGGTTTAACATTCCTTCAAGGACCATTCATCCTATGCAGAGGAACGTGCTGTCTTAGTGGAATTGCCATTTACAGGATAACCAGACCCATTTATTTATATATTTATTTTGCAGTCCCAGTTCCCTCACAGTGTGTTCCTGCTCTGTGTGCACACACTTAAAAAAGGCTTCAGGCAACAGCTTCTCTCTCAAGTTAAGGTCAATCAATATGGCTGATGTTTAATTATAGGTAGCTGACAGTGTCCTCTGGCATAGGCTAACCTTGTTAAATACAAGGTTTAAAAATACCCCTTCAAAATTAATTTTCTGCTTGTTTTTAGATGTGTGTGCTGGTTCTCCCATGACCTTGACAGGACTGGCGGTGACAGCTAAAGCCCAGCTTTACTTTGTCAACACTAAGATTCACTCTAACATTATAAAACAAGTTCGGGGGTTGTCACTATCTTCCACGCCAGTGCATCTGATCTCTCCTGACAAAGGGGCATGAGATGGTTGTATTCATCTCATGAATACCCTGTTAGAGGTTTTTCAGCAGACACAGTCTGGGCTGTTTGCTTCTATTCACCACACAGTAAGAAAAGGACCATTTGCTTCTGCTCATCTAGCGTACTGCCAGATAATAAGCTGTATGAAATGCATGGAGTCTAAAAGGATTTTAGTGATGTCTTGATTTCCAGCTTCAAAGAAAATATTTTTTACATTATACAAGAGTTGCAGATCTTCCTTAAGATATTTGTTAACTCCCATGCTTTGTCAACAGCTTGACTTCTGAGGGAGGACAGCCCTACTTAGAAGAGCTTTTAAGAAATCACTGAATTCACTAGGACACTGATTCCTATTGTAGTAGGTCAGCATGACTCCAGCTAATACGCCTAATCTTCTAAATCATTAAGTGATTGCAGCCAGGATTCCTGCACCATTTACACCAGGTAAATCCAACCTCACCTCCTTCTGCATTTACCTCTGGGTCTGTCAAATTATTGCTGAAAGGGCCCCCAGGAAAAGGTTAAGCATATTAATGAACTTATGTGTTTAATGTAACGGAGATAGAGTACTTAAAATATTGAAAGAAAATTTAAAACAGTCCAGCACTTCAAAACAACTTTCTGATGATTTAGCTTAGGGTTTTGTAAATTCCATGAATTTTCTACAGTGTCATGATATCTGTAGTTTAAGTTCTAAATATATAAAACCTGTTTAATAGAATCAGTACTACTTGTAACAAACAAGTACCTTCTCTTCGAAAATGTCAAAGTATTTTAAACGTTAAACAAAACCAGGGAGAATAGAATCTCCACAATCCGTGTTTTGAAATATAAGACTACATGTATTTTAACCGAAACAAAAGGCAAATTTCTTACTATCTTCCCTGAAGATTCATAAGTAGGAGCTCTAATTAGATCTCATCCAGTTAAAACTTAACAATTAATTCAAACTGCCTTCAAAAGGATCAGTGCATTGCATTATGACGTGCATTATAAAGAGAAAGAAATTATAGCTGTCAAGTGTCAGATTTTACTTGTTACTCACCCATCACAGAACTTTGAGACTAAGCATCTTCTTTTAATATTTCTAAACTATGTGATTTTAATTGTTGCGATTAAGGGATTGCAGAAACGTGTCCCACGTGAAGACGACACTCAATGAAGTATTACCTCTGCTTTTAGAATTACCTTTGATCGCACTTGAAAATTCGCAGTGGATTTCCCATTAATTAGTGTGAATTAGATAGTTGTGGCTGTTCAGTTTAGGTTAATTTCAAATGTTTTACAGTACATCGCTAATTATTGGGGGGGAAAAAAACCCAACCCTTATAAAACATAAAACAGCCCGCAGGCACAAGGGATGCGTTCAGTTTGCTCTGTGTATGTTTCTAGGGGCCGGTTCCTAGCTTTTCCGCGGTGCCGGCCTTGGATACACGGATAGCTCCCGGCACCACCGCGGCACCTGCCCGTCCCGCAGAGAGCGGCTTCTCCAAGGCCCAACACAGCGCAAGGAACTCGGCTTAATCCTTCCTCCCTCCCCGAGGATCCCATCTCATTTTCCCGTCTGGTTCACCCTCGGCAGCTCTGCTTCCCAGACACCGCGCCGCTCTTTTGTCCTCGGTGCGAGGCCTCGGCTGAGCTCCTTTTCACACATGTCAACACTCTCCCGTAATTAGCGCTCGCCGCACAATGGGCCATTGCCGCTCTGCAAAGGGCACAGCGTGCGGCTGCTCCCGCCGGGGCCGGGCGGGTGCCCAAACACAGGCACCATTCCCCACTCTTGCAGATGCCGTGGCTTGACAGACGGACACACAGACCGTGTCCTTTGTTCCGCAGTCGGGACAGAGCTGCCTTCGCAGTCTCAGGCCGGGCAGGGATGTTTACCTCTGCTGTGCTGCCCGGGCACCGCCGCAGCGGCGCGGGGGGGCTCGGCTCATTTCTGTGGCGGGCCGCGCCGAGCCACAAACACCGCAGCCCTCGCCTCTCCCTCTAGAGCAGGGCAGCTCCCGGGGAAGCCGTGTTTCCCCCCCACACAGCGGGTGCGGATCCTTACGAACACCACACGCTCCCCACGCGGTACCGGGGCGGAGCTCTGCCCGCCCCGCCCGGCGCCGCCGCGCCTGCGCCGCTCCAGGCGGGACACCGAGGAGTTGGGCGGCGGGCGGCCGGTGCGGGCTGTGCGCTGCGGGACGGCGGGTGAGTTCAGTGCGGGGACAGGCTGTGCACAGACAGCGCGTTCCGCACAGCCGGCGCTCCCTCGGCTCCTGCCGACGCTCGGGCTTTACCCACGGCTGTTCCTGGGACGGGCGGGCTGAGCCTCCCTGCTGCCTCCGCCCTGCGGCTTCGCCCCGCTCTAAATTGGCCGTGTCCCGCAACCGCAGCGACCCTCGGGTGGCCCGGCCTGGCTCATGCCGGGACTCCCTGGGCGTTCCGCCTCCACGTCGGTACCGCGGTATTGCCTCATCGCCTAAAAATACCTGCTGGCCGGCCGCCGGGGCCGCGCTCGGCGGGCGGGTTTGGCAGCGGCGGAAGGCGCGGAGCGTGTGCCCCGCCTGGCTCTCGGCGGTGCGGGTGAGTTCAGGTGTCGCACCGCGGGGTTATCCCAAAATAGTTTCTTTAACCTGCTGTGCATGAGGCTAAGCCTCACATAGAGCTGAGGTACTTATTTATTTGTAGTTCTGGGCAGAAAGAAGGGCTGGCTGGTAAATAGATAGAGGCGGCACGACGACTATCAAGACTTTTCACTAGTTGTACATGTTAGCAAACATAGACATAAATGTTCACTGGCTACAAGTTTACATAGTTCTCTTATTAATGAGTATTCTGTCTTTTACTGGTTACAGTATTCCCTTACTTCTCATGTTAAGTAGTCTCCGTGCTCTATTTTTTGCTTCTTTTATGTAGGTGGTTTTCCTGAGTTGGTGGTCTGAGTTGCTGGTCACAATTTTGCCGTGACGGAGTTACCCTTTACCCACTGGAAGTGATTTCAGTGCAGTTGCTGAGCTGGCTTTACTAGTTTCTTCCTTATCATGGAACTTCTGCCCAATGTCCTTGTGACCTGTAAACTGTGCATTCTTTGTGTCCATCATCAGTGGTGCATTCTTCTTCCCAAGCTGTGTTAACCTTCCATTAAGTCTGAGACCATTAAAGCCTGTCAAGTCCTAAACCTTAACAAGGCAATTCAGCAGACAAGCAATTTATCTTTCTAGCACCTGGATATCAAGGTTGGGGACTGGTTTCTTTCTGAGTGCACAGCTCCTTTAGCTAGCTGGAGAGGAAGCCTGGATGCTGTGGTTTGTACCTGAGCACATCAGTCACGTTCAGGCCATTTGGTTTGATGCTCATCTCACTATTAATTTGTATTTGCCATTTCTCTGTAGCCTCCCGTCTCTCTGTGGCACAGTTCAGTGCAATTTTCAGGTGTAATTTCTGTGCTGTGCAGGGACAGACTGTGCTGTGTTTCAAGGAGGTCTCAACTGGAGAGTTTGTTCTGCCAAAATTAGTAAGGGGCTAGCAGGCTTTCAGAAAAGGGGGCTGCATGTGCTTCTGTGGGTATTTCTGCCCTTCACAGCAAGGAATGCCTCACAGATAGTTTCTGGTTTGTTTTTCTTGTGTTAAAATAACTGGAAGTATGGGCTCAAAAGTATTAGCCGTAAAAATATTTGCCAAAACAAATATGCCTATTGAGAGCTGCCTGTTTGGAAGCCCTGGTTGTGAAAGGCTGCTGCTGGGTCAGTGGCCCATCTTTGTGGGGCTGGAAAGTGCCTTGAGGTTGTGTGGGAATGGCCAGCAGTATCCTAACCCCAATTAATAGATGTAGGTATGGTGGGCTGCTGGCATTTGCAGCTTCTTCCGGTGTTTTAAATTTAGTTTCTGGAGGTGGTAGTTCAGTTCTGAGGTACTTTTTGCCACTGACGCAAGAATTACGTACCAAAATTCTTAACATTTTGAACAGGAACTAGGGACGTCTGTCAGAAGTTGGTGAGAGGAGGTGGTTTATGCTGGCTGGGTTTGCACGCTGAGCTAAAGTGCTTGCAGTGCATTCTGATAGCTGTGTCCTAATGGCTTTTACCATAATAAACATCAATATTCTGTATAGGATGATTCTTCACCTAGAGAGATTAACACAAACATTTCTTCTAAGTGTAATTGCTGTTGTACTTTAGAAGGAACAGCAGCTTTCACAGCTGACCAGTTTTGAATACTATTCATGCACATTTGAGGCCAGCCTAATGTAGCCAAAGAGCTAATTTGAAGAGCTGCTTCATTGTGTCTGTTTCTTTTTAACAGCTCTGATGACAAGTCACAGAGGATCAACAAAAGCAGATGGCAGGAGGTGGCTCTTGTTGCTTTGGGGAGTAGCCTACTAGAGTGAAAGATTTGGAAGATAAGCACATTAACACAAACCACAAAGAATTACTTTGGTCTAAACACAAAAAAAAACCCCTGCGTGCCAGTGTGTTAAACCTGAATTTGAGAGAAGTTTGAAAAAATTCCACTTTTTAATTTTTTCCAGTTTCACTCTGTGTGCTTGATACTGAGAGTTCTTTTTTTCCCAAGTGCAATACAGCGTTCCAAGAGCAACAAACAGATATGCATATAACATCATCATGTACCAGCACAGGCTTGCCTGATAGATGTAGGGCTCTCACAGAGCATTTGTGAGGAAATTAAAAGACTGTACCTCATCTTGTTTAACATGTCAAAGATATGCAAAATGTTTTGACTTAATGCATAACAGCACCAGTTAAATTCAAGGCTGGCCATCGTAGGGGTTTTTTTGAGGCTTATATATTTTTCTACAGAATGTGTTTCCCATGGATTTTAACTTTCAAGTTGAAGGAATACCAGTATTAAAGTCCCAAAGAACATGAATTAGTACTGCATGTGGCAGGTTTGGGTTTTTTTGGGGTTTTTTTTTTTTTTTAATTAATGCTGCAGTGAATGTTGTTTTCCCCTAAACTCCACATCTTGTTAAATTAGATCTCAAAATCACTTAAAATTCATATTAATAGTGCTGTGCATACTACTTTGTTCAGGAGTGTGATGGCTGTCACTGCTTAGTTTGATGCTCTCTAAAATCCACACACAATGTCATAACTTAGTCCTGAACCTACCAGGAATAGACCATCATCTGTGTAACCAGTGGTTGTTAGGGATAATTGTGAACACAGTTACAGTTAAAATTTCCGTTTTCCTGTGGGTTTTTCCCAGTTTTAGAGTGATTTTATTTTTAAGGGTGTTTTGGGGAGTTTTCTGACTTTTAGTGACTTTTTTCAGAGTATTCAAAAGTGACTGTAATGAGATGAGTGTGGGATTCTTAATTTCTTCTGACTCAGCAGACTAATCCTGTATCATATTTAGTACTTACAAATCCAGGATTTTCATGCCAGCTGACAGTGGGCCAGAAATGATAATTCACAGTTTCTGAGTTGCTGCAACAATGTCTTGAGGTAAAGTAGGAAGGACAACCTGATAAATCTTGCCCCTTTAAGTAATGCACCTTAAGGTGAAGGTCACTCAAATGTCTGCAGTGGCAGTGCAGCTTTTCTGCAACCATCTGATAATGCTGTGTAAAATCAGGGAAGTTTAAACATGCCACTCAGGAAAGGAATGTGATATTTTTTCTTCCTTTTACAGAAGTATGTGCCCGTATTTTCAGATCACACTTATGATTGTGAAATGTATTTTGTATATTTAGGAAAAAGTAACCTTGCTTCTGAACGTCTGGAACAGATGTGTGGTTCATGTGTCATTAAATTAGAAACTGCAGGAAAACAAAGAACCATCTGGAGACTTGGTGGGGGGGAGGTTGAGGTTTCTGGTTAAATGTATTATCTACATGGGAAAAAATATAAAGAGTGCTTCAGCTACAAAAGGAGACAAAGTGTGATAGGCATTTTGGTTTGTTTTGGTTTTAAACCATTTTCTTTTTGTAATTAGGGGAAGCACCAGAATGAAAGACATGGACAATATCAAAACTGTAAAGAAAGAATGGTAGGTGCTAGTTCTCCCCTTTTTTTGTCTTCCTTTCCCACTTCTGTTTGTATGTCCTGTCAGAACTTCTCAAACTTTATGTTAAATTCTTAAATACAATATTTTTACTGTATTCATCTGTTCCATGTATACTGAAAGTTTAAAAAAAATCCTGTTGTTTTGATGAAAGATTGTTCATATACCTGAAATGTTTCCTAGATGCAAGAAGCTGTGTAAATATTTTATTTAAAATAGCAAGGCTGCCTTTCAAATTGCTAACTCACTGTGCAGCTCTGCATCTGATATGGCAGTGTTTGCTTTTCCAGTTCTGTTTCTGAGGTAGAGCATTGTGAATACATGCATTAATGCTTCAAGTTTCTTTTGTTCTATTAGAAAACTAAAACGGGGACACACATTTTGAAATTTCTTCTTTAAAGTTATTGAGGTTTTCTTTTGCCTAAGATGTTAATCTCCAGGGATTCTTAGTGTTGCATAGGTGCACTGCAAACAATTCCATTTTATGCAAATATATCTAATTACCATTTCAGTAAACATTGCTGCTCTTGAATTCAATGCAGAATCTTTATGTAAAATTGGATATTTTTTCAAGAGCTGGGATTTTTATTTAATGAATTGCTTAAAATAGACTTTTCTGAATCTCCCATAGGAGTAACTCCTGCAATGTTTACAAAAAGCTGCATAATCTTCTTACTATGCAAAGAACCTGTACTGAGATAATCATTCAGGTTGCATATTTCTGCATTTTGATTGGTGAAAGTCTAACAGAAACAGCTGTCACATATACAGTGTTCTATAAAAAGATGTGGTTGATGCATCTTTTTTAATACCCTGGCAGTCTCCACAGTGTTGAAGGCTTCTATTGTATTTCTTCAGTGTGCTCCAGGGGTGTTCAGAAACTTGAGTTTCCCTAATGCACTTTCCAAAACAATAATGGTGGCTCCGGGTTGGTGCTAGGAATGGGGAGGTTCAAGTTGGGGTGGAGAGGTAAATCCTAGGGCAATTATCTTGTATTTTTAAAATCTTATGGCAAAGGAACCCAAGCTTGTATCATGGAATTGCTTTAAGGAAAGTCCTTCGTTGGTGTGCAGCTAGGTGTATGATGTTTAGAAGTATGAATCATCTAACTTGCATTCCTTGCTCTGATACCAAGTTTAGAAGCTTTGCATCAATTAGTTCATCTTTTCTGATGATGTTCCTTAGCTTGTGCTTTTGAAGTGCAAATAGCAGTTAGAGATTGGTAAGAAGTTTATAGAAAAGGATCAATGCAAAGTTGACTTGATGTTTTGTACTCAGTAAGCTGGGTGCAGGGAAAAGTGCCTTCTATACTTCTTGGTACTGAGCTTCTGAGGTAACTACTTGTCTTCTAATGTGTCCTCTGTGGAGTAATTTTTGCTTCTGTCTTTGTTTTGCAGGGTGTGTAAATCAGGAACCGATGATCAGATTTTGAACAGTACAGAACAAAACTGTGACTACTTTGTAGATAACCTATTTGAAGAAGCTCAGAAAGTTGGTGCTATGTGTGTGCCCCCAACTACAGTCAAGAATCAGGTAGGCAGTGAAGAAAACAATACTCACACATTCGTATAACAGCACTCCAGGAGTGCTGGAAAACAGATAACAGAAGTCTGGCAGTCTTTTTCAGTCAACATTTCAGTTAAAAAATGAACACAGAATTCAGAGAGATGTAGGAACAGCTTCCCATCTCCCAGTTAGCCAGATCTTTGCTGCTGGGCTTTTGGCTTTTACTGTTTTATAGTTGGTTTAGAGTCATTCTAGAGCTGATGCTGGCATTGGCTAATGCACTTCTGCTTTATTAGTAAGGAGAGTGAGGGGAGCAGGAGTTCAAGGAATGACAAGTACTCTTATGTAAGAAGTTATTTAAGGAGCTGCAGCCTTTTTATGCAGACGCACAGCCCAAATATTTTTCATTTGGTCTTATTCATATAATTATGGTTGTAGTGGGATGTTCAGTGTGGGTTTGTATCTCAGTGATTCTGTCCTTTTCTTGGTTTTCTGTTACTCATCAAAGACTGGTAAGGGGAGGGAGAAAAGGCCGTGTAGAACAAAGATGACAAGAAAAAATTTGGAGTGGGCATTGCTAGAAATTATGTTCATGGATCCTTAACTGACCCTGGAAGAAATGAAATGTCAGGAGCAGTATCTTAAATTGCTGTCCTGAAATAGTGTTCCATGGCATTAATTGTGTCAGTGCTTAAATGGGAAGTTGGTGTGGAATAATTAGTCCATGTTAAATTTGCATCCTGGCTCACTGTAGAAGAACCTTCCCATATTTAGAACTCTTTCCATATGCATTGGTGCCATGAGACACAAGAGTTTTTGATACAGACTAATCTTGCTGAGTGCTGTCTACTTCTTTTGACAGATTACCCAACCAAAAGACAGGGAATTCTATGCAGCAGTTTGTACATGCTGTTTATTTATGTAGAAATCACTTAACAAGTCAAACTGAAAAAAAAAACACCAAAAAAGCCCCAAAACCCCCAATCTTGTCAGGTACTATCAAGCTTCATTCAAACTAATTTTCAGCTGAGATGAATTCTGCATTTGCGGCCTCATCTGTGGCTGAGTGTCAAGGCAATGCTATTACAGGGATCAGACCTTGATAACCAAATGCTTCCTTAAATGGCATGAGGCATTAATATGAAAACACAATCCCAAATATCCATCTTACAGTTGGAGAGATTTCAGTAAACATTGCAAAGGCTACAAATTGAGGTAGTGAATGATTTCTGGCAAAGTTAAGGAATTACTGGGAATTAAATTTTTGATTCCACTAACCACCAAGGTTTTGAATGCACCCAGGAATTCCAGGGTAACGTAAGTGTGTGACTGTCTGTTCTGATACTTGCTTCATTTCCTGAGTGAAAGGCTTCTGCATGCATCATCTCAATGCCTTTACTTTGAGAAAATCCTCCTGAATGATCGGAACAAGGCTTTACCCTAATAAATCCCCAGCTGGACTATTCTGGCAGTTGGTGTTCCAACAGCCAGGCATGTGTGCTCTCAAATTAGCTCTTGAAGAGTTGCAGCTGGCTGGGATAGTCCAGCTTCTTTTTTTTTTTTTTTTTTTTTTTTCCCTCTGCTGAATTGAAGGAGTATTCTGACCTAGGAAGCCAAAATGATTAGGGTAAGGTTTGTTTCTACCCCTGATTGACACAAGATACTTAGAAATGTCACTTACCCCTTGCAGTTGCTGTGCCTGTTGGCAAAGGGCCAAGACAGATTACAGTGAGCCTGCTCTCAGTATTTTTAGTCCATGAAGTGGATGATTTATAATCACAGGGTATGTGGGTATACCAAGCTTCTTTTTCATCAGTATTATAATGAGAATTGTTCTTACTCTGTAGGTTGATGTAATCATTAAACTTTGGAAAAATGGGTTTACGGTAAATGACGGTGAACTTCGCAGCTACGCTGATGTTGCAAACCAGCAGTTCTTGGAGTCAATTAAAAAGGGGTAAGTGAGTCTTGTGTTCTTAACCAGCCTGAGTTAATGTACTTTGGGTAGCACTTAGCTTATGCTCTAAATTTTTTACGTGGCTTTGCTGCACTGCAGTGTCCCTGTAGGAGTGCAGGCCCTGCCGGTCTTGTTCCTGCAGTGCTAATGGCTGTTGGAACATCGACAGGTTTAACACAGCTCTCAGTGGCAGTAGTTGTACAGTTGCTGATGAATAGATAAAAGCCAGTGTTGGCAGGGGGCACAGCAGGTGCACAATGAAATAAAGAATAAATCAGTGCCCAATAAGAGCTACAGATCAAATGGTATTTTGACTAATGAACTCAATGCGCAAGGGGTTGAGCATTTCTGGTTTTATGGTCTTTGTTTTCTTTTTGTTGCTGAAAAGCCTTAAATGGGCACATATGTTCTGTATAGCATCAAGCAACTCTGATCAGTCTTAAATTTCTGACACGTTTTCCAAGTACAAACTTGCTGTTGTGTATATATAGCAATCTTACATAAATTCCTGTGTTAATAGCCATCTTACATTTTTCCATGTATTAAAGTTAATGTGCTGTCCTGATTTCCGCTATTGTTTGCAGTTCTTGCCTTAAAAAAGGAGTTTGACCATACTAACCAGTGTTATTTTGAGTCTTCAATTTGTAGTCTGGTTCTTCACCCCATACAAATGGAGGGGAGAATATAATTTTATGGACAATGTAATTTAATACCTCCTTATCAAGCGTGTGAAATTACTAAGTCATTATATTTTTCTTTTCCATATTTTGCTAGGCATTCAAAAATACTAATTTTACACTATTTCTCCTGTATGGCTGTCATCTGTGTTACTTGTAATAGCAATTAACCACACTGTTTAAAGCCCTTTGTGTGCATTCATCAAAAGTTTGCCACTTTTATACCACTGTTTGTCTGTGAGGATGCTAATGATGAGATGGTTTCTGCATAATCATTGATGGTAAAGAAGCATTTAGTACAGCCCCTGTGCCAGCTGATCCCCACCACCCGAAATTGTACTGTCTGCCTCAGAGCTCAGAGACAAAGGCATTGTTGTGTTTTGCTTCATGCAATTAAAGCATTACCAAACTGATGTTACTGCACTAAAGGGTGGAGTTATTAGTGATAATACAGGTTTTTTTTAGAAGCTGAGATCTGTGTTTATCACTAAATATGTTGTGTCTAAAACTCAGTTCTTCCTCTTCAAAAGCCTTTTTGTTTTACTATGGGGATAAAATAATTGAACCCTTTTCAGCTGTGTATGGCAACACTGAACTTTCTACACATTATGTGCTTAGAGTGGTAACTGCTGAGTAAATTTAAACATCATTCCAAACTTGCATAATGGAGTTTTTGGGGTTTTATTATATGCTTTCTAGTTAATTTGCAGTTCAGGAATTTGAAGTTATTTGTATATGCCATGCACTTAACCTAGCTCTTGGTAAATATTTATGAAGTTTTTTAAAAAAATCATCCTTGAAAAGCCAAATTTTGAACATATATTAATCGTTGGTCTATTTTGTATACTGAAAACAGTATAGTACACTTTTATTTTGACCTTTTGATTTTTTTCTTAAGGGAACTGCCTTTTGAGCTGCAAAAGGTTTTTGATAAGGAGGAGGTAGAAGTGAAAGTGGAAGATAAAAAAGATAAGGTATATTTGTCATCGAAAAAGCCAATGTTTCATCCCTTTTCTGGACATGGTTACAGATTAGGAAGGTAAGTAGTCTGATGTAATCTATGATTGAGTAGCTGAAGGGAACTATACCTATGGTGAAGCATCAAAATTCAGGTGAAGCAATGTCTGGAGTTTTCTAATCTAAGCTCCTGCTCAAAGCAGGGTCATCTGTGGGGACAGATAAGGTTATTCAGGCTTTTATCCAATTGGGTCTTGAAATCCCGTAAGAGCAGTGGCTGTGCAGCCTTCTTGAGTGCTGGACTGTTCTTATAGGAAAGAAGTTTTTTATTTCCAGTCTGAATGCCTCTCATTGGAATTTTTATCCACCATATTGAGCATCACCACCTCCAGCAGACCCTTGCAGGCTGCTTTTAGGTGCCGCACAACCACCACCATCTCTTCCACAGGCTGAACAAGCTGCTCTCCTCCAGCATCTGCTGACAGTGTGAGTGCTCCATCCTGCAGGCATCTTGGTGTCTCTCCGTGAGGCTTGGGGGATAATTGTCTCCCACATTCCATGGGATGTGTTGCTGTGTTGATACAACCAGGAAGCTCTTGGCTTTCTTTGTTCAATGTCTCAATATTAGCAGAACTGTTTCCAGCTGAAATGCTGTCACTCTTCTACTCTGTGATTTTAGAGAAAACAATCTCTTTTTAAGCTGTATGAGCAAGTTTGAGAAGAGTGGGGAATACGACAATCCCATAAAGAGAAATGAAGTAGTAAGAGGTTATTTTACATTCTCTAAAAATTGTTCAGTAATTAATCATGCATGTATTGCAGTAAGGCATTTTAGCATTCTACAGTGATCCATGTCTCTTTTCTAGTTGGAGAGTGTCAGCGACTCATGCCAATGCTAAAACTGGACTTGATTTGCAACCAAACAATTACTGCATTTTGGAAGGCTGTCGTAGAGCGACAGGCCAGGAGTTCATTTATTTGATCCCTGTGACTTTTGCTTACTCCAGCCATGTTATCTGCTTCACATATCCCTGTCATGTAAGACTTGTGTGCTTATAAAAGCAGGCCTTGGCCTAGGGAGCAGGACATGTTCAGTGACCAGGAGCCTACAGGACGTATCACAGGTGGCACTGCTGAGTGACCTGCAGGCTGGGGTTCCTAAGCTGTGGTGCAGCCTTAGGTGAACAGCTTGTTTCAATTATGTGGGAAGGGTTTGGCTGCTGAGGCCCAGAGCTTGTGCCGGGAGAAAACCTGACCTGGACAGGGACAGTTGAGGCCAGGGGAGAAGATAATGTGCAGAGCAAAAGACTGATAAAGGGTGAGTGGTTCCAGGCTGACTCAGAGAAGCAAGTTTATGAGTTTCGTCTGTTGCTGTAGCATTGTCCATTCAGTTGCTCCGTGCTTGAGTAGATACAATGGGGAAAACTGTCCCTTGAGAGATGGGTGAGATGCTTCAAGACTTGCTTTTGGTGGCACAAAAATCCTGAGCAAACAGGTCAAGAATTTAGCCTTATTTTATCTACAAGCAGAGCTGTTCATAACAAAGCCAAAAAGATCTTCAGTGTGCTTGGTTCCTGCTGCTAACCAGTGCTAAATGCTAGGTTGTTCAGTCACTTGTTATGCTCTGCCATGCCTGCAGGAAGTAATGATCTTGCTTCCCAGTAGGCAAGTTAGGTTTCAGAGGCATGCTAATCTGTGAATTTCAGTTGACTGATCTTGTACACTGAGACATTCTACAACTTGCTCAGCATTTTTTGTTTTTTTCCTATTCTTGCTTTTTTATTCTGTGCTATGTTATCAAAGCCTTTTCCTTGAAGACAAGTAAATATTTTTGCTGATGTTGGAAACATGAGCTGTAAGTGCTCCTACTCCATAAAGGAGCACTCACTTCCTGCTCTTAATAAATGTCCATTGTGTGAATACACCACACGTGTAGCAGAAAAGTTTTGTGGGGCAGCAACAGAGCTGGCTGAGACCTGGAACAAGTTTTAAGCTATAGAACTCCTTTTCCACAGTTGTATTTGTGTGATTAGTCAGAAGTGAGAGGCATATGATTGAAGAGTTTACTTCAGCTTATAGCCTAGCTAAACCTCTGCTTAGCAAATAAACTTATAAAATTAATACTGTATACTTTGTCAGTGTTTCCAAATGGAGGGGTTTTGTAATGGATGAACCATTGGTCTATTGACTATTTCTCAAAACTTTTGTTGGAGGATCTAGGAATAACGTATGTTGATATAGCTCAGACAAGCTTAATCATCTGCCTTTTTGTTCTACAGGAGAAATAAGTAAGATGTACCTTATGAACCTGTGTAACTAATGGATATACTCTGCTTGATCTATCACCATCCTGCTGAATTTCATAGTTTGGGATTATGACTAGATTTGCAGCCCCACTTTTCTATTGAGCTAATCTATGCATCTTTGAGACAGCCTCAGAAACATGTTAATTAAACTATTGACTGAAATCCCTTGTAGCAAAGTGAGCTTGCTCTGTAACCTCATTAGGGTAAAGCATTGTGTGTCAATCTGCTTAACCATCAGTCAGGGTAAGGCAGGATACCGAGCTGCTGGGCTTTTTCTCGTCAGAAAATTGACAGGATGCTCTTATGTCTCTTCGATCTCTAGTTTACATCTTCTGTTGATAATCTTATAAAAGGAATAAGCCTTAAAAGGAGTTACAATGCTTCAATCTCAGGCTAATGACTTAGATTCTTGGGGTTTGGCTTTAGTCAAAGCTCCCACCACTAGATGGCTTTATCTGTCAGTTCTGCGAGTGGAAAGTTTTTTGTATAGAAGTGCTTTAAATCTTAGTGAATACAGATGTTCTGACTTTCTCTTAAAGCTTCACTTAATGTGCTGGCTTCAGTCTTGCACACACTTGCTATTGAAAGAATCACCTCCAGTGCCAGCTGCATATGGAGATGTGGCTGTGAAGGAAGTTGGTTTGGGAATGACACCAAAATCTGTGTCCATGCAAGGCAGTTGTGAGCCGCAGCTGTGACTGATGTAGCCTAGCCCAGCCTGAGCCAGACACCACAGCTGAGCACCTCTGCAACCTCTGGCAGCTCACTCAGATGAGTTTGGAGTGTCTGAACCAGCAGCTAAACAGGGAGACAGCAAGACCTGGGCGTTGCTGAACTGAAGCATGACTTGAAATTTATTTTCTTTTTTTTTTGCTCTGCTTGCAAAACTGTTTAACATTATCTTTCTGGTACTCAAGCTTTTATTACTGATCTGGAGGGAAGTTAAATTTTATTTCGTATTGAGGTTAAGCATGAAGAGAAGCTGTTTGTGAGATAGTGAGATAGGTGGATGCTTGTATATCACCTGAACTAGTAATGCCAGAATATTTTTGCAGGTGTACTTCTTGTAATTTGTTGGTACCATGTCCTTGTGCCCAGCTGATTTCTGTGTAATGCAAAACAGTTCTGTACCTCTTACCTGTCTCCAATCACAGTGATCATCTCTTATTGCTCGCTTGGAAGTGGGATTTCTTGATTCTCATTCTCTTTGCTGAGTTTCTGTGGAAGATACAAAAAAGTGCCTCTACTGGCTGATATCCTAGAAGTTAGGGCAGCACTTAACTGGGCAATAAAAGTTCTTGAAATACCTCTGACTAAACTTGCACTTAAGACCCCAACTTTATTAGCCTGAACATATTAAGTCATTAGCTAATAATAAATTAGCTGTCACTTTTCTGCCTTCTGAATAAACTTATACAGGTACAAGAACATAAAAACGGGGTTTTATGCAGCATAGTTAAGACTATTCCTCTATGGACATCAGTTTCCCACTTCTCTCTGAAGAAACTGTAACTCACCAATCTTCTGTGCAAAGAGAGCTTTTCTGCAAACTGCTATGTAGTGCTCATGTAGTCTGTGACCACAGCTGAGCTTAAAGGAGGAATGGTAACTCCTTAAATCACTGCTATTGTTCTGCAAGCATACATCTGGTTATACTCACAGGAGCTGAGAATGTGCCCATTGGATCAGGCCCAAGGAGGACTTAAACTGTGAATGCTGAACAAGCTTAGTCATGAAAGAAGCACTAAGCTCTAGACATTTCTTCAGAATAAAAATTTTTGCCAGCAATTTTTTTTACTGTTTGTTTTTTAAGACCACGCACTTGGACTGAGGTCCATGTATTCTGTCAAGTCATTTTATGAATCTTTTCCCCTGTGGTTGTGTCAGCTGTTGAAAATGCCTTAAGAAAAAAAGAAATCCAACTGCTGTGTGCATCAGTCTGGATTTTTCACATTAAGTCAATTTTTCTGATAGATGAGTAATTTGTCTAAGCTGAGATAGATGATTCTGGAGTCTAAATCAAGACTAACAACATTCAGTTATATTGAATTACTGTAATTACATTACACTGAAAATTAACTTTGAGTATGCAAATTCAGTACTCAGCCCCCTTAAAGTTTCACCTGTGTGATTAGAGTACAAAAATGCATGTAGAATCTTCAGACAGTTTTGTCTCTTGTATATTGATATTTAATCCTCTAATATTTAAAGTTCCATCTTATAAAAATGTTAAACACAAGCAAAGTTAAATTCTTTAGCATGTTTTAGTCTTTAAGTGAAAATAATGACATGTGTGTAGGAAAAAAATAAGGAAGAAAGCAAAAAGGTGATATTTATGTCAGTATTCCTATATTTGTTAAAATAAAAAGTCATCAGCATACTCTGCTGCAGGGCAGAAAGCTCCAGAAGCAGAGGTCTGGAGGGAAGCTTGAGCTTGTGTGTGTACACAGAAGCCATAAGCTCATGTGGTTTTTCTTTTCAGTGCTACTCCAAAGATAATCTCTAAAGTGAGAGATGATCATCCCGGACCTGATGACAAAAGACACCTGCCTTTAGTACCCTTGAATGATTTGGAGCCTGTCACCAATGTCCAGATCTGGTTAGCTGATGGGGAAAGGATAATTCAGAAATTCAATGTTTCTCACAGGTAAGATTTATTTTACCACTGTCATATGTATTTGCATCTGAGCTACTTGTCTTAATGCCTGTACATTTAAGTCATTAATTTCTATGACTAATCTACCTCCTTAGTTCACTTAGCATTGGACTGCTCTTCAGTTGTGTCTGGAAAACCTTTGAAATTTTGAGTAGTCTTCTAGCTGACAAGAGAAGAGCATAAGAGAAATGTGAACTGTTAAAGGTCAGCTCATAACTGAGTGTAAAGGAAAATCTGAGGAAACTGTAGGAATTCTTTGTAGGTTAGTAAAATTTAAGGTGTACATATTGCTCATTACTAGAAAAAATGGCTTTTAACATGATAGATCTCTCACAAAACAACTACATCTGGAACAAATGGCTTAGTAAAAAGCCTGCTGGTCATTGGGAATAGGCAGCACCACAGGTGGGAGCTGGAAAACGGGACGTAGACCAGAGAAACCTCTGGGGAGGGCTGGAGTTGGTGCACTGTGCAGGGAGGTTCATCCCCTGCATGTCAACATGGGCAGAACAGAATGCACGCAGTGTGTTTAATTCTTAATTAATAAAATTTCTGGTTCCCAAAGAGGCTTAGAAATGAGGATAATGTCAGAAGGTGTCAGCACAGCGCATGTATGCAGGAGCTTTGAGAAAGTGGGATTAACACTTTACTATTAAATTGTAGAACTACTGTCTTTAGAGACCTTTCTCTAATCCGAATTTGAGAAATAACCGCATGTTATGTGGAAAGGATATGTTGCCCGTGCTTCTCTGTGAACCAATTTAAAGGTATCACAGATTTAATACAACCCAGGCTGCTGTCAAGATAAACTGTGTATGTCTGTGGCTGGTCAGAAGGAAAGCTCAGCTGTTCTGACTGTAGTGTTTTCTTTGACTTGAACTAATTTAATACTGTTAGTGGCCTGAGATACAAACTGAAACATTGTTGTGATGTACTGCTGAAGGGTAAATAGCTGTTTTAATTATAAATTCTTCATTGAAGGGCTTTATGTCTCAATTTTTCCAGGTCCCACACACTTAAGTATATTTAGAAGCTTTCTGTCTTCATAGTGAATAGCAGTTTTAAAAGCTGATAAGTGCTTTTGAGAGGAAAAAAACATCTGAGATAAGGAGAACAACGACTTTACTGGTGTAATGTTTTTTTGAAGAACTGTGCAACAGCCTCTCGCCACAAGAGCAGCACGTTTGCTGTACACAGTACTTGTGTATAACCTGATAAGAACTAGAGGGAAATCCCTTTAGAGTACATATCCTTCAGCATGATTGCATACACAGCACTCCTTTGAGTGCATAAGACAGTCAGCTATTTGTTAGCTAAGGTATAGCTTAATAGCACATAGCACATATGTAGCATATTGCCCAGTGTCTGGGTAAATTGATAACTTTTAGCTTTTTGCAGTTAGATTGTGTAGGTGCCACAGTAACTGCTCCCTCAGATATGAGTGAAAGGTTAAAGCCTTGATTACTGGTGAAAGAGTGGAGCAGAAGCACAGGAGCATTGTAGCGTTGCAGTTTGGAGAACTGAGACATGAGTGCTGCTAGGAGAGCAGAGCTGTAGGAATAGCACACAGAGCTGTGTCCTGGATCGAGCTGCATCCCCTCTTCAGCGCTTGCTACATTTGTGTGACCCTGGAGCATCAGGTATGGAGCCTGGAAAGGAAGTTGTTAACCCTGAAGCAGAGAGCTGGTGGCTAATTGCCTGAGTTGCCCTTGGAACCCAGTGAAATTTGATACAATGTATGTAGGCGCCTGTAAATGTCCGACCAAAAATTTAGTCCTGGTTGAGGCTTTTCAGGCTTTTGGCTTACAAGACCAAGCAGAGTCTCTGTGTTGAGGCCTGCATATACAGGAATTAGTTTTTGTTTTGCTGGCTGTGTCTGTCCTGGTGAGTGTGGCTAAGGCATGGAAACTCTTGGGGATCTGTGCTGCTATACTGTTAGGATCGAATTGCCCCAAGCCAGTCAGCACTTCCTCAGTCAATACCTAGTCATCCATGGTTCAAATGTTAGCTCAGGTCCTGGACTATTTCCAGGAGACAGTAAACCTCCTGGGAGATCCTGCGCATGGGGGAGAGGAAGGATGAATTTAGGAATTTGCCAGCAGCCACTCTGCTAGTTGGTCTCAGGATCAGAGAATGGGTATCAACGCTGTTAATTTTACTCATGCAGATGTATCTTCTCATCTTTGTTTTCTGATTAAATTAGTTGATTCTGATTCCTCCCCAGCAAAACTTCTGTCTTGCTCAGTTGTTGCAAGTCCCTTTACGGACAGATTGAATCTGAAATGAATTCACCATGCCCCTGCTTTGGGAGGATGGAACTGTACTTAGACCTAGTCAATGTATCAGCTGTTCAAATAGTTTTTGCAAACCCTTTTTCTTTATTTTTATTATGGTTCCGCTACATTAACCACACACAGGAGGCATCTTTATTCTAGCTCTTGGCTACAGAACCCTCAGGTAAGAGCTCCACCAGCTGGTTAGGAAATGGTAGGTTTGTGTAACTACCATCTGAGCAACAGTGGTGCATTTGAGTGCTCAGAATAAGATACTCACCCTTGTCCCTTTGGGAGTACTCTGAGCATGCAGACCTTGGTCCTTGCCTCCCAAGTGGATCAGGCATTTCAGGATACCACCTCATCTATATTGCTTCAGTTCTTTGCTGTCAGGCATTCCATGAAGTGGTGTTTAATTCCTGTCCATGGTGGCTGTGTGTGTTATGCGCATGTCTGGAGATTACAGTGCCAAAACTCTAATGATGAGTTTTCTTACTCTCTTCTCAGAATTAGCCATGTCAGAGACTTCATAACAAAGTATCAAGGATCTGAGGAAAGCGTTCCCTTCACACTGACGACCTCCTTGCCTTTTCAAGAGCTGCAGGATGAGACACTCACGCTTGAGGAAGCAAAGTTGCAAAATGCTGTTGTTGTTCAGAGACTTCGGAAAACAACTGAACCTTTCAGACTCTTAGCGATCAAAGCACCTGACAATGACTACAAAACTGCTGCTACACCTAAGGGACAGCTCAAGAATGAGCAAAGAAAATGCTATCAATAGTACAAGATCAAATCGGCTTTTAACTGACCAAAAACTATCTGCAGGGCGAGCTAGGCTAAACCAAAAATGTAACCAGCAATATGTGGATGCCCTCACATCCTCATGCACTATGCTCTTAGAGAGCAGAATGGGTGCTGTGCTGTCGTCTGCTGTAATGGAGGTATTTTCAGCTAAATTGGGTGATCAGAGCCTGGCTGTAGCAGAGGTACAGCAGATCATCCCTAGAATTTCCTTAGGTAAGAAGCTTCTTAGTTATTTAATAAGTGGGTCTAGGTGGAACAGTTCTCTGAAACTTAACTACTGATAGCACCTTTAAAGGAAAAATAGTATTTATTTTTGCACTTTGGACTAAAGTGAAACATTTCACTTACATTGTAGTGTAAACTGCTGCAGTTTGCATTCTTCTCACAGTAACTCTTCAACAACCAATATTGCTGCAAGCTCACATTTGAAAATTTTCAGGATATAACTTTTATTACAAGATCTGCAGTGTAATAATGTTCTGTCAAGTCTTCACATGGTGGTAGGTGCATGTGTGAGAAGATACAAATGAGGCAGTCTGGTGCATACTGTATATGAAGTGCCTCAAAGTAAGCTCTGAAGAAATTGTTCTTATTAATGGTTGAAGTGGTTTCTGCTTCTTTTGGGCTGCTACAGGTATCTTGCAGATCAGGTGATGTTAAACTACCTATCTCATTAGCATAGGGACCCACTTGTAGCTTTGTCACATAGAAACTTCAGCTTTTTTGGCTATCACCAAGCAGGAGTAGTAGTTCAGAGGGACACAGTTGGTTTTGTACTGTTTATCTGCCTCTGTCCTGAACTGCCCAGCTGATGGAGACACTAATTGCATGTGGTCAAGTTTCAAAGATGTTGAAAATCCTTACTTGAAAACTGAAGTTTTTCTCTCCCCTTTGCCCCATTTCCATCTAAATCTTTTATTTTGCTATTCATGTACTGGAGGCATCAAGTTTGTAGCCAACTATTCCATGTTTTGCTAAAAGAAAAAACAACATAAAGACTTAGTATTTTGTACTGTGTTTACTAAGCATGTGAGTTTTTTGAATGGAACTAAAATCTCCAGGTAAGACACATCCCAGGATCTTCAGCGAGTCCCAACTCCTCTGTGCTACCTGTGCCAAAGGATGGTTGTTGGGGTTGTACTACTTTTGTGTGGTTAAATGAAAGATGGGTTTGGGTTTTCCTGGTCTTGTTCTAAATAGAAAATTACTTCACTGGGGCAACTTGTATTCTTAAGAGTAGTGAGACTTCAGACTAGGGATGTACTCTCCTTCATTCCCAGGGATATAAAACTGGTTTGCTTCAGCATCTCTCATGGTGTGTTTGAAATAGAAGTCAACTGGGCAAATATCTATTCAGTGTCTTTAGAAAGCAAATCTCTGGAAACTGTGCCTTTAAACACTTTCCTGTGCTATAAACTTACTGTGCTACTGTGCCATTCAGGTTTATGTAGCAAACGGTACAATTAAATTTTCTTTGCTCTTGCACTGTCTCCTATACGAAAAACAAAAATAAATGTGCAGACAAATCTGTTAGTAAAATTGAAAAGACAAACCACCTACAGACACTGTTCCAACCCTCAGTTCCCAGAGCTTCCTGAACAGGGAATTTTATTAATCAGTGCTTTGAAATTTGTCTTAATATAAAACTTTGTATTAGAAAAGCACACGTGGTTGATTGTGAGCTCAGTTGTTCTATCTAAAAGGTGTGTGAAATGTCAGAAGTAACAATGTACTACTTTTCATGCATTTGCAGCACAAAAATTAGAAGAAATAAATAGTGTACAATTGAAGTTGTAGGGAGGGACATAAAATTCTGAAATGGGTAAATCCATTTTGTTTTCTGTCCTTTGGAAGGAGCAGTAAGTATTTTGTATTTCAACATTGATTCATGTCTGCTACCAGCATTTTAAGAGATTGGACAGTTTGGTGCTTTACTGAAACCAACTGTCTGACTACAGCTTTGGTGTACCTGGGTAGTGTGCATTTGCAGTTCAGAAGTGTCATGATCTTAATTAGAAAATGAGAGAAAATCTTTGAAAGGTCTGAAGTGATGCTGGCTGCATTAATCCCATGCTAGATTAGAAAGTGCCTTTATAAAAAGGCAACACACTGTGATTGAATAATTTGTTTCCTAATTTGGAGAAAATCTTTGGAATGAATAGAAGACTTCCTTAAATCTAACCGGTTTTGGTCAAGTTTGTAAAGACTGATTAGCTACCTGTAGTAGTGTCTGTAGATAGCAATTGTGCATTGGTCAAACAACAACGTAACTGGCTTGATCAGTGCTAGAATTTGTGACACACACAAATACCATCAGTTATTCATTGTTTCTTCACAAGCCTTTGCTATTTTGAGTAAAGCTTGTGCCTGAAGATATTTTACAGCAAAACCGAAACAGCCAAGAGAAGAACAATGAAAGGAAATCTTTTCTGTAGTTTTCCCTTTGTGAAGAAACATGCAAATGCAGGTTCAAAGGATTTAATGTGTTATAAAGACAAAACAGCCTAAACGTTGAATTTGCATGTTAGATGCATACCTTGTATTCAGCTTGGTACCGAACAATCCGTCTCTCTTTTGAAGCTCACCTGCCATCAGCCTCTGGAGACCTCCTTCAAACAGTTTTCAATGAAGTGTGTTAAGGCCACAATCTCAGTTTTCTGTTAAAGGTCTGGTTTTTAGAAAATTCTTTAATGCCTTGTTCTTTTGGAATTTTGCAAATTTGCTGTAACGATTCGTACCAAACGAGGCTGCGCAGGATTTAAGTGTCAGTATTTTATGACATGGTTTGCAGTGCCTGACCAGGACCCACCGGGTGACCCTGACAGTAGCAGAGCTCTTTGAATCAGTCACACCAAAAAGCCCTGGGTGCAGAGATTGCTTAGTCATCATCTCCCCAAGACAAGCAGCTCACAAGTCCTGTTGGCTTCGTTAAACCCTCTTCTCTTAGGCTACCCCACTGTTGAAAGGATTCGTGCTTCAAAATGCAATTTGTATTTCCCCTGCTGCAGAGCATGCGTGCAAGAGCATTTTCCCAGGGGCAGGGTGGTGGTGAACTCGTGTATCCTAAATAAGAGTGTTGGCTCGGGGGCAGCAGAATCGCAGAAATCAATGAGGTTGGAAAACACCTCTGAGATCTTCGAGTCTGATCTATGACCCATCAACACCTTGTAAAGCAGACTATGGTTCTGAGTGCCAGTCTTTCCTTAACCAGCTCCAGGCAGGGCCGCTGCCTCCCTGGGCAGCCCCTCACAGTCCCTAACCACACTAATGGCAGAGTTAGCAGCCTGTCCCGGCTCAAGGGCGGCTGTGGGGCGGTCTCCGTCCAGCTGACAGCATTGCTGTCCGCCTTGGCTCTACATCCCTGCGTATCGGGAAAACGCTCATCTCTTCAAGGGGGAGAGCTGGCGTTTTGGGGCTGGATGAAAGCCCCGGCCCGTTCCATCCCCGTGCCCCGTCCTTGAGCTCGGCAGCCTGGACGCCGGGAGCTGCCCCGCTCCTCTCTCGACGGGGGCTCGGCGGGGCCGGGGATCGCCTGTCCCGGGCCGGGAAGGCAGCGCCGGCACCTTCGCCCCTCCAGGGCGCTGGGAGAGGGCGGCGAGGACACCGCCCGCTGTCCCTCGGCTCGGCTCCACCGCCCCGCCCCGGCCGCGCAGGTGTCGCTCGGGGTGGGATGTCCGCGGTGCCATGGCGGGGGCTGCGAGGGACACCCCGGCGGGCGAGCAGGAGGTAGGGGGCTGCGAGGGGCAGGGCGGCTGTCGGGGGGCTTGGGCTGCCCCTCGGACACTGCCCAAAGCGACAGCGGGGTCATTCCACGCCGCCGTGTCGGGTCCATCGGGGCGGGTCGCGGGCACTCGGCGGGGCCGGGGCAGCCCGGACGGGCTGAGGCCGCCCAGGTGTGTGCGGGGCTTCGTGCGCGGCCCCAGCGAGTACCTGGAGCAGCTCTCCAACCCTCCCGCAGCCCTAGCGCTCGCCGGGCAGCGCCGCGACCCTGCTGTTTTCCCTGGAATGCACTGCACGGGATTTGCTCCCTTTCCCTGCCGTTCCTCAGGGAAATGCTCCTTCGCTTCCCACCTCCTGTCCCCTCCAGGGCTGCCTCCCGCACCACGGCAGGTGGGATGCGGGAGGCAGGAGCGGTTCGTTTCCCCGGAGCCTCAGAGACTCCTGATTTCCGGGGGTGTGTTGTCTCACTGTGGGAGGCAGGGGAGGGTGAGCGGGGACTCCCCAACTCCACGGCTCTTGAAGGAACACCAGGTGAAACTGGGATGGGGCAGCTTCCAAATGGAGCGGATGAGGAAACCTTCTACAGCTTGCTGGGGAGCATTCAGCCCTTGGAGCTCTTCAGATACCTGGCACATCGTGTTCGGACTTGAATATTTGCGTTTGGAAGGCATCTGGGTGAATATATGGCATAAGTCTGTAGATGTTGCACAGATACACCATCTTTGTCTTAAGGAGTTCCTCAGTGCTGCGTTGCCTGCAGCTGCAAGAATATCCCGAGAAAGCACCACTGTATGCCACCTTACCCATGTGCCCTTTCCTAGGTGTCTGCACATAAGCCCTGCTCCTAATTTCTTCCACTCAAGGGTGGGCTGATGTCACAAAGAAAGCTGAAACCGGTCCTCAGGATGCTCGGTGTGAGGACCTGGGATGCCACCAGTGACTGCCGCACTCGTGCTTTCAAGAGGCAGTTGTTTGGTCACTCACAGAACAGAAACATTACCAGTGTTAAATCCACGTTGAGAGAAAAGCTGACTCAAAGGCTGCTCCTCGCTAGCTCCATTTCATTGTTCCTCAGATAAACCTAGACTAGCATTTATCTTTGAGTCACAGGTTTTGCTCTCTGTTCTTACTGCTTTTAAATTACTTGTTGGTTCAGTTCTGGACTCCACTGATAACAAATAGCTTAGGACAAAATGTGGCTGCTCCCTATGCCTATAACACAGTTGCTGAGTTGTTTTCAATGAGCTGAAACACTTTGTAAAGAAATAAGATGTTCTGCCATAAATACTGTATTCAATTTCTGTTCTGTTGGGGAAGAGAAAATTTACAAACGTGGGTTTAATTTACAAGAGAATTAAAAATAAAGGAACTACGGTGTAGGAGAAGCATTAATTTTCCATAACAATATTTAAGCTTTCTATTTGAGGAGCAAAAGCAAATCTCTCAGCTCTTATGCTTTCTTGGTATGCCTTGAAACACAATTAAATTTGATATGATGGGAGCATGTATAAGTGCGAAATTGTCATGTTAATCTGAGAACAAAAAAGAAATGGTAACTTTGTTTGACCTTTCTTCTTCTTGCCTCTCATGCCATCATCTGCCAGCATTTCTCTTAAAGCTTGTAGAAGCAATTTGATGTTGACGTTCAACTACACCTGAGTCTTGAAACAATTTTGATTGTACTTTCATGTTTCATTCCTTATTTGACCACTGCCTTAGCATTCCTGTCTCTAATGATTCGTGGAGTACTTTCAGCTGTTGATGAACCTGCACAGGTGAAGAAACTTTTACTGGATTTCCCAGGAATCAAGCACTTTGTGTTTTTTGAGGAAGCAGTGCAGCAGGGACACCCAGCCCTTGGAGGAAAGCCCTGTGAGCTGCTGATAGCCAGTGGTGCTCTGCCATTGGCCACACAGCCCTGCTCTGTCTTATCCTTCTCAAGACAGTTTCTGTCAGCGTTTATGAGCAATATCATGCAAACCCAACCAAGGCTGGGGGACTTGCTCCTGTAGATCCTGTAACAGAGCTGCCATGTGCATCTTCTGTGCTCTTAATTGTAGGAAGTTAGAGAGAAGGAAATGCTTCAGCTTTACTCATGCAGTGTCCTACCTTCATTTTACCACTTCCCATTGTGTGCTGAGGCAGAAAATGTGGTCACTACCATATGAATTCAACATTTAGAGACAAAAATCTACCGTGGGCTGCTTCTTTTTGAAAGGCACACCTGAAGGATTGCTTCTCAGCAGCTAGAAGCTCAGGGACTCTCAATGAAATTACCAGGCAGCAGATCTGCAGTGACAGTGGCATTTCCTTTCACAGTATGTGTCATTTCCATGCAGAACTGCTGTGGTGTGTATGGCTTAATGTACAAACAAATTCCAAAAGCAATTCAGCAGAATAAAAGGAAAACTGGTATGGAACAGTGATCAGGATGTAACCTACCTTCCAGAGAGCTCATGAACTGCAGATTCCCTGTGTTTCTGTGGGTGACCAGACAGGACACCTCTGTATGCCATGTCTATCTGACAGCTTGTTTTATTCTGAAAATAACATTCATAACCAAAATTTAATTAAAACTTAACTACTGCTGTGACCAAAGTATTAACTTTGCTTCAAGGTGATCTGGGAGCACGGTTCACAGAGTAGTTGAGCAGCATTCTGTGTGTGTGTGGAATTGCAGTGAGACTTCATAAAAAATGTACTAAGATTGTCAATTTTCTAACCATGAAACTGATGTAAAGACAGGAGTACCACCTGCAGTCTGTAAGTTTAGGCCTTGGTTGACCATTTTATATACCACAGCTTTAATTGGATTAGTTCTTAAGAACTTGACATTCTTCATGTTCTAAAATCATTTTGGAATCATGTATATTATACAGAGGCATTTACTTTTTCTGTTTCACCACAGCCTTAGTTATTGAAAGGACAAGGGGCAGTGGTTTCAAACTAAAAGAAGCATGTAAGAATGAAATTCTTTACTGTGAAGGTGTTGCAGCTCTGGCACAGCTTGACCAGAGAAGCTGTGGCTGCCCCATCCCTAGAAGTGTTCAAAGCCACATTGGATGGGGCTCAGAACAACCTGGGCTAGTGGAAGGTATCCTTGCCTATAGCAGAGGGGTTGAATTGGATCAGCTTCAGAAATCCTCTCTGACCCAAACCATTCTATGAGTCTGCGAAAATTGTGAAAGCATTACGGATCTTAAAGTATATTTTCCATTCTCTTGCAATAGGATACAGGATTTGCATAGCAGTGGTTTATATCTCCTGATTTCAGCTGAAAGTCATCTTGCCAATGCTTGGAGATCGGGAGGAAAAGTACCAAGGGAGAGCAAACTTTTAAAGCTATTTAATGACTAAAAAATAACATTTTCAAAAGGGAATGACTGAAAAATAAAGAAGTGAGACAAAATTTTAAAGTACACAGCCCCTGGAGCAGAGCTCAAGGGGACAGCAATGAGTTGAGCTAGTAAAATTCTGTGGACACACTAGTCTAGTAAAGCTCATATTTAGTAGGACTTATGTGTGAAAATGAAGAGTTACTTTGGACAGCAAATATGTGTATAGTCTGTTTGTTTGCAATCTCTTATCCAATTAAATAGTATAATTGTTACAATGCAGTCTGTCTTGTGACTGTTTATCTCTCCCTTTTTTTGCCTACAAAGAAGAAAATTGCCAATGCAGTGTAAAGTGAGGCCTGCTATCATGATAATATTTTGCAGCTCATGGCCTGACAGTGTCCACTTTCCTTGGGTGTAGTAATGGGATCCCACCCTGTTTTTTTCTAGGAAAACACAAAAAGGAAGGAGTCCTGATACTTGTGCTTGTTTGTTCACACCCACTCTGATAAAACAGTTCAAAGGGAAATGTTTAGATGATGAAAGGCACTGCCTAGAAGTCTAAAACTTCTCAAAACTGTTACAGAGTAAAGATGATGTGTTAGTCAATTTAAAAATGTTCAGAAATTAGGTAATGTGTCAGAATATCATCGTGGTGGATTTCATTTCTATATCTCTATTTTTATCCCAATCTAACATAAGAATTAAGGGCTTGTGTAGTCAGTTCAGAGAGACGACAGAGCCAGGATTAATATTGCTGCTCCTTTTCATGTTTCCTGGCTTCTCTTGACAGCAAATTTTAAAGAGGGACTGAAAGCCTAAAAGTTAAAAATTTGATTTGATGTGTTGTCTCTCTGAAAGGAATACAGATTAACAGTCATTTTCTTTACTCATTTTGAATTTTATGGCATAAAATTAAATTGTATATATATTTTTAAAAGGCTTGCCAGTAGCCTGGAACTTCTACTATTGGAAAAAAAGCCCTATGTTCTTTATTAGCATCTCTATTAGAAACTGTGCAATTTTTGTATTTTAACTACTGGTATGCAACATTATTTACTACATTTATCTTATTCTTATTTGGCTATTATATTTGAGAATATTCCTGCATGCTTATGGTAGTTTTCTAACATCAAGTGACAAATGAGAGAGCACAGTTTTGCAAAATTTTTTAAATACGCTTGGAGTTATATTCTCAAAAAATCTTGGGCCCAAAATCACTTACCTTATGATACCAATTTTCACAAAGATACAGAAAAGTCAAGCCAAATGGAAGATGTGCAAAGTCAAGTGACTTTGCCAGTGTCATAGCAGCATTTTGTGACAAAGGAAGGAACAAAGCACAAATGGTTTGGGATCTGTTTGGTCTGTGGAAATTTCTGTGAATGTTGTTTAATTACTGTGGTATGAGAGTATTTATCAATTACTATTATCTGAAAGGTTAATAAAAGAATTTTTTTTTAAAATAAAAGTTTTCAACTTTAAAAATATTAATTAAGCCTTCAAAGAGAAAACAAGGCTCAAATAATAGTGTAGCACTTCTCTGCTGCTTCTTGCTTGTTTGTAGACTTGTTTCCTTTTAGTAAATTGTGAGAAGAAGGTAGGTAAGCCTGAGGGTCATCACAACTCATTTTTGGGAACATGTAATCTCTTTCCAGGGGCTGAATTAGAGATCAAACCCATTAAAAATCAAAGTAACGAGCACCCAAATGCCTGTTGATGATAGGGGTTGAAGGCATACAGATTTATTAGTGGAATAGCTGTGAAGCAAATACATTAAAATGGTATTAACTATAGACTTTAACCTTATCACTTGTGTAGCTTTTAACTTGTGCAGCTCGGTTTACTCATGGTTTGTTCTGCTTCCTCTCGCACAGGGGGACAGGCTCTCAGTGTGCAGCAAACTGTGCTATGCCATAGGAGGTGCCCCAAACCAAGTGGCAGGGAGTGCTGCTTCTTTCTTCCTGCAGATTTACCTGCTAGACATAGCCCATGTAAGTAGCACAAGAATCATTTGCAGACTGTAGACTTAACTCTGATATTGCCAGCCATGTCCTTGGAATGATAGAAGGGGAATCAGTTAATAAATATTTTAAATTGTCTCGTTGTCATTGTCTCTTGGAAATTGCATAAACTTTCCAGTATTAATCTTTTCCCCCTAGTTTTCTTTCTGTCTTGCAATGGCTGTTCACTTTTAGTTTGGGACCATTATTAGAACTTTGGGTGCTGTAGAGCTTACACTTTCAGATACAAGAAAAATCAGTTCTCAGTGTCAGGAGTCAAAGAGTGTAAGACACGAGACATCTGAAAACATTAATATCACCATTTTGAGGTTGTGAAGTTCTGTTCATGTGGTTTAGTTAAAAATCACTCCAGTTGCACCCAGTAGCCAACATAATTTCACACGATTTTTATGTGGTTTGTCTAAGGTAATTTCATGGCCAATAAAGCTGAGTTATCCTTTCTGAACGTCCTTTGCTTCCAGTCTGTGGCTCTCTGTTTTAGAAGCAGACCTGGTGAAACAATGCAATAGGAATCATCCCATTCATCTGACTTTCAGCTGCTCCATCTAGATTTCAGGACAGCAGAGACACAAAGAAAATCAATCCATAAGCAATTTTTACTGTTTTGGATTGTCTTGTGTGCATGCTTGGTAACTAGGACAGGGTACAAGGACAAAAAAAAAAAAAAAAAAAAAAAGACTTTAGGGAGCTGAGGCCAAATTGCAGGGACTGTGAGAACAGCTCTGAAACTACAGGTGGGATTTTAGCCCTGATGACTGTTCCTATTTGCTGGAAAAAACAGGAGGTTCTGGTTACCCATTTGCTGTGTAAGGACAGGATATTATGACTGGAGGTTTCCAGAAATTTGGGGTTATATTTTCCTGATAAAAGTCCGGTATTAAAAGCTGACTTGTGACTTCATAAAATTTTCAGCACAATAAGGTGTGCATCTGAGATCATCTTGAGTGTCTTGTTGAGATCAAAGACACAAGATGTAGAAAAGGAGCCAGTTTTGGACAGCAGTGTCAAAGATGTCAAGTGAATGGTGTGGAAGGTGAGGAGTTGGAGGTGGAAAAAGGAGCTTGGGGGTGCAGCAGGGAGGTGCTCTGACTAAAGCTGTTTTCCCTGACATCAAGGATGCTGGTACAAGCCATTGGAGATGATGAAGCAGGAACTAAATGAGAACTAAATGAGAAAGACCATTTTCTCAGGGTGCTAAGAAACGTGGCAATTTCCCCATTCCTTGTTTATCACAGAAACTGAAAATTCTTGAAGCAAGGGACTTTTATGTGTTTGTGTACAGTGTCCAGAAAGCTGGGGTCCTGTCCATGCATCTTTGGGCACTACCTAAACAAGTAACATCAAAATATAATTATTCTATTAACATACTTCTACTGAAACCCAGTAATTTTGCTTAATGTTTGTAGTGATAAACTTGCACTTTCATTAGGGGGCTTAATTATTTGTTCCCTGATGGTTTAATTTGTTCTCTGAAGTAGTCCTGCAGGGACAGGATTTATTTCAAGGCCTGATAAATAGCTCTGAAATCCTGTGTTCTTTCCCACACATTTTCAGTGAAGAGAATGTAATTATATAGCAACTACCTGGATTTATTTCTTGCCCACTTAGAGAGCAGAACTGTTTTAGCTTTTTGAGAGAATGTGAAAGTCAACAAATGTAATCTTTCATACATAATCTGGATACTTTCTAAGAAAATTATATTTTTATTAATTTTCTGTAACTTACAGTTTTTCAGTTTGAATTCATTGTTCCACCTAAATTACCTGTATAGACTACAGACATAAATGGAACTCCAAACCACACAGGATACTTGAGTCAAATTGCTAGAGAACACCAAAATTCTCTGATAAAAGGATCCTGGTCCTTATTCCTTTCAAGACGGACATATTTAGCATATTTTGTCTTGTATTTTATTAACACTGAGAACTTTCTGGCATTGGTGCTAGACGCTATCTAGATTTAGGAGATAAGAAAACATAGCCAAAGGATGTATAAGCCCATACCAATGGTGAAGACAGAGTGATTATAGATTCCACTCCTAACATGAAAGAGATTTGGCTTTTTCCTCAAACAAAATACGAATGTGGAACTGACCTAATTTATAGTTTTTTGTTCTTGTTCCCCTCATAAGTGCAATATTTCAACCGCCCTATCTTTTCGACTGCTATTTTGTGCTTATTTTGGCTGCCCTGTCTCTTGAGGAGCAGTGGTGACCTGTGGGCAGTTCTGGTGCAGCCCCCACATCGAGTCTGCCTCAGGGCTGGTGGGCTGCTTGCCACCCCTTGATGGCTGTGGGAGGCCAAGAGCCAGCAAAGGTGGATCAGTAAGAAGGTGGGACACAGTCCAGTGCTCATCCCAGCTTCATCCCACCACGCAGCAATGGAATGGAGAGCCACTGTTCTTATCTGCTAGACACTCCCAGTCCTTCCCTAGTTCACAAACTTTCTAGGGTGGAGTGTCTTGGACCTGGTGGTGACAGGATCATTGGCTGCCACTGCAATTTCACCTAATTTGGGCTAAAATGTAATGAGCATGATGTCAGGAGTGCCTAGCACCTGCCTTTTGTGCTGGTCATCCAGGACTTTCAGAGATCACTGCTTCCTTCTTTCACCTCTGAGAGAACACCTACAGCAAATTCTGCAGGCAGGGGATCTGCACCAGTTGCATTCCTGCTCCTAGCCTGGGAGATGACATCCTTTGCAGGAAAGCAGGGGATACCTGCTCAAGCTTGGTGCTGTATCAGCTGCGTTTTTGAGTGCTGCTATGTTGAAGCACGGAGATGAACGGATCTTGTCTGCTCTGGCTGTTTAAGCCACAGAGGCTCTTTCAGCACCTTCTCTCAATAACTGCTGTGAGGAACATTCACTTTTATGTAGGTTTCAATGACTTTTTTTTCAGGACTATAGTTGCAGTGACATGAACTGAGCACTTGGAAGAGAACCCACCTTTTTTAACTATTATGTGATGGGAATTCCTAAGCTCTGTACAGATATATGTAAAAAAATAACTGCCCTGCCTGGGATAAACTGTTTTTCTATATAGGCACTAAAGTATGGTCCACCTGGGTTAATTTCAGAGCTTTTTCTACTTGGCCATTTTATTCTTACGTAATCCATGAACATTTTTCAAGTGAGATGTGATGGACACGTGCTGGCAGCTCAGATTTGAACAGATGTGCCTTACGCAATTCAGTTGCCACCATTCAGTCCCAAGTGGATAAAATCTGTTGTACAACAACCTCTTCCTCAGTCACATGCTACCAGTTGGCAGCCTTATTGCTAATCTCAGGAGAGTCAAAAACATTACTGCATGTAAACAGCCCCCTCTACCATTGTCTAGATCGGGTCAAGATAAAGATATGGGGAGATGGAGATGTGTGGGGAAAAGCAAGAGTGTAATTACAGAGGGACTCTGTCAAATTGTATGACTAAAGCAGGGACTTTGCTGTTTGACTGTCTGAATAATTTTCCTCATCCTGAACACATTCTGGATCTTTCCTTCCTTGCGTTTTTCCCTTCTGATCCCTTAATTCACAGCACCAATCTAAATGTCTCATTTATTTGCTATGGGTAACCAACAGGAATTTCTATGACAGCAGCAGACATGTTTTGTAAATGAAGTATCATTATTCTTTAAAACACTGAGGTGTTTTTTTCTGGAAAGTTGCTTTATGCTGTTTCATTGTATTGTGAAACAATGGCTCTTGTTTACTGTATTCTGTCTGTATTTTCAGATTACTCCATTTCATGCCTCTTTGGTGCTGTTCATTGGCAAAGCCTCAGGTGCTGTTACTGATCCTGTTGCTGGCTTTTTCATTAGCAAAAGTAGATGGACAAAAATTGGCCGGCTCATGCCTTGGTAAGTATAAATGTATACATATGTATATATACATATATATGTTTGCATATATACTTGAATATTGAGTGTTGTGATCATACAGCCACCTCACTGAATTAATCTCAGGGATTGTATTCATTCCACATATATAAAATAAAAACTAAAAATTAACTTGTTCACCCATGAAAACACAGAAGATATTTTCAACCACAGGAGACACAAACAAATAAGGCCAAGAGACAGTATTTTAGCAAAACTGGAAGCTGATATCTAAAACTTCCTTAAATCTGTGGTTGAATTTTCATCTTTGTCTAGGTTTCTTTAGTTGACTTCACTCGTCCACAAAGTTGCAACTTATTTCTACTTATGTCCTAGGGTGCCTTCACATCTCCCGTCAGCCTTCCAGGAGCTCCTTTAACTCCCCAGGCCTTTCAGTTCAGGGAGGAAGGCATGCACAGATGTAGAACAGATGTGTGCATGGATGTGGAATAGATGTGACACCATGGCACTGTGTGAGGTTTTACAGCACTCATCGGAGTCCTGCTTCTCTTACATCCCACAGTGACAATTGTTCATTAAAACATCACCACAACTCTTACAATGAGTGAGATACTGTAAGGTTTTGATATTTTTGTAAAGAAAGTGTGTGATGTTTCAGTGTGACAACTTCCCTGCGTGCCTGTGCTGCCTATGGGCCCTAAGGAGAGGTTAGAACCATGAATGCTGCCCATATAGGAATGAGATTGACAGGTGTGAAGCAAGAAAAATTGGAAAAGAGTGGGCCATGCTAGAGGAACTCAAGCTCATCTATGCCACAGGGCATGTGTTTATTGTTTTTTTCAGTGTTTTGGAACCCAAGGGGAGATTGACTACTTTGTGAAATAGGGAGTCTTTCATCATCTTATTGCATGCATTACATGGATGTATTGTAATGTAATTTTACATTAATTGTGAATTTTTAATTGATATAACCCACAAACTTGATTTACAACAAAAATCTAAGAGTAAATGTGTCCTGAGCAAGGAAGTTGAAATTTCAGGGAAAACAAGCGCAGTTTTTTAGCTGGTTCTCTTGCTCCTGTGCAGTTTTAGGGCTACAGAAACTTGTCCATGGGCAGCATATAACTGACAAAATAGAAAAGGCAAGTAGATGTTAGAAAAAGGCTGAGATCAGCTGCTTTTGGCCCAGGAGGAACATGGCCTTCAGGTTGAAGTTTTGTCAAGTCTCATGAGAAAAGAGGAGCTTGCTGCTGTTTCTCTTTTCAGGACTTGGTTGGAGGCCAGGTAAATGATGTGGTTTTTAATGACCACTGAATTAACCAAGTAAGAAAGCTATCCAAAAGGAAAACAATGAAATTTTTATACAAATGCCATTAGAAGTATTCTGATGCCTTTTTCTTTTTTAACATTCTCATAAAATACATCAGGTGCATGTGTTTATTGTTGGTGCTACATTGATGTTAGAATGATTCCTGTCGTAGCACAAGCATGAACTTATGAGCCCTTTTCACTGTAAATCAGCTCCAGCACATCTTGCACTGCTTACAGGAAAAGTGCTTATCTAACCCCACCTTTCATCATACAGCTGCTTTCCTTACAGGAGGATTCTGTCTGGGTTGTTTTGGTAATACTAATATTTTCATGGGAATTCTGTTCCTAGACTTTGAAAGTCATGCCATTTTTTTTTACAAAGCAAAAAGTGTGCCTTCCCTAAGCTTAAAAATACTTCAGTATTTTGAATTTTTTTCGACTTCTTAATAATCTAGAGTGAAGCAATGGAATTTTTTCAGCCAGAAAAGCTTGCCAGCAAATCAAGAACATTAGTAGGGGAGGTGAATGTTTAACTATCGCTTAATATTGTCCTCAATATAGCACAAAGTCATCAATCACTTATTTAATGGCTTTAAAAGGCAGAAGCAGACATTGACTTGAAATACTGGTTGAACATTTTGTCAAAAGAGATAATAGCTGAGAATCAGATATTCAGCAGCTCCAGCAAGGCATTGAAAACTAGCTGGCATTAGAGGAAAGGAAAATGTGGGAAAGGGGGGAACAATACCAAGAGGGTTGTTGCAAAAAAGTTTCATGAAAAAGTGACTGTGAAGATATTTAGTGTGGTGACTCTGCCTGGACACCATCTAGGAAGAGAACGTACTTTTGGAGAGGAAGGTAGATTCCCTGAGATGTTTTAGGATTTTACCCTTGTTTATGTTTCCAATTGCTGTGGGTGAACTGTGGGCTGGGGACCTGTGGGACAGAGAATACCAGAACCTGGCACTTTCCTGGTAAATGTTCAGCTCCCAGTGATGCTGTCCATCCCAAAGAGCAGTGTGGGAAAGCCATTGTTTTACTAAACTATTTACCCACGTTACTCTTTTGTATTCCAGGTTTTCAGTTCACGATTGCAAAATAATCAGCTGACCCCCAATGTCAGTAGAGCTGTTGTGAAGGGATTAATCTGTTTTCTCTCTTATGTGTTTGGAAATTTTTTGTTAGGATCTTGGTCATCTAAATACATTGTTCAGTGCTTGATTTACAAGAATACAGGACAGGTCTGATGCTGCAGCTCAGACTTTCAGGAAATAACAGCATCTGACCAATTCTGTATCATGGAGTTTGACAGGTGCTATTTGCCTGAAATAGGTTTTAGACTAATGTCATTAGTTGCTGGTTAATGGAAATGTCTGGAATAAAAGTTTCTGTGGTTCGGGTTTTTTAAGCCACCTTCCTCTCTGAAGATGATCCTTTTCTGTTTGAAGTGATTAGGAGTTGAATGGAGGAAATGATCATATACCCAACTAGACACAGAGTGCAGGAGCTTTCTCAGTGGGCTGTCCATTGTCACTTAAGCTTTTTTCAGTATTTTTAAGTGTAGCAACATATTAGCACTTGCTTGAAGTAGCAGTGAAGAGACTAAGTTCAAGGGAAAACCAAAGGCACTAAAATTAGAAGAGGGAATGTCAATAATAAGTAAACTCATGTAAAAATTGCTGGAGTATGCAAAGACATGATGACAGAGCTTAGCTTTCAGTGATTCTCTCTAATTAATGTGTAATCTGAGATATGTGCCAACGAATGGCAATATAGGTGAGCTATATATATGTGTTACAGTGCATGTGAAAGGAAATTATGTCTCTTCTGAGTGGGATATTAATTTAAGTGTATATCTCTTCTTTCAGATTTGCTGTGGCTTGTTCCACTTTATGAAAGCATTAATCTCTGTATTTATATATTTTATAGTAATATTAATATATTTTATATTAATCTGTGTATTTAATGCATGATAACTCTTGATATTTAAAAGCATACATTACTACAGTTAGAAAAACTGCACATAAAATAAATTGTGTTATATTGATTATTAGCAGGAAAATTTAATATGCTTTGCTATCATTAAAGATTGTTGATGTATATTAATTTTCTTCTCAGGGTGCTGGCATGTACACCCTTCACAATAGTCTCCTACTTTTTTATGTGGTACCTGCCTCCATTTGTATCAGGAAGAGTTGCTTGGTACCTGACTTTCTACTGCCTTTTCCAAGCACTGACCACAGTAAGTAGATCACAGGTCATGATGCTCTCAGCAGTAACTTGCTTGTTGTCTATCTGTATTAAAGCATTCATATTTAGTAAACTTGTTTTCACATTTTACTTCAACTTCTAGTGAGTTTAAGGGACAGGCAGACGCCCTTTTATCAAACTCTCTGCTGGTTGATGGTTTCTGCCAATGCTTTTTCTGGCAAATGAACTGCTAATTCATCCAGTTACCTCCAATGCCCTCAACTCATTCTTGTATAGATGTTCAGATTCCTACTTCCACTTAGACATCCAACTTCTCATAACTTCTGTTCTCAGGAGCAGATTAGGAATTCTGTATTTCTACGTTAAGTTTGAATATTTCCCTGGGTCCTTCGTCTCCCCAGTAGAAAGATGGTCCAGAAGACATCCATAATGATTTTAAATAATTTCTTTCCTCTTTCTTTTGAAAGAGAAACACAGGGTTTCCATGGCATACTTTTGAAAATGTACACACTTGCTATGTTTGATGGAGGTGAACAGAAATGCATTTTGTACAAACATTGTGGGATGCAGGGTGCAAGACTTAATTTGACTATAGATCTCTGGAGTGGTGAGAACACCACAGAGAACTTGCTTGTTCAGCCAGGTTCATGTCCCAGTTTCACTTTGCAATGGTCTTAAATTACACTTAAATTAAGGAGTGTGTGGCACAATGGTGCTGAAAGATAGAGTAGTTTTCGCTGTTATCTCCTGGATTTACATAATTAGACAGATATTTGAAATATTTTGGGTATTTGTGTAGTTTTCTGGCTTGAATAAAGTGGAAAACTGTACTTCTTCTTTATGGCTATGCTTCCTATTAGTTAGATCAAGCTAGGAACACGATAGTGTCCTGGTGCAAAGAAAGCAAAATTCTTTTGAGTCTCTCTGTGAAGGACATTTTCCCAAGGAAACTGAAGGAGCACAGCATCAAGGTAAATCCTCTGGGTATTTTGTTATTTATTATTTGTATTTGTAAAGATACTGTTTTTCTTTTTATATGCTCTACAAAACAGAAAGAAAAGGCAGGTCTTTGTGCTAAGAAATTGGTTGAGGGTGCTCAGTATTCTGAGTGAACTTTCTAAATTAATTCCAAGGTCCCATTAAACCATTTTCTTGGGTATCAAAGGAATACAGCAGTTTTACCCTGACATTTCCTAAGTCATGTTTTTCTTTCCATAGTTATTCCAAGTACCATATTCTGCCCTCACCATGTTTCTCAGCACAGACCAGAAGGACAGAGATTCTGCAACAGCATATCGTGAGTGTGATCTGGGCTCTCTCTTGGGGACTGGGGCTGAGTTTTATTGAAAATCCTTCTTCATCTATAGGAAGTTCTCAGTGATTTGTGTTCTTAAATTGGACTTTTATAAGAATGTTTCAATATGTGATGAAAACTAATTTGTCTTCAAAGGAATTGCATTTTTCTAGTTAAATAGGAGACATTAGTATTCAATTGTCTCAAATTGTCTGATTAGCTATAAACTCTTTTTGGTTTATTGCTAGCCAGAGGAAACAATAAAAAATCACTCTTAACCAAGTCAGGGTAAGGAATAATGATTTAATTTTAAGGTGATTTGTAGGGAAAAACCCAAGGAACATTCAATTAAATTAAGTATGAAAGTAATTTTGAGGACTTTGTTGTTTTGGCTTTATTTGGGGTTTGTTGTTTTGTTTTGCTGCCTTCTATTTTTTAGTTAATATTTCCTTAGATTTATGTGTTTCATGTTATAAATCAAATCCCAAACCTGTTTTCTCAGAAAAAAAAAAAATTGAGAACATATAGAACCAAGACAGTTAATCTCACCAAAAAGGAAAATAATTTTGTGTGCATGTTCACACCAACAGAAATATCTTTTTTTCATTTCATCTGTGTTTTTTTAATTAATTCTGACATACAACAGGTAGTGTAAAGGCAGATCTTGTAATATAACTAGCACTCTGAGTGTATTAGTTAAAAGAATGAGGCTTTCCAGACCATATCTCTGGCTCTTCAACAACCAAAACCAGACAAACCTTTAGCTTTGATGTAAGTCAATCGGACCAAAAAAAGTGCAGTGAAAATATTTTCAAGATTTTCTGTATAGATCATAACTTGGATGGAAGAACAGATTCCTCCCTTCCTGCTCTCTTCAGCTCTGCTCTCGTGCCTTCTTTACTGTGTAACTGCATTAAGCAAGGTAAAGAGAAAAAAGTCAAATATTACATGAAAGATTTTTCTATGTCCTAACTTGTCTTTAAAGTGTTGCTTTAGAATATTTCGTAGGTTTTTTTGTTGCATCTGTTTTCTCTTTCTGGCAAGATCCCTTTTCTCTTCCCTTAGTCCTTCTAACCCTCAACATACTTGATTATGTTGAAACCCACAAAGGGACAGTGAAATAGCGAGAACTACTAAAAACGTAATATCAAAAATTCTAGATGTGATATCCCTTGAGCAACCCAATCCCTCTCCAGAGATATGGAACAGTTGTAATTTGAATTACTATCAACTATATTTAAGAAAAAGTCTGGACTGGCAGTCACAGGGCAGGACTAAACAGCAGGAGATTCCAGTTGTGTTATATTCTTTGGCACTGACTGCATTCTGAGTCATCTGGCCTAAATTCTAACTAAATCCATGTACCTTGTGTTTTCTATTGTCTGGTTTTATGTCTTCAGAGGCTTTGATCCAAATAAATGTGCTTTCTGATCTGCTTGTCCCATGTAGGGTTTCATAGGCATGTGAAACTTTTACTCATAAATGCTGCTGAACTCCGTGGCTGAGAGGTGTCACACAATTATAGTGTCATTTGATTGTTCAGAAAGGGGTTAATTTTTGAGTGTACAGCTGTTCTCCTAAACCAAATTAAGGTAGTAGAATAAACCATAGTTTTGACTTTTCAAATGTTGGTATTTTTGTATGTGTTGATACAATATTTGTTTGGAGCAGAGTTTTCATGTAATGGTTATGCTTATGTGAGAACCTGATTTTTTTACCTTTTCCTTTCTTGGAAAATGTTTTACTTAAATACTTTTGCCTCTCTTTGTGCTTCACAGAGCATTCTTTCTGTTGATAGACTGTCTTGGATGCAGTCAGTTGTTCAGGCATTTCTTCAACTGTTAAAGGAAAACAGCTGTATAATATGAAGTGTGCTCTTAAAAATAAGGTTGGGATCAGAGGATCCATTACCCTCTGCTGGAGACAAGCAGAACTGCTTATTATAAATGTTATTCTGCTGTTGCTATTAATGCAATGTAGAAATACAGGATTTCAAAGTTGTTTTAACATAACTCCTACTTACATTCTGGCCAAAATGTAACCTACTTCAAGGTACAGTCTGCTGGCAGATCAGCTTTCTTGGCTGATGTGGAAAATAATGCATCATAAATTCTGAGCACATAAGAACTTTGAAGGATACCTGTTCCTCTGCTCTTGCTACTACTTAGAAAATAAAGTTTCACAGTGGTTGTACTTCTGGTGCCTCTAATGATGCTTCTGGGTTTTATTCTATACAAGTGCCTGATAAAATGCAGATGTAGAGCCCTAGACAAAGGTTATGAATGTGTAGGTGGTGTTTTGAATGAAAGGTGTGATTTGAGTGCATTGCCTTTGCACTGAGTTTGGAAGCTCTGCAATAACCAACTGAGACCAGTTTGTGTCCAAACACTTCAGATCAGATTGGGGCTAGATTTCCACCATCTGCCAGGATTTTTTGTGTGCATGGACTGAATTGCAACATTGCTGGTAAGATTGGATGTGAAGTTTGGGGAAGAAGTTTTTTTTGTTTTCCATTGGTTTAAATTAATGTTATAGTCACCTCAGATTTTCCACTCAAAACCAATCTCAGTTTGGGAAGAAAGTAGCAATGGCTTCAAAGGTCTAGGCCTCCTAGGGAGCCTCTCTTCCCTTGTCCTTACTGGCCTGCATTGCTGCACTGTGCAAACCCCTTGCAACCTGTGTGCATTGCCCTCCCTTTAGGATGGTGAAGTATTTTTATTCCTTTACAGGGACACACAAAAAGCCACTTGTCTGAGGGCACCTAGGAAGGCTGTTATAGATCAGGAGAGTTGAATAAATATGAACCTAGGAGCTTTTGAAACACCCGTCCTAGAGGGAGTATGAAAACCACCGGGACACAGCTTGCTCTGGAAACATCCCTTCAGAATCTTCCATGGTGCTTCTCAGAAAGGAACATATGACCCTGGGATCCACTGAAAGAGAAAAAATAGAAAAAAGAGCCTGAATTTTGGGTCCATAAGTCCATTCCCTCACAAATAGGGAGACTTGTTCCCCATCCTTAATCTGTTTATACATTCAGTCTTAATGTATCTTTATGCAAAATATGTTAAGAGTTTCTGGAGCTAGGACAGGAATTGAGTTTATCTCCTGGCTATGGGGATGCTGGATATGGCCATATTGCAGGGAGACAGGCAGGGTAAGCTTGAAAACCCTCAAGGTGAGGAGGGTCTAGAACCCACTGCACCATTTGCCTTAATAGAGCTGCAACACCTCTGTTGTCAAGTTGTTGATCGATTTCATGAGATGACACCCATGGCTAGATTTTTGTTTTCTTAAGTAGAGTCTTTGGTTGTTTTTTTTTTTTTTTTTTTTTAAGATGATCCCTTTTTCTGGTGAGAATTAGTGATCTGAGCTGTTCTCTGAGGTTGAGGTAGATAGTTCTGCCTGATTCTGGCCTTAGGCAATTAAGAACAGCATCTGCTGTTTCCAAGAGCTTTATATCTGTACTATTTCCATAAACTTGAGGCAAGTATCACTTTATTTTACAGTTGCAGGACTTAGAGGTCAGGTTAGATAAGTGTTTCACAAGTTGCTGTCAAGTTTGAGATGAACAGTCTGATGTCATGACTCCAAGTCCTGCTTTGGAAAAATGGCATTTAAAAAGTAGGTCCACTCTGGTCCTCAAGATGAAAGATCTCCATGTTATCCCCTTGTGGCTCTTAATCTCAACATTCACATCTCTCATGCAGCTTGTATAGAAAAGACTCTTCCATGGATGCTTCTTCTCAAAGCTGATCAGAAAATAAATGGCAAAACTCACTTTCCTTGAAACTGTTCTATTACTGACCTTTCAGTTCTTCTGTTCTTGGCATTGTTCATTCCTGTAAGAGGAAATGGTTTGATAATGTTTCTCTTCAGTGAGACAGATGAGCAAGATTCTCATCCTCAGTGCACATTTGTGCTTTCATTCTTTAGGAATGACCATGGAAGTGCTTGGGACCTTGATTGGAGCTGCACTTCAGGGGCAGATTGTGGCCAGTGCTCATGTCTCTCCCCACTGCACTGTGAATCCTTCAGTAAACACCACTGACTCCTGGCATGACACTCCCAGCATTCCAGACCCTTCAGATCCCCTGTCTCATCAAGTAAGTGTCCATGGGAACTCACTAAAATATCCAGTGGAGAAGAGTGGGGATGTTTCTCTAATACCATATCATATCCAGCTGGATGAGCTTGAACACAACTTCCTTGAAATCAGTGATGCTGGAGCTGAGGCAATGACCTTGTTGCAGACAATGCTTTCCATCTTTGCTGTCTTTGCAACGCCTCCTCATTGTGACACCAGAATTTCTTTGAGGAGCTTTGCAGGAGGTGCCAAACCTGTGAAGCAGCTGGGAGGGACATGGCCACCTTTTGTTTTCCTTAGGGGCTGATTTACAGCTTATAGAAATTTAGTAAGCAAAGCACAGTTTACCCCTCCAGAAATACTCCATCCAGGTCTGGGGTCCCCAGCACAAGAAAGACATGGACCTGTTAGAGCAGAGCCAGAGGAGGGTCACAGAAATGGTCAGAAGGTTGGAGGATTTCTCCTGTGAATACAGGCTGAGAGAGTTGGATTCATTCAGCCCTTAGGAGAGAAAGTTCCAGGGAGAACTCATTGCAGCCTTTCAGCACAAAAAAGGGGTTTTTAAGAAAGATGGAATAAACTTTTAGCCAAGACTTGTAGCCACAGGAGGAGGAATGGTTTTAAAGGAGGAATGGTTTTAAGCTGAAAGAGGTTATATTTAGACTAGATATTAGGAAGAGTTGTGGGGGTTTTGTGTGGTTTTTTGTTTTTTGTTTTTTTGGGTTTTTTTTTCAATGAGAGTGACAAGGCACAGGTTGTCCAGAGAAGCTGTGGATGTCCCATCCCTGGAAGTGCTCAAGACCAGGTTGGATGGAGCTTGGAGCAACCTGCTCCAGTGGAAGATGCTCCTGCCCATAGTAGGGGGTTGAAACAAGATGATCTTTGAAAGTCTCACCCAAACCATTCTATGATTCCATGTAAAAATGGTGGCTACTGCAGGATCTTTCAGTTCAGCAACACTGATTTCCAAAGGAGTTACACCTGGAGATGTTCTATACAGATTAATGGCAATTTTGTGAACAAAGCTCTAAGTCCTATTTGGAATCTGTACTTTTGTGAAGGCACAAAGCTGTTGAAAGTAAATGGTTGGTAACAGCCCCATTAGTGGGGACAGATCTCAGTGGTTAATATGTGGAATGAACCTAGGGATCCATGCTTGTTTATTTAATTTTCCATGACAGGCTTTTCCTGTGATTTTGCACAAATAATTTAATCGCCTCATAGTTGAGTTTTGTATTTTTTAAGAAACAAAGGTTTTATATCTAAGAGAAAAACGTAAAACCTGATCCGAACCTCAATTAACACAATTTAATAGTCTCCCATTGTTTGCAGTGGTCTTGACACAGGCCCTGAATTAAACAATTATATTGTGTAGTGTTTTTTTCCTGTGTCACTTGTGAAATCAGCAGTGTTGGTTCCAGTTTACCAACTGCTGGATCCATCCTTTCTTTTTATACTTTCATCTGTTGCTCTGTTGGTGCAAGTACCAACCAGTATATAAAATACCCTATGAAGAAGATTCCTTGACCTGAATCTAATCTCAAAGGCTTGATGCAAATGAGGAAGTACATATCTGTGCTCTTACTAATGCAGTGTAGTAGCTCCTATTATCATACTTCAGCAGCAGTAAAATCACAAGCTCAAGGCATTTTTTTGTCTCTGTTTTGGATTTGCAAACTCTGGCATCAGCACTGGTGGTCCGGGGAAGGGATGAAGCCTTGCCTCCCCCCATTCCCAGACACTATTCTTTGGCTCTGTGCCCACCTGATCCTTGTTTTTTAGCACGGACTTCTCATAGAGCTGATCTGGGCAACAGTCTGAGGACAGCTGGGCTGCTTCTCTAAGTGGCCATGCCATTTTATGGCTAAATAATGTGTTTTTGAAGATGCTTGTTTGGTAACTTGCAGTGTGTGTTTTAGCAAGAAACAGAATGTCATCCTGCCTTCCTTTTTAGCTTCTGGGACAATGGTTTGATGTAGAACACTACCGTGTTTATTACACCTCTATGAATTGTCAAGACAAGTAGCTTGAAAAGTCACAGAGCAAGCTGGATTTCATTGCACAGCAGATTCCCTGTCTGAATCTGCTTCAGACTAAAATCCCCAATTTCTATTTTGAAATCTCTTAAATGGCTTTCAAGGGAAAAACATAGACAACCTTGATTTATTTCCTTTCTGTCTAACCACATGAGCTTTCCTGTCCTTTTTGAGGCAGGAGGAAGATGGAGAAAGAAACTTCACAATGAGTTGAATGTCAAGTAGTTTTTTTATATTGAAAAACTAGTGAAAATCCATGACCTAAAATAGCCAGAGTTTGTAGGTAGAGGCATTATCTTTCATTAAAACTGGGAAATGATGGGAAAGCTTTTAGACACAAACATTTTTCAGATATGAAGGAGTTGCAGTGTGACTGGAAACCTGCCCTTTGTTCACACCACACACAGCAGAATATGCACCTAATTAATTGCACAGTAAAGAGGAGATCTTGAACTGAATTTTGATGGATCTTGAATTTTGGTTGTGTGGCTGATGGGCATTAAGTTACAAGTTGAGGCAAGACTAGATTAATTAAGTACCTCCATGAAGAAACATTTAGAAGAGGGCAAATCTTGACTTTCTTTTAGAGTCCTTCAGGAGTATGACGCTGACTCTTTTTGTCACAAAGATTAATTCTTAGCTGCTCAAGAGCACACCTAGTTTTAAAAAGCACTTAGTGAAGAACTGGTATTATTTTGCTACTTATTGAAAGAAACAAAGTGTAAGAAATATTTATTTTTAATCTCTCCAGAAGCTGTTACTATAAGCTTATGAATGGATCTTTATTATTGGAAACCAAACATAGGCATTGATAGAGTTGTAGATGGGCTAACAAGTTTTGTTCAGGGTTAGAAAATCTTATTTGGCTTACCATGAGTATCCTTGATGGTTTAAGGTCAAATTACATTTAATGATGACCTATGAAACATAACATTTAATCCAAATGCTTCAAGCAAATTAACAAATACATAAAAACAAAATATAAAAATTCATAAAGGAGTCCTGTTACTATCCTTTTTTTAATCTCCTTCTCTCCTGGCTCAGCTACATTTCAGGCTGAAATTGCCTTGTTTAAGTGAATTCAGATCTCTCCACTACTGCCCTCTGTATTCTGTGCAAGCCATAACCAACAGTGTGAAAGTACTCTGTGACTTAATTTATGTTCTGATATAAAAAAATCCCAAATCTTTATCCCATATAAAGAATAGTCCTGCATTCCTTTATCTCACCACATTATTTTCTGAAATGTAAACATCTTAACAAAAGCTGGTTTCCTGAAAATTTTCTATTCTTACATGGTTATTCTGAACACATTCGCAACTATTCTAAGTGTCTTTATATTTTGAAGTACATTCTTGTAGTTGCATTTTTTTTAACCAAATTCTTCTTAGACTTAAAATAATTTCATCTACAATAGCTAATCAGTAATTTGTAATTCAGTTTTCCTATCAAATAATCATTATTTGATTATTCCTTGGATCAAGCTCTATAAGCTATCTTTGATAACACAGTATAAGGTAAATTACCACATCATACCAAAGCAAAATACTTTTTAAAGCTTTAATCCAAAGTCATTGTAATCAGAGTTAGAAACAGTAAATGTGGTCTGGTGGTGTGGGAGGTATCCTCAGAGGCTTTTCTCCCCTGGCTAAAAGGAAGCAAAGATTTCTGAATTTGCTTGGGTATTTCACTAAATAACTGGGAAAACCAGCATGCAAGGTAGCATATTCTCAAAACATTGGCATGTAAGTATGATTTCTAAAATTCTTTTTTGTCATTATCACCTTGTGTAAATGCAGAAACTGGAGTAACTATATTTACATCAGTACTGAGGACTCTCCCATCAGCCATGAAATTCCAGATTGCACTCTGTGTAGCCAGATCAACTGGACTTACTGAAAATTAGAATGCCTCTGTGGATGATGCATGGTTTTGATTAGGTGACTCTGTGTGTCTGATTGTGTGTCTGTATTTAGTCTCAACATAAGCAAATTTTTGAAACATTCAAGTTGCCAACACTAACCCTTTTGTTCACTGCTTCTTTTTTTTTTTTTTTTTTTTTTTTCCTTCAATAAATACATACTCATATGTCCTGAATTTATCCTAAGGCAGGTGTAGTTTATAAATGAACTGCAGAAGTGAACATTTTTCAGAGAGGTAGCAGACAGACATTTGGCTGTATGCAGATGGGCATTTCTTCATTTGCAGGTGGCTTACCAAAAAGGGGCTGAAATTTTCATAATGACTTGTCATTCTCCTGTCACAATTTCAAATGTCTTTTTTTCCTTCTGAAAGGCAAAAGTTTACATGATTGCAGCAGGGGTCATAGCAGGTGTGTATCTTCTTGGAATTGTCGTTCTTTTCCTTGGAGTAAAGGAAAGGGATGGTAAGTTATATTTAAATATGCCTCAATTTAGTAATAGTTATTTCACATTCCTTTATTGAAAATATTTTTATTTTATGTATTCTTCTTCTCTTAGATCCTTATGCCTTAAATTCAGACAGAGCAATTCCTTTTTGTAAGGGGCTTGCACTCACCATGAAGCACGGTCCATATGTGAAGCTTACAGCTTCATTTCTTCTCATCTCGACAGCAGTTCAGGTAACTTCAGACCCTCTCAGTCTGTGTGTTGGCCTCATTCCACTCCCAGCATGGGAGAGTCTGAAATGCAAATAACCTTTGACTGGTGACTGGAGGGGTGATCTAGGGGGTGTTGCCTTCCCCTGTAAATCAATAGGGAATCAGAGTCCTCTTTTGGTCCCTGAGGTTCTGTGTGGCTGGAGATGATTCTTACAAAAGAGAAGCAAAGCCAAAGTCCTAGCCATTTAAAGACTTCTTTTCTTTTATTTTTCTTTTTCTTTCTTTTTTTTTTTTTTTTTTTTTTTCCTATAAAAGGTGAAGAACTAGTCCTAGTGACCCAGTCTGGGTCATTCTGTGTTATCCATCCGCAGCCTCCTGTGGTTTCAGTTGCTTAGAGAATGCTTTTTCTCTTCTGTCTGTTCCTCTCTCTGTGTGCCCTGCTTTAAACTGTTGCCCCTTTCCTTTGCTTAAGTGACTGCTCTCAGATAGTGGCAGAACTGGGTCTTGTGGAGTCCTTTGTGATGGAAGGCATTAGGTCAGAGTGAGAAAACATTCAGAGGCAGGAGATCTCACCTGTGTCAAAGTTAGGTAGAGCTCATTTAGAAATGAGGACCTGCAATTGGATGTGGCTCTCAGGAAAAGATGCAGTGCATCCTCCCATAGGGAGGAGCTGTAGAAAAGCCACTCAGTAAGAAACCCTCACTCCCCATATGTACAGCAGGCTTTTAAAGCCTGACTTTTAAGACATATTTAATTCAGTAAATATATTATTTTATTCTGAACTTCTACATATGAGTTGAAGTTTTATTTATTTTGAAAGGCAAATAATTATCACATTTTTGCCAAGGGACTCTTAGTCACATGAAACCATTGATCAAGGGAGCATCAGGACAGAAGGCAAGAATATGACATGTAAGAGAGCAGTGCTGTGCTCACCAGCAGTCCTGGTAAATTATTAAGCTCCTTGGAAGGACTGCTGAAAAGTTTGTTTGCCAAAGAAGCACGGAACTTTTTTGTTGGCCTGGATTTGGGCACAGCATCTGTTAGACCTTGCTGGAATACCCAAGGGTGAGAAACAATAACAGAAGTTATTTCTGCTCATGGCTGGGAGCTGAAGGTACTGTGAGCAACTGCAGAGACAGGGAGAAGATGAAAGATGAAAGGTCCCTTATTGTCCACATCTTTCCAGCATCCACTCTGTCAGCAGGGATACAGAGCACATCTGGTTGCTGACAACACCCAGAGAGGAAAAGATCTTCTGTCAGTCCGTGTCTCTCTGTCTTGCTGTTTGTGCAGACTGAAGGGAAGGTGTGAGGGGAGGCAGAAGCTGGAAGCTGTGTTACTCCAGTTGAGCCAGCATGATGAGTAACACTTGCTGCTGTGACTTGAGGGAGGGACACTGATTTTGTGGAATTTAGAGAGTGGATTACTAGTTAGCAAAAGGAATGGGCAGGTAAAGATATATTGGACGTAATTCCAGACTGTGATATCCTATGTCTAAAATTAGGGCAGCAAAACAGTGACACAAACTAGGGACGGGTTTTGTGGCAATAGGGACTGGATATAACTTTTTGGATGTCCTAATTTATATACAGGTGATTGGCCACCTGCAATCCACAAGCACACAAAGGAGCAGGAATTGATCATGCTGCTGTGGCATGAGTACTAAATCCTCCTCTGTCACTCTGCTTCTGCAGAATTGCTGAAGCTGGCCCTCCATCATATTCTGGTGTTCAGAATCCCCCTGAGATCTGTAGAAGCATGGTGGTGGCAGTGGCTTCACCTGTCATCTAACACAGCACAGTTAGATCCTCCCATCTGATGAGGATTCAGATGTAGGGAGATATCTGACCCAAAGCTACACTCCATGGCTGAGGGCGCATACAAAACCAGCTGCTTTACCACAGGAAGTTGGCAGGAGTGTTATTACAGCTGAAATGTTACTTGTTTTGGAGTCAGAGCTTCTGGAGAAAGATTTATGGCCTTGCTGGGGAAGAGAAAGGGCAGTTTCTTGCAGTAGCCTGCAGCTGTGACAACACAAGGCAATTGGAACATAGGCAATAAAGCATTGAGACAGAATCCTTTCCTAGGTCTATTTCTGTTTTGGTCAATTTTATGCTCTATTAGGTGTGGCTTACCCCTTGCTTGCCCCAGTATTACCAGCATGTTATTCCAGGGATAACAGAACAGTTACTGCTTCTTTAAATTTTTTGTTTTTGCTGCAAACAAGGGAAGAATGAGACTACCAAACACTACATTTAACAAATCAGTCACCAACTCTATTTAACTAATGTGGAGTGTGATGCAATTTTTGTCTTTTTTTAATTTTCCTTTGTCTTTTGGTGGTGACCAAATGTCCTAAATTCAACAGCTGGAGCAAGGAAACTTTGTCCTGTTCTGCACTCACGCTGCCGGCCTCCGCAATCACTTCCAGTATTTGGTGGTGACCATCTTGGTGAGTTGCACTTCTCTCCCATGTGTTAACTGGTTCTCGCTGGGCTTTGGCACAAAATTACAGAAGACAAGCAGAGGTTTTTGTCTCAGCCTAGCTGTTAGGAAGCTACACTATCTTTTGCATTGTCTGTTTGAAATAAAGATGGTATTCCCTACTGTACTTCTAAAAAAAATACTGATTTGGAGGTTTTATTTCATTCATTTAATTTCATTTTTATTGAAATATTTACATTTCATTGAAATATCTATATTCATTTCATTTCATTTTTACCTGTTTGCTACAGCTTCTATAAAAGGCAGAAGCTGCTTCTAGAAAGGAGGTCTGGAATTTTACCTCCTTTGTCCCTTTCCCAAATCCTATGTGCTGAAAATTAAACAACTGCAATTTGCATATTCATGCACACAACTCCTCTGGGCTAGGCAGCTTGCAAGGATAAATATTTAAAATATCCAGAAACATGAAGATTCCTCTCTAGAGTAATTGGCAGTGTTATAAAAAGATCCTTTTACAGAGTCTTTCGTCTTGACATGCAGAGGTAGAATTGTGCTTCCTTAGGTGCTAGAATGCTGCTTGCTTACTTAACCTTTCCCACACTATAAGACATATATTTTCCAAAACCATTAAAAGCAAGATGTTGGAGAGCAAAAGAGGAGTGCTGGGTATCTTAAGGCTCTGCAAGTGATAGTCACCAAGAAGAGAAAGAGACAGTAGAGTTAAAGTAAGTAAAGACCAAAATATAACTAACAATCAGATGACATTTAAAAAAAGGGCAAGTGTAAGGCTTCCATTTGTAGCAGTTCATAGGTGCTATGTTGCCTATGGTTGTTGCTGCTGTGGGTGAATATTTCAGTGTCTGAAACAGTAATGTTGACTGCAAGCAACTATTTCTCTTGCAGATTTTTCCTAAGAAGGAACACATAGTATGGAATATACTCTTTAAGTATATCTTAGGATGGGTTTATCTTTCACTTCAGCTTTCTTCCTGTACCATGGGGTAGAACTAAATTCACTCATCATTTGTCAGGTTCAGGCAGTGTGGCAAAAGGCATTAGGAGTATGTTTGAACTTGAATGACTGAGCATAGCTTTGACTGCTGTGGCTCACATTAGAAAAGGAAATTTTAAGATACTATCTTCTAAGATTTGACTTTGGAAAATCCTCTGATGGATAGGATGGATCCTCTTGAAGGATGAGGAGAAACAAGAATCTGCATGTTCACCTTTCTTTCAGGATTTTTACTAGACAAAAAGATGACTGTGAGCTCTACAGCTGAAGACAGTGGAAGTAAGCACAATACAGATATGGGGTTTTGTCCCTTGTAGGTATCAGCAGTCGTGAGTGTTCCCTTCTGGCAGAAGTTTCTGCAGAAATTTGGCAAGAAGTGTGCAGCATGTGGGATTTCGGTAAGCAAATCCTCTGAGGAAAAATACTCTGCTTGTGCTCATTTCGTTTGACAACTGGAGCCACTTCAGGAGCTCTTTCAAGTGCTTATAACCTAAATCTATGTGAAATTTGCTCAATTCTAGAGGTTTTTTTTTTAAATCATGATACCAAATTTCAGACAGATACCAAGTTTCCAAGGGAAACTTCTGAGAAATGGATTGATGCCGGAGAGAGGTCACAATTTATTTAAGAATACGCACAAGTTCTCCTCATTTGAAGATTTCAGAACTGAGTTTCAATGAGGTTTTATAAATTCAGATCTGAGTTGCCTCATGTTGGCAAGTTATCTGTTGTGCAAGGCTTGTTTTGTCTTTGTGATATGGTGCTGAGGTGTCTGCATCGGTAATTCAGTGCCACAGAAGGAAACAAAAGTCTTTTACACAGCCCCTCTAGGAGCATCCACATCCCTCTGAATAGGGAGGGACAGTTATTAGTGAAGCAAAAAAAGGTGACCTACCTGAGAAAAGAAGCCTAGTTTAACTCTGACACAGCTTTGCAAAGCCAGCTCAGTGAGCCTGCCCTTGTCACTGATGGATTATTTTAAGTCCCTTACTTAGTGCAGACAGCAGCAATTTTCTATCATCATCCTTGGTGAGTTATTGTATAGGCCTGTTCCTCCCCATTTTCCCAGTTTACCTTCAATTACTTATGAAAGAGGAAAGAAAAATTGCCTTGTGCACAACAAAGCAGGAGGACTTGAAAAATCCAGCCCAAAGCTACATGTCAAAATCTGAACAAAACTGAAAAATTTAGGTCTGGTGACAGTTATTGAATAGAGTTGAACAGTACAATTTTTGGAATTAAAAGCTGAGTTGTAATGACTTCCAGAGAATCAGAAGTAACTTCAAAACCCAAGTTCCAAACTTGCTGAATTGTTATGTGTTTTGAAGTAGGCATTGGGAATTCGAGCCCCATCCTTATTTCTTTTTTACCATTTGAGCAAAGGGAATTGCAAAAGCAGTATTGGTCCATTGACTAGACCTGGGAATGCAGATTTCCTCCGTAGGAAATATCCTCCTCTGTCTACTTGGCCACAAAAAATGGTCTCTTCAACCAACTTGGCTCTATAAATTTAGTTTTACATGACTGGAAAGCCTGTCAGCACCTCTGTAAACATGGTTTAACTTAATTTTACAGTTGAGTTGCTTGACTGTTATGGTCTAAGTGGGAGATGGATTGAAAAAAAGCCACCTCTCTGTTTCACCTTGTAGGTATTTCTCAAGGGACTCAGTGTGTGCTCAGTGATAGATTTTGTGTCTGACATCGCATCACAGGAACTTCCTACCCTACCACCTTGTGTGATCTGTTCAACTAATCTGTGCTCTCCCACTCTGAAATAAAAGCACATCATTTAAGGCTCCTAAGTTTGTCATTGGGGAATGTTCTACTGAAAGGGAAGGAGACAGGGAAGAAAACTTTTTTTTTTTTTTTCTCTAAAACCTCACTCAGCTTTCAGGGTGAACATGTGATTGGAAATTTAATTTCCTGAAAAAAAGTCACAGTGCTCCAGACTAATTTTTCCTGTTAAGGTGATTGTACATTGAAGAGAGTTCTCAAAAATTTAGAAGTTGTTAGATAATCAACAAGAATCTTGTGTTTCTTCCACTGATACTTCTCCCTTTTTAACCATTCCTCCAAAGAGGTGACCAACAAGTCTAACTACTGACTAAGTATCTCAGGTTCCTATAAGTTTAAAGCCTAGAATTTTTGGAATTATGAGGAATTATCCTGCTCCCAAGCAGGATCCTTGATAGCATTCTTCCCACAACCAGGCTGGTGCACAGGCTAGAAATTATTCTCTTCTGTTTATTTCCTTCAGCTTCCACATGCTGTGTTCATTTAGGTGTCTATTCTGCCCTTACAGGGCAAACACTAAACTTACACTCGAAAATCTCAGCTGGTGACTAGAGGTGAAGTTGTCATGAGAAATTTTAAGAAGTTTGGCATCTTCTTGGCTCATAGCTTTGGCAAGGTGTCTAAAACCAAAAATGGCTCTCTCCCACAACTCTAGCTTCCATCCTAGCCAATAATATCTTTTGACTGGATCTTTTCACAGGACTTAGTAAAAATAAGAGCACCTCCTGACAGATATACAGTTGTTTATTTGCCATCTATGAGCATTGTGCAGCATGAAGAGATGCCTTTGGATGAGTCCTGGCTCTGCAACCCCATTTCCACTCTCCCATCCTGTTTCCACTCACATCCTCCCTGCATCTTTTCCTGATTTGCCCTTCATAACATGCTGCTGCAGAGACCAGTACCACCTTCAGCATCCCAGCAGGGTCACCTTCCACAGCACTGTCAGGGATTGGATGGAAAGGCACGGGGTAACTATAGGATGTTGTTTATAGCTCAGAGGGCAGCAGCCCTGTAACAAGGGAGCAGATGCCAATAACAGAGTATTTGCTTTGCAAGTAAGAAAGAAGGAGCTGCATTAGCTGTTTATTGCAGTGGGAGCACTGCCCTCCTGACTGTGCTGCCACTGCTCGAGCGAGACTTTGGGGCGTGGTAACCTCAGTCCTGCTGGCCCTGCTTCTCTTTCTCTAGGAAATTACAGTTACAATGAGTATTATTATCGATCTAGAATTTTGTTTAAGTGCTTTGGTTTCTGAGTGGGTGCCGCATGTGGAGCAAAAGACAGTCATAAAATTGCTTATAGACAACATAAAATCTGATATTGCTGGAGTGCTCTCTTGTGGTGAAATAACGATTTTGCCACAACACTGGGCTAATGCAAGGATTATCTGCCTGTGCTGGGAACTTGCAGTCAGGAAAGGTTATTTTCTGCCTCCTTAGCTTGGGAGAAAATGCTTTAGATGGAAAATGCATTTAAAACATAAACATAATGGATTAGACTCCAGGACTCCCAGAATCACTTATCATACAGAACTGTAAATAGCAGTGCTTAGGGGAATCACTCTCTGTGAAAGCTCTTCTCATACCCTTAGCTCCCAAGCTGCACATATAGAGGATTGAAACACTTAATGTTAAACTAATCCCCCATCATTAAAAAGCCCTGTAGATAAGCCCCTGGTTCTGGATTCTAGATGTGCTGCTGTTCCTGTGGCTCACAGGCGTGGGAGGTGGAGCATGTGACTGGTATAGGACAGCTGGGCAGTAGGCATTCAATCAGCATTTTAAAAAGTGGATTTTCAGTCCTGTAAGCCCATTGATTCAAGTTGAAGTTGAAGAAACCTAGTGACTATGACTACTGCCAGAAAACAAATCCCAAGCATCCCAAATTAATTTGGTTTTGAGGGTAACCTCTGTGACTTGTCATGCAATGTCATGAGTGGATCCAGTTGTGGGGAACGGAGTAAGCCACTCTGACTTTTGGGTTTAGTTATTGCTCAGCATGTATATGGCTTTGAAGTGGTTATTAGAAATGAAAGCAAATTCTTCCTCATTCAGGACTGAAGGCGATCTGTGAAATGGTATATTTACAGTTTAATATGACCACTGAAGCCCTGAAACTCCCTTGAAATGCAGTGTGAGGATATTTTAAGGCATTGTCTCTAATAGTAAATGAAATAGTTCCACTTGCCTAGAATAGAAATGAGCATTTGGTCATCTCTGTTACTTAACTGGCAGAAAAAATCTTTGCCCAAGCTGATTAGCAATCTCCTGAGAATTATCAGAGTTCATGGATAAGGGAAGAGCAACTGACAGTGGCTAGCTGGACTTGTGCAAAGCATTTGACACTATCCTGCAGGACATCCTTGTCTATAAGCTGGAGAGGCATGGATTCAGTGGATGGACCACTCAGTGGCTAAGGAATTGGCTGGATGGTGACAACCAAAGAGTTGTGGTCAATGGCTCAATGTCCAAGTGGGGACCAGTGAGTAGTGTCATCCCCAGGGGTCTGTATTGGGACTGGTGGTGTTCAACATCCTTGTCAGTGTCTTGGAGAGAGGGACTGAGGCACCCTCAGCAGGTTTTCTGGTGACACTGGTGCAGGTGACATGCTGGAGGGAAGAGATGCCTGAGGGGCCTGAACAGGCTTGAGAGGTGGGACTGTGGAACCTCATGGAGTTCAGCAAGGCCAAGAAAAAATCCTACATCTGGGTCAGGGTGATTGAAGCACAGAAACAATCTGGGTGGTGAATGGACTGAGAGCAGCCCTGAGAGGGTGTTGGTTGACAAGGTGCTTGAGATGACCCAGAAATGTGCACTTGCAGCCTACAAAACCAAACACTCCAAAAACAGTGTGGGCAGCAGCTGAGGGAGGAGATTCTGCCCCTCTGTTCTAACTCTTATGAGACCCCTCCTGCCATGCTCTGCAACCCACAACCTCAGAAGGTTGTGGACCTGCTGGAGTGAGTCCAAAGGAGGACCACAAAAAATATCAGAGGGTTAAAGCACTTCTCCTATGAAGACAGGCTGAGAGAACTAGGACTGTTTAGCCTGGAGAAGAGAAGGCTCTGAGAAGAACTTAGAGACCCTTCCAGTGCCTAAAGCATCTTCAAGAGAGCTGGAGAGGGACTTCCTACAGGGGCATGGAGTGATAGGACAAAGGGCAATGGTTTTAACCAGACAGAGGGTAGATTTAGATTGGATACTAGGAAGAAAATCTTTACTGTGAGGGTGGAGAGGCCCTGGCACAGGCTGCCCAGAGAAGTTGTGGGTGCCCCATCCCTGGAAGTGTTCTAGGCCAGAGTTTGAACACTTAGGACTTGGAGCAGCCTAGTCTAATGGAAGGTGTCCCTGCCCATGGTAGGGGTGCTGGAATGAGATGATCTTTCAATGTTCCATCCAAACGAAACCATTCTATTTCCCTATCTAGCACAGTCTGGGAATCAATCAATTTAGGTCTCTTCAAAAAAAGTATTTATACGGCCTTAGGTCTTTTGGAGACCATGAATGTTTAGGACTATGAATGTGGCCAGGGTCTGTGAGTTGGCTTCAAGACTGGTAAATAGGCTCTTGGGTCTGTTTAATTTACTAATTCAGTTGTAGCCCTAATACTGCTAACAGAGACAGCACTAGTGTCACTTGTCCTACTTTTCTCCATTTATTCTGGATAGTTAAGTACAGATTGGCTCAGGGCTTTTTGGAAATGCAATTTGACCAAAATACTGAAGTGTGAGACTGTTCTGTAGCATAGTTTTGTGTTTTGAAGGGAACAATCTGTATAGTGTTGAGCAGTGCATGCTGTAACTTAGATATAATGCTTTTCTTCTTCAGTGGATGATTCCTTTTGCAGTCATGCTAGTGACCATTCCAAACCTGATCCTGGCTTACTTCGTGGCCTTCATCTCTGGTCTGAGCATTGCAGCTTCTCTTCTGTTGCCATGGTAGGAGAATTTTACATTTGAGGTGGGGAATGAATGTATTTCTGCATGACATGTATGTACTACTGCATGGAATTTGCCTCTGAAAGATGCAGAATATGGCAAGATTGACTTCTTCCAAGAATCTTTTTTTGGTTTTATAGTGGATGCTATTTGCAATGTTGTAACCTTGGTTGTTAACAGACTACATCTACTGTAACAGTAGCTGCTTTTTATACCTGAGTGTATGTAAATTAATCAATAGTCTAAGTAGCTATACAATGTGTGCTAACATTGCTTCAGGAATTATGAAGTTAGGCAAATCAATTAATGCTGAGCAATTAACAATGCAGCAGAGGACACATAAGGCATGCTATGTCTAATGTACTTTTTATAAGGGCATGCAGATATAGAACAAGGGGTAATGGCTTTAAACTGAAAGATGGTAGATTTAGATTAGGTTTTAGAAAGAATTTCTTTACTCTGAGAGTGGTGAGGCCCTGGCAGAGTTTGCCCAGGGAAGCTGTGGGTGCCCCATCCCTGGAAGTGTTCAAGGCCAGGTTGGATGAGGTTTGGAACAACCTGGGATAGTGGAAGGTGTCCCTGCCCATGGCAGGGGGCTGGAATGAGATGATCTTTAAATACCCTTCCAACCCGAACCATCCCATGATTCTGTGTATCCCTGTTTGAGTAGTGCTCTGTTATAGATCAAATACACACGGTTATGATTAAAAGAATCCAAGAATTCAAGCCTTTTTGCACTTGAGGACTGAAAATAAGTGGGGAAAAACAACTCCAGGATGAGCATGGCAGGACATTTCTTCTTCAGATTAAATAATTGTTATTGAGATCACATTAGCCAGAAAGCAAGACCATTGCTGAGAGCACTGTTTTTCATAGCTTGTTTGTACCATGTCCTGAAAACTCCAAGAGATCATGGAATACATAGTTTGAAATTAGTTATCAGACTATGTAAGCTTTTCTGCACAGAGGGTGAGAAGACCTTCTTTTTACCAACAGTAAATGATTACATACATTGGAAATAAAACATCAATTCACAATTAACATTTGAGCAACTTCCATTCTAATTCCCCATTACCTAATTCAGTCTCTTAGAAATAGAGAGAGAATAGATTTCATTGGTTTCTGAAAATGTTGTTACCTTGTAAAAAGAGTTATTTCAGAGTGCAACTATTCAGACATTCAGAGTCCCTTGAAATCTTAAGAAATGTGTGTGTTATGGGGGTTGTTCTTTTTTTAATATCACAACTTCTGATTGCAATGATGGGCAGACTGGGAAATTCTGTCACCTCTCAAGTGTTTGATGGCTTTTCACTTATTTTCTACATTGTAATATGTGGCCATGCTTTTCATACACATTTTTTGCCCTCCTTTACAGGAGTAGAACCTTTTGAACTGGATTATTTCATGTGCATGGCTACACCAATCAGCTTAAAAATGGAGGAGTGCTGTGCTCTATTTCATTGAGTTTGGACTTTGAAAAGAAATGTTGACTTGAGTTTTTCTTTTATCTTGGTCACTTTTAGGTCAATGCTGCCTGATGTTGTTGATAACTTTCGCCTGCAGAATCCCCATGGGAAAGGACATGAAACCATTTTCTATTCTTCTTATGTTTTTTTTACCAAGATGTCAGCAGGAATCGGCTTAGGAATTTCTGCAGCAGGACTGGAGTAAGTAACACTGTGTTTCCACTTAGTGGATCTACTCTGAAAGCATTCTGAGGTTACAACACTTTTACCCTGTGGAGTTAATTGCCTTCATGCAATTAACTTCATGCAATGAGCCTGAAAGTACCAGCAGCTCCAGATGGCTGACCACTAAAGACAGGACTGGTGCCATGTAGGCCAGACAACTGAACATTTAAGTTACTTGCCCTAACACAGTTCTGTTCAGAAAAAACTGACTTCCCTTTAGATTTTCCTCTTTTCAATTATTCATGTAAATTTTAGTGGCTTATATGAATAAAGAACTAAACGTGAGAGTGCACCAGATGAAGGTCCCCCAAATGTGATACAGGTGCTTTGTGCATTCCCTGCTGCACCTGAACTGGACTATCCCTATGAGCTTATAAGACTTTACATGGATTTGTGTGCTTTCAGGGGTGCCAGGGGCCAGTTCAGCATGAAAGGATCACCAATTCCTGCATGGTTTTAGGGAACTGGATACTGATCAGAATCAGGAACAGCCTTTCTCACAGCTTGCCTGTCACCTAGACCATGTCACTTCAGGAGCAGAGTTATAGTCTCTTTCGACTTTGTCTTGTCTGTTCTGACCAGACAGGTTGGGAAAGTGGCCAGGCATCTCCTGCCCTGCCTTTGTGCAAGACCTGTAGAAAGGGCCTGTGCCTGTCCCAGCTACAGCACACAATAAATTCTCAAAAGGAAAATCTAGCCTTCCACTCCAGATTAGGTTTGGTTAACAAGAATGTTTTGCTTTGGGGCCTTGAGCTGAAATTGCTAAATAACAGGCAATGCTTGGCTGAACATTTTGGGCTTAGGAATTTTAGCTGCTTATTGCTAAAACGCTCAAACAATTTGCTGTTCCCCAGTTAGCCCCTTTTCAGTTGCATTCCAGTTGGTCCCAGCAGTTTGCCAAGGCAGATGTTTGTGGGAGAACACAGAAGACAGAGTGATGCCAAATGAGCTGTAACTTTCATTAGGTGGATGTTCAGAGGAAAAACTCATTCCACAAATTGGGAATAGGAATTTGAGAATATCAGCAGTTGTGGGACTGCAGGGAAGCCCTGAATCAATGAAGTGTAAGTGCATACCTAACTCTGAGCACTTGAGTAAATTTGTCTATCTTGAGACGAGTGCTTAAGTGTGTGTTTAAATTAAAGTTAATTATTGCTTTTGAAATTGGTCAAATTACTTGCATGCTTTTAAAGCAGAGCTTGAATACTTTGCTGAATATTAATAGGAAACACATAACAGATTAATTTCACAGAACCACAGAATGGGTAGGGCTGGAAAGGACCACAGTGGCTCATCTGCTTCCAACTTTCCTTGCTCAAGCAGGGTCATCCCAGAGCACATGGAACAGGATTGCATTCAGACATTTCTGGAATATCTCCAGTGAGGGAGACTCCTCAGCCTCTCTAGGCAATCTGTTCAGTGCTCAGTCACTGTACAGGAAAGAAGTTCTGCCTCATGTTCAGGTGGAACTTGCTGGCATCAGTTTATTTCCTCACATGGCATTCCACAATCCCTTTTTTAAAAAGTATGCAAGTAATTTTACCAATTTCAAGAGCAATCATTAACTTCAATGTTATATATAATAACAAGAAAATACAGAGGTAGTGCAGTTATCTAAAGTCAAGCACAAAAATGAGGTTTGAAAAACACAATTTGAAATGTATTAGGGAGAAGGAAAAAAGAGAGCTATAGGAAAAATGGGAGAAAAATCTTGAAACATGGGGGTTGGGGAGAAGGAAGCTTTCAGGTGACCAACAGCCTTTTATCTTTGGACATACACACACCACTTGTTTCTATTTGTTTAGGTTTACTGGATACAAGCCAGGGATATGCAGACAGTCAGATGATGTGATCCTCACACTGAAACTCCTCATTGGAGCAGTCCCTGCCATCCTCATCCTTTTAGGTTTATTTATACTCCTTTTCTACCCAATCACTGAAGAAAGTCGGAAGGAAACAAAGCTTGCCCTTGAAGAGTTAAGGTAAGTTTGGACTGGCAGTACAACAGTAGCAACACCCCCACAGTAGCTCTTAATCCTACTGGGAAAATTATTATTGTAAGAAATGCCTACATTCCTTACAATAAATGAAACAACATGCTCTAAGTGAAATTAATAACAGAATGGTACCATGACATGTTCCAGTATCTCTTTTTTGTAGTGAAGTACAACCTGCTTAGAGGAACATTTATCAGAAGTTTCTGCTGCTCCATTTTACCTTTTCTCTGGAGTGGTAACAAAGCACTATTGTGGTGCATTGTTTCTCATTGAAATGAGGAATATTCTACAATGATTAAATTTGTGGGGAAATGTGAATAGTTACAATTTACTTTTATATAGAGGAAAATGGTATTGTTGACTGCATTCTTGGTGTATATGGGATACAAGAAATGTCCAAACCATTTAGAAGATTGTGTGAGAAAAAAGAGGCCAGCCTTGAGCTATGCTTTCCCTTTTTACTCTATCACTCTCCCTTCCTCCCTTTTTCTCCTTCTCCAAGGAAAATCTTGTCTAGCTCAAATTCATCCACCTCTGTCAACTCTTGGGGACACATATAAGGACAGTCCTAGCAGACTGATGGATAAAACACCACAAAAAATAGGTTATTCCTTTGTCTTGATTTTATTATCCCAATTTACTGGAATTAGAAACTGATTTCCATGCTAAGGGGTCAATTCCAGGACCTAAACATGGATGCCTGGGACCAATTCATGCCCTAAAATATCCAAGATATGTGCATGGGGTTGGCAGATACGACAAAGGACTCTGTGCAGACTGGAGGGGATGGGGTGAGCAATCAGAAATGGGACTGGTCCCTCTGTTCAGGAGATTCAGTCCTTGTCCAGAATAACCACACCTTTCTAGGGCTTCTCAGCTGTTTGAGATTTCCAAACTCAGCTTGATTAGTCAGCAGTGAAAGTCAGAAGTGTGTTCATGTATTGTTTGTTCTGCTTTTACCAGGAGAAACCATCAAAGCACGGAGAACTTGGACAGCCACAAAAAGGACACCTCTGTCTGAAAGCTCTGAATGCAGTGGCTTTTCAAATATAGTACTCACACCCCACCAACAAACTCTGTGAGAGTTTTCCAGGTCGTTTCTCTGCTCACATTTTATCAAAAAGGACAAAAGATGATTCTGACCAGTAAAAGATGATTTCCTTCCAGTAAGGAAACTGAGAAAGGACAGCATTGTGCAAATATACACCCAACTCCATGCACTGGGCTAAAAAAGACATTAGACATGTTCAGAAATGCAAGCTGTTGAAGGCTTGGGGCATTTTTGTTTGTTTTTCAGTGACTGATGGGAAGCTGTGATCTTGTTCATGGGAGATTTGTAACTCAAGGGGAAAAAACAAGTGTAAATGTGACCAGAGAATTTTTGAAGGTTCTGAATTGGAAAATACTCACAAGGGTCATTGCGACCATTTCATAATGCACCATCCAAATATTAACTCACATAATACTTCACCCTTGGGTGCCAGGGTGGATTTAAAGCACAATCTTTACCTATAACTTGCACACTATTGTGTTTGGAAAGCACTTGGGAACCTGAAGTACATTACCTGAAGTTAGGATTTATTTTGTTTTGAAATTAAGCAAATCACTCATGCAGACATACTTTGAGGATTTTTTTTTCATTTTTTGGAAAGAGGTTTTGAGGTAATCTAAGTTAGAGATTCTATAAGAAATAGAACCCTGCATTTCCCATGCTGATGTTTCTTTCTTCTGAAACCTATAAACTGATCTCTATCAGAGAATGAGAACTCAACATTTTCAAAATCAACACCTCCCCTGAGGATACGAAAAATCAGTAGTCCTTTTCAAAAACTATGTAATTCAAATTTTAAAAAAATGTTGGCCTTTAAGTAATCACCGTGCCCATTTCTCACATGGTGTAGGCTGTCTGCCTCAGAGAACACCACAGCACAGGTATTAATCTCAGCTTGCATCTATTTTGTAATAATGAGGCTACACCTGCCCTTTAAATGGTGATTTTTTTTTTTCAGTCAGGGATGTTATCGTGCTTTAGATGTATCAACTGGAAGCTCATTTCTACCATAGATTTACACTACTGAGCACACTTTTTAAATGAAAGACACACCTAACCTCAGGCACCTTCTGGAGCATTGAAGTTCAGACCAGTTCATTCCTGGCTTCAGTGGTCAGAGCAGGTACAGAGACCTCCAGAGAGTGGCTCCAAGCTTGAGCTAAAATGACTGGACTCTAAATCTGGAAGGGAAAGTGGTTTGTTCACCTTGAAGAAATTAGCACAATGCAAGACAAGAAATGAATTTCATCCCACTGCCTTCACTGTGTGACCCTGAGATGCCTTTTGCTGTACCAGAAGTGCCTTTGGAGGATGGGCTTGCAGCTGTTCAGGAGCACCTGGAGGAAGTGGTCACCTGCAATTTGCTCAGGGCCATCTGGGAAGTGGCTCACAGCGCTGGGACTGGAAATTGGGAAGGATTTGCTGAAGGACACTGGGACATAAAATCAGTGCAACCATGGAGTGTCTTACTAAGTTTGATACTGAAACCTTGTCAGGCAAGTTTGAAGTCAAAGGCCTTATGAACTGTCCTAATTCCTCAAAATGCTTAATCATGAGGGAGCTTCTAAGGATATATTTTGAGTGTGGGTAAGAGTTAACTGCATTTAAGATTTCTGTTGACTTGCCTTCTAAGGCAGGGATTTTTTGTTTTCTTCCTTGTTTCAGCTTTTCGACAAACCAAAATATGTATGCCTGGGGCATATGTGTTTACAACAATAAAAAACATAAGCCTGTTTACAATTTTGAGTCTGATGAAATTTGAAATAGCAGATTTACTGCACTTTGAAGTAGGTAAGTTATGTAGCAATACCACATAGCTTCAAAACATCACAGAGAACAGTTTGGGGCATTCAATTTATTCTATAATACTTGTGTATTTCTGAGTAGTGATGTTTAAAAATAAGCAGAAGGCCCAGTAAAGGCTGTTAATGTTTTTTTAATGGGTTATGTTTTCAGCTGCTATAAATCTGTAGCTACAAGGCAGTGGGTCTGTGTCAGTTTATATAAACTGAGTACTTAGCCCAGTGATAGAAGGGCTGCAGAAACTGCTGGCTGAGGTTGAGTGGAGCCATTTGAATGTGGTTTAAGATATTATTTCTAGATCAGTTGTGCAGTTGCCTCTAAAATTGCTTAACACCCAGTCTGAATTCAGACTCTTGGAAGGTAAACTTGGTTGGTTGTAAACTCTTTTCTTTTCTTCAGAGAGACAATGTGATCTTTAGCTCACTGAAGGGTACTCAGTCCTCACTTTGCATATGGTACCAGCAATGGGAACTGCCAAAAGAAAAGATAAGGCTTCTGTAGATTAAGTGAAGCAGACTTTTTTTGTCTTTTGAAAATCTCATTATTTTATTTCATTATCAGAAATATAATGTTGTAATTTTATTGAGAAAACTGGTGTATTTTTGTAAGTCAAAATAATGAAGGATTAAGTGCAAGATAAGATTAATTTTGTAACTTTGTTTTCTTAGGGCTCAGTGTTGATGCAGTAAAATGAAAGAGATTTATGTGTCTCTTGTCAGTTTTAAATGATGTGCATGTCTTATGCATGTTCAGAACATATTACTGAAAGAAGCAAATTCTTGTTTTGACAAGCATTCAGATTAAATGATAATCTAATGTAAACCTCTTGCCTTCCTGCTGACTGGTAACAGGGGCCAGGTTTAATTCCCAGGGGTTCTCATTCAGGTAATATCCAAATACGGTAATAAGAATATGGGAGATTGAATTAAACCAGCTGAGTGCATAAGGGACAGAAAATAGAAGGGTAACAGGGTTACATATCACTGAGTATTGCTCTGTAAGCCAAACCATGTCCAATTCCTTGTCTCTGCTGAAGTATAGTGAGGGCAGCCCAAATCTTCCATACCGAGCTTGTTACTGGCAGGCAGTAGCTGAGCTGGTCACCAGTCATAGAATCATGGAATCACTGCAGTTGGAAAAGAGCCTTAAGATCATCAAGTCCAACCATCAATACAGACTTCTCTTCCAGTTTCATTGCTTTTTCTGCCTAACAACAATGCTGACACCTTCCAAGGTTATCCCCCCCTCCCTGAGAGTTCCTGCTGGTGATCAGGTAACCCCATATCCGAGCTGCTGATCCCACCAGGCACTGAGGGAGGGGGTTGCTGTCTGCCACCAGCTGTGCCTCTGTGCTCCCCTCCTGCCTCACTGTCCCCTGCCTGCCCCTGAGCTCGCTGACCGATCTCAGCTTAGCTGGATTAGATCCCTTCTGCCGAGTCCCCCTCTTGGACAGGTGGACACCACCTCAGACATCTGTCCCTCGGGAGGCCCTGAAGGCTGGGGGACCTTCTGTGTCAGGTCACCGGGCTTACAGGAAGGGCTCTGAAGATTTGAGTACTAGTTCCTTAAGTCACTCCTAAACCTTGTAAGAATTGCTGCTTGATTCAATCCTGCTGCATCCTCTCATCTTTATTTAACTTCAGCATTCCAAGCAAAGCGATTGTAGAGGAAAATGTTTTAAAGCAAACTGCTTTTGACTTCAGAGTTTGTTTCCAAGTATCACTTGTTTGTTTACTTTTCTGTTTGCCTTTCTGGGCTGTAGACAGAAAACACAGAATTAAATCAGTCTTCTTTAGAGGAGGAGTTTCCACCAGGGAAACTCATATCCTTTCAGACTTGGTTTCTGTCCAGCTGTAAGATGAAGAAAAGGGGGCAAGTTAGCTCCAAGTCCCATCCAATAGATTACAGCAGTTTAGTGGTCAATCATATACATCATATGACTTTCACATCATAGTTATGTAAAAACAGTCTCAAAGTGCTACCATAGCCTTCTCCTTAAGAAATCTTTTAGACTGACAGAAAGCTCAGATGCACTTGTACAACAGGTGGGTGCAGGAGGGACTTTTGTTATGATACAATTTCACTGATTTTTTATTTTTTTTTAAACTTTCTGCAATTCCACAGTTCAGATACTCCAGCAAGAGTGCTGAGTATTTTGGTTACAAGAACATGTAGGCCTAAAATATGAAATCAGATGGCTTTCACTTCACAAAACACCAAACCTACTGCACAAACCAGATGCTAACTCACTGAGAAGCTTCATTCAAAAGATGAAGCAGCAGAATCTGTCTGTCCCCGAGACAGAGGAGGAAACTTTTTGCTATGTAGCACCTGAGAATTCAGTCTCTGAAGATGCAAACTGCCACGACAGAGCTGAACAAAGACATGGCACTTTTAAGCTGTGGCAATTTCCAGAGAGGTTGGGTCCTCAGTGCCACTTTAGAGACATTACAGAGCAGTAGCCTCCAACCCCAGCTGGAGAGCAGCAGAATTGCTGGATGGTAGGGAAATGTATGTGTGTGTTTGCTCTGGAAGTGTGGAAGCAGAAACAAACCTTATTTCCTGATCTATTTCTTACTCTGGATGATCTTAGATGAGACTGAATTTCACTACACCATTCAGATGTCTGTCCTCACTTTTGCTGTGCTCTGCTGTAGATGGTGTGGAAGGATTGCTCAGGCCTCATGGAACTGATGATGATTGCATGATTGTTTGCTCAGCTTCACTGATAAAACTCCACTTTGTAGGCCCAGCACCAATCTTCTGCCAGTCTGTTTTTGCTGATGTACATGCAATCATCTACATTCAGCAAAGGATCAGAAGAATTTCCTTTGCACCTTAGTATTCTCCATCATGGAATTTCATCTGTTTTACCTAGAGGATTTTTTTGCCTGCCTAGGGCTTGTCACCCTTGTGATGATGTAACAGGTTTATCTTGGCTGAGAAGTTTCTGTTCAAACTGGCTGCAAGCCCATGAGGACTTAACTTTTGTTTCCAAAACAAACTCACTCTTTGGTCACCTTCAAAGTCATGGAATAGAATCTGCACATTTCCACATCCAGCAGGTTCAACAATTCCCACAGTTGCTGGCTGTGTTGGATTGTGAGTCTTGGTGCACAGAAGTACCTGCTGGCATCAGTGTGGGATGAAGCAAAACTGCAGCCACCCCAGACTTCTGGCAAAGTCTCAGCTGTGCTGAGCTGGCCAAGCAGAGAGAATGGGCAGCTCCAGAATTCTCAAAGGGACTTGTAGGCATGGAAGAAAAGCTGTAAGAGAAGCAAATTCTTTAAAACCCTCCAGTCTTCTCTTGAGGATTCTTGGATTCCACTTGGTACTTCTTCAACTATTTGGGCCATCTTTTAAAATTCAACTTTGGTGCAGATCGTCCCATAAGTTTAGAAATGGTGTTTTGATTTGAAATCAAGCAGCCCTGAAAGGAAATACTTGGTTGTGTTGGTTGACAAGAAGCTCAACATAAGTTGGTAATGTGTGCTTAGAGCCCAGAAAGCCAATTGTGCATCGATGTGCTTTTGCTGTGCATCAGTGTGCCTCGGCTGCATCAAAAGCAGCATGAGCTTCAGAAGGTGAGGGAGGAGTCCTGTGAGATCCCACCTGGAGTCCTGTGTCCAGCTCTGGGGCTCCCAATATATGAAGGACACAGATCTGTTAGAGTAAGTCCAGGGGAGGCCATGAAGATGCTCTGAGGGCTGGAGCAGCTCTGCCGAGGAGACAGGCAGAGACAGCTGGGGTTGTTCAGTCTGGAGAAGAATCAGGAGAGGCCTTAGAGCCCCTGCCAGTGCCTACAAGAGAGCTGGAGAGGGACTTTTTACAAGAGCCTGTGGTAATGGCAAGGGGGAAAGGGCTTAAAACTGAAAGAAAGCAGGTTTAGTTTATGCATTGGGGATGAATTATTCTCTATGAGGGTGGTGATGAACTGGCACAAATTGCCCATAGAAGCTGTGGATGCTTTATCCCTGAAAGTATTCAAGGCCAGGCTGGATGGGCTTGGAGCAACCTGGTCTAGTAAAAGGTGTCCTTTCCCACAGCAGGGGTTGGAACTGGATGATGTTTAAGGTCCCTTCCAACCCACAGGATTCTGTGACTCCATGAAATAAGCAAGTCTCTTAACATAAAAATTTTATCCTTCCAAGATTCCTAGGATTATATTTTAAATGCAGTATTGTCCACATGCAGAGAGCACATAATGAAGAACCAGTGTAATCTGACCAAACAATTAACAGCTTTCAGCAGGTGTCTTGCACTTGCTGTGTCTGTTTCAGTTACCCCACACAGCACTGCCCATCCACAGGTAAGGCCTTGATGCTCTCACCTGTGGAGCTGGAAGAACTCCACAAGTCTTTTTGGAGCAACCTAAGACAGAGCACACTTTTGGTGGGAGACACTATCTTTGGCCAACCTAACACAAATAGTAACAATTCCAAAACAAGCAGCTAATTTTTATACACTGTTTGGCTGCATAACACAATTACGGAAGCAGCATTTGAGGCACCAGAAACTCAATGTCAAGGTGTTTTGCAGAGCCAAGAGCATTCAGCCCTGATCCTCTCTTCCCATGGGTTAGTGAGATGCTGGAATGAGGAACAGGCATGAAAAAGGCCTCTCAGACTGCTGTGAAGAAACATGAACCATCCCCAGCATCCAGCCTGCTTTGAACCCACACCCAGTACTGACGTTTCAGTGATTTTCTGGTAAGGACAGGTGTAACCTTCTGATTAAACAGTGACCATTACTGAGAAGAAATATTTTTATGCAAAGGATGGAGCCCACAACTGCCAAATTATTTCACCTGTTTTCCTCCTCCCCGTTCATCAAAAGCTGTAACTTGTAGTTTCACCACCCAGCACTGAGTGATCTCCACAGCTTTTGCTAGTGTTGTATCTTTAATATTGTGTTTTTGTGGACAGATTTCTTTTGACGGTGGCTAAATTTCCAAATAGGCAATGAAAAAAAAAGAGATTATCTTAATCCTGAGACAGCAGCTCCAATTCTATAATCTAGTTGCATGATGTCTTCTCACACAGTAAGTGCCACTGTGAAAGCTTGATAAACTGCTTAATGTTATCATGCTGTGATTTTATGGAGAGCAATCTTGGATTAGTCTTTTCTTCAGTGCTACAATCCATGTTACATAAACCTGTGCTTACATAAACTTTTTCTAAATTTCCCGTTTGCATTTTCTTTCTCTCACTACAAAAGCCCAGAGAACATTTTCTCCTCTCAGACTTTAACTGGATGTTCTCATCACAAAAGATGAGACACGTGCAACCACTTTCCCAAATCCACAGATATGGAAACAGAAGGTGTTGTGGGCAGGGAGAGGAGGGGAAAAGGATCTTGCTTCCACACAATATGGATATTTCACATGGTACTTTGTCCCTAAGTCAAGGACCTTACACTGGTGCTTATACCAGTACAAATCCAGGTGCACTTCTGCAGGCACTGCTCCTAAATAACACCAGTGTAGTACTTCAGGCTTTGGCAGAAGAGAGGAGATGAATGCAGGGTTATCAATTCCTTTATTATCCAAGTTTACTATTATCTAAAAACACCAATGTATTAAAGACCAAGATGGAAACTTGAGCTCAGAAACCTGTAAGAATGCACATTTCCAATCTCATCTCTACTGCAAGAGGCAAAGTTAAAAAACACTGCTCAGTATAAAAAAAGGTAATGTTTCCAAGGATCAAATAAATAATTTACAGTGCAACAAAAAAGTAGTAAAAATCATACAGAGATTTGAGACTGTTTTTGATAAATTGCAGTCCCATACAGTAAACAAAAAAGCCGCCAATCATCAGACAGGCATTGCAAAACCACCGCCAAAAACTACATTTGATTGCTGGGCTGTTCTGAAGGGCTGATGCTGTCCAAGGTCTTGGAGGAGCAGTCCCTCAGGACTTCCAGAGAACTGGTGATATCCAGACTTTCAGAAGAAGTGGATCTACATCCCTGTGTGGAACTGATGATGTCCAAAGTTTTGGAGGAGCGGGCACTGTAGCCTTTTGCAGTGGCATCTCTAATGAGGATCTCCTGTGTGGATGTAAACATTAAGGGGATGAAGCCCTCACTGTCCTCTGTGAGAACGATCCAAGAGGAACCTGTGAAGACAAGCACATCGCTGTTGGAAAATTTTTGTGTAATTAGGGTATGTTTAAGGTTAAAACCAAATCTCTTCTAGAATTTAATATTTGCAGCTTTCAAGAAAAGAAAAAGTATGAAAATATATAGGTTATACAATCTCAAAAATAACAGACACTTGGCAGCTACGATGGATTTTGCCACTAAGAGATGAGACGATAATAAATGCACACTTCAAATGAAGAAAAGGAATGAAATCCTGAACAGAATTCATAAGCATCCACAATTGGTTTTAATTATGTATTGATAAACTACTTCACAGTGCTAAAGCTGTGCAGATAGTATAAAAAGACGAGATTTAGTAAATTAAATTAATGCAATAAAAACAATTTAGAAACTGCTTTTATTATGTAATTGCACTATACTTAATTCCAAGAAATACAAGGAAGGAGTACTTTACAATACTGTACAAACCCAATATCTCTGGTCCATTTGCTATTTCATCACTAGCTTTTTTTACAATTTGAATCTGAAACCCTGACTTCTACCAATACAGATAAACCAGAAAATTTTTATAATTTTATCCATTAAGCTGATAAAGCAAGAAAGCAGAGCTCTTGAGGGGTAAGAGAATTTTGAGAAGCATTTCCAGCTGTTTGTAAATTTACATTATGTAACTTTACGTCACAAGTAAGGTCACAAGAAGATTGTAGCTTAAAAGCACACAACCCTCTAATCTTTTGGCTTAATTTGGACCAGACTTGAAAATCAATACCTCAGGATTTGAAAATACCATTCCTACTTTGCATCTGTATATTTCAAACAAACATATTCCATCAACAACTCATTAGGAGAAATAAAACTTGTACAATGGCAAGAACAGCAGGCTTAGGCTTTGGGATTGTTGCCCAGTGATCTGCAAGCAGGCAGAGAGCAGATACAGGGGACAAGTAGAAGGAATACAGCACAGAGAACACATGTAGGAGTGAGAAATCATATCCCAAAATGTATTTTCTACCTCTCCCCAGACTGAAATACTCAGAATTAACATGTACACAGATATGTGGGATGGGCATGGCATGAACTGGTAACAGCAGAGAACACAGCAGTAGGAGAGGCAGTTTTCTTCACAGAAAAACCTGATGTGAAATGCACTGCTGAAGTGTACAAAGCTGCTTCTGTGCTATGGGATTTCCTAAAGCAAGACTAGATGCTGGTGCTACAGATTCCAATCTAGAGCACTGTACTCCCAAAACCACCAGTCAACCCTACACTCCTTGTTACTCAGACTTCTCTCTATAGAGCAGCTGAAAACAAGTAAAACACTGGCTGAAAGCAATTTTCCTGTATAACTAGTTACTTGATAAGGAGTATCAATACATAAGTTTGCTCTTCTTTTTTTTTATAATGGAAAGATTCTTTTCAGTAAAAGAAGATTCAGAGAATTTTTACATTATTAAAAAAAAAAAAAAAGGCCAAATTTTATTCATCTTTTGTTATTTATTCCTTGGGTTTTTCCCTGAATGGAATATGGATATAAGAATGACACACAAAATCACAGAATGGTTTGGGTAGGAAGGGACCTTAAAGCTCATTCAGTTCCACGCCCCTGCCATGGGCAGGGACACGTTCCACCAAACCAGGCTGCTCCAAGCTCCATCCAACCTAGCCACGGGACACTTCCAGGGATGGGGCAGCCACACCTTCTCTGGCAACATGTTTGAAGTGTTTGTACTCTTGGATAATCCCAACATACCGTGCTGCATTTCAACAAGGGAGAGGTTGAATATCTGCTGGACGATGTTTAGGCGGAGTTTACCACCACAGAGAAGAACAGCCCGACTTTCATCTGCATCGCTTTTGGAAAGCTGCTTCTGAAAATGCAAGAAACAGTCATTAGCTACTGTGATGTATAGTTAAAATGGCATTAATCAAAACAGGATCACAGACATGTCTTCAGTGACTTCATTTACAGAAAGTCAAATGCTACACACATTCAGGCCCATTTGCAAGATTTATCCTTTACTGTCTCTGCTGTCAAAGTGCTGATGAGTGAGTGACAGCAGCAAGAACAATGCTTATCCAGCACATGCCAGAATAGGACAAAAATCATGCACTGCTGCTGAAGAAACCATGAGCTTCATCCACAGCACAATCCTCATCCCCATCCTTCCATCCCTGAGGGACATTTCCCCGGGGAGCTTGTAAAGCTACAGGTTCACTATCCCCACCTTGCTCCACCCATCCCTGATCCAAAACTTCAGAAGTGAGAACTCCTGGTCATGAATGCTGGGGGGAGGAACAGACTCAAAAGTCAGAAGGGCTTATTTGTCCCACCCCTGATCATCAATGCCCCAAGCCTTAAATCCAAAAAGCATCTTCAAAGAATATGCCCAGCTGGGCAGAGCAAAACATTTTAAAAATGTTATTACAATTATTAAATGTTTAAAATGGGAAACAGTGAAGAGAGTGAAGGAATATGATTTAGAACTTGAGTTTAATGCTAAAAAAGTTGGTAATTTTTTGCAATAATAAAGCTTAAAAGTAAGAGATAATTGAAAGGAAAATGGCAGTTTCAATTACTTTGAATATTGACTACGGTTTACTAATCTGAATTCTAGAAATGATCTAGTAGATCTCTGCCAGGTTTTGATAATCAGATAATTTACCCTTTCTAGCATGAGATTTGCAAGAGCAAATCTTTCAGCCAAAAAAAATTGGTTTTCATGTGAAATTTCACTTTGAATCCATTTGTAAGCTATGTTAATAGAATTATCTATTGTGTCCCTAAAGGTCTCTTTCCTCCTTGGATGGTGCTCTCAATGCTAATTAGCAACATTTCTGTTTCATAGCCAAGGCAATTTGCTTTTGTTTCAGTCTCCATTATTTTAGTTTGCTTCACAGGAGAGCAGGAGATTTATACCAATTCCCACACGTGGAAATCTTCACTTGTCTAAATTTCTATACAGAAAGCTTTAGAAGTTGCCTTGTAAAAGCATTCACTTCCTAGATCTCTATAAAGGGCTTTAATTCTGCAGCTGGGCTGTGATATGTGGGTCCTGTGGAGTCCCAGCAGCCTCACTGCAGAGCTGAGGGGTTTGGCCCAGCTTGGGGACAGGGAGCTGCACTTTCCTGGATATTTCCAGTGTTTAAAAACACTGGAAGCCTGCAGAGTAATGTGATTTATAACCATATATAACTACCTGCAGAAACAGGATGGAAGTCTAATCCTACTGACTGTTACTTGAGCATTGCAAAGAACATACAGCCATAAACAAGTTTCACCATTAAGACTTCCAATATTAAAATTACCTGGCAGGTGATGTTAATAAATGAGGGTTCCTGAGAAGATGGGTACATTGGAGAATTTCTCTTCCCAGATTTTAGCAGCTCAGTTAATTCAGAAAGATGGTGCTGCAATTCTGTGAAATTAACAGACAATTTTTCCACAATTTTCAGAAAGTAGCCCACCTCCTTCTCACTGAACAGGTTATTTTTGTAAGAATTGGGTATTTTGGAAGCTGCCTCAGGCTGCCTTTTTGGGGATGTTGGCCTGTTTGAAGCATTAGACAGGGCCACGCTCCGATTAACTGGCTCAGCATCCAGAGTCTCGACAGCTGGAGGAAAGTTCATGGAAATCTTTTTGTCTTTGAAGTCGTTGATGTTCAACACCAAGTTTTGTTCATAAACAGGACTCTTGATTTCTTCAATGAGTTTCCTTCGGCTTGTAGGGGACTGAAGGGCAGAGCGATCTGGTATCAGGAGCCCACGGCTGACAGGGTGGACATCCCTAGAGGGATCATGAGTAACGTTGGAAAGGTTCAAACTGGAGCTGCCATCAGCTGACACAGACTTTGAAGGACCCATTTCAAGTATCAGTTCTTTAATCATCAATCGGATCATGTATTTGTCTGATCTTGAAGAAGGAAGAAAAGCAGGGTCAGTGAATTTTTGTCTTCCAACCAGTATCAGTAACAATTTATTGGTCAAGAAGCACAAACCCTTTGGCTTCTCGCTTTTCTCCAGCTGGATTTGTTGAATATTGGGTAAATTGGATGAAATCAGTGAATACACTAAAATAACATTACAAGTATTGGAGGCAACAGATACAGTTTGAGTTTTGGAGTCAAAAGCCATTATATCAGGAACAAGAATGCCTGGGATGCTCACTTTTTTGGTAGAGGTAACCTTTCTTTCAAAAGTCACCAAGATGAGGTGTGAGGAATCTTGGCCACTTCCCGTCAGGTAGTCCTTGGGCCTCAGGTGAAGGAGAGGGCTGGAATCAGCACCCTGCTTGCTCGAAAGTATGTGAGTTAGATCCACAGGAGATGTAACTACAGACAAGGGCTTCTCAGAGTCCAGTGACTTCTTCCCTCCATCCAAGGAATACTCTTCCTCCCCACACAAGCTGGACTGCGAGGGGAAGGACTCGGTTTCAACGCTCGACGGAACTTCGAAGGCAACACCAGCATTTAAGCCACAGATCTTGTCCAGAGGGAGCTCGGTGGCAACAGCGACTTGTAAATTCTGTGTAGCCTCCACGGCACAGATGTAGCCTCCCACATCAAAGATTGGGCAAAAAGAGCAAGCGCTGAGTGTTTTCTGAGCATCATCCCAAATGTAAGAGTGGAGGGCACTGCCCACCCCCACGACCAAGCGGTTGCCTTCCTTGGTCCAACAGGCGCAGTGGATGAGCCCGCTGCCCTTGATGTCCGCGTTAATTCTGGAGTTGTTGAGGTGGACAGAGGGCAAGACGGAAGCGTCCCGGGTGGTCAGCACGGCCAAAACCTCCTTGTTGGGATGCCACACGCAGCCCTGGGGGAGCACGGGATACGGCTCGCTGATGTCACAGATCTGGGAAACCAGGAGCTTGCTCCTGTCGGCGCCGTTGAAGCAGAGCTGCCAGATGGTGATGTGCTTTTTGTGCTGCACCGCCAGCAGGGCCGGGGCCTCGGCGGGACACGGGCCCCAGTACAGCCCGTGCACGTGCTCAAACTGGCCGACCACGCTGGAGTCACCGAATTTGGGCTCTCCGTTCTGCAGGTGCAGTGCAGTCAGGATCACCTGCTTGCCATCCGTCCAGGCCAGCCCATGCACGGGGTGAATGGCCTGGTGTAAGGCATTGAGGCCAGTTCGCAGGAGCTTCGCCTTTCCCAGCTCCATGACTTCTAAAGTGGAACATCTACGCAGAATAGAGTGACAAGGAAACCCAAATTATTAGAGAGGTCAGAGGACAGTATCTGGATGATTATTTAGCTTATGCTCCAGCTTCCTGCCAGTGCTGGACTCTTCCTTCCAGTGATGTCAACATACACCAATATACACATAATGTTCACCTATGCTTAATTCCCAGCCCAATAATTATTTTATGATGTTTCCACCATGAAATGCAATTTAAAGAGAAAGAAACTTTGCTGTTTCTATAGGCTTACCATCAGATTTCTGCTGCATTTTCATCCCAAGACCAGTCCTTTCATTCTAACCAGTAAGTTGCAGTTCTCGGAATATTTTCTGATTACTTCAATATCAACAATTCTCAAAATATTGCTGCTCACTCTCAACTTCCTGGAGCATTTGTGGCCAGATCAAGTAATCCCTTAGAAGTATAACCAAGCATTAATGTATTATCTACAAATCTGATCCTGTATTAAGCATGCGAGAATAAGGCATTTGGATGGTTATCCCAGAAAGATCTCTAAGAAAGCAAATGCAATTTTGAAGAAAGTTAGGGTGAAAGCAGATTTTTCCAAGGAAATTAACAAGAAAAGAATTTGAAAGAAGACATGCACAAGGCATCAACACTTTGGAAAATGGCAGGACTTTACACAAATTTCTAATTTTTGAGCTGTGAGCAACCCCTACTCTGTGCACAAAAGCCAGTTCTAAGGAATTGATGGTTTCCTAATTTAAGATCTCCACACAATTTGGCTCAGATGTAAAGCCTTGGCACAGGATGAGTTCTTCTTCCAGAATGAGTTTCAGGAAGAAACATGAAGAACAAGAAGGAAGTTTATTGACAGTAAAAACTGTCAAACTGGAAGAGTTTATCACAATGTGCAGGGCCTGGCACCATTCAGTATTTTAATTACTAGTGCATGACCCTAAATTTGCAGGAAGAGGATTGCAAGAATGGATTTCAAAGACGAAAACTGTATAGAAAGTTATGTTATGACCAAAGTAACTTCTTCTCAGCGTAATAACAAGTGCATAATAATATGTTTTCTGAAAAACAAACAAACAAACACCAACTTGGATACCTCTTCAAGGTAGAGGTACAGCAAAAAAAGATCTGGCTTACAATGAATCACAAACTGAATATTTCAGTAATGTGAGATATGTTGCCAAGTAAGAATTATTCATTATGGAATGTTTTAAGAGGGCTGGAGATATACAGGGAAGATAATTGCCCCACTTCCCCATTTCTAAGAGCACCTTCACTGAACCTGCTTCTGAGTTCAAGGATAACGGAAATGCTCAACAAAGCTTGTTGAGCAAGGGATCAGAGAAACACAGGAAGGGGGTTCTGTGTCTGGAAAAAGACTGTGAGTGGGAAATGGAGAACATCCACCAGCCTAGTGACAGAACATCCATCCACTGTTCTCCAGGTATTCTATGGACAGTGCATGATAATAATCAGCTTAGTTTCAACAAAGATTTAGGTCAGCTATTAAGGAAAAATTCTGACTATACGTAGTAGTTAAGCATTGAAGCAGGTTACCTGGAAGAGGAGGGGAAGGCACTCCATGAATTTCATAAACTGTAAGAGCCAATTAAGGAAATATCTGTCAGGGATACGTTTAAGTACATTGAATCCAGCCTCCCAGGAGAGCACTCAAGATACTTCCAAGGCAACTTCTCCACCATCTACCTGGCCTCTCCTCTATAACCCACCTCAATCCTGTTAAGCAGCCACCAATTCCAGCAAAATTTGTACACTGGATGTTCGCTGAGCTCAGAACCGCACACGCTGCTGGGCAATACTTACTGATGGCAGGGAGATGCGAGATAAAGTGCCTCATGAGACACTAAAAGATGCTAAAGCCTCCTGGGCCGTCTGGAGAGGTTCCTGTGTCACAAGGGGCGTTTGCACTGTCCAGCAGCCCTTGAAAAGCAAAAAGAGCAAGAGACCCACTGGCCAATGCATTCCTGTGCCCAAACCCACACCACTGCCCGCAGCGCCCGGCCCAGCCGCAGCTCCCCGGGCAGGTGTCACACCACAGACCGGGTGCTCGGCGGAACGCGGTGCCCGTCCCAACCCCAGGGGCAGAGGAGCCGCTGCCGGGACCGCCCTGCACCGAGCGGCCACGGTAACAGCGGGCCGGGGAGCCCGCACGAAACCGCCCGCCCGCGCCGCCGCTGCCTGCGCGGGCCCGCCCGCACTGATATTCCCCGCCTCCCCGGTGGCCCGCCCGCCGCCTCTCCTCCCTGCCGCCGCCGCGGCCTCGCTCACCCGCCCTGCCGGCGGCACGGCCCGGCTCCGCTGAGGCGGTCCCGAGGCCCTGCAGCCTCGGCGGCGCTGGGCTGCGGCGAACACCGCCTTCTCGCAGGGCCTGGCCCGCCTCCCCTCGGCTCCCCGGCCCGGCCCGGCCCATCACCGCCCTGCCGCGGGGGGCGCTGCTCCGCCCGCCCGGCCGCTCTGCGGCGGCAGCGCTCTATGGCCCAGCGGGCGGGGCCGGCAGCGGGCGGGCGCATGGCGCCGCTCTCGCCCCGTTCGTCCCCAGCGCCGCTGAGGGGATGTGGGCGGTGACGGGGGTTCACAGATCGCGGGGTATCCGCGGCTGGGAGGCACCCACAAGGATCGCCGAGCCCAGCTCTTGTGCGCAGCACACCCCAAGAATCACACCGTGTGCTTGAGAATGCTTCTCCAACTCAGCCTTGGTGCTGGGACCACTGCTCTGCGGAGCCTGTTCTAGTGGCCAGCCACCCTCTGGGTGAAGAGCCCTTTCCTGATACACAGCGGAAACTTCCCCGACACAACTCCAAGCCATTTCCCCGGCTCCTGTCACTAGTTACCAGGGGGATCAGCGGCTGCCCCTCCGCTGCCCCTCATGAGGCTGTTGAAGAGCACAGTGAGATGTCCCCTCAGTCTCCTCCAGGTTGGACAAACAGTGACCGGAGCTGCTCCTTATAAGGCTTCCCTTCCATACACTTGTCATCCTTGTGGCCCTCTTTTGGATGTCCTTTTATATTGTGACAGTCAAAACTGCGCATGGGACGCGAGGTGTGGCCTTGCTAGTGCAGAACAGAGAGGGACATTCCCCTCCTTTGGCCAGCTCTCAGTGTTGTGCCTGATGCACCCCAGGGCATGGTTGGCATCAAGCAAAGCATCACCAGCCGGTCTAAGGAGATGATTGTCCTGCTCTTGTCACCTCCATCGCCCCCAGGGGTCATCCACCGTGTGACACTTCCGCACAGCCTGCTCACGCCCGTGTGGCTCTTGGAGAGACCTGAGAAAGTGGCACAGAAGAGCACAGATGCCTCCAGCGGGAGGACATCACATCCCTGGTGTGGTGTTTCCCATCCCATAAGGTGGTCGTATTGAAGTGAGCAAAACATTTAAATACAATGCAGAACTGCAATTTACAGAAGTGCAACTTACAGAAGTGCAACTTACCTGGTCCTGATTTATTGCATGGAGTATAGCTCCTTGTAAGTTTCTGAGGCCTTTTAAAAGTCAGTTATATTGCATGACTGTGCCACTTTGTCACTCCTCAGCACTGCAGAGCAGTGTGATCATTGTACCATTTTTGAAACCCACACTCTCGATAGGATGTTGAAACACTGGAAAAGGTGCCGTAAAAAGAGCTGCCAAAGGTGTGGGAGAAAAAAATGCTTAAAATAGTTGCAAGGTCAAATATGTAAGTAGCTCAAACTTATGTAAGTAGCAAAAGAAGAACACTAGGTGGTGACTTGGCCATATTGCATGACTGCCTGTACAGAGGGGGGAAAAAAAAAGCACAAAAAGATCCGAAACTAGTGAAGGAAGGTTAACAAGAGCTATGGACAGATTCAAATATGTAAGACATGCCTGTGAGTCTGACTGACCACTGGAAAAAACTGCCAACAGAGCATCTTCATATTAAACTTGGTGATTTTAAGGGACATACCATTTTAAATAATAAGTCAAAGAATGGTTTGGGCTGGAAGGGACCTTAAAGATCATCTTGTTCCAACCCCCTGCAGCAGGCAGGGAGGCCTTCCACTATCCCAGTTTGCTTAGAACCCCATCCAGCCTGGCCATGAAACCCTCTTGCAAAAGACAATCCCACCTCCTTTGTCCCTACCACTCGCTTGCCTGAACAGTTCACTTAAGCCAATTTCCCAAGAAGTTCTGTTACACAAACCTTCATAGTATCCATTATAGTATCCATTTTCCTCAGTGGTTAGTCTTGCCAAGCAGGATTGCCCCTTGGTGTCTGGGACCCTGAGCCACCAGCTGGCTTTATTAGACAAAAACAGTTTTCTGACTATAGTCTCACAAAGAATTCTGTTGAATAGTATTTAACTTCTTTTTTTTTTTAAATATAACACTTACATTGGCCATCCATATTAATAGACAAAAATAAACATTTAAACCACAGAGAGAACACAGTTTAAGAATGCCTCAAAGACATTTTCATGGTAAATATCTATTTTTGTTTCCTATGCATATAATTATACAATTAAGTATTTTTAAAGACTTATTTTCATCATAACTTGTGTTATACGTAAACTGCTAATACAGTTCAACAAACTAACTGAAAATATCCCCAAAAACTCGGAGTTAATTGAAAATCTGCAAAATAATATTTCCACTGAAATGGAATTGACTCAGCCTACCAGAGTGCCAGAATGGTGTGCAGGTAGTTATTATTACACCAGTTGTTTATTTCCATGCCCAATAGAGTGTGTCTTATTTGTGTAACCACAGACTGGTTATTTTGACATGTAGAACAGTATGAAAAAGGCTGGAGGCTGCTTGGCCAGCAGCCACGAGCCATGGCTGGTCACACAGCCACGATGTGCATAGGAACAACAGTTGTTTTTCCTCAGCAACTGTGCTGCAAATAAACATCTCTTGTTTTCTTTCTTTCTTTTCCAGACTTTCCAAGCTGTTCACTGCTGATACACACAATGTGTCTGTGACTTTGGGGATTTTAATGACGCAGAACCCCTCAGGAGATGTCTGTAAGGCGGAAAGTGGGTCAATGAAATTATGCAAGGAAAAGTGTTTAAAAGGCTGAAATTACAGAAATCGTTTCCTGTGGTCATGCTCATTTAATGCACACATCTTGGCTTTTAAAAGCATGTGATTGCATTGAGTCAGGCTTATCCTTAAACACTAAGCAGACTCACAAATCTGTTCTCAGGCCCTGCATGGAGAGCAGATTTACCTTCTCATAACTTAATTTGTTGAATCATTTGGGTGTCTGCTTTTCAAATTAGTTGAAACACAATGTTAATAAGAATATAGGAGAGTCTGAGACAGAAGAGTTATGAATACCATCTAGAGGGAGAAAATGGCAGGGAAGGAAGGTGAAATGGGTGTGATGAGATATGTAGAGTTGTTATTTTTGCACTCTGTAGATTTTTTTCTTTGCTCTTACTGAAGTTGTAGAAATTTAAAGAACATGATGTTACAAGGGAAAAGAATAATTTAAAGATATTTTCTCTTGGCTTCATAAGCATAATTTTAAAATATTTAATCCAGTCTATGCATACTACTGAATGAGCAAATTGATCTCATAATTGTATTTCTTAATGGGAAAACTTAATGAGGCACTACCATGTAATTTAGACCTCTGAAATATGATGTGGTAATGCCTAGGATCGGTAGCTAAAAGATACAGATGTTTTATGTGTTTTTATTATCAGATTAAAAACGTTTCTTCTTCATTCTGGGAGCTGATTAGTAATGAAAATAATGTCAGATGAGCAATTTTGTAGAAAATTGCCTTGTCCTGAGTCAATATCACGTTGTCAGAAGGAGTCAGTGCTGGGGTGTGTGTGAAAGGGATCCTTGTATTGTGTCTGCTCATCTCGGCTGAGTACAGCCAGACGGGGTCACAGTATTTTCACAGCACAGGCAACAATGAATTTTGTGCTCTGTAGCACAAAGTCTCGTAGGGGGCTCTTTGTGGCTCCAGGCTGTGAGGAACGGACAGGAGCAGTGCAAATTTTGGGGATGAGAACAGCGACAGAGTGGGAATTGCTGCTTTTCTCTGCAGCTGTAGCTACCACACCTCTCCTAAAGCAGCTACCACGACAGGTGTCCTGAAGCCTGCCCTAGCAGGTTGAACTGCACAGGTACAACACTTTGCTGGTTGTTGTAGAGACAAAGGAGACAAAGGAGAATGTTATTTATATTATTTTTCAAACAGTTGATTGTTTCCTACACCGGGAGGAAGGCTTGGGAAATGTACAAAACTCACACAGGAATGTTTATCACCCCCCGCTGTGGTTCACGCTGTGACAGCCTATTCTTTAACGTGTTAAAACCTGCACCAGTGCTTTTCCATTTCTGAAACAGGCCTTCAGCTGAATTCTACCCACTCTGCTGCAGTTCAGGAAAGACACTGCACGCTGGCATAGGGCACAGAAATGAGATCCAGGCTGGATGTCTGCAAGAGAAACTGGAAAGTGGTGTGGCATAGAGAAAAGAAAACTCGAGGGAGACCTAATGGGCAGAACAGTTTTCAAGTATTTAACAGGCAGCTGCGCCAAACAAGGTTCTAAACTGTGAATAGTCAAAACAGACCTTCCAGACCTGGAATAAAGACACTGGAATAAAGCTCTATGTCAAGCAAATATTCTTGTGCTGCTGTGGAAGTGCTACAAAGTAAAAATCAGTCCCCTGACTTCTCAGTTTGTTGTGTACAATAAATAACACATAGACCCAGCAAACATAATGTATATTGAAAATAAGATAGCCTCTTAAGAGTCTTTCCATTTAAAAACTGATTTGTGTAAATCAGCCATGTTGTAAATAAGTACTTTTGATATGACAGCATTCCATTGGAATAATCTTTGCAAGGACATATACAGGCATACGTCTGCAAGCAAACAGTATATTCTTTTAAATTATACATCCTTGTAACTGTGGTTAATCCAGAACCAAGCTAATACATAAATCACATAATTACAGATATTTAACAATATCCTGTGAAAGAGGTTGTTCAAATCTTAATCTTTCTGGTAGTCATCTGGATTCCATTTTCCTTGTGCTGCCATATATACGCATCTTTTCTCCTTCTCTGTAAATGCTGCTGTGAGAACCCTTCCTTGTGCCTGTAAACAATTCAGTCTTAGATACTTCTGTCACGTAGAGATACATTTTCTATTTTTCTTTTATGTAACTAATCTGCAAAAGTATTTCTTTGATCTTTGCTGCTGCTTAGGTTAATCCTGCATTTCTGGCACACCGTTGTCATGCAGCTTTCTTTTATGCTATTAAGAGGTACAAGTGTTTTGAAATAACAGTGTATCAATGAAGATCAGTGTAGCTACATTTTGTGCTGATAACTATATCATTGATATCTAAATAAAATATTAATGAGGAAAGGTAGATATAGAAATAGAGATGACAGCTGTGTATGAGTTACATGAGCACAAGAATATTTACAAACGGAAGGAAATCATGACTTGTTTGAAGTTCAAGGGGAACTTTGAGAGTAATTTGCAGTGGACCCAGTATTCTGACTTTTCTTCATTTGACTTAGGTGAACTAAGTTTCTGAGGAAAAGATAGCAAGGGAGGCAATTAGCATTACACAAATTAAATGATGTTATGCTGTCTAAGGTAGGAAACATGTAACAAATGCAATGAGCCATATTGAAAATGCTCTGAAGTGTTACACTTAAAAAGAAATTTATTGATATTTAGAGAGACACAGAATTCACTGACAGATAAAGACAATGAACTAGGATAGCAATGGGCACGTTAGTATTTGTTGGTGTGCCTTCTATGCTGGCACAACTGTGCAGCTGAGCTGTGGGTTGGATTGAGAAATGGATCCACTTTAAAAGTGTTGTGGTTGGTATCTTTAGCCCCATAGATGTTTGGGTCCATGCGTTCCCCTCCAATGACTGCAGGATGAATGAAGAGGGGTTCAATGGAGAATGAGGAGTCCTGTCACTGATATTGCTTTGGAAAACTTCACCTCCAGCTGAATTTCCATAAGAACATCCAAGCTTTTCTTACACAGCAAAAGTTTATTTTTTGATGGCTGAAATTAGGAAATCATTGTGAATTTTCTACTATTTTTATGAAATAATTTTGACAGTTTGAGAACTGTGCCTTTCTATACTGCCTTTTATTTACTATAAAAATTTATTTAGGGTATTTGATTGGTAGGAAACAACTGTTGCCTTTGAAGTGAACTAAAGGTTTGGATTTGCCCAGAGTTTCAGTTTGGTTTTGTCTGTAGCAAACCTTGTGTTTGGATGCTCTCCTGGCTGTGTGCTGCCTTGGCTGGTAAGATGGCATGGTACCTGCATGAGAGGGGTGGATCCTTCCCACTTTGGAGACTTGAATGAGGGCTACATCAATGTAATTAGCTGGGGGGTAATTACAGCTCTCTCCTTGTCCATTAGATAATAACTAAGAAACTACTGAACTACTGAACCTCAGCAAAGTGAGTTTGCATCTTGCATCAAGATTGTGAAATTACCTCAGTCTGCTAAAAAAAAAAGAAACCAATAACATTGAATAATTAACATATATATATATAACATACATATAAATATATAAAATTACTATTAACATTAAACCACTAATACATAAGTTAATTTCAGTTGTGTGTTACAATGGAAAATAAAGTAATACTTTCATGTGTGAAATTTCGTAACTCTTGGGATTTACCTTGCCTAACTTCACGTGCTTAAAAGTCAGGCCAGATGAGTTCAATTCTAAAGGATGGGTTAGTGTTACCAGGTACTGTGTGTTGGGTTTTTAAAGAACAAGTTAGATAAACATCTGACAGGAGTTAACTTCAGAATAATTGGAGCTATCTTGGGTTAAAGAGGTGGGCTTTTCAGCTACATTTTGAGTGGGAAAATGGTCCAGGGCTTGTGGTTTTCTGTTAAGGCAGGAAAACCTGAAAGTAAAAATAGCTAAAAATAAGTTCATTATCCAAGCTTGGAAATACAGAGGAAAATGAGAATCAGGGGAAAGGAAGTTAGGCTTGATGATACTGTTGATACTCTTTCAGTGATTGAAATGATATTAAAGAAATTCACATGAGAATAGGAAATACTATTCTAGAGTAATAGAGGGAAAATGGAAGAACTAGTTGAGGGTAATGCAGGGTCTTCTTTATATACTTCCTGCTCTGACCTCTCACTTTTTAGCTATTATTAAGAATAAAAAAATAGTATTTCACTGTGCAAAGTCAGCATCACAAATTGGCCAGCAGAATTTGAGATTGCTTTGATTTTGCTGGATTTCATTTGTATATTGTTTTATTATTGTTCTCATGAAACCATTTTCAAAATCAAAAAAGAAAAAGCCTATGTGGAATATAGAACCTCTGTTGTTAGCATTTTCTCAAGAAGTGAGAAATACAAAAAAAAGGCCAATACAAAAAAACCAAAAAAACCCAAAAAAACCCCCAAAACCAAAAAAACATGAAAAGAAAGCAGACTGTTGCATGCTTAGCAGGCAAGTTATGGTGTAAGGTGAGTTTTAACTTTACTTTGAAGCAGATTATACTTTTAAGTAAAGCTGTAGCAACTTCTAAAAATATACAGGGATGCATATAAATGTGCTGGATAAAGATGCAGAGTAATTAAAATGGAAATTTAGACTTTGTGGTATGTTGTTTATTCCCCACAGGGGAAATGTTTTGGAGGAACTTGTACCCCATTTAGACTTCTGAGTGCCACTGGTGTGGCATACTGAGTGTCGTCATTCTGCTTCCACTTCTAATTTAAGCTCCTAGTCTTCCCAGCTTTCCTCTGGTTTAATTACAGAATACAGACTTCCCTGCTGGGTGCCTCTGGACACGAGCTTAGCATCAGTAGTCTCCTTATTCTTCCAGAGGACACTGTCCTTTCTGGTGACTGTCTAGTCTGGTTACTGTTGTTTCTGCTGGTGAAAGAAGGACCTAAAAAAAGGGGGTTAGCCCTTCATGGCATTTAGATGATCTGAACAACTCCCCTTTTCTAAACTGATTGATTTTGGCCCTGTAAAATAGCATTTGGGGAAGATGGTTAATGCTTCTCAGTCTATGCTTTTCTCCTTTTCACAGCCTCCTCTCTGCTCAACTTGTTTAGTACAAACTCTTTCTCTCCACATGCCTTTATCACTGTTTTTGCAAATATCTTCTGTACAGCTTGTGCTTAATAGAACAGTCGTCTTTTATCTCTCTACTTCACTGATTCTCCATCTGTTCTCCATCCAAACCAAAGCTGAAAATTTATCCTCTGCTTTGCATAAATCTCTTCAGCACTTCTTCCAGTGTTTTTATTGCTTTCAATTTTAACTTTACAGCCCTATGATAGACACTAGATAAAATAGGTTGCACTACACCGCTCTCCTTCATCATTACCTGAAAACAAATATTTCTTTGTTCAATTGTTGTCTATTTTTGACGACAATCTATATGATTTAAATACTTGTTTTCAAGCATATGTGCATAACAACATATTCATAAATGTGGGAGCAGTTTTATTCTTTAACATTATGCTATTTTAATTGATGTATAGTATTTTTTCCTAAGCCTTCCTATAAAATTTTAAGTGTCCGACAGGATAAACTAGAGTCCTTGTTTGTTACCAGACTATTTATGCTAGGTGATTATGGCACCTTCAGGTAGATTGGCTCCTGCTTAATTTTTGAATCATACAGCAGGGAAACAATGTCACCAAAATATAACAAATCCAGAAATTCATTAAGCATCAGGGAACTAAACTTTTTAATTTTACACCTAATTACTCCCTGAAAATAATTGGTTTGTCATCTGAAAATGTGTCCTTTTTTAACTCCACCAAACAGAACCAAACCAAACTTTGATAGCTGTTCAAAGAATCTCCTTTAATTTCTGATCTCCTCAACACTCAGAGGAGTTTGTTTTATAGGACAGTAATGCATGAAAAACTGAAATGGTTATATGACGGAATGACAAAAAAGTCTGGTTCTAAGTTCTGAGGGATCTTTAATGCCTGGATACTTGCTGATCTCTGCTAGTTCAGGTTTTGACCTTCCCAGATTTCCTCTATAACATTTTCTGTGTTTCATTAGCTTCAATTCGAGTGGACCGAACTATGGGATTATCACCTACAGAAGATAATATTTATGAGAAAAATGTCATTGTAATTTTTTCCCTTTATTTGAGCCTAAGTAGTCCTCTAAAATATATCCTCCCATCACTCTAGTTAGTTATAATTATGTTTTATTTTGCTTGGCCATAATATAAGCATTGTAAATACCCAAGACTTATGATACACAAGGATGTTATTCAAGGGTATTTGCAGGATTAGAAACATCTGCTGCTTTGAAATGTGCTATGCCCTTTAGAAATCTGATCATGTCTTTTCTCACCATGCTATGTCTGTGAACCTCTGTGTTACTTATTTGATTTCAGTGATTTGTGCTGATTTCAGTGAAGGAAAGCATGACAAATCGAATTCTTAAAGCAGTAGTAATACAAATACCAATTTGGACGCAATTGTAATGCAAAAAAGCAGAAATTCAATTAACCCAATAACTGTAAAGTAACTGATGTGGTTAATACTTAAAAATTAATATTTATTTGTTGTTTGGGATTTTTTTTTACAGTCTTAAAAGGTTGCTTAGACAGATCTTTGCAAACCAGGTAGTACAAATATACTCCACTCTATTGCATGCTTGTGGTTGTAGGTGATTTAGAATGATGATTCCTTTGTCCCTGGGAGGATACTTGCATGAAGAAGACATTTCATTCAATAAAATGAAACTGTTTACTTATTTCAAGAATTGAAATGGTTCCTTATGAGATTCCTGTCTGCATCACTGTAACGGTACTAATGCCAAACCTCCAAATCCATTAAGGTCCTTCAGAGCATAGATCTACTGTCTCAATCCAGACTTTGTATGGGATGAAATATTGTAACTGGATTTTAGTATCTGTGCCCTATGAATGGGCTTGCCATAGTTCCCAGGAAGGGGAAAAAAAGTCTCCCCAGGAGTATTAACAAGACCCAAAATGCACAGTATGAAAAATAACTCCTAATAGTAGCTTAAGTAAGTGTCCTTCCTTGTCTGTTTCCCTGGCTGTACAGGGTGAAGCAGGCAGGCCTTTCCATGGTTCCAGCAGTACAAAATGCCCTTGCACACATGACTGCTCACTCTACTTTATCCTTCTCTTTGCATTTCAATGAGGAAAAGTTAGGGAGTTCATTAAGTTCTTCCTTTATGTCTATTTCTAGCACCATAATCATGACAGTTTAGTTTCCATGGATCTGCCTGCCTGACTCTCACCTGTATCTGTATTGTCTCTTGTGTCTGGGGGTGAGGTTCACCTGGCTAAATGTAAATATTTGTGTTCAAACCAGTCCCCCTGCTTGTGTTTGCAGTCAGTGAAAAGGAACAGGCACTTATTTACTTATTTAATAGGGACAGTTCACCACAATCAGTTAGGACATGAATAATCTGCTATGGAAGCACTTTTCTTTTTTTGACTGATCGTGCAGGAGCATAGATGAAAGGTTCAGTGTATACACCTGCATTTAGCCAAATGAAATTTACATTCAATGTCTTTGATCCTCAATTTATCTTGCAAGTTTTTTCATTCTCTTCTGTGTGCATGTATAAATCTACATACTCTCTAAGACAGTGACAGGAGACAGTGATGCAGCCTTTTTAGTAATTGAACATTTTTGTATAAAAATTAGGCATTTCTGAAAATGTTGCAAGTTTCCATGGGATTCAGCTGGAACAGAAAAGAGACGGAAGAATTTTTATTTGTTTTTTTTTTTCTCCTGTCCTGGTTTTCCTTAATGAATATAAAGGCTCTTTAGTTGTATTTTCTTCATGTTTTATGTAGTCTGTACACCTGCACCAGCTAGATTTGTTGTTACTGCATGATTTTTAGCATAATACTGTTCCTCCAAGAACATCCTGACCTCAATCAAAGTAGACAATAGTCTCTCTGCTCCAGTCCATGTCAGCCATTAATAACAGCAGCTGTGGTGAACTTCACTGTAGGTCCAGTCCTTCAGAAGAAATTGTGAGGGTCCAGCCAGCCCGAAGATGTAAGCTATACTGTAACCATGCCACAGATTTTACAATACATGGAAAATAGCGAAGACAGCTTTCTAGTCTCTCAGTGAGACCACAGAATGCCTCAGTATTGTAGGAGAAAAGAAGGTCATTTGGGTTCTTTGTTCAGAAATTATGTCACTCTGCTTGGTGGTCGCATTGGGATGCTTTTTTTGTGGGACTGACCTCCATAGACTTCTGAACTGTCAGTTCCATCCCTTATGATTATCTCTTGCATGGCTTTGAATATTAATGGCACAAAGCCGTCCTTGTCTGCAGTGAGCACAATCCAAGAAGAGCCTACAAAAATTAAGCAAGAAAAAGAAAATGAGCACACTGCTCTGGTTATATAAATGTAGAAGCACGTTTTTAAAAGTCAATGAGCACGCAGGCAGAGCAGGGTTTCTTTTTGTGCACTAAAGCCTTATTACACTAATGGCATTAAGGTCTGACAATCCATGCTCAACACACCTTTGTGCAAATGCAGTGAGGGCTAAATGAAAGGTCTTGCAAGGTTTGAGGCATTTTGTCCCTTATTTAAATTAAGTTCAAACATAAGATGCATCTTTGCTAGTTTTAATAAACTATAATTATGTTCATCTTCTGAAAACCCAGCCAGCATTTCCATGCTGACTTTTGTTCTAATGACATCTACTTCTGCTTAGCCTTTTCACTCATCTGCTCTACCCAAATGATGAAGAGATTATAAAAACTGGAAAAGTTGCCAACAAAAATGATTGTGCTGCACTTGTTCTAGAAGGGAGTAGGGGTCTCCATCTCATTATTGTCAAATCAAGATTGTTCCATATGTTTTCAAATTCATATAGCAAGTAGAAGAAAGTTACACCTTGAAGATGATTTACCAAAGTTGATTTACAAAAGCTGCTACAATAAAATTTCTTGGGTTTTAATTATTTATTTAATCTTCTCCTAAAGAGAATGAACAAAATATGGATGACATTTTTAATCCTCTTTTTCTAAAAAAAGAGACAAATGAAAAACCAAAGACTTCAAAACCATTTAGGTTCTCTTTCTGTATTGCATAGAAATTGAAAATAAACTTCCCCCCACTTTGTTTTTACTTTTCTTAGCATATTAGCTTAAAAACAAATCTATAGTTATTTTCTTTAGTGATTCATCTGGCTTTCTTTTTTGCTAGATATTTCAGTTCTCATAGAAAAGAGTGAATTCTCTATTTTAATTTTTTTTCAGTTTGAAAATTTATGGAAAAAAAATCAGTGGCAACTTGAAAGCATTGGGGGATTCTTTATATAACACACTTTCCTTAGAGCATGTGATTCTGTCATTATTGATCAGGGGCATTAGCTGGGATATGAGGGAAAGAAAGTCCTGATAGTTTTGTGTTGGGATTTTAGATTTTGGGATATAAAACTGTTTTTGAAATGGAATGTGAAAAAAGGAACTGTAGAAAGTCCAAATGAACCATTCTTATTTTTTATCAGTCATAACAAAGCATGCTTCTGGAGAAGGTTAATCTCCCCTTCTTTAACTACTAACAAAGCACTTTTCCAGGCTGGTTCTATGTTGTCGTGTTACCTGTTACATCATAAGAAGATTGTCTTTCCAAACCATGAATCTTTAATCTTCTGCTCTTAATACTTTCTTTTTAAATCTGAACAGACTTCAGATTCTGTGAGCAGTGGGCCTGAAAGAAGTTCTGTGGTCCAAATGGATATTCCATTGTTCATCAAATTAATGAAACATACTTTCGTGTCAGACTCTTGAGACTTGTTTTGGTCCATTGAAATGCTGAACATTCTCAGTGTCATTGACAACACTTGCTTGGAAGCATATCCCACCGAATATTTCAATGGAAAAGCTGTGTGCAGAGTGTAGTACCCTTTTATTGTGAACAGTTATTATGATGATCTGCCAAAAAGAGAGACTCCTGTGTGCTGCTACAAGGGCACTACATGACAGACTATATTTAGCACAGGTGATGGTATTACAGTCCAAATGGTATTACAGTGTAAACAATGAGGCCGAGCTCATTGCTCCTTTAACTCTGATGATCTTAATAGCATTGCTGTGAACGTGCATTTGACTTCAGAGCTGTGAAGCTTTTCCCTCCAATCTATTAGTGCTTAAGTGTTTATTCATAGTAAAAAATGCCAGGCTGTCATTATAATACAAGCGTGCTCTTCATTACATACCCTTTAATTATACACTATTAAAGGATGGGAGTGATAGTTTTAAACTTCACATTTAATATTTATGTCTTGTGTCAAAAGAAACTTTTAGGAATATAAGTATGTACCATCTAGAACTGAATAGAGAGCTACACAACTGCTTCTGCTCCAAATTCATAATTTTGCAGGATTTGGGTGAATTTTAGAAAGATTTTTTTTTCAGTTTTTCTTTTTGTAAGTGTAGAAACTCAATATCAGAAAATCTGAGCAGAAAAAGGAACACATTAGGACGATTCTGAGACCTTATATTTTTGATATCACTGAACTCTAATACATGAAATTGAGGAGAGGTGTTCTGCTAATTAAATATTCAATTGCTCTATAGAGCTGAAAATAGGTTTTCTTTTGTTTATTATGGGCATTTCTTTCCAAAATCAAGAGCTGGAAATGCAGGTCAAAAATGGGCTCCTCCTCACCCTGCAGCACTGCATCATGCTGCTGCAGAAGCCTGCTGTGAAATAGCTCAGGTCTCAACAGCAGGTAGAGTTTGTTCATATATGCTCTGCACAGGCAAGGAAGATTCCTGGTAAAAATATGGAACCTGCATATATCCTTGTCTTCTGGACAGCCTCAGAAAGAGGATCATAGGATGATCTATGATGAGAAAAGCCATCAGAAGCATTATAGAGAAATGGCTAAGAAATGGCAGTGTGTGCATTGCTGAGAAGGTGTCACACAGGAACAGACAGGGACAAAGCAATTCAGAGGCCAGTCTGGGGCCAGGGTTCCCCTTGTGGCATCTGTCCTTATGAGTTAATCAGTGGTAGGTGGTAAAAGTGGGAGATTGGCGAAGGGGAACACTGAGCTTCATTTTTTGCCTTACATTAAAATAATCCCAAATGCTACTTGATACATAAATATATATATATATATATATATATATATATATATAATACTGTGAGAGTGAGTTTTTCTCCAACCTATACACTGTTGTCAGAGCTGAGACATGCTAGTAAGGATAGGTGAAGCAAAATGCTAAAAAGTTTCAGGAAAGCAATTCTACTTCCAGGTTGTACAGCGTACTGATTATTTTCTCAGCCTTCCTTTGCAGAGCCAGCTAACCTCTGCTAATAGGTAGTTTTGAAGTTACTTAGCATTTAAATGATTTCAAGAGACTGCTGTATTTCTGACAAGGGAAAACACATGCTTGCCAAAAAATGTTAGTTAGCTCAGTTTACTAAAGTCTGGGGTAATTATTCTATCACAAATGCCTCTTTTATGCTAAAAATCTCAGGTGAAACCAGATAGCAGAAATAAAAAGAACATACCGTGTTTCATTTCAATAACAGGCAGATCAAACAGCTGCTGGACTAAACTCAAATGGATCTTGCCATCACAGAGGAGAACATCTTTTGTTTCTTCAGTAACTGATCCATTTGAAAAGCTTTTCTTCATATGCATGTTTGTAAAAGAAAAGATCTTGTTAATGGCTTAGACATGGAGCCTGAGTTCTCATAACCATTCCTCTGCTATTACTCCTTTCAGTTCTTTAGTCATTTTGCCTTTTCTTTGTTTGTCTTTCCTACAGTTTATAGATGACATCATCGTGTAGGACCATTCTAAGGACAATCTCATAGTCCTATGAAGGGAGGATGAAAATGTCTCTTTGGTTTTTGCTTTGAGAGCAGCTGAAAGCTGCCTCAGCCCTGTACGTGTATTGTCCTGGGGTGGGTGACACACATCTGTGTGTCTGTTGGGCCTCCCTGCCTGAAGCCAGTTTAGTGGAAGGAAATGTATCATACCTGGAATAACATTGTTCCAGATGCTGCCAGAGTAAATGAGTACTCTGCTCAGTTTCAGCTGTATGTGTGGGTGGGTTTGAGTGCCATTGGACAGCTATTCCACCCTGGTAAAATAACCTCTGGGTTTTTTCGGCACAGGGAGTATTGCAGAGAGACTGGACATAGCAACAATCTTTCTGAAAAGTTGTCACAATAAAGTAGCTTGGGAATCCTGTGACTTGCTTTGAGAGAGAGGGAATGTATGGATTTACAGCCTTGGGATTTGCTCTGATATTCACTGAAAGAACACACTTGAATATAAAGATGACTTGTTTGTGCTTTATGAAATTTAGGTGGCCTGAGAATTAACATCTTTGTATTTAATCTTTCTGGTTACTGCAAGGTGCAAGGACAAAAAATAGTTGAGCTACTATGGTCATGGAGTGGATATATATTTGAATTTACATTTTCTTATCTGCTATCATTTAAAAGTCCTTTTAACATTGAAAATTTTCCCATGACTCAATATCATTATGAAATAGATGTGAATGGGACATTTTCTGCTAATTAATATTGCTAAACAATATTGCTATACTTTGTCCTGCAAATTTCATTTTGTTCTTTCCATGCTTTCTCTCTGTGTAGTTTCATATGCCATGTTTTGCTTTGTTTCTTTTTCTTTTGCACCTTTATGTTTGCAATAGCCCCAGATTTTACATTTTTATGTTATGAATAAACAGTCTATTTACCCAATTTCATAGACCCCTCTGTTTCATACATCCAAACGGGACCAAGGCAATATTTCAGAATAGATTGACAGGAACTCATCTATCCTAAGTCATGTTCTAGTCCTACTCTGTCTGTGTCTACTTCACACCCTTGAATTTTTCCTGCTAATGTAAAACTTACAGCTGAATGAATTCACAACTGCATCTTCTATTTGTGTGCACAGTAATCTAACCTTTGACTAAATAAACGTCTCTTGTAATGCTCGTCTTTATTTCTAACTGTGCTGTCTTTTGACAGTTGCTGTCTGTGAACGTGTGCTTTTTTGCTTTGTAACAACCTTTCTGAATCAATCCCTTTCACTTTTCTGTACACAGTATCTGTGCTGTCATGCAACCGCATTGAATTCTGTAAATCAGAATGTCTGCTGACTGTTGCAAATGTCTTTTCCCCCACTCTGCTATAAATTGCACATGCAGATAGTCTATGGCTGATTATTTATTTATTTATTTATTATGATTGATTTTATACATAAGAACCACAAAAAATATCTTTCCATTAAAAACGTGAACTTTCAATCTTTCAAAGGTCTTCTCATGTTTTTTCCAAACAACCAGAACTTCGTTGGTGCATAATTAATAAAGGATATATCTAAGGAATCCATCAAGGATGTATTATTTTCTTTCATAAACCTATAGCAACTTTTTGTTACTGCTGTAACTATATAAAAGAAGTTCTTTGTAATTTTTAGGTATTTCCAAGTCATGCAGTACTATATTCTATTGAACTTAAACAGACCTGAAACTCAATGGGCTGAATGTTCAGCAGTGAGTGTGTGCTTTGCACAGGCATTACAAAGGTGCTCTTTGCCTGTGCAGGTATGTGTGCAAAGCTTTGTCATTGCTGCAGATTTTGGACTAGCACATTTAACAACTATTTCATCTTCCTGAGTTCAGGTTGAAATAGCAGAGTTTATTCAACCTGGAACTTCAGTTCATGAATTATAGAAAAAAATGGACTAGAAATGAAACAGGCTCATTGCTTTGACCCAAGTGGTCCATTTTTCACATGGATTTGCTTCAGCTCAAGAATTATCAGAAAATAAACTAGCTCTGTCTCTCTTGACTTGAAATCAGTTGAATGGAAATGTATACTCAAGATGACTTTGTTCTAGCTTGTTTCCTATATAGCATTGCACATTATTATTGGAACAGCCGTTGTAAGTGGAAGACATTTATGTATACACAAAACTGCACAACATCTATTTTTTATCCTAAACAGTTTTTCAAGTACAGATCTGAAAGATCAAGTCTTGGTTGTTTTTCTTTCGTCACTTGTGGATGTTCATATGAGTTATTTTCTCTGTCTTTGTCATATGCTTCTGTTTATAAACATAATCATCTTATACATTTATTTTTTACTTTTTACAAATTCTGTCAGGCCAAGAATATTTCTCTATTATTATCTTCTAATCATTTAGCCTTTTTGTTTAATGCTTACTTTAAGTGATGATAATGTGCCTTCTCTTGGAGGAATGTGTTCACACACGTCATATCAGAGATTAACTGATTTAAACCTGTACCTTCTTGTGAGGCAGGTAACTCTTAGTATCCTCTTTTTATAGATGATCATACCATTACACAGGGAGCTTAAGAGATTTAGTCAAGGTCATGGAAGTAATTTGTGACAGAGTTAGAAGTACAACTAAAAGCTTGCCTTGGTACTTCCCACTTTCATGCCTTAACCCAAAGACAATTTTCTAGCCAAATCTATATTTAATCCACTTCTTCCCAAAATCCATGTCTGTTTTTGCTATAATTTATTTCCAATAGGAATCAGAGGACTTGAAATTCCCAACTTAAAATCCCTTGTGTTAGTCGCTTTATCCTAGAACAAAGTTTATTGGTAGACAAAGAACATGTTAATCACAGAAGGAACAAATATATTTCCACATATGTTAAGTGTATATTTTCAGATTAAGTTTCTTTAGCCAACTTCCTGTAGTATGTCAAGTCCAACTCTCCTTCAGCAAAAACTCAGCAAAAAGTAATGGTCAGTTCAATATCTGTTTTCCTTCACCCATGTCAACCTGCCCAGATCAGGTTTTATGGCCTATAAAGGGTGCTCTGGGCAGCAGCCAGCCCATCACAGCAGTGCCAAACTGTCTTTCAAAACTCACATTTTGGATTACAAATTTGTAAAAGAAAAAAATCATTTACTAAGGCAAAAGGATTCCTGGATGAGATGTTACATATTTCACATATGTCTGCACAATAAATGAACATGCCTTCTCTTCCTTTTTTGAATCCCATGGAGCAGTCAGCTGGAGCTGGTTCTGCCTCTTGACCTTTTCTTCATTTGTCTTCTATTTCCTAATGCACTGCCTACACTCCTCTGCACACTGAGATCATCTTAGTGAATTTAAATTCAACAACTGATGAAACAGTGAAGTAAATGCGAATATGCTACCAATCAGAATTGTTTTTACTGACACTGGGTTAGCAATCAGTTGAAGTCTAAATGTGTCCTTCTCACCCATGGATGCCTAGGAATGTAAAATGTGTTTCAGATGAGACCTGCCAGTTGTGCGCCCAGTGTTCACTACCTGCTGAAGGATGTGCCCCACTGATGTGTCCACACTCTACCTTTGTTCTTTTCCTAACAGTATTGTATTGTGGATTCACAGTCATCTTGTAGTCACTTAGCATATACAAAAGCAGAAATTTTATCTCTTAATCCTGGAATATATTATTATGCATTTTATATTAGTTCATTTAGTTAATTTCAGTCCTTTTTTTTTATTATTCTAGAAGTTAAATAATAGTCATCAATTTACAGGTGTGAAATTCTGATCCTTTACTGAAAATATTACTATGTCATATGCAGATTTTATAAGCATAAATCAGCAGATCATTAAGGAAACTTTTAGATGAGCCTCAAAATCCATTATGAGAAAATCCGCTAGTAAATTTTTCCATTTTCGTTTATATTACTTTAACTATTACTATCTCCCTTGCAGCTAATTCCTTAACCATCTTATTTCTCTTCTATTAATCTGTATTTTCTGCTTTTGAACAAATAATTTCCCCTGTGGCATGATTTCAAGTACAGTACTGAATTACAGGTTTTTTAAATATTCTTAATCTCCTCTCCTTTGTGTTAATAATCTGGTTTTTATAAGGGAAAGGCATCAGGTTAGTACATGCATTGTACAGTGAATAGTGTTGTAGTTGTCTAGGATTCTGTTACCATTCTTTTAACCCTTGATTTCAACTGTGTTGTGCTACACTAGTGATTTCAGGTTTGATACTTTAGTACCCATTAGTCAGCTTGCTTTTACTTGACCCCATATTCATTGTGCAGGATGAGAAAAAGCTAGTAAATTATCTAGATGTGGGAGTTCTGTCCCAGAAGACAATGAAAAGACACTTAAACAGCTAAGGAAGAGAGCATTGAAGAGGAAGGAGAATTTATGATTTACATTCTCATTGTGCCTCGTGCAGCATTGTCACAGGTAGTGTTCATTAGGTTTGACAGCCTGCACTGCTCCCCTTCCCTGTCATTATTTTTACTGGTGCTGTGATTCCTGCCTGCTTTTTGGTAGATTCTGTTTTTGTTGTGGTGGAGGTATTGATATCTTTCCTTTCCTTACCCTTATGCGAGACATTCCATTTACAACCTTAATTAACCTGGCAAAGAAGCATAAGCCTGTAAAATGTTTATGCTGGAAGAGATCTAAGGTGCTCAGAGATGCTTAAATCCCAATGCATTCTGCAGTTATAGGGCACATCAGCACTCCAGGTGACATGATGCTGGGATTTCTCTTGTCTTGGCTTTCTGTTAATAGTTCTGAAACTACTGTTTCAGTTATACTGTCATCTAAGCTATACCTTTTGTACATGTGCTTCCATGATCTTTATGAATGATCTTTGCTTTCTTTATGCAGTATGAAAATTTCACTTAATTTTTGACATTACATGTTCCTTTCCTTTTACATCCGCATATCCAACAAACAAATCATCTGCTCTAACAAAAGGATTTGTGTCTCCTCTACAAACCCTGCTTGTCTGCTATTGATCAGTTTCAGAACACTGTTGACAGAATTTGTTCATAACAAATTCCTCAACCTTTGCTCAAAATGTTATCCATGAATTAATCACACTTTCTCTTGACTACTGCAGGTCTTTCTTTTACAGTCATCTTAAATCTCTTCTTTCTAAATTTCAGGATAGCTGACTAGTTTCTTACTCCAGGGAGCAGTCGTATCAGCTTGCTCTTCTATCATTTTCATGACTTACTTTCTATTGCTCAACCTGAGTCAAAATTGCCCTTTGGATTTCAGAAGGGTTTATGGTCTTATTGCAGCTCATCATTTCATCCTGGCCTCCGCTCATTTTCCTGTGCCCCCCTTATATTCCCCTTCTTTACGTCATGTATTTCCATCAGAGCTTTATTGCCATATGTTTGGATCCTTTCTGTTCATCTCCAAGATGTGTGGTTAAAAAAAAAAAAAAAAAAGTTTATTTTGTAGCTGACCTTTGTAGCTGGCAATAAAGTTTCCCATAGTATACTGTATGAAGATACTATAAAAGTAAAAATTGACTTGTGTACAATTATTGGTGAGTGCTAAGAAAGGAAAGTCATTGTGACTAATTGCTGAAAAGATATTATTTCCTGTTTAATTATGCAATATATGCACTCAGTGATATAAACTTTTAACATCATACTGCTTGTGAACAAAATGTAGGAGTTTAAAGATGTTCTTCAGATTAGGAAGAATCTTATTCCTCCTGGAGATGTTTGCCTAAATGCCTTTAATTTGAGATCCAGATTGGCTTTATTTCCACTGTAATTAGCTTTTGAAAGAGACTTGTTTAAATATTCTGCAGCTGTTTCTTTTCTGGGGGAAAGGATAATAAAAGTATCTTTTTGCAAAATGAAACAGAAAAAATCTGTGACAGATCCTCTTTTTTTTTTAAATAATATCTTCTTATTGCATTTGTCTGTCTGCCCTCCCACATTCCCTTGAATCACAAGCCTGTATGTGATGAAAGAGCAATAATATTTGCTTTTCAGGGTTGAATGATCAAGTTACCTCTGGTGGCTGAATGCTATTACAAAAGTGATAGTGCAGTGACATTTCTAAAGTGTGAATGATTGTGGTTTTCTTCTATGGCTATGAGCTACAGAGAATACAAATTCTGGTAGCACTGCATAGGTGTGACTTCAGAGGAGTTACAGGCAGGCTTGTTTATGCTTACTGGACAAACAAAGGTTTTGAAGACTGTTAAATGAGCAGACATTATGAATTATTAAGAAATAAATGTTTCAATTTTTTTAGTCTTCTAAGTAGAACAGGAAGTACACATAAATATGTCAGTAATGCTTCTGCACAAAGTGTTCATAATTGCTTGTTAATTATTGCCACATTTTTATCTATTATGTTTTAAACTTTCATTTTATTTTTTAAATGCAGAAATGTAGTTATGCAGTTCTGATCATTATATTCTTTAGTACAATATATTTCTCAATCAAGACTGAACCTCTGCTGTGCTGGGGATTACAGAGACACAAGAAGACATGCATTTGGCACAAAGAGCTGGAAGATAATGGCCATATTATTGACTGGACTGCAGTGTTCCTAAAGCTTAGAATGTTTACCACCGGCTGATATTTATATCATAAGGTAATAAAGCGACTTCCTGACTTTTTGCTTTGTGAACACAGTCTGGCTGGAACCCACAGCCCAGCTGGTCTCTGAGCTCACAGTGCACTAAACAACTCCTGAAGGAGGAACAAGGTTCAGATGTCTGAATATAAACTAATCAAAACAACTATTTCTCTGAAAATTATTAGCTGCCTATGAAGCAAATATTTCCCTGTCTGTCTGTAGACCTTTCTGCCAAGTCTATTTTTCATTATTTTTTGGCATCATGCTGTGATGCTGTTAGATTTCAGAAGAGGCGCTGAACTATACAAGGCATTAGTCGAGACTTCCCCAGGAAAGCTGTGTGTGGGAAGGCATTAGTGGCACTTTTTCTGAGTCATTGTAATGCAGTGCTACCAGTGCTTGCTGCTGGCTTAATGTGAAACTAACCTGTTCAGATAAATAAGTATTCCTTTCTAAACATTGTTTTTTCTAGCAGTATTTAGAAGCACTTAACTTTTTGGTGTTCTTTCCAAAGAAAAATAGCAGGTTAGCTAATTCTTACTTCTTGTGCAAGCACGTGCACAGCAACTTCAAATCTTAGATTAATGTTATATGTCACAAATAAAACTTCTCTTGGGAAAGGTTAATCCAATTGAATCCTAGAAATAGGGCTGCTTGCTAAATAAATAAGTTGATTTATGCTAAGAAATCAAAATTAATTTGAACATTCTGGAGAACAGAAGGGCTTGCTTCTTGGCCAATAAAATCCTAAATTATTTAAAATAGACATGCTGCTTTTTCACCAGAATTTGTGTAATGTGTTCAAGTTAAATTATTGACTAGTTCAGATCGAAAGCTTTGCTTTTATCCAGAGAACCCAACATACCAGAATCTGTTTAAATGCCAAGTAAATGATTGCTATAAAGTAATGACCATGATTGACTTGAGTCACCACTCCCTTAATGAGTATTTAAGGAGGGGTACTTAGCTGTCTATATGGATTCCTTTAAAGTTAAAGGGAGTAAAATTTGCTTCTGCATCATCACAATGCAGTGTATTGTTTTGACATAATGCTGCTTATGTTGCAGTAGGTAAGAATGCATTTATAATTGGCATCTACATCCTGAAAGGGGCACCAGTTTTATCACTACCATCAGTATGTTCAAAAATCTGATCAGTATAATGTTAGTATTCCTATGAATAATATTAAAAATAGTAGACAGAAATAATTACCCAACATACATTCCTTCGTTGAAATTCTTACTGAAGCCAGGAGGAAATTTGCCAGAACAAGGGTAGATAGGAACATGATGGTTTGAAATTCTTATATTTGTTTAATGAAATCATAGTTATATATTGATGGATTGGAAAGTTTTTGTTTGTTTGATGGTTTTTCAGAAAATTTCAATTGGTTATGTATTTTAAAAATTGAGTACATCTTATTTTGCAAAGAATAATAATCAAAGTGGAAATAAGCCGAATTCATGTCATGTCCATTTAAATTTTCCATAAACTGAGATTCAATACTTTGTTTCAGTCTTCCTCTGAGTCTGGCTATCTTCAGACTCTGGATTTGAGCTCAGCTTTAAACTTATTGCATTTCTGGTGAGCTACTGTAGTCCCCTATTCATCAGTTTATCTCTGCACTAAACTGAAATATAAGCCTTTTGTAGATTAACAACTCTGGCTCTATTCTCTCTGACAGCTGCACCCAAAATCAGCCAGTGTCAAAGACAATTGTGCATGATCAAAAAACAAACAGATACATCTCCCATGTTAAGTATCCTCTAAACGATCCACGTCATCCTGAGGTATTGTTCCAATGACAGATTATAATTCCATTTTAGATTAGGCTTTATGCCAAACCTAGGTTACATTTCTTATGGGTTGATAGGAATAACCTGCATCCTCTTGATTTAAAGCTAAATAAATGCAAGATGGTTTAAAAATTTGGTTCCTATCACAATATTTCTAAGCTGACAACGTTACCTGGTAAGTGACATGGACGACAGGCGGTTCCTGGGAGCATGGGTAGGCTAAAGAGATCCTCCTCCCGTTCCTAGCAAAGTCCGTTATTTCAGAAAGACTCAGCTGTAACTCATTGAAACTGCCACAAAGTCTCTCTAAATTTCTAGATATGTGACTCATTCCCCTTTCACTTGGCAAATTGTTGTTTTTAGGAGAATTCGATGCTTCATGGATCACATTGAACTGCACTTTAGGGGATGTTGGTCTGCTGGAAATCCTGCTAGGTGATCCAAAACCACGAAGAGACACTGAGCGATTCATAGGTTCAGCATCCAATGTTTCCAAGGCCACCGAGGAGTCACCTGGGAGCCTTTTTTCATCCAGGTCACTCACACTTGATGAAGAGCTCTGCTCATAACTAGGGCTCTTTACTTCTTCAATGAGTCTTCTCCTGCCACTTGGAGACTGAATAACTGTGCTTCTTGGTATTAACAACTCCCTGCTTTGAGGTTGGTCTTCTGTGGCAAGATTCTCAAAGAATTTTCTTTTTCCAGGTATATTAACAGAGGATTCAGAGTTATAAAACATATTCTGCTTAGTCTCAGGCAATGCTGGAGGATTTTCTTCCAGCATCAATTCTTTGACCATAAGACGCATTACATACCTGTCTGAACTTGAAGATGGAATGAGATTAGACTCAGGAAACCTCTGCTTGCCAATCAGAATCAATAAGAGTTTATCTGTTAAAAAGCACAGGCCCTTTGGTCTTTCATTTTTTTCCAGCTGTATTTGTTGAATGTGAGGCATGCAGGAGGAGGTTACTGAATACACCAGAACCATATTAGAAGTATTAGAGGCTACTGCCACAATCTGAGCTCTAAGATCAAAAGCCATTATATCAGGAACCAGAATACCTGGGATGGTGACTTTTCTAGTGGTCGTTACCTTCCTCTCAAAAGTTACCAAGATCAAGTGGGAAGAATCTTGACCATTTGCTGCTGCAGAGTCTTTACGTTTCAAAGTAATGAGAGGACTGGGATCTGACCGACGGTGGTTTGCAAGGATATGGGTCAAATCCACAGGACCTGATGAAGAAGAAGCAACTGAATCAACACCTGATCTATCTGAATCTATGGACTTTCTTCGTGTGTCCATGGAGTATTCCTCATCACCAAGCACCAAAGCAGACTGTGAGATTAAAGAACCAGTTTCAGTCCCAGAGGGCACATCAAATGCAATGCCTGCATTGAAACCACAATTATCTAAAGGAAGCTCAGTAGCTACAGCAATTTGGAAATCCAGAGTGGCTTCTATAGCACAGATATAACCTCCCACATCAAAAACTGGGCAGAAGGAGCAGATATTTAGAGTTTTCTGAGCATTATCCCATATGTAGGAGTGCAGGGCACTGCCTATAGCAACTACTAAACGATTACCATCCTTAGTCCAGCAAGCACAGTGGATGAGTCCGCTGCTTTTGATCTCTGCCTTAACCCGCGTGTTGTCAGTACGAACGGCATGCAGGACTGAAGCATCTCGTTTTGTAAGCACAGCCAAGACCTCCTTCTTTGGGTGCCAGACACAGCCCTGAGAAAGCAGTGGAAATGGCTCACCAACTTCACAAGTCTGAGAAATCAAGGGCTTTTTCTTCTCTGCACTGCTGTAGACCAGCTGCCAAATGCTTACATGCTTTTTGTGCTGAACAGCGAGCAGAGCTGGGGTGTCTGTAGAGCAACATGGGCCCCAGTAAAGCCCATGCACATGTTCAAATTGACCAACAATGCTTGAGTCTCCAAACTTCAGCTCTCCATTTTGATAGCAGAAAGTAGTCAGTATCACTTGCTTCCCATCTGTCCAGGCAATTCCATGCACAGGGTGGATAGCTTGATATAAAGCATTGAGGCCAGTTCTCAGTAGCTTTGCCTTTCCCAGATCCATCTTTTTAGGCTTTCTTTCTAATGGTGATTGTTCCAAAGTAGAGAATCCATGGAATTCACTTCCAGATCACCATGAGAAAAATTTTTCCTCATGTCTCCTTCCTTTCCTTTCCAGCATCAAGCTGCTATTTTCTGCTAATAATCCAGGAGTCTATAATGTGAACTCCTTCTCAGTAGGCCTGCAGCTGCTCTTCTAAGTATAAATCCATGTTAAAGCTGCTTTGGCTATGTCTTTTCCTGGGAGGAGTTATCATCTTCATGTGATTGCTAACAAGGTTTAACCAATTACTGTGCGTTTTCGTAGAAGGTTATTTTTAACTCTTCAGTGCTGGGAATATATTTAAAAATAGCACTAATACCTTGACCTTCAGTGAATGAAGGTCTTTATCAAAGAGGGAGATCATACACTGGTAAGTCTAAGTATTAAGCTACAGTCGGAAATAATGACCTGACACTTCCTTCAGCCAGCCTTTGAAGGATGAAAAAAGATTTAAACATAACTGAGAACTGTACAAGGCAGATTGCAATCTGTGATGGGCAGCATCTTTCAAAGAGACAAGATCTGAAATGGCTATGAAAAGAAAGTAGAAAAGGGAAATCATGCTCAGTTCTGTTAGTAGTTATAAGAGAATGAAGGAAAGTGAGATTTAAAAAACCCAAAACAAACACACAAACTACAAAAACCCAAGTACATAATCTAGAAGCAAAGAGAGCTGATTAGTGATTATCATTCATTTTACTGGGACATACTTCCTAGCCACAAATATATATTGATTTCTTTCTCGGTCTTCCCAGCCACCTGTATCTAAGGGCTGTTCCCTCATTATACAGGAAGAATGCAGAGAGGAATAAAAAAACTTCCTGGTTCTCCTAACCCTGCATTTTCCACAATATGTAACATAACATCGTGCAAGATCCTTGAGTGTTCAAAGACCCAAAAGACCCAACTAATAAATTGCTGTAGCACAGTGGGCTGTGGGAGGATACAGCAGTTTGGGTGGGCTGTGCTGTTTCAGGCCCAGAGCTGGCCAGATGGACTGCCTTGGGTGTCTCCATCCTTCCTTCCTCAGCACAGAACTCTCTGGGGTTACCTTGGACAGAGTGTGCATATAGCTGAGCATAAATAGTCACTAATTAACTTTATATATAAGCAACCATTGCTATTTTCAGTGCCCAGGATATATCAGACAGCCACACTGAGCTGGCAGGTGGAACACTGGACTTTGAGAAGAGTAGTGCCATTCTGGGGTGGCAGCTGGCAACAGAGATGATCCCCAGATAGTCCCTGGACTGCCTAAGATAGCATTAGAAGCTTATAGACAGGTAACTGAATCCCATCCTCATCCCTTTCTGTAACTTTTGTTTTGCCAGTGCATCTCCTTTCAGCTTCCATGCAACTTGTGTTACTTCCATGCAACTTCCATGCAACTACTTTTTAAATTAACAAAAAGTTAATAAATTAAACCTGGTCAAAGGTTTACAATCTATCAATGTATCACTGTGGTTAAAGATGTAAGATTAACAATACACATTCTGTGGCTTTAGTTCATTTATATGTTATATATTTTTAGTATTACCATCTGTGGAAAACAAATATCTTGTTGAAGGCAGTTGGACCTCTGTTGTAAGAATTATTTAATACCCTTTTTCCAGGTGTGTTTACGGAGGATGGTTATTATCACTAAAGAACTCCCAAGTTGGTGTAATTATATCACATGCTGATTCACAGCTACCTTCCTTTTTTTTTTTTTGATTCTGGGAATTCTTTAATGAAGATTACATTCAAAATAAAAACTTTTTTATATTCTTCAAGAACAAGCCAGCAAGGATGACTGGAACAGGTAAAAATTAAAAAGCTAAATATGCAGGTTTAAAGATGCTTTTTTTAATGCAAGATTCATAAATTCTTTGGCCTCTATCTGTGTTTCTGGTGAAACCATGTTTTTAATGATTTTATCTCATCCTTTGTGGCACAGATGCTACTCTGCCATACCTATTTCACTAGAACTTCTGATGATTTCCTCCAAGCTGTAGCAGGATTATTGTTTTCTATATTAGTGAAAGTTTCTTAGCCATAGAAGTTATAATGAATAGATTGCATTAAAATACAATCCCAGCAGCTCCATAAATTGACAGAGTCTGTATAATATATATTTTTTATACTTTAGAATAGTGGTGTTTCACTGCTTTGTTGTCTTCTGGGTGTATTTTGCTGAAACTGATAAAGCTGTTCCTTGGCACAGCATCTCATCTATATTCTGCACCACTGTGCTTTAAATATCCTAACAAAACTGTGTCGCAGCTGGATTCTAGCAACCTAAAATGTGGTTTGGATGCAGAAACTTCTGCCTCAGTATGACTGAAATGCTCAGATGTTTTGCTAGGGATAATGTGTATTCTGCCAGCTATGCTGACATCTTGAGAGAGTGGGCTGAGTACTTGTGTGGAAGACTGGACATCATTTGCTCTTGAGTTGTTTTTTTTTTTTAATTTCATCATCTCTTAAAGCATTTGCTCCACAGCAGTGTCTGTGACATTACCAGAGGGTAATACAATACCCTCTGAATATGTGAAGTTTGCCAGTAAGTTTGCCAGAATCACCCTCAATTTTGGAATTCAGGTCATCTCACAAACACTGAAGTCTTGAAAAATATTTGCAGCAGAGCTGCAGTGAGATTTTCATGTCTCTGATGGCTTTAGGAAATAGGACTTCTTCTGAAGACATACGAAGACATACTTCAGCTAAAACATCCTTATTTCTAATTAATTATCTGAGATATACAGATACAAAGATGGTAACATTCACAAAATTCCACTGGCATGGTAGTGACCTGGGATGTCAAATAAGTATGAATTTGCTGTGGCCTTTTCAAAACTCTCTAAGGCTCAGTGCTCCTTGAAATCTGCAGGGTTTAGACACACTGTGAGCTCTATTCTGTAGCAATTGAGTTGGAACCTCACACTCTGTTTGGAATAACATTTGAGAATCTCAAGGAGAATTTCCTCTCATGGTTATGGTGGGAGGCAATAATATGGGCAAGGAACTTCTGTGAGAACAGAATCCTCTGGTATTCCTGTAAACACCATATATGACAAAATTAATTTGAGATAAGGTTATCTTTAAGATTGTATCTTTAAAAAGACTGTAAATAATGGAAGACTTGTAAAATATACAGTAGGGAATAAAACCTAAGTTATGCCATGATTATGAATTTGAATAAGTTGTACTGGGGATCAAAGAAGGCACAAAGTGAATAAAAGAGGCATTGAACTTTTGTTTGGCACAACCTGATTTTTAAAAAACATGATAAAAGAAGAGTGGAAAAAACAAGTTCCCTTCATTCAGTCAGCATATTTTTCTGGGGAAAAAAAAAAAAAAAAAAGGAAAAAAAAAAAAAAGGAAAAAATTTTCCATCATGTAGGCATGCACAGATCTCTATAGCACACACTCAAAATAAAGGCTGGTAATTGAAAACTGTCCTGAAAATACCACAGTTAGAAATCTGATACACTTCAGTGAGCAACCACAGTCTTTACACCTACAGTGAGCTAGATTCTGATCTAATAGCATCTCTCTGCCTCAGATTAACTCTGGTGTAAATTCTGAGATCGAATGTCACCTTGGCTCAAACAAGGTGTTTCAGCTGGTGGCACCTTGGCTGTCCTGCAGAGTAATTCCAGCCAGCCAGTCCTTGGTGCTTCAGAGTTGGTTTTTAGAAGTCATAAGTCCAAAATCAAACACTGAGTTGCACATAGCTGCCAGTTGGTAGATGTGAGTTCCCATGGTTCATAAAGGGCATTGGAAAATTAAACCAGCCTTCATCATTGCAGAGGGTGAGCTGCCTTTTGTTATAATACTTTGTTATATTGATGTTTTTCCACATTGCTCTGCTTGCTATTCAGGGAAACAGTGAATACTTCTTGTGTCCAAATGGATCAGAGCTAATGAGTTCCAGGTTCTTAAACATATTTACCTGTCTATTTCTTGTCTAGTGGGAGGTTGGTATCTAAATATTTCTGTATATCCCAGTTCAGTGCCTTCTTGGAAAAGCTGAATTTCAGACTTAATTTTCTCCTTTACTCATGGTAAAATAACTCCTCCAGGCTAAATCTTGCTTCAAGTTAATTAAATAGATGTTAATATTCCTGGTGACTTCAGAGGAAGAGAGATCCAGCTCAATATGTAATAAAAATATAAGAGTAATAATTTTTCTAATACTAATTTAACTTCATGAAATGTCTAATACTTCATGGTATTTTTACTTCAAAAGTATGTATGTTTAAAGCTACTCACTATGAATTCACCAATTTAAGTAGATGTGTCATTTACTTCAACACTTTTGAGAAGCTCGAGTATTTATTTACGTAATAAATGCATACTAAATATCTTTATTTTTTCACACTGACATTTCTTTTCCTTGAGATCTGACTTTAAAAAGTAGCTATCTGTCATAAACTAACTTGAACAGAATGTAAAAATTATGCACAGTTAATAAAGAAACAAAATACGTAATCTGTATCAGAGCAGATTCACTGATCCACACCTTGTAAATCAGTGATCTTCTGACAGGAATACGTCTGTGTGCTCTTCCTGCTCTCAGAATAGGATTTTACTCACCAGCTTCACGTTTCTGTACGTATCTCATGTAAAGTGGGAAACACTTAATGAAATACTGTAATATTTACATAAATATATTTAAGAAAATTCTAAGAAGTGTAGTTATTTTAAAAAAACCCCACAAATGAAAATTATTGTGTAAAGGCAAGCCCCTCATCTTTTCCATGTGGGCTACATTCAAACTGAGGAGACTTCAGGCAGGAAAGTCACCACTTCTTTTTAAGACTGTTTTTTTTTCGTATGTGCAGACCCTTGGTGTTACCCTTCCAGAGCAACTGCCTGGGCCAAGGGTACCAGGCTGGCTTGATCTGTCATCTGTTAATAGAGGCATCTAGCATGGGGACACATATGATGGGCAAGACACTGCTACAGCAAGACAAAAGTTTTGCCTCTTCTGTAGAAGTTTATAAATTCTGTGAGCTCATTTCCACCCCCAGGGATAAGCTGCTAGATGGCAACTCTCCAAATGTCATATGTGTATAACTGACTGCAGTGACCTCTCTGCCACTGGATCTTGGGTTCTCTGAAATCCCTCTGGGTCTCAGGGAAGGCACCAGAGATGCTCCATCACATCATTCCAACCAGAGCTGTCCATCAGACTTGCAGCTTTCTTGATGTTTGTGGCTCTTGGAACTCCCTTTCCTCTGTAACAGAAAGGCAAATATGCAATTCTAACATAGCAATCCAGCACATCTGGGGGAGTAGATTTGGCAAAGTAGCTGTTAATCACCCAAGCCTTCACTTTTGTGGTTTACAGTGAGACTTGTAGTTCACTGGAGTGGAGAGAAGAGAACCAAGTCTTTTCAGAAGACCACTTAATTTTCCCTCTCATCAAGGGCTTAGTGCTTTTTGGGCCTTCACAACACTAAAGCAAAACTGGTGAGCAATTACAAAGGAAAGCAGGATGGTTGTGCAAACCAAGTTACTGAGAACGAGACTCATTCCTCATTTAATTGTAGGTGTGGGAGTCATCCCACAAGTTAGTATTTTTGCATTGAAGTAAATAGGTATAGTCACCTACATGAAGGTAGTACCTAAGCTCCCTTTAGGCAACAGCATGGAGCCTGATCTCTCTAACATACCTCTCCACTTATACATTACAGTTGTCTAAGTCAGACCCTGCTTCCTGATTCACTTAAAAGTCAGTGGTGAGAAATAGATACTTTTAGGGAATGATTAATTCCATCCTAAAGTACCTAAAACACATGAATAACTCTTCCTTTTGAGCATATAGGAAATGGGTAGGACAGATGAGTGCCAGGGAATGGTTGCGTGGTCATTATGTGCATATCTGTTATAACTAGAGCACTTATCAATGATCAGCCCACCAACAGCTCTTTCTAGAGCTACATGATTCCTATTTATCAATGATCAGCTCTTTCTAGAGCTATGTGATTCCTACCCACGTTCTTCCCACTGTTGAATGCCCTCTCTGCCTCAAACCACTGTTTTTTGGCTTAATGCTCCCATATATACATGCCAGTCCCTTGTGCATGCTCTATAAAGCAATCAGGTTTTCAACAGAAACTCCAGAACTTATGTTACAAAAATTATACTGGGCAGAGGAGCATGAAATGTTCCTTAGGATATATTTCTGTCTTGGCAAAGAGAGGGAATGAATGATCTAATGGGTCTTTCCATCTGTAAGTCAACATTCAGCTTCCAAATTATGACAGCCTTTTTCTTCATAGGCATTAAATGTATTTGTTTTTGAAGATGTCTCTTATTAGTACCTTCTTTTTTACATGGTGATATACCCTTGAAGTGATATTTTTATAATTCCTACCAGGCACATAAGATAACTTAGGAACCTCTTGCATGGCTAAATGCTCTTTGCCACAGTGTTCATACTGAGTGAGATCACTCTCAATTGAAAACCCGTTGAGACTTGAAGAAGAACAAAGGATAGTAGTATTTTTAGCAGATTTATATTTGCCCCAGCTTTGTAAGTTGAAAAGATCACTAAACTCCGTCCGCTCTGGGAAAATAATTTATTATTGTAGAGGAACTCAGGACAGCATGAGCTAGACGTAATCCTGTGTCCAAACTGATTGGTTGACAAGATAGACAGAGCCAAACTCTTAGCATATCAAAATTGGTTACTTCTGAATCACATGGGTTCTAGCTCCTATTCAGGCAGTTATACTGTGGTTGAGAATATTGATTGAGAAAGATTGTGGGATCTCTCTTATTTTGCTTGCTGTATGGGGTGTGTTTGATGATTACAATTCCGATGCCCAAGATAGCTGAATAGTTTGTTGTTGCTGGTTCTACTGGGGAAAATTTCAGAAGTGTCTGAAGAAAGCTGATTCCCAGCTGTATTTGTAAACCCTTGTAATAAAACACCTTTAACTTGGTCTCCCATAGACATGTTCTTGCTAGTTAGACTTAAAAGGATCTCCCTACTACCCTGATTCAGACAAAATATTGGTGAATGTGTTCTAACACAAACCTGCTAATTAAAATGAAACAGTGGTAACATTGTGCTGCTATTCACCTGCTTGTTTAAGTAGTTCACCTGTAACTATCTGTGTAGGCTGAAACTGAGCTACAGTGGATGATGTTTTAAATCATCAGCCCTTAAGATAGTTGAAGCATTAACTAGAATTGTATTGAAGGTCCTGTGGGGTCTACATTTTTACTGAAAGTCTGTGGTGATTCTGCTTTGGCCCTCCTTTTTATCTTAGATATGGCCTTCAAATGTAATGGTAAATAAAATACTCTTTCCTGCTTCCCTAGTAGGAAGGATTAGAAATGTTTCCACTTGGTCAGTTTAAGTCTAAATACCTGTTCTCCAGCATTCAGTCACCTTGAGGTGCACAACCTGAAACAGCTGATTCATCCTTGTCTTTCTCTAAAAGAGCTAAAGGCCAAATGCTGGGTCAACCCTGATGTGCTGAATACCAGAGAGATTAGTGTTTGTGTTTCTCCTAGGAATGAATGTAAAAACTCCGAGATTTTTAGTGGCTGTCGCTGATCTGTTGACACTTACCTGGAACTTAAGCTGTTCCTGGAGTATCACACAGTAAAACACCCAACTTTTTGCAGTCTTTCTGTGCTCTCCTACTTGTAGCTGCCCTGGTATGTGTCAATCTGCCTCTTTGGCTGCTGAACTTTTAGTTATAACTTCAGATCATTTTGGTCAGGAGGTTCTAGAAACTCATTAAATAGTGTTATAATTGCACACGCAGAATAAAGGAAAACAAATACAACCTTAATTTTCTGAGTCCATTAGCCAGTTCCCTTGCTTCATTTATCTAGAGGATTGAGAATGCCAGTTAATTTCATCTCCACAGTTACATTTTCCAAAATCATCGAAAGACTAATCAAAAGCTTGTAGCTAATATTTGCGGCTTGTTTGGTTTTCTCCTGTTCTTTGAACTGCTTCCAATATGTCTTGCCAGTGACATTTCTCCACCAAGCAGAATAAATACCAAAACTATAGAGAAATAGTTTTACTGAAGAAAGCAGCAAATGTGTTGCCCTGTAAATACAAAGTTTCTCAAAGCCACCGACATCCTTCTGTAACTTCCACGGCAAGGAAATGACAGAGATAGAATAATTAGTTTACTGAATAGATGCAATATATGTAAATCCAGTACTCTTCCACAGTTTGAAAGATAGATTTACTTACATTTTTAATCCACTTTTTGCTATGAAAACTGGGTGAAAGAGAAAATCTAATCCTCTTGGACTGTCTGCTTAAAATACTGTTATTATTGGAAATTTTATTTGTGAGACTGCACTGCATGACCCTGAGTATAGGCTCTGGGACCTAAGGTGTTACTTGCCCTCTTTTATTTATGAAAAAGAGGAACTCTTCCCCTGAAGTATTTGGAATATAAGCAAGGTATAATTATCATTTTTGTTATATAAATTAAATACTGAGACACAAATCAATTCAGAAGCTGCCTTCAAAAGAGTAGGCAGTGAAGTGATATCACTGCAGCAATTTGCATGTGTGCTAATTAGTCTGGATGGATGCTGCAATTTTGTATTTATATTGCATCTGAGGTGCTAGCTACTGTATTAACCACTTTGGAGCACTATTCATTGCAAACAGATCCAAGCTGATTTAAGATCATGCAGTCAATGTTGGAATTGTGGTTAACCTCACTACCATTTTTTAATTTCCTTCTCCATATTGCACGAAAAGTATTACAGACTCATACAGCAGTTTAGCGGAAGGGATCTTTGGAGGCCATATGGTCCAATTGCTTGCTTGGAACAGGGCTGAGATCAGTTTGTTCTGGTTCCTTAAGGCTTTGTTTGACAACTCATCTTGTGAATATATATAGTCAGAATTTCCCTTGCTATGACTTGTGTCCACTGCTCCTTGTCCTTTTGCTGGGCATCTCTGAGAAGAGTGTGACAGCATCCTCTTCAGCATCTGTTAGGTAGTTGTAGACAGTAACTGAGATCCTTCTCTCTGTCTTCTGCAGGCTTAACAAACCCAGCTCCCTCCTCTCCACATTCTCCAGCCACTAACAACATTGGAATGTTTTGGGCTTGCTCCAGTATGTCCTTGTACTGGAGAGATAAGTCTGTGAGACCATGAGTCTGTCTAAACCCATGTGGTTTTGGAAGTGATAAATTGCATTAATCTCTTCTGGAAGCAAGCTCCATTATTAAGATCCTGGTCTTGTGGAATTTTTGCCTCCATTCCAGAACATAAGCTACCAACTTCTTGACTCGAGTAGCTGGCAGTGTATATCCTGATTAACTGCATACCTGAGGTTATCTCACCTGGTCCTGTAAAAGGTTTTGAAGATCAGGTCTGAGACCTTTTTAGTGACTCAGATAAAAGCATTGTGAGAGCCAATATGTGAATATCTGATTTGGGAAGAGCTTGGTGAGAGCAGTGGTGTCTTTCAAGGCAGTTTTAGTGCTACTGAAAAAAATCCAGCTGCAGTTTTGCACTCGCAGCTAGAGCTGCACGAGGAAACTCTAGATACAAATGTGAATAAGGAGCTCCAAGAGGAAGATGAGGATTTGGAATAATTGCTTCAGGAGGAAATTTTATTGTGTTTCAGGGCATTTGGAACAAGTATCAGTTGGGAGGAGGTAACTGTGCTGCAGACCTGTAGTAGCCAGCAGTGGTGAGAAGTGAGACAGGCACATGGAGATTTTTGGGTTTAATCTGTTAATCACATGGCCACCACTGCGGGTGTGCTGTCAGACTTACCCTAAGCATGTGCTTTGAGAGGAATCACAGATTCTGGCTGACTCTCTTTTGTCAATGCTCATAATGCACAGGAACATTCGCAGTGACACGACCCACTGAGCTCTGCAGGCTGCTGTTTATTTTGGTCAGGATTTTCTTCAGTGTGGTGCTGGTTTTACCAGTGACCTGTACACTTTGGGATTAAAATTACTTGGTTGCACTTGTTGGTTCACTGAATGGAAAGGTCAGTATTGGTAACACATTTTTAGTTTGTTTTCACCGTTCATGTAGCACTGATTGGGTTTCAAAGTAATGCTGATTCTTTATCCATGGATGCTGGTGAGGGAGATATGTATTGTTGGGGGGCGGGGGTTTGTGGCTTCCATGAATTTTTACATTTCCAGAGTTTGTGCTTTCTGTTTATGGGCAATTTAGTGCTTTGCCTTCCAGTGGTGTTCTTCGTGTGCATATGTAATCTATTACACATGATTTGTAGATCCTTTGTAGATTTTAAAAACAACGAAGAATGGGATTTCACAATATAGGAACTATGAACTGGCCCTAAAAATCTGAAAACTGTTTGTCTCCCTAAAAGTGGAAATGAAAAAAATTTTGTAAACAGTGCTGGCTGTAAGGGTTTTAACTAAAGAAAATGGGATATTCTTCTGCTAAACTTTGAGGTTTTGTGTTTTTCTCATAATGACTGTGGCAAATGAGTGACTGCTGAGTAATCTTAGATGTCGGAGTCATGTGGTTCCATCAAAACATTTGGGAAGGAGTGTTAAGAGAAGTCCCCACTTATCCCCTCTATTTCTGGTGCCAGGATAGAAAAACGTGCTGTGGGAAGGTCTTGTGGTAAACAACTGTTCAGGAATGTGAGCTCTAGAGAGCTTTGGAGAGAGAGACTGGATTTTGCCCTTGATATAGATACACTGGATCCCAAAGGTGGTAGAGGTGGATGACATGCAATGACTTCCAAAGAGCATTCCTAGTACACTAATCTGATCTGCTTTGATAATCTGGTTTTAGCCATTTCCTTGGTCATGAACTTTCCCTCTTAGTCCCTTTGTCTTTTCTGTCTCCCCTCCAATTCCCTGCCAGTTCTGAACCACTTTTACTTTTATTTCAGAGGCTTTCCTGAAGATATGGACATTTCTTTTTTTCAGTCTACTCTTCCAGTCACATGCTGTAGACTTGTTAACATGCATCTAGATGTCTCCAGTGAATACTGTGAGGGAAAAAATAACATTATTTTTGGTTCAATATCTGTGGTGTCAAAGATTTTTAAAATATTCGTCCAACAACTTTGAGACACACTCTACAGATCCTTATTTTCTGTCTTGGAATTTGGCCTTATCTTTCTTTCCATAGTCTTGGGAATACAAGTGTTTGGGATCTAATTAGCTCATGCCCAAAAGAAGCATTTAGAGTCCCACCATGGGGCAAAAGGCCATGGGATAGGATGATTGTAGATACAGCATATTAGACATAGGTCACAGCTTGGTCCCTCCTAATCCCATCTTGTGGTTGCTGAATTTTGCTGTTGGTGGGCTTTGCTTTTTTTTTATGATTGTCAGTCTGCCTGAGGATGCTGTGGTCTGCCTTTAAGGCCTGTTACTTGTAATGGCACTTGAAGCAGACATTGTGATCCCATCTGAACTATGTCTATTATGTGCTTAGGTCCAGTGTCCTGTCACAAGACACAACCTGAGAACAGCTATTCTCCCATCACGGAGAGATGTGCGACCTGGTCAAAGGAAACACGCAATTATAAAAGCTGAAGTGAACCCAGCAAAGAATTTGCTTTGATTCATTGGATTTATGCCTTCTGATGCTCTGATCATCTGAGAAGACATCTACCTGGAGCCCAGATAAAAGCAGTCCTTTCCTGTAAAGTCAAGAGCCCTGACAGGACACAATGTACCTAGAATTTCCCTTTATAACTCCCCTTATGTGCTCAGCTTTTCTTGTGCTGTCCTTGTTGCTCTGTAATGACTCAGAGGCACCTCTGAAATTATCAATGTTCATGTGTTCTTAATGCTTCTGTGTCACTTACCTCCTACCTGGCATTTTCCTATTTCTCAAATGCATTTTTAGTATCTTTCTACTGATAAGAAATCAAATGACAATCTATGAGACTGGAAAAGAATCACTTTTCAGAATCTGCACTGTTACAGACCTCCTCTGATAAACTGCAGTAAGTGTCTGCTTATTTTGTATGTTACCTACAGATGCAGAATTCACTGGAATGGGAGGCAGGTGAAAGGAATCCGTGTTCAGCCCTCATTACTGCTTCTGAACTCATGTGAGCTCATGATTTTCCTCATTTGCCCATTTTTGGGGAACTTCAGCCAGCCAGCCCTGGTATTTCAGTGTGTCTGACCCACAAGGAAAGATAGATACAATCAAGCACCCGGGTAAAGGAACAGACTGATCAGAGTAATGTGAAAAGCTGTGTGATGGTCAGTGTAGTTCAGAGCATGTATGCAAGGACCACATTATCATAGTTATGAACCAGCACAGTAATTCCTCAGTTCAGTCAACCTGACAACTGCCCATCTAGAGGAAGATCTTTTTTCCTGAAGAGAACCCAGTTTGTAACAGATAAAAATCCTGGAAAAGCAATGTCAGAGAAGTGCAGGTTGGAATTAGATGGATACAGACAGCTCTTTCAGTTGGAAAACTGATGATGTTGTGGTTCCATTTTTATTTTTAACTCAGAAAACACAGAATGCAAACACAACTATTCCTTTAGAGGCAGTGGAAACTCCCGAGATTCAAACACGCAGTAAGTGCGTGAGGAAACAGTCTATTTCAGGTGCACTCCTCAGAAGCAGTTGTAGCAAGGTTGAATATGTAATCTCACATCATACATACATAGATTTTCCAATTTAAAACATGGATATGAACAAGAACTTTAAAATGTTTTGCACTGAAACTCAAGGTCACTGCCAGCCTGCTGGAGACCCGCCGCTGCTGCTGCTGTGTGGGGTCACCAGAGGTGGGTACCACTGCCCTGCTGCTGCCGTTCACCAACAGAATCGGGGGGCCATTCCCTTCAGCGCGCACCCGTAATGTGCGAGCACGAATGCCTTCCCCCATGGCTCTTTGTCACGGGAAATGCCGACCCTCCACCCGCACTCAGTCCTGGGGTCTGGATGGTTTGAAGCTCGGTGCTTGGTTTCCCTGCCTGCCCGGCGCGCCTGCAGCAGTGCAGTACCCCAGCATCACCCCTGAGCCCTCCGCCGCTCGGACTCCGCACGGGCACGGTCACACGGAGGGAAAACGCCGGCGAGACCCCCGGGGGAACGCTCCGCCGGGCACCATCGCTAAAGCGAGCCCTGCTCGGGGGATGGCAGCAGCATCCCCCGCACAGCCGCGGGGTGGGGGGCGATGCCGGCAACGGATACCCCCGCCGCAAGGTTCTCTGCGGCCCCCGGGCGCTCGGAGCGGGGGCGGGCGGACCCCTCCCCTCCCGTCCCTGTCCTCCCCGCCCCTGCCCCGCATTGGCTGCGGGCGCTGACGGGCAGCCGGGGCGGCCCCTGCCCGCGGCCGCCCAGGGGCACTGCCCGCACTGGGGGTCCGGCCGAGCCGGGGAGCGGGGCTGAGTCGAGCCGGTGCCGCCATGGGGGTGGAGATCGAGACCATCTCTCCGGGAGACGGTACGAGACCGTGCGGGGAGCAGCCCGGCGGCGCGGGGACGGGGACACCCGGTCTGGCCGGACACCCGGCGGCTCCGGGAGAGAGGGAGTCGCGTCCCCGCCGGCGGCAGAGCGGGGAGCGCGGTGCGGGGAGGCGGCGGGGGCGGGAGACTCGGCTCGGCTCGGCTCGGCTCGGCTCGGCTCGGCTCGGCTCGGCCACCCCCGCAGCCCCGCGGGCACGAAGCCCCGATGCGGGAGAGGCGGAGCGTGGCCAGGCGGCCGCCCGGGGTCGCGGCAGCGGCCGGGCCGGTGAGGGGGCCGGGGGTTCTCTGTGGCATCCGCTGACAGCTGCACAGCCCGAGCGCGGGGTCAGCGCCGGCACCCGGCGGGGAGCCCAAACTTTCCCCGGTGGCGAGCCCGGCCTCGCCGGCGCTGCCGGCCGTTCGTGCCAGCATCCCCCGGCAAGGCACCGCCGCGTCCCGGTCCAGCGTGGGATGCTGGCGAGGGCTGATGTGCAGCCCGGGTAGCAGTCACCTCTCCTTGGCGCACGCTTGGCTTTCGAGAGCCAGTTCGCCGTGTTCTGCTCTTCCTTGGCATTATCGTATAATTCCGTAAGGTTTTTGTGTTTTGAGGGTTTTTTAAGAGAATGTAATTTCTAACATACATATAATATATCTATTATATATATATATATATATATATTTTTTTTTTTTTTTTTTTTAACATACATATAATAGATCAGGTTCATGGTTGGCTGATATACAACCATAAATAATTCATTCAAGTTGATCACAGATTAAGTTTCTTGGTCCAGTATCTTTCATTTCTTTGTGTATACCTTTAAATTGGCTTCTCCCTCTGTGCTGTTTAGCTCTAGAGATCGAATTCTTCTCTTGGTTGCACAGATGTTAAAGAAGAATACTTATACCCACATAAGTAATGGTGCTGAGTTGAGAGTAGGAAGGAGGGTGGAACTACCTCATAGTAGTACCTTCTATCTATTAAATAGATCAAGGTTGTCATTTGTAAGAATATGTGATTCCAAATAAGGCTATATGGATTAGTTCTCTTGGTTGCAAGTCTTAATAAAAATCATCTGACTTTAAACACTGTCTTAAGCCACAGTGAGTCAGTGGTCTTGGTAATCTTTGCTTTTAATTTGGATTTGATGTGAATTTATGTAGCTTCATTGGCTTTGCTGGTGGTACACTCACTCAGCAGAGTGTGTGTCCGTAAGGTCTGAAACTGCTTTTCTTGGATCTCTGTATAATAGTGGATCATTTTAATAATACCTGTTTTAGTGGGGGTAGGATTCATCTCACATAACTTTTCTCAGGTTAGCTGGCTAGTCTAAAGCAGTCTTCTGGGTTTTCTCTGTGGCCATCTCCAGAGAATAATTTGTCTTGCCTTTCTCTGGATAGGCTGGCTTTCTCTCAAAGCACTGCTAATTCTTTGCTGTCAATAGAGGAAGCCCAGGAGACTGGCATACGATAGTTGCCTGTGGTTTAGGTGGCTGTGGATTTAAAAGAAATGAATCCCACTTTAGCATACCATGGTGCCCTTACCAGATACTTACTGTACTGCATTTTGTTCAATGTGCAGCTGGGGATATTCCAGCCAGCCAAGCCAATGAACAAGGCTGTTCAGGTGGTGCTTGGAAGCACCATTTTCTCAATTTTTGTGTTGTAAATCTTGGTTCATCATATAAGCCTGCCCTCTGTCACTTACTGCTCATGTGGTTTTGGCATGTGGTCCCTAAGGCCATAGCTTGTGTGTTATCTGCTGGTTTATACCCTGCAAAGGCCCTGTAATTCAGGGTATAAATAATAATGTTATCATGTTAATTCTGACCAAAGAGCCAGAAAGCCAACTAAGAGATGAGCCTCAGTTTCATAGATTCAGAGAATGGTTTGGTGGGAAGGGACCTTAAAGATCACCTTGTTCCAACCTTCCTGTCATGGGCAGGGACATGTTCCACTACACCAGATTGCTCTGAGCCCCATCCAGCTTGACCTTGAACATTTCCAGGGATGGGGCATCCACAGCTTCTGTGGGAAACCTAACTAAATCCTCAGTTTTTAGCTTTCTGTCAAAGATGTTCCTCAATAATTAAATTCATTGACACTTTTAAGTTCTTCTTAACTTGGGCACACCCCTTGCCAAGGTTGAGAAATCAAGTTTAACATCTTTAATACACCATTGGCACCTAATTGAGCTTCGAGAGTCATCCCTTAGCTTTTAGCACCTTTGGCAGTACCTAGAACAGGTAAAATGGAAATGCTAATTTCATTTTCCAGTGTTAAGCAAATAATTTTTCTTTCCTTTCTGTATGAACATATTAGGAGAAGCTACCAGACTCTTAAAAGAATTCCGTGTACTATTGCTTTACTGTTGCCTGATACTACAAAATTAAACTGCTTTTGTCTGTGAAAATTTCTGTAAAACCCTCCCTGCTAATTAAAGATGCCCTCACAGAGCTGTCTTCTTGAGTGAAAGGCATTAGAGATGTGAATACAAATGGATTTTCTCACAATGTCAGACTGAGACTTTATTTGAAAAATTATAGCAAAAACATTCTGAGAATTATTAAAAGTTATAATCCATGAAGTTTTGACTGTCCCTTTGCACTTACAGAATGTAAATGCATATGTAATTCACACATATATCGGGAGAGTTATCTAAGAAATTATTACTTGGTCTGAGAGCTAAATAGCAGCCAAGCTGGGACCTTTTACCCTAAACCATCCCATTCCTCTCTTGCATATTAGTGATTTGGTAACACATAGTCATGGAATCTTGGAGTTGTTAAGGTTGGAGGGGACTTCTAAGGTCATCAAGTCCAGCTGTCAACCCAGCACCACCACCATGTTCACCATTAAACCAGGTTTTCAGATGCCATATGCCTGTGTTTTCTGAACACTTCAAAGGATTGTGACTCTACCATTTGCCTGGGCAATCAGTGTTTTACAACTCAATGCTTTATGACCGTTTCTGTGAAGAAACGTTTCCTAATATCAATCTAAACCTAACCCAGTGCTATATGAGGCCATTTCCCCTCACTTTTACCCTCCGCTTGTTTTCTGGGAGAAGAGACTGATCCCTGCTCCACTACAACCTCCTGTCAGGCAGCTGTAGAGAGCAATGAGATCCCTCCGAGACTCATTTTCTTCTGGCCAAACACCCCCAGCTCCCTCAGCCGCTCCTCATAAGACTTGTGCTCCAAGTTGTATGAGGAGCCACGTATATCTACAGCTGTTGTGTGGTTGTCTCAGCTATCCTAAAGTAACCAAATGGCTAATACCAGATCTCAGTTGAGCATTTTTCTCTTAAAATATGAGCTTGCACAGTGAGGTCAATCAGAGAAAATGAAAGATTAACCTTTTATAATTTTAACAGGACGGACATTTCCAAAGAAGGGTCAGACGTGTGTGGTGCACTACACAGGTAAGGCATGTTCTGGATGTTCTCTTGATACCAACTGCTTCATATTCAAGAGTGATTTCCCGTTTCAGATGTCTGCTGTATTTTTTGTTTTGTTCTGTAACTCGTAATCCATTGGATAATATTTGGATGGGTTTCCTGCCTGTTTCACTTCTAGCTGAGCTGTTCAGGCTACAGTAGCTAGATGTGCCTGCTGCCGGATTTGCCACGGGTAGCATTCAATGGTGAGAGCTTTGCAGAAGAAGCTGCACAGCTGATTAATTAAGCCATTTTATTAGCTGATGAAATTGAGCATGAAACAGTCAAAATGCTGGGTTCATATTTTTACAGTGTCTGATCTTGACACAGACAATTAATGATTGTATATAACTTAAAAGCGTATGTCCATGTATTGGCAGTAAAATTCATTCCAGATTGAAGAGATCAATATCAGGTCTGTTTAAACACCTGCTTTACGGACTTGTGTTAATCTTAAGTGGTGAGCTGGTTAATGGAGCTGCTTATGCTGAAGAAGAAAATGTTCTTTAAATCAGTTTATGGTGTTATGCTTTATATGTAGTTATGTAAGTTGTCAAAAGGATGCAAAAATCTCTGCAGTCCAACTGGGAAGTTCACTTCAAGGGCTGCCATTTTATGATATGTTTTCCTTAAGAAGCTAACATGCAGGTTATGTAGGGAGTGAAGCTTCTGATCTGGGCCTAGATATTGAAATAATGTTTTCCTCTAGTGTTCAGGGTGATAGGAAAGTTCTCTCTGGTAACTGTTGCTTTCCTTCATCTTTACTTGCTTCTTACAACTGGAGCAAGATGGGAACATTTTCCAATTAATATAACTAATGAAGTAAACTTGTTTGTATTTTCAATTAAATTTTTATATAATTTCAATAATACCACCATTCAGAAGGCTATATGGGAGTTAGTGCACTGGCTCAGATGGAGGTTGTCTGGATTTAAGCTCCCATATATACATTTATATATTCAAAGTATTTTGATCTAATGAGCATTTCTAGTTTGAATTAGAAGATGTTAAAGACATGGATCTTCCATTCCAGTCTCAGCTCCTACAGACATTTCTCTATAACTTAGATATGAAAATAGATGTTTTGAAATTATTTTTGTGAAGATGCTGAAATATATGTTTCTCTTCCTGTCCTAACTTCAAAGGGTTTTATGAAATAAAATTGTCACCTCCCACCCCTAGTTAGTTCAAGATAAATTTAAATGTCAGAACTGAAATAGGCAAAAAAATTTGAGCCTGGTGGCTCCCACAAAGCACATTTTTTCTGGATAACTTCAGAGAGTGTGAATGGTAAATGTGAAAAGATAACAAGATGCTGTATGCTCCTTGATATGCTATTGATATTAGATAGTGTCTTAGAGGAGGCTGTTGTAAGCTGGCTTTGACATAAAAGACTTTATAAAAACTCATTAAATCAATCTCTAGTGTAAACTGTGCTTTCTCCATATATCTTGCTGCTGGTGCTATGCAACCTCTCTTGCCTCCCAGATTAGAACAGATATCAGGGGAAGCTCATCACCTCGGTTCCACTGCTGGTGCCAGCAGTCTTTGGTGGTGAGGTTTTTAAACTGAGCCCGTGGTTAGTGGATAAAATGTTTTCTTCCAGTGGTCTATAAAACATGTGGATAGGATGACATATAAGTGTTGAGTTTTAGTTTAAAATAATTTTATCAGGATCCAGTAGACTTTCTTTTTGTACTGATGAGATTCCGGATGTGCCTGCTATTTATCTTGGAGTGATCTCTGTCTTATTTATGTGATCTTATTAGGCCTCAATGTACTTAATACTTATCCTCATCACAGTCCTCTGAGTCCTGCTTTAGGAACTGGGTAGCTAAGTTACAGGGAAGTCTGCAGAGAAGTCCAGAACCTCTGCCTTGGCACCTAAAATGGGAATTAGGAAAAACTAAGACACCTAGGTGCAAGGAAATGATCAAAAATGCTGCTTTTCAGAGCTGCTTAATATTGTGTAGCATGTATAACTCTCAAGTTATCTCCATATTCAGCCTGAGTGACACTCTGGAGCTGGGCACAGATACCTGTGAGGAGGTGTTTTTTAATAGGATCTGAGGGAACCATGCACTGACTGGACTCCATCAAGTTCCAGAGATTGTTTGGATCCCTAGAAAAGCCCGACCTCACTGGGGTGCTTGGAGCACAGCTCTGAATCCAGGATCAAGCAGAGCAGAGAGCAAAAAACATGGCCTGTAGGAGCCCACTTGATGTGTAATAACTGAACAGTTGTTTCAGATGTGGCAAACCTATCCTCAGCTGGTGCTGGCAATAGAGGAGGGTCATAACTCTGCCTGCCACATCCTGAAGTGTAACCATTACATTCCTGGGGAGAAGAAAGCTGAAATTTTCCATTCCCTCCAGTTAAGCTTAGAACACTGAGCAGTGAAGAGTGCAACAGCCATGGGCAAGGAAAAAGCAGGTAAGAGGGTGAGTATTGGGTGCAGGCACTCATGCAGGGATATGGAAGGAGTTGTAGTGCAATCCTTGTTTTTGGGGAATAATTCAATACCTTATTTTTTAATCCTATGATTTTCCCATGTGGGGTTGCCAGCTGGGCAGGCCATGTAAATTCTTGCAGTGGCCCTTCTGCTCTCATACCAACATACACCGTGGTGATACAGCTCCTTAGCACAAACGTGATTGGTCCTGAAAGGCTAGTTTTTTGTGCATGCATAGAAAGAACATTCCCTGCCCACTAATTATTCCTGTCTCGAAGGAGAGTAGAGGCTAAAATGGGTTCTATTCTGCCAGAGCAAGTTATGAATCTTTAGGGAGACTCCAGTGAGGAGTGGGCTGTGGGCTCTATAGTGTATTATTTCCTCTATTGCCTTTGCTCTTGTCGGCATGGATTTACCATGTGATGGGGAGTAATGACAGAGAGCATGGACAGGAAGGGACTGCTAGCATTGCACGGGTAAAAGGCCTGTAGCAACCTCCATTTTTTAGGAGTAAGCTTCTTTATGACTTGTCCTGGTGGTCCCTGCAGGAAGGGTCCAGAGAGGACCAAAGGCTGGGACCCCAGATGTTTGGCAGAGCTTTGGAGTTCTGTCTGCTCATCCTCCAGGATTTTATGATTCATCACCAAGGTAGAGATTCAGCAGGGTAGTTTCTAGTCTGACAACCCTACATATTCTGGAGGAGTGGGAAGTGAGAACTGGAATCTCCTCAAGATGAAGAAGAACTGTGATTGAGTTTTACACTTCTGCTGTCAGCACGCCAGCTATTAGGCTGTTACATGTGGCAGCTTTTCCTCTTTCTCTCCTTGATCAACTGGATGCATAATCTCAGGGTACAGCATGGTCTGATTCCCAAAAGCATTGTGATGCCTTAAGGAACAGACCTAAGTTCCAGTGGCAGCAGGAGTTAAGGTGCAACCTCACTAGGGAGCAGTTTAGAAAGGACCTCTTCATTTAAGCAGATTGTTTTTAATTATTTTTTTTCCCCTTAGGAGTAATTCTCAGCTGCTTTACAATTAGAGCAGGATTTTTGGATTACCCTTCAGAAGTACCTAATTGCCCTTTCATAAGACGCCTTAGTGCCTAACTTTGGTCGTGTAAATCACCTGCTAATTTTTAAGATTTGCACAGCCTGATTTAAGTACACAAATAGATGTCCAGATAATTGCTGAAGATTAGATAGGGGGACTGTGATAGAGCATGAAACCAAGTCTCAGTCTTAGTATATGATGGAAAAATGTCAGATTCCTGTATGCTTATCTTTGTTAGCAAATATAACAATTTCTTCTTAGCATTCAGCATCCATGTTGAGTGTCAAAAGTTACCTGACAGAAAATTACAGTAATGGGATTGGTAGATAAGGCAGAGCACTGGCACTGAAATGCATTTGCAGCAGCACTGGTTTATGTCATGTTTTTTGTCACAGATTTCGTTGAGAAAGTTTCTCAAAGCCTTTGGCAATCTGCTTACTCCTTCTGTTTTCCATCTGCAAAATGATAGTTGTACTTTGTCTGTCTCCTTTAGAGAAATTGCAGGGTGTTTGAGATATGAACTGCCTCCTTTTTCATGCCTGTTGTAATAGCAACCTAATCTTGATTGCGTCTTCAGGTTATATTGGACTACTGACAGTAGTAAAGCAACTACAAGCAAACTAATTAATCCTGGAGTGCATAAAAGGAATTAAGGCATTTTCTGCAGTTTTGTTTCCTGTGATTGAAATTTGTTGACTCTGGCACTGGGAATTAGCAGTGTATAATTTTCAAAAATTGATGAAGATGATACAAAAGGTGACTTTCAGTTAGAAATGCCCCTTAACAAAACCTTCACTGAGAAGGGATACACTCTGTCTGGAGACTGTGGGGTAAAACCTGCACTCCAGGAAGCTGAATCCCATTCCCAGCCCTCCTGCTGGATGATGGTGTGCGTTCACACCAGCTTTGTGTGTACTGAATGTAAATCTGCTCATGATAATGAGAGGGCAGTTTTTTTTCCCCAAGTGATTCAGAGTTGACATTCTCTTGTGTTGTCCCACCTAGCTTGTGGCAGAATGGAATTATTAACCTCTTCATCTTTCTCCTTGGCCACCTGTAAAACTCTGATTATAATACAATTACCCTTTTTAAGGAACTGATGATAACCAGCATTTCTAGTGTGCTGGAAATGACTTATTTGAGACTATAAAGACACAGTAAATCATTAATTAAAATGGACTTATCTCAGAAGATTTTTCAGAGACTTTTTAGGACTGTTGCTCCTAAATAGATTTACAAGAGAATAGAATACTTCAGTTGGAAGGGACCTAAAATGGTCATCTCTTCCAACCACCTAACAACATCAGGACTGAACAAAAGTTAAAGTATGTTGTGAAGGTCATTGTCCAAATGCCTCTTATACACTGAGTGATTTGGGGGATTGACCACCTCTCCGATGGGTGGGCCCCCATCCAGTGAAGAAATGCTGCCTAAGGTCTAAACCTCCCCTGGAGCAGCTTGGAACCATTCCCACATGTCCTGGATCACGGGGAGAAGAGCCCAGCACCTCCCTCTCCACTTCAATATTTCAATACTGAGTTGATTTTTTTATTATTTTTTAATGCACGAAGTGAAATTCCACATTGAAATAAATGAATACTACTCCATTTATTGCAGCTGAACTGTACAAATTCATTCTGTTTTAGGAAGCAGGATTTTATTTAAAGCAGAACAAATGATTAATTGTTCTTTTACTAGTGGTCTGAAGACAAAATTCATATCATCTTCTTTTCCCATATATTGCCAGAATTACTTTATCCGTTTCTTTACCTTTGGCAGTGGTGTAGTGTTGAGAATTATGGTTATGTCTGTGAAGTTGAATGCTCTTTATAGAACAAAAGCATACTGCATAGATATAGATGAACAGTAATTCATAGAATGTGCTTGATTTATCATGATTAAAAACACTATATTCCATTTAACACAATAGAAATGTAATGTAATTCCCTTGAAATAATCCTTGCCAAAAAGATCTGCCTATTTTTCTTGGATCAAAATCAAGCCAGCTTTAAGTGTACGTAGTATTAGCCAAAGATTTGTCTATACTGACATACTCTCAAAAAGACTAATTTAAATTCAGAGTAACTTTACAGGGTATCATCTATGAGCATGACTAGATGAACATCAGTCTTGTGCAAACACTTTGTGCCAGGTGAATACAGGAGGATGTTATTTCTCTGGTCCCACTTTCAGAAACATCTGTACCATTTCAAGTGGGAGCTCTGCATGTGTAGCTGAGAGGAAAATTGAACTAAGTAAGGCATTTAATCAAAATTCTTTGTCTCCAGGAGGCTGTCTAGCTGGGTTTGGAAGAGGATAGTGAACACTGCAATTAGAACTATCATTAATAAGAATTGTATTGTAACAGACATTATAATTGAACCTTGATTTAAAGCCAGCTAAATCTTGCTTACCTAGAAGGAATTTAATTTTTTAATCAAGCATGTTCCCAAGATACAATATACCAGAGGAGTGTGATGTCTGTCCATCTTTTGGGTACTGACAATTATATTTTTTAATTTATTGCCATGGTTTGAAAGCATGAAAGCCTTTTGCTTCCATGGAGATCTTGGTGGCAGCTAAGCGCTTAGAAACATCTTTTTTCTTCAGTGGATCATAACTCCAAAAAGCAGTTTTAGTCCTCCCTGAGATATGTGGTCTTTAGCTTAGAAACAATTTGCAAGTCTTAAACTCTGTCAATAAAGGGATAAAAATTCTCATCTTTGCTTATTTAATATAGATTAGTTATCCCTAGAAGTACTTTAGCAGTGACTTGGGCCTGATAGTGATGATAATGATCAGAGTCCAGAAGCAAAAGTCTGAGCAGAAGAGATTTCTCCTACACATTTTGCTGCCAGCTTAGTGACTGATTTCAGGTATATTACTTGCTCTTTAATTTTGTAAATTCAGTAGAAAAAGGGGCCGTGGCTGTCAAAATTGTCATGCAATTAATGTTTGCAAGTACAGTGAGACTCACTGTAAGAGGCTATTGATGTGAAAAAGTGATTTGATTAATAAAAAGATTCAGAGATTTGTAAGAGAAAAACTAGCAGCTTCAGCAGCAGAGTGAGTGAGTTTAAATTGAACACACCAAATTGTTGCCTGATGGAAAAGTGTCAGTGAAATAAACTGTAGCCTCAAGTTTCCCACTTGATCTTCTTTTGCTGTGTTGATGTGTGTGATGCCCATTGGTTTCACTGAAATCACTTATGGTGTTAGATGTTATTTAATGTGGGTAAATGAATCAGAAAAAGTCTTTGAACTATTTCAACAGTGTTCTTATTGGCAACCTTAGCTGTGAAGCCTTGGTTTGACTAAGGATTGGAAGTTTTTCTCTTTAAGGGTGCTCCCCATGGTACTGAGGCATTATTTGGACCTGTGCTGATATGCTTCGAGCAAAGAAAAGGAAGGCTTCAGGGTTGCCCATGAACACTATCTTATATCCATTTGTGAAGAAGACAGGATGAATTTCATTCTTGTAGATTAAAGAAGATTATAAATAGATTTATTCAAGATAGCACACATGGGCGCTTTCTTTTCAACAGAGACTTCTCTGTCAGCATGAGACATGCTGAGTGATTTGGTGACTGCTAGCTTCAATTTTGGAACACTTGCTAACCTTTACAGGATTTCCTTTCATGGTGGGATTGTAGCATCATGCTCTCTTCCTATTGTGCGCAGAAATGAAACTGCTAGCAAATAATTAAACTTCCTACTCCTACCTCACAAAAGCCTTGAGGAAGTGGATTTCAAGATATTAAAAAAAAAAAAAAGCTCACAAAGTAGATTATCTAAAGTACCAGAGAACTAATACCCTCTGTTCATCAAGTTTTTAAAACCTAAGTGCTGATCCAAAAAAGTGCCATCTTATAGAAAATTAGATTGCTGTTTCAAACAAGGTATTTTTGCTGGATCCTCTTTGCACTTATTTTCAATGATTCCAGTGTGCCCTGCTTACAGCTCATACCTGTATTTGAAGATTTAGACCTGAAAGATTTGCATCAATTATTGATCATTAGAATTCCATATCCTTACAAGAATGGCATAATTTTCTAGTAATTTATGCAGCCAAAAATCAAAGAATTGTTGAAAAAAATGTGCAATGAATAGTATTTGTTAGTGTAAAATGTACAAATGGTCCTACATCAGCCAAAGAAAAACTCTTATGAGCTGGCACCAGTGATAGGCTTGTCTCCCTTTATTGACAAAACAGAACTGACATCACTGTATTTACCTAATTAAGAAGTCTAAATTGAGAGCTTAGTTACCTTGGGTTACCTAAATAGTTAGATTGTGGATATGCCTCTCTTTCTATTGATTAGATAAAGAGCTTAATATGGTTGCTAGGTCAGGCAGCTCAGCTAGGTAGGGAGTGTGGAAGGGGGAATATTTTCTTAATTTGGCAACACACGGTGTCATCCCTCCGCAGTGGATACACAGCAGGGATGTGTACAGCACACCACATCTCAGGTGCATTACCTGAGCAGATGCTGTGCAGCTGAAGATCTCTGCAGGCTTGTGATCTCCAGCACTCAGTGTGTTGGTGCTGCAGGGATGTGTGTGGGAGATCCCTGGGGAGGCCATTGCCGAGGAGCTTGCATGGTCCCCGTTTTTGGCGCTGGGAAGCAGCTGAGCAGGCAGCGTCGGAGGATGCGCGCTCTGCCACGGGAAGCAGCAGCTTGGTGTTGGCAGGAGTTCTGCTGAGTCTTGCTGAACCAGGGCCAGGGGGTGGGGGGGGCTTTATATTGAAAGCAACATCTCTCAATTGAGATGTATTATTTAGCTTAACTTACTCAAGGGCATTGTTAATCTTTCTTAATTTTTTTTTCCATAAGGCTGCTGGCTGCAGAAGTTTGTACTGCCTTGCACATCACTCAGTGTGAGGGATCTTAAATGTTGTAGCTGTGGTGTCATCAGGCAGACCCAGAGGATCTTTGTAGCCAAGGCAGCAGGTTCATGTACTTAAGCAGTGTAGTCCTTTCTCTCCCATCCAGCACCCTGGGACTTCTAAAACTCAGTGTTACAGCAGTGATTGTGAAGTACATTTGATTTGTAGATCTCCCTCTCTCTCTTCTTGTGATATCCCAAATGTGATTACTCCTTCCAGATCTTTTCCATTTAATCCCGCATAGTTACTTGGTTCTTAGTTGTCCCCTCCTGCTCTAATTCACTTCCCTTTGCATATTTAATGATGTGACAACCTTGATTTAGCAAGATTGCCTTCTCTTTGTTCTCAGTTAGAAATGGAAGACTTGTTTTTTGAAAGTGGTTTCCTGCTGGACAGCAGAAAAGACCTAACACCTGATGAGTTCATTTTCCAATTGGTGATTGCTACAAAAAAAGACACTCCCAGATACATTGGTTTTATCTAGTTTTTAATGACCAAAGTGAAAATATATTTTGCAACTTCCTTACCTGTTGAAATTGCTGCTGTTGCAACTTTGAAACAACTTTGTGTTGTAATTTTTAACACTGCCTTAGAGAAAAAAAAAACAAACACAAACCAAACATGTAGTTGTTTGGAAATTACACTAAAATACTATATATGGATTGCAGTTATGGGAAATTAAACTTTTGTTCTCTTTTGTGGATAAATTTCTGTTTTTTCTACAAGCAAGGATTTTCAAGAAGACAGGAGACCTCATACCTTAGGAGGTGCGATGTAGCCATATCTAGAGTACATAAAAGGAAATAGAAGGTGAGTCACACAGCAGACAAGTTCCTGAGGCTTGGTCATCAAGTGTTGCCATTTTCAGACTGGAACATAGAGTTTTCAGCCTGAAGAACTGAAATAAATTATTTTATTTGTCAAAGCTGTAATTTTGATAAAAAAGTCTTTCCCACAGATTTTGTTTTGAAGATTGAGGATCTGAGTCTGAAATTCATAGGCTGCTACCAACTCTGTATCATAGGATCATGGGTTGGAAGGGACCTTAAAGACCTCTACTTCCACCCCCCTGCCTTGGACAGGGACTTTCACTAGACCAGGTTGCTCCAAGTCCCATCCAACCTGGCCTCGAACACTTCCAATGTGTAGGTGTGGGGCATCCACAGCTTCTCTGGGCAACCCATGCCAGTGCCTCACTACCCTCACAGGGATGGATTTCTTACATCTAAACGAAACCTGCTCTCATTCAGTATAAACTGTTACCCTTCATCTTGTCACTACAGGCCTTGGTAAAGAGTCTATGTCTTTCTAATGTATTGAAACTTTAAGTATTTAATGTGTTGACACTTTTAAGTATTGAAACTTACACAGTAAGGTCTCCCTGGAGGTTTTTCTTCTCCAGAATGAACAACTCCAACTCTCTCAGCCTGTCTTCATAGGAGAGGTGCTCCAGCCCTCTGACCTTTTTCGTGGCCTCCTCTTGATCCACTCTAACAGGCCCAATGTCTTTCCTGTGCAGGGAACCAAAGAACTGGATGCAGTACTGCATCCAGATGAGGATCTCATGAGAGAAGAGTAGTGAGAAAATCTCTTCACCTGCTGGCCACACTTATGATGCAGCAAAGGGTGTGGCTGGTTTCTGGGCTAAAAGTGCACATTAACGGGTCATGTCCAGCTATTCATCCACCACTGCCTCCAAATCCTTCTCTGTAGGGCTCCATAGACCATTCCCAGAGAGGAACACTTTTCTGCAATGATGTGCTGAAACACCTGACCTTGGCTTGAGGTCACTCTCTGGCAGTGTCTCTCCACTGATGAGAGAAGGAGCTTGCCCCTTTGTCACTCTGCCTGGGTGACGAGTTACCCACACCTTTATATTTCACATTGGCCAGCTGGCATCAGCTCTGGAAAACTATGGCTATGTTTCTCCCACTCTGTCAGGGGAGCTTTTGGAAAACACAGACAGCCCCATTGATAGCTTTCAGTTTATTCTGTCCTTTGAATTTCTTCTGCCCTCATTTGCACCTCATCTTCAGTCAAATAAATAGCAGGGACAAGTTCAGATGCTTGCTTAGGTCAGTGGGCAGTGCTCCTGCACAGCACAGCTGAGGGCTATCATCTGACTGTGCCCATTTTGTCATGTCCTACCTTTTCCTGCCTGGAACTCAAGAGTCCTGACCTTTTTATGTCTTAACATTGAGGTCTTCCAGGGCCTGTAGCTATAAGAAGAAATGTCAAAAAATCATTGGATCAGGGTGAAAATGCCTCATTCCAAAATGATCCTTATCTGTGCCATTGAGACTTGTTCTTTGTAAAACCACTTGAGAAGCTTATCTCATTTTCAATATTTTTTGCAATCCCTGGCTGAGGGTGTGGGAGTTTTTAATGCATATGAGTCAAATGCAAATTTGGGGTTGATACAGTCACGAAGAAGTGCCATCATTAGTCCCCTGTGGACAACTTAGAAAGCTGAATCTGATCAAAGATCTACTCACTTCATTCATAAATTGGAAAAGGAAGAGCTTTTTTTTGTTTACTCTTTTAAAGACAGGGCCATTCAGAAGGGAAATGCTGTATCCAGGGTACAAGGCTAAGGCTAAAAATTCATGGGCTTTTAAATTCCTTATCTATTATATTTACCTATCTACTTATTTATTGCATTACCCACTTATATATATTATATATAGGCTATACCAACTATGTAGAAGAGCTGTTTATCTTTTTCCCCAGACCTCAGAAAAGTGTTTACCTTTTGAGAACAAACTATTTAAATTAAGATAAATTTTAAGATAAATTGTGGAAAATCACAACTTACGTTAGTTTTTATTAGGTTTTCTGTCTGTCTCTAACCAGTCTTGATTTGATTAGTTATATAAGCATTGTAAACAGAACAAGGGCTCAGTCCTTCCCTGCTGTATAGAATAGGGGACTTGATTGTAAGGATTCACTGTATTTCAATAAAGTACCTAAAGCTTGCAGTACATTGATTTCCTAAAACTGCAGAACCATTTCTGAAGTACTTTCCTAAGCCTTGTGATCATAGCATATTCAAAGCTTCTCTTCAGATTCAAAAGTTTCTAAAGCATTTGGGAAAACAAAAGGAAACAAAGTAGGCTGGACCTGAGAGAGCATGGAGTTATAAATACAGGAGCCAGAGGTGATGGAGAAATGATTTGCCTTACAGCAAAAGAGCAATAAAATCTTGGGCTGGGATTTTTTTCCTGCAGGAGTGTGAAAAGAAGCATTGACTGATTGCAAAGCACCACTGTACTGTAATGGACTTACACAACCTGTAATCTTTCTATTATTCAGTCTGTCACTGTAGGACTGTCCCATTTGGAGGCTACAAAGCATTTAGATGCTGACAGCTGTATGAGGCTGTAAGGGACGTGTTTGGCCATTGTGTTTATAGAGGGCAGTGAGATAAGAATAGCTCCCAGTCTTCAGTGCCTGCCACATTCACTTGAGGTTTTGGACACCTCTGTACATCTTGTGGACAAGTAGCTGTGTTGAAAAAGCAGGGGGCACTAGGGCAATACTTATCTTAGCTCTTCTTTTTCCCTTGAGAAACTGGTGTACAATACAGGCCAAGAGGGTGTCAGCTGATAAAAGTCAGACAAATGCAAAGTGTTCTCTGGGTTTGATGTTGAGGAGCCTGCGTCTGAGAGGAACTGGACACTGTCTGGCACACCATGAATAAATGAATGTCCCCACTGTGCTCTTCACTGCACTCTCCCGTTGGTCTCTTACTATGCATAGGACCACCCTTCTTCTTCTAATTTTTTCCAATACTTCAAGAAGTTGTAATAGACTTCTAGAAAGATTTTCTAGTATGTTTGTTTAGTCACATACAAGTTTTTGTTGGAGTAGTCAGTGTTACTCATTTTGCAGCTTCTTAAGCACATTCTAGCAGTATATTAAGCTGAGACTTGTTTTCAGATTGTTTCCTCAGAGGATGAAGCAGTGGAGATTTTTAGCATATCCAAAAGAACATGTGAGTGCAGCCCTGATTTGAAAATGTTTCTTGTGCTGCAGCGTAATTGCTTGTCACAGACACTGAGGGTGCTACAGTGTGAGTAGGCAGGGCTGAAACAGGGGATGCAGGGACATTGCCAGCTATTTCCTCCTGCCTTTGCATCACTCTGTCCTGTGTGTAGAAATGTTGCAGTGGCTGCACTGTGAACTGGGCTGAAAATCTGATGTGAAAGAAAAGTTAGGGAAGTAAGAAGGAACTGGTTGTGAAGGACATCAGGACAACAGGATAGAGGGGCAAGGAGAAGGAAAGAGCAACAGCCACGCTTGTGATCTGGCACTGCTGAAGGCTGGCAGTTTTGCAGTGGTGTAGGCAGCCAAAGCACTCGGGTAGTTCTAGAGAAGAGGAAAGATTTGCCTGTGGGAACAAGAGGGAGTATTTATTTCTGCTTCCTTCTAACATTTTTGCCCTGTCCAGCTTCCCAGTAGTGCAGTCTGGGGACCCTTCCATAGCAAACTCTCAATCTCTCCATTGCAATAATGTACTGGGACAAATCTGTCTTGTTAGCATGGTCCGTATGTATAACACTGCTGTGATGAGGACTCTCTGGTGGTGCTGTTATTTGTTTATACAAGTGATCTCAGAATAAATTTGCTTGGCTTTTTTTTTCCCCCAAGAAAGAAGACAAAAAATTTCCTTCTTGAAACTTGGTAGTAAAGAACATTTTGGGTGCAGTTACTTAGTGGTGGGTGGATGATCATTCCAGGGCTGAGATTGTGGTGCACAATGAGAGCATTTTACTTTGAATAGGCAGACAACAGTCTGTATATGGGGAAAGAATTATTGTTACAAATATATTTACTAATACAGTGTGCATGACTTTGTTTAAAGGAAGTACTGTTGCCCTTCTGATGAGCATTTTCAAAGTTCAAACCTTTATAATTAGCTTCTTATCAGAAAATGAATATCTGTGACAAATCACTGTCACTAGCCAAGGTAACTTCTGAGCATGACCTGTATAAACCTGTCACTGAGCAGAATTCATCAGAACTACATTAGATCCTGATGAAGGTATCAACTTAAGTGTCAGGCACTACCAGGGTGAAGTATTTAAAGAACCCACCTTAAACTGAAGTAGTGACAGTGCTGCATAAGATGGTGGGACTGTTTTTCCCCCTGCGTAAGATTCATGACTCTTGGATTTAAAAGTCAAAAAATGCTTTTGCTGAACCTTCCTTTTACTGCTTTTTGTGAAGCAGCATTTGCTAATTTAGAAATGCTTCTTTTGGCCAAGCTGAGTGAGGATGGATTTCATGACAGGCCCCTCATATGAGGAGGGTACTTAGGACTTTTTTATGGGGAGAAGCCAGAACCCATGGATGCTTTTCTCCCTGCTGTTTGCCAGAACTGGGGAGACAACTTAGAAAAAAAAATCAGTATACCATATATTTTTTAAACTGTGATTCATATCTTCTACAACAGATTATGGTATTAGTTTAAAAATGGGATCAACACTTATACATTTGAGATGGATTATGGTGGATTTTTACAATTTGTTTTCCTGTTTTTAGGTGTATTCAAGGAAGACATCCTGTAATACAGGTGTATGTGTGCCATAGTATAAAGACAGTATAAGTATAAAGACCTTAGATTATAATGTTAAAATGTTCAGGTCAAAGTGAGTGTGGGTTTTTAGTGTTCAAAACATTTTAATACAAATTCTAACTCTGGTTTTGTGTCAGTATTACAGTTCTGAAATGTTGTGTTGTACCTTATTCCGCTGGTCTTTCTCATTTGTGTTTTTGGTGAGTAATAGTGACAAAGTTCTGATTTAGGATGTCAAAGAAATGGAATAGACTATTTCAGTTGGAAGGGACCTACAGTTATCATCTAGCCCAACTGCCTGATCACTTCAAAGCTGACCAAAAATTACGACGTATTATTTCAGGCATCATCCAAATCCCTTTTAAACACTGACAGGCAATGTTGGGGCGATCGGTAGAAAATCTTGTCAAGCTGGCTCGCAAGGAATAGGTATGTGGGTGGCTGGAGAATGTTTACAGAGGTTCATGAAGTTTTCCATCACGGTCTGCAAGGAATTCATGGAACCCTGAATGAGAAACTTTAAAAGACACAAAAAAAAAAAACAAACAAAAAAAAAAACAACAAAAAAAAAAAACCAACCATGCCAGTGGATCTAAAATTGGCTTATTGAATAGAGGACTTTTCCAGTAGACCTTCAATGGACAGGTGTCAGCCCCACTGTGATGTTTTTATCAGTGGAGGAAGATATCAAGGTGATAAAAATTAACAGATACATCCTAAATTAATGTTCTTACTGTGTATCAATAACCTATGGGTTTAGATCTTATGGGAAGCAACCCATAAGAACCCAACCCATAGGCTATTGATACACAGCAAGAGGGATCACTATGTAATACACAATATCACAAGTAAATAATGTGTTTCAGTTTCTATAAAACTCTTTGCAAACTTGAAGGTGGAAGAGCAGAGTGACTCCTATGCTTACAGATAGGAGCACTTTGTCATGTGAAGCAGTGACTTTGAAACAGACTTGGGGAATGGTGGTTGGTTATCAACTGAACACATGCTCTGAGATGTTCTTTGGCCAAAAAGCTGACTGCAATCCATGAATAAATAAACAGGGACCCTGAGGAGAAGAGAGGAGGGCCAGAGGTCTCACACAGATATTTCAAAAATAGTATGCTCAGTTCTGTAGTCTACAATAGTGAAAAGAGAAGTGAGGATGGTAGAAGTGATGGGGTACCTTTCTGAATATAAAATGCCTAATTTATTCAGCAGGTGTTAAGGGTTGGTTTGCTGCTTACAAGGGGAATAAAAAATTGGTGGGACAATTGAACTGATCTGTTAATTCACCGAGACATAAAGATATCATAGCTGGAAAGTGAAATTTTGCAAGTTCATCTTAAAATAAGGACTACATGTGAACTGGCAATACTGATTTATAAATGAATGCCAATCAATAATTGCAATCACTTCATCTCCCTGGGAAATCTTTAAATCGGCTCTAATTCAACAGGAATTATTTAGTGAAAATCATGCAGCTTCCATTAATGTAGGAAGTCAGAATAAGAAATTGCAGGTATCACTTCTGGCATATAGGTGCATTAATTAGCAGTTTTGTCATGTATTTTGGAAACTTGATTGCATTCTTGTTCAGTGGTCTTTTCCGTGTTTAGATTAGTCCCAGAGGCTTCATGTCCTTCCTAGATCCATGGTTCTTGGGGCTAGGCTGATAATTTGTCCAACTCCCTCTGTAACAATGTTTGAACTTGAACTCATTTGCTTCCCTAGGTTTGATCATGCCACTTACTTTTCTTCTTCTGCATTTCATTTTTCATCTTTGATACCTTTTCCTGTATAGATATGAATGATACCTACAAAACGGTGTCAATCAAAATGTTACTTGCTTTTCCAGCTTCTGGGTGATGGTCAGGTAAATTGCAGAATGGGTCAGGCTGGAAGGGACCATAGTGGGTCTTTTGGCTCAATTTCCCTGTTCAAGCATGATCATCCCATAGCACATGGAACAGGACTGCATTCAGACATTTCTGGAATATCTCCAGTGAGGGAGACTCCTCAAGCTCTCTGGACAATCTGTTCCAGCGCTCAGTCACAACTCAGGAAAGAAGTTCTTCATCATGTGCAGGTGGAACTTCCTGTCTATCAGATTCTGCCTGTTGCCTCTTGTCCTAATGCTTGGTGCCACCAAAAAGGTGCCCTGCCATGTGTGAAGTTCACTGATACCAGAGGACAGTCAGCATTTTGCACAAGATACTCCCTGCTGTGAAGAATGAGCTTGTACAGCTCCGGAACATGCACTTGCATTCTGATCAGCAGCTTGCATCCTTAGAACTGGTCACTTCTCAGAAAAGTAATTGAAATGTATTATGGGGATATTAAAAAAAAAAAATGCTTGCTCAATTATAGAATGTAAGAATGTTTCAAAGTAATTTTCCATGCTTAGCCAGAGGACTTAATTATGTTATTAGACCACTTTGGTTGATGCAGTTTTTATTAGATGGTACTTATAGTATATGAAAACCAAAATAGCTGCATTGAAACAGATGAGTGTTTGACTTCAAGGTATGGCTTTGATGTGGGGATTACTGGGCAGAAACCTGGGACTGGAGCTGGGACCAGACAGCTGTAATGGCTCTTTCTATAAAAAATGGTATGTATGAGACATGCCCAGCAGAAGACAGCAACACCTACAAGAAGGGAGCCTTTCCAAGGGAATCTGCAACACACAGAAACATCTGCAGCTCAGGAAGATTGACAAGCCATTGTGTTGCTCAGAGTAACAAACCCTGTTTGCATAAATCCCCTTGCAATCATCATGTCTCATTTAATTGACATCCCACTACTTTGTTCTTCTTTAAAAACTTCATTTGATTGAATCTTCTGGAAAACACTGCCTTATCAAGGTAATACAGGCAAAGCAAGTTTCGGCAGGGGCTCTTCTCAGGAGTGGACATTGGCCATTTGAAACCCTGCCCCATTGCCCTGTTTTGCAGCAGGACTTTTTGAGTCTCATTCTGCTGCGTGTTCCTGCCCACAGGGCGCATGGTTATGAGGTTCTCTGTGTCACACACACATCAGAACTGTATTGTATTACAGGAAGACATGACATTGGCAAACAGTATCACAGTCTGGGCTTTGGGTATACCTCTAGGACATCTATGTATGGGAAAAATAAAAACAGCCACACTAGAAAGAACATGGAAAAATTCACTACAGAGTGATTGTAAAGTAAAATGATCCCACCTAGAAATAACCTGTGTACCTTGCACAGAAGTTCTCCTTGATTTTTAAGTCCTGCTAACACTGGAGGTAGCTTGGGGACAAATTCTGGGGTCACTAGATGGTCTGTAGTGCTCTGACTGCATAGAGACGACTGATACATAGGTGGGGGTTTGTGTGGACACAGCAGGATCCTGGGATTGCCTGCACATCCCTGGACACTGCAGGTGGCAGTGGTGCAGTCTGTGATGCTTTTCTCAATGTAGACCTGCATCACAGACATTACAAGGAATAGCATGGATGGCCTCTTGTTACTGGTAAAATACAGCATCATCCCATGGATGGTTTGGGTGTGAGAATTTTTCACTTGATCGTGTAACAGTTTTGTTCTCTTTAAGTACAAAATGCTACCTACTTTGTGTATTTTCTAGACCTAGTGATCAAACTAAATACACAAAAAAAAATCTTTTGTGAAAGATGTCACAATTCTCATCTGTTAATGACACACAGCCAAACCTTTGAAATGCAAATTCACCTGTAGCCCTGATTTTGCTGATTTTTCTCTAAGTATCTGTTCATCATTATTTTCAGTAGAACACAACTCTTCTTGTGTTGGAGTAACCCTCAGAGATTTTCATCACACTACTCACAACTGACATAATGAGGTTAATTTTATTGAGTGTATTTGGTTCCCTGTACCCCAATGTTCATGATTCATCATTTCTTTTGTGAGTGAATAGTGAGATAATGAGATAGCAGGTTGACAAGGGCAGAAATACATTCAGGTTTAAAACGACGGATGAGCCTTGTGAGCAAGCTCAGCCAAGTAGGATGTCAGTCTGTTCCATGGGGATTGCCAGGTCAAAGCTGACTCAGAATTAGTATTTATGAGTACTCCATCAAAATACAAGCATGAATAACGATAAATGTCTCATTAACACACACATCAACTGATGTATTCCACTACCCAGTATCTACACACCAAAGTTGAGAAGAACAATATGAAATTTCAGTATCAGAATTATGGCTGCCTGGTGTGCTGCAATGCAAGTTCTTTATACTGAATAATAAGAATACATGTTTTTTACTGTGTGGACATGATGAATTTTGCAATGTTCTGACTTGTCCATTTCCTCAATTTTAAGAATTGGGTTTTTTCTTAAGTTAAATGTCATAGATGTTTTTGAACAGCTTAAGAAGTTAAACTTTAAGAGATGTGTAGGCTTTGTAGTGGTGGTAATTACTGTAACTTTGTGATAGTTCCACTTCATGTCTGAGGAAAATGGAAGAAAATATTTAGAGTTGAAAAGTTTTTAAAATAATTTTGTTGAAATCAAAGGAGTTTGATGCACAGGTGCATTTGAAATGCCCACAGTATGACTACTGCATCTTTAGACATCTAATTCTCTTCAAATATCTGCCCTTTGTAGTGTGTTTATGTGCAGAAAAATGCTCTGCAGTGTTAATGGTTGGACTTGATGATCTTAGAAGTTTTTTTTCCATTTAAATGATTCTGAGGTTATAAAAAGTGAGCCACTTGTCATTAGTGTTGTGTTTCTGACATGGGTTGATGCAAGCATTGCAAAGATGTTGGGAGAAATTTGTATTTTTGGGCAACTTTTTTTAGATAATAGGAAGTGTATATGAGACCAGATATTATGTTTTGCTATCCTGGTTGATGTGACATTTTAAATCTGGTTACTACCTTCTGCATTTTGTGTACATTTTCAGTTTAAAGGAGATTGTGTGAGCAGCTCTGCAGCAAGCACAGAGGGTTTCTCAGCTTTTGCCGGACTTTTTGATGTTATGAATCACAGAACCAGGTCTGGCCACATTAAATGAAGATTGGTCGCATTTGGCTTGCAATTTTAAGTACTTATAGTTTATTTAATAAAGATGTTGAAAAGATGTTGACTGTCTTCTCTTATGTACATGTGTATGATTCACAGGTGTAGGAGATGTGGCACATTCAGCCTCTGGCTCAAGAGGCTCTGCTGGGCTGGAGACAAGCACGTTCTCATTCTCCAGCACTCCAGGCTGTGTCTACATTACAGCTGACAAGGGCTGAGAGCAGGAAGGTGTGTGAGCCACAGCTCCTGATCACAGGCTTGCCCCAAGGCACGCTGCAGACTGCCCCTGCCATGTGCCCAGGGCCCGGCAGAGTATTAAACTGCCAGACAGGCTTACACAGAGTCCCTTGGGCTGTGCCCAGGGTTGCACTTTTATTTCACTGTCTGAATATAGAGTAATTCTGATCTGGAGGGCAGCCTTTGGATGACCCCAGCATGCAACGTGGAAATACCCGAAGTCTCAGAGCATAGACAGCTCTCTAAGCTGCAAAGTTACATGGCTGCAAAGGAAAGAGAGAGAGAGAGAGAGAGAGAGAGAGAGTGAGCAATTTCAGCTGAGGAAACATCCATGACCTTGACGTGCCCCAGCCATGGTTTTGTATCTCTCCACTGGTGCTAATCCGTGTTGGCTCAGACCCCAGCTGGGATCAGACAGGTCAGCGCCTGCTTAGAGATTTCTGACTGGAGAACAGAAGCAGAGCTCAAAACAGAAGGAAAAGAATGAAAGGTTTTAGGATTAGACTGAGAATGATTACATTTGTCTTGGCAGTAGCAATACTGCACACACGTGCAGTGTTGGGGAGCTGCTTCCTGGCGGCACCACACGAAGTGCTCCTGGAGCAGCATCCAGGCTGTGCATCGGAACATTCGCTCGACTCGCAAGTCTCAGCATGGCTCTGGAGCCAATCCCAGAGCTTGCGACTGGCCTCATGGGGAGTTTATCATGTCTTCTATTTAATCTTACTTTGGGCAGACTGAGAACCTGATGACAAGAATGTCCCATGCATGATTTAGCTCCTGCAGATGGTCAGGACATGCCTCTCTTAATTTCTGGCATGTACAGGCCAGAGGGAGAAAAAGCAAGGAATTTGATGGGCACGGTAGAGGAGTTGCAAGGAACACCCTCCTGGTACTCTGCAATGCAATGTGAGAGTCACAGTGTTTCATCTGTGGAAACACAGGGTTATGTTTGCTTTATGGGTCTCCTTTGGGCTGCCTTAGGAAGGATGCTCATCTACTTCTTGTAAGCTGCATGTTGCTGCAGTTTGTGACATTTGTGGAGTTACATTATTGATTTTATTTTCTTAGGAGGAAAGGTAAATAGAAAATTACTCATTTGTACAATTGGGCATGCCTTGGACATCAGGACATTAAGGCATTAAAGCTCAAAGTGACCAAGAAGCACTATTTAACATCCAGCTGGAGAGCTGTGTTTACTCCTGTATTACATAACTGCTTTTTCAGACAATTTCTGTATTTTTCCATGCATCTCTGAAAGTGCTTCCAGTTATTCCAGTAAACATGGGTGTGTAGGAAGAAGGGGAGTAATTGCTTTTGAAATGGTTGAAAATAATGCAGTTATAGCCCTGTAATCAGATGCTTCAGGATGTGGCTATTTATTTCACAGTTCTGCTTGCTAAAGATCTATCCTGCTGTGATCAGCCAGTGGCAATTCTTGGGCTTCAGACAGAAATATTGAGGAAGGGAAATTTGGGGAGATCTACAGATTGAATTTATTCACAGCGATAAACTGCTCTCTGGGGTGAGTGATACATTTAGCTCTGGAAAAATAAGGAATGAGCTAGCTGTTTATCACAACCAAACAACCATTTTTATGGTTCCTTGGTTACTTTCAATGCAGATGCTTTTGGACAAAGTTTTGCTCTTAAATGTCCTCCCCACTACTACAGAGGTTTGTTTTTTTTTAATAGCATTGTTGTTTCCTGGAACAGCAAAAGGAGAATTTAATTATATTTGTACTGTACTATCATTCAAGAACTCTACTGCACTTAACTGTGAAAAAAATGAATTAAGAGAAATGCTCATTCTTAGGCAGCTGAGGAAGATGAACAACAAACAGAGGAAGAAAGGATACAAGATATACACATGTATTGCTATGATATTTACTTTATGTTTTTGAAGGCAAATAAAGGGAGAGGCATCTCTCAGCCAAATTATCCATTTAATAACTCATTTTCCCGTAACGTTACAACACGTTTGGGTGTTGAGGAGAGATGCTTATAGAGTGACGTGGCCTCTGAGAGATGCATAAAGAGAGCATGCAGGGCATGGAACACAAGAGTCAACACCTCCACCGGGTCTCCAGGACCATTTGTTTATTTTGAACGTGTTTCAGCCCAGGGGCAGCCTTGCCTGGGCTCACTTCAGAGGAGGTGGTTATTCTGCAGAATGTGTAGTTTGAATGTTGTTAATACCCCCAAGGGAAGGGAGCTGGGCACGGTGCAGGGCCAGGACAGGGCACAGACATCTTGTGGCCTTGTCCCGTCCGCGGCCTGCGCTCACCTCGCAGTGAGCACTTCAGGCAGAGTCTGGCTCCCCCCATTTAGCCTCCCTCCACTTCTGGTCTGTAAATATTTGTCCTGTCCACATCTATTGTTGGCACAGAGACATCAGTAGAAAGTTCTCTTAAGCTTTTGCTTGCATATTTGGATTCACGCCAGTGAAAAGTTAAACCTGATCATCTTAGCCTCTCACTACCCCTGCTCCTTCTTTTTTTCTTTTTTTTTTTTTCAGCAGTAAATGATGATTTTCCTCAAGATGGGCCAGATTTTCCTGGGGGCAGGTTGGCATTCCCCCAAGACATACACATTTTATGGCATGTGCCCATGCAAGGATAGAGGGGTTTTGTTCCCTTTGTACCCTCTATCTAATTTGTTCCTTGACACTTTCCCCACCCACAGGATATGTCTCTCTATACAAGCCAGAGTTTGATTTATTTATTTATTGCCTTCCTTCCTCAAGCTGCCTGTAGCAGGCACACTGAATTTCCAAAAATGAAGGTGTTAATACAAGTATCACTTACTGCCCCTCCTGTAACATCCATGCCACTGTTACCCAAAATGAGAAATGCAATTTGGATGAGTCAGGGAGTCTGCCCTGACTCAGACTAACTAATGTAGGAGTGTCTCGGGGTCATGCATATTTCTATTAATAGGGTCTCACTTGAGTAGGGAGCTCTGGTTTGATTTACCTATATTTAGCAGTCACACCAATGCAGCAAACCCAGCCAAAATAAACCTGGCTCAATTTTCTTTGAATTTGTGATAAAATAAAATACCATCATTATCTTAAGGTAATGAAACATGCTTATTTTATCCCATGCTCAGCCAACACACTAATTTTTATGTCATGTGCTGCTGGTGCAGTGTAGAAAAAGTGTTGAAACCTAACTATTTTTGTGTCTCATACACATCTTTTTTTTACTTCACACAAATTAAACCGCAAAGGTCTTTCTTGTATTCTGGTTCTTTGTGTATGATTATGTGTATGTGTATGTGCAAGGACACTGAGAGAAGCTCTATAATTTCTCCTTGCTACCCTCTCAGTAGAAGAGACAAATGAAGAAAACAGTTTCCTACTGTTAAGAATAAATTTTGTGCAGATATTCTCACTGTATCTTTTGTAATCCCACCAAGGTTTATTAGTCCTGGGTCTAGCAGAGTAATTCCATATTAGAAAATCTTCGTGGTGCAAGGTTTAGAATGTGTTTATTTTCTGGCTTCCAGGAAGGCAAATTGTCTTTAAGTACAGTGAGTGAAAAAAAAAGATTAGCAAGAAATTGAATAGACTATCTAGGGAGCTAGGGAAACTGTGTAGGAGAGTAGAAAATATCTCTAGCAGGCTGTATGGTGGGAAAACCCTTTATCCCAAGTCTCATATCTCTGGAATGGCTTGGTGAGAATTTCTCCTCAGCCAGTATGAGCTTGCATTGCTCTGTTGACCTTTTTGAGGTTCAATTGATTTACCCCAGCTTGAAACCTGACCTTTTGTGTCCAGATAGCAAGGAGGCATAGAACTTCTGTGTCCAGATAGCAAGGTGGGAGGGAGCAGAGCAACACTTCCTAATCTCCACAAAGGCTTCTGAAGCAGATAAAAAAGCAGAGCCCCTGCTTTGCATTCTGTAACACTTTAGCAGAGCCAACAGGATGTGAAGCTGCTCTGAACAAGATCAGAACAAGGGTTACATGTTCCTGTAACCTTAAAAATACAGGTGACACTGATTTGTGTTCTCTTCTGAGCCAAAATGATTGAGATGTAAGCAACCAAATGGCGACGTGGCCCAAGGCACTCAGTCAAGTAGCACTGTCACTACAAAGACAGAAATAAAGATCATATCTGGGCACCAGCCTAAAAAGGTTCTATGGACTGTTAAACCAATTAGGGATCAGATAACATACTCTCCCAGTCACTGAGATGGAGTCTGTCTGCCTTAGAGTAAAAACATAATTGTGGCATAACTAGAAATGCTTACTGTCAGCTTCGTGTCATGTGTGAAACTCCGTATCCTTTTAATGGCTGTGCAAAGCATTAGATTATTAAAAAAAAAAAAAAACCAAAAAAACCCCCAAAAAACCAAACCCAAAACCAAACCAAACAAAACAAACCCAACAAAAATATGTAGTTTAATTCTTCCTCCCCTTTTTATTAAGCAATACCAAGAGTCAACATAGGTCTTGGAGCTCACCCAGAGGAAATTTGGTATTTGATTTCAAGATGCACAGTGCATCTCTAAAAGTCAAACAATGTAGAGGCCAAGACAAATGTATTTTGTCTTAAAGCTCTGCGTTACATGACAGCCAGATGTTGTGCTGTCAGCCTGTGAAACATTTGCAGCAGAAATTGTCTTTGCAGCAAGGCAAACGACCTTTCTGTGTTTTGTTGTTTGGTTGTTTGTTTTGGTTTTTTTCACTGCTAGGGCTTCACCTCCAGCCATTATTAAATTACTAGGCAGAGAACATGACACAAAGCTCAAGCTGATGTGAGAAAATGGAATTGTATATATCCACACATGCACCAGCTCTGAAGAATTGATATTGCTCATGTGTTTGTTTGGTGTAGATATGATCCACCTTCAGGCTGCACTTCAACAGTAAGTGCATCACTGCACAAGATCTTTGCTGATGTGATTCTGTAATTTCCTCTTCCTTCGCATCCTTCCAGCCTTACTTGCAGCAGGAAGACTTAAAAAAAAAAAAAAAAAAAAAAAAGAGAGAGAGAGAGAGAAATGTTGTTGTTGGATTTCTAGTCAACAATATCCTGGGAAAAGCAGCATTGGCTGTTCCACTGAAAAAGTTGCTACAAGATGATGTCATCTGGCAGTAGGGACCAAAACAAGACAGGGTATTGCAGCAGCTAAAAATGACAATCTGCAATGCACCAATATTTAGGTTTCATGGTCCTACAAAGGAGTTTGGGAAAAGAGAGGCAACTAAACACTGCTGGAGTTCTGGCTGCTTGCAGGGTGCACTGTGCCTGTATTAAGCACATCATTTGGTGTAAGAGAGGTAGAAAAATACTACACCTGAACAGAAGCTGCTATATTTGCTCAAAAAATTGCTTCTCTGCTTAATGCAGTGTTGCAAGCCAAATGCATGTGGTTTATAAATCACCATTTCTTTTTTTGAATCATGCTACTTTCTTCTAAACGCTTGGGTAGCACTGATGGGAGGTGCATTTGTGAAACTGTTTAGCAAATGTTTAGAAAATGTTTAGCAAAATGTTATTTTGAGATTTTTCTAGGAGTCTGGTGTCATAATCTTCAGAGTTGGATGCTCAGATTTTTGCAGGAAAGACTGTTTGTCTTGTGGAAGGCACCTTACTACTAAGGGCAGATCACAGAAGGGCTCAATGGGTCATTTCTAAGCTGTGGACAAATTTTTATGTGGGTTGTTTTTTTTTTTTCTTGGAGAGTTGGCTGCTGAATAGCAACCCTACTGGGTTTGAAATGTGTGATCACCTCTCCAAGAAGGCTGTGAACAGCATGTAAAAAAGTGAGGATCCATAAGGGCAGAAGGCAGTATTTAATCCTCCTGCTAGAAGGCAAACACCAGGGCTCAGAGTGCATGGGCAAGGCAGATGATGTTGTGACTGAGAAGGGCAAAGCACACAAAAATTACAGAAATATGCATAGATCAACAACTGAATTGCCAGAATTGTTATGGCTGTCTTAGACTTTTGATACAATAAATATTATAATAGCTGTAATTTTCCATTTTATTTCCTTTCTTCTTGGCAAGTGTTTTAATGACACAAACAGCCAGAATACTTACAAGTCTGATGAATGATTTCCAAAGACCCAGTATCCTGGGTGATTGCTGCCCTTGTGAGCAGGATCACTGAAACTCCCTGTGGAGACAGCTAGTAAATCAGCAGATCCATGTGTAAGCATTAAAATGGTTCCCAAAACAGAGAGAAATTAACTGCCACATGCTTTTTTTTTTCTTTTTTTTTTTTCCCTGTGCAAAATGGGAAAACGGAAACAGCAATTTAAATTAATGGCATGTTTACACATTCCATAACATTAGATCTGATGGATTACAGAGTGAACCATGTTACCTGGTCAAGGAAGAAAAGGCAATGTAGAATACCCAAGTGTCTGGGTGAATGATTATTTTAGGCCAGATAACTGTATCACTCTCACATAAGTCTCAGCCTCTTTGATCCAAATTTTAGCTCAGTTCTGCTTTTCTTTTGTCTGGTTGGCTTTGTGGACACTTGGATTTTATTTGATATGCCACCCCTTCAGCAAGCTTCTTATGAATTTAAACCTTTCTGTTTTTCTTTTATGTTTGCTCCTCTATAACTCTGGTGTCTTTTACCTTGGATGTAGCCAAACAATACCTGGTGTTATGTAATTGGAAAGCTGGTGGTGCTCAAGAACCCCTTAGACCTCATCCAAGCTGAATTTTAAAAAGATTTAAATATTAGTAATCGGAAACCAAGCAATGAAGTCTTCCTATAATGTAACATTTCGGATGAACATAAGCCTTTTCTTTTTGTTATTTTCTAAAGCAAAATGTTTCATTCCATTCAACCCTGAACTTTATTTTCTCTCAAGTTTTGAAATTGAACAGGACTTTGATTATTTTTTCCACAGAAAAGCAACCTTTGAGACTGTGATTTGAATGTTTTTGCCATTTGATCGCTAGGAACAGACTTTTATTGACTTCACATAATAAGTGGCTCATATAGATGCTACTTTTTCAGTTACACATGTAGGGATTATAAAAGATAGTGTGACCTGGGATAGAGCACAGTCTGGTCTACAGCAGTCCCTGTGAGTTATACAATGTAAACACCACCTCAGTCTTTGCTTTTACAGATTATACTATTACACATTTCACTGTAAATCTTCAGGCTTTTCATTGTTGGTGTAATAATACATTTGTTTATATAGTGCTTTGCTGTTTTGTCCACACTCAACTCATGTTGCCCTCCATTCTGTTGTGCTGTTGAGGTATTTTTGACAATGTTTATCTCTGTTGTTTGTGTCTATGGGGCTGACTACAATTTTTATTTGTAGCATCTAAACTGGATTAATTTACAATGTCTTTTGTTTGCAGCAGTCCTGAGTGTGAAAACACTTTTGCTTTTGGGAAAAGGTGCAGTCCATACTCAAACTCCCACTAAAGGCAGTGAGGGCAATGCAGAGATGAACCCTACACTTCAGACACTGCTGATCTAACAAGTCTTGGGAGCAAGTATTGGTTGCCCAGAAATTGTGGTTAACCCATCCCTGGAAGTGTTCCAGGCCAGGTTGGATGGGGCTTGGAGCAGCCTGGGCTAGCGAGAGGTGCCCATAGCAGAGGGATTAGAACAAGATGATCTATCTAAGGCCCCTTACACCCACTATTCTATGATTCCATGAGTCTGTGAACTGGGATCCAGATCTCTACCCATGTCACTGACACCCCTAATTGCAACTTGTTTAGTTTCCTGCTAACTCCATTGTTCTTTATTTCCAGCTACCATAGAGATTCAAGAAGGGAGCATAGAGGGTGATCCCATTGAGTGTTGGGTTGTCTGATGATGCGAATATCATCAGAAAAGATGAAAGAACATAAGTTTAAATTCAGGGTAAAGTTGGAGTTGAGCTCAGTGCCTTGACAAGTGTTTATAAGAGGAAAGGCAGGCGGCAATACCGTCTCTTTGGATCACCTTTGAAAAAGGATGAACTTTCTCAGCCTTCTGTCTGTCCTTAAAACTGGATGCAAAGTTTGAAATCCAAAATGAATGATGATGCTAAGTTTTAGAAAGTGATTAAAACTGAAGTTCATCCTTGTACTTGCTGTGTCCTACTCCTGACTATTGACTTCACTTCACTTGGTACACAGGCTTTCTGTACCTCACCTTCTGGAAGCGCCTGCTTGTCCCTATTGCCTCTGTAAGAAACTTTTGATTCTTTTTCTGTCTCTCACTTCAGTAGAATGCAAGGGGGAAGTCCCTTATGTGTGATATCCCTCTGCTTACCCCTTTCTCTGAGATTTATCCCCTAAGATGTTCATTTTGTGTTATTGTTTCTTCATTGCTTAAGACATGAGTTGCTTATTAAGGAGATGAAAATAGATACAGGCACTTGGAAATTCCTATTGTTCTTCAGAGAGACGACTGTAATATCCAGCAGAGCAATTCCTGAAACCCATCTGTCAAGATAACAGCTGCTACTTTTTCCATAGTTCGTTTATAAGATCACCAAGATTAAAACTTAGAGATGGAAAAGACCTATTTATAAGAACAAACTGCACTGTTAATAGCTCCTTTCCACCATGGCTCAGAAAATACTTTAAAGGCTTACTGAATTAAGCCTTTCAGGATATCCAAGGCAAAGTATATTAGTTAATAATATTATTGCTGGATATGCTATTGACTGGCTGACCTTGGTGAAACTACAGTGCTTGTTTCACAGGGAATAAAATGAAAGTGAGTTATACTTACACAGCTGTCTGATGACACGATCTATTCTTTTTGACATCCAGCTTTTTGCTCTGATCACAAATGTATGCTATTCCATATTCTTTCAGCATTCTGCTCTGGAGAATAGTCCCGAGTGCATGATTCAATGTAGATTTAAATTACTGAGATCCAGGTCTCAAACTGTTACATATATTTTTGTACTTCTATTAATATCAGGGGAACTGTGCCAGTTCACACCGAAGAGAATCTGCAACATCAGGAATGATGAGCAAAAATAGGAAACAAATGTGGCAAAAAAATAATCTAATAGTAATACTATTTCAGAACAAACTCAAAGTTTACAGGCAGAGTGATATTTATGACACTGACAGTGTCTGCCTTGGAACACATAAAACACTGTTTACATTGAAAACAATACTGCAAAAATACTCTTTTTGTGAAAGCAGGTGCATTCCTAGTAGATGGGAAGAGCTAACTATACATCCGTGTCCCTTTGATGAGTATATCTCATCTACCTTTTAAGATGAAGGTCTAGAAAAGTAAAACAAGACATTTCTTCATTTCTCTGGAGTCCTGCAGCAAACAACAGAGCTTCTGCTCAGCAAAGTCTGGGTTTATCTGATGTTAATGGTAGGCTGAACTTTTGACAATATGATAAGGATTTCCCAACACATAACTTGTTAATGAACCCTTCTCAGTGTTCATTCAAAGACTAGAAGGGGCTTTATCTTCTGTTGTTTCTGCAGCAGGGTTGCAGAGTGTATTGGAACACTGTAAGTGACTGGGTAGATCTGTGGTCACCGAGTTTAAGGAACCTCAGGCAACATAATCCACTGGATAGCATTTGGTGAACAAATTAGAAATTTGTAATTTTTTCACTAATCGTGACTGTTATCAAGTAATTTTTGGTGAAATTAAGCTTGACTGTCTTTAGCTACCTAGAAGTCTACAGCCTGTCCATGTCAGTGGGGAGAGCACAGCATCAAGATGCCTTTTCCATCACAGCAAGGGACTCATCCCTTGAGAGAACCAGCAGTGTGTTCCACCTGATCACCCTGGAAACTCTGTGTGTTATGCTGGAGTGAGGCCCCATGGTGGCCTCAAATTGGTGTCAGTGAAGTAATGTCTCATTTTTCTGCATGGAATCCCAGGCAGGAGGAGATGACTCCCCAGGAATTCTCCAAACACTTGTGAAGGGAGGGGCTATTGCATAATGCCAGCCAGGAAGGTTATACCACATCTCTAAAATAAGATATTACAGAGATGTCTGACCAGTCTAGATCAAAAAGTTGGACACCCTGGATGAAAAGCATTGGATTTCTGCATTATGTATGTTTTATGTACATATGAGATCATGGTGGAACAGCAGTGTCAGACTTACTTAGAGTATATGTAATCTTGGCTATTGACTGTGGCTGGCTGACATACTGGCTCAGTAAACACCCACTTTTATAAACTGTTTACTTCTGTGATTGTGTCCTGTATGTCTCTCTCTTTTTCCAAGAATGTTTTTCCTTTTCTCCACCTTATTTCAGAACAGAGTAGCTGCCGAGTCCTTTGCATGATGTTAGACAATTGCCGTGTTTGTCAAGATGAGTCTCAGTAAAACACTCCTCTGTGAAGGAGGTGTAGCTATGCTGAGCATTAGTTGAATGTGATAAAGAACCAAGTAAACAAGGACCTCTGGGAAAGAAAGAGCATTCATTCACCAGGGATGTGGGGAGAAATGCTATTTTTCAGTTCCAAATGCCCCAAAAGCCAACATACCATTTTAACATCTTGGTGTTAGGTGGTAACACATAAATAATATACCTTTCTGTGCTCAAATTTACTGTCTTTGGGCAGGCCCAGAGAAGCTGTTGGTTTTCCCCATCTGTGGAAGTGTTTAAGGCCAGGCTGGATGGGACCCTTAGCAGCCAGCTCTAGTGAAAGGTGTCCCTGTCCATGGCAGGGAGTTGGAATGAGGTGATCTTTAACATTCCTTGCAACCCTGACTATTCTATGACTCTCTCCATAGCCCCTTAATTCAGTGCCCTACTAGAGTTGCGTGGATCTGTCACTAGGCTGTTGCTAGGTTAAGCCAAGGGAATCAGAGGTGTTGCACTTCAATTAAGATTTTAGCACAAAGTTTACTCAGAGGAAACATACTACAAGGCTAGACAGCTGAAAACCAAAAAATGCCCAGAGAACAGCTTATCATTAAAGCACACCCAACTGCTGGTAGGATTGTCATGTTTTTTCTCACAGTTTCTCCCCTGAGCAGAGAAGGAATTAAGAAACTGTTGCTTTTACCCTAAGTCCTGTCTCATGTGATCTCAGAGCCATGCTCAGAGCTTTCACAAGAAACCTCTGAAGTTGCTTTTCTGGTGTTTTTTTTATGCTCCCTGCACCCAGATCTGTGTTGAGAACACTGGAGTTCCACCCTGGGCCTGTCTGGTGCCATACCCTGAGAGACAGTGGCTGTCACACTCACACCTATTTCAGTGAAGTTTAACCTGCTACCCCAATGTGTAACTTCCCAGTGGTAGATCATCTGCACAATTTTGTGTGTGCCACAGGCTAAAAAGTCAAATCAATGTCCCGAGAACACAGGCAACCATGAAACAAAAAGGGAGGAGGGAAGGAAATACATGTGGCATAGGATAAGACTGAGAATGAAACCAAGATGGAAAAAAAAAGATTATTTTATTGTGCTGTTCTCATGGTGCACTGGGTGCTCAGAATTCTTTTGGCAAGCTCTGCTGCTTTCATTTGTGAGGGAAATCTTGCAGACTCTCTTCTTTATATTACAGCCATGCTTGAACTGTTCTTTGTGCTTTTGGGCTGCTACCAAAGGGCAGAAAGACCCAGACCAGTAAGGAACATTCCCTCTCCCTGCAGGCCCTGTGTTACAGGACACGGTGTTTGGGGGCAGAGAAACAAGAGATCCAAAGTATTGCTGTATTAATATATTCTCTGTAAAACGCTGCTTTAGACATCTCTCATCCCCCTCATTAGTGTTCCCACACTGACCTGATTCTGCCATGCTTATTCAAATGAAATTTGCCTTATGTTGCAGTACATGTATATTTTACAGTTGGACTTTTTAAGCAGTTACAGAATCAAACTCTAAAATAAAATTACTGCTTTAAGGTGACGGGATACCAGAGGAGTTGTTTTGGTCTCTTTGCAACTTATGTAGTATATTCTTAGTGAGCCTCATATTTCCCTTGAAATCTACTTTTCCTTCTCTTAAAATTATGCAAATCCCTAAAGCCACTAGGACAGAATGATGCCTTTCAGCAGAGTGAACTAGGCAATTGCAGGTAATTTTCCTGGCTGTGAAGTCGAGCTAAGTGCAAGGTTCTTTCATATTGTCTTGTGGTTGTATGCAACAGTGGTTCATAGCCCACGGTGATGCATTATTGAAGAGTTGTCTGTTGTGTCTTCATTGCATGCTGTCAGCTGCATAATAAATAATTGATTGTGCTGCTCTTACTCCACATTAAAGATATATGAGTATCTAATACACAAAGAAAATGAAGCAGCAAGGCTGCCTGTGTTCAGAAGATGAAGCGTTGCTGAAGTGCGCTGCGGTAGCAGGAACTGGGAAGTGCCCACCACGGCTATCCATTTCCCACTTCTTCACTCTGAGTCGGTTTGTCATGGCAACAAATGGCACATTCAAGTCCTTGCTGTTGCCTTTCTAGACAAAATAAAATAATTGTGGTAAAGAGCTGATATGCTGCAGGGTTCTGCTTATCCCCTTACCCCTTTTTCTTCAACTATTGTCCCTCTATTCTGAAAATTTCCTTAAAGTATTAATAATTTTTTTATTAAGTGGCTGCAAACGGTCAGGAAAATGCAGTCTGAGACAGCAAATCCTTTTTTCCACATAAGACTTTGTTTATATTAAACAGAGGAAATGTTAGCAGGATAAAACTGAGTGTTTGCAGTGGTTCTAAACCTCTGTTGTTGAGCCTTTCCTTGAGGCTTCCTTGAGGCTTCCCTTGGTGGTTCAGTTGCCAAAGTCCCCAGACAGAACACAGTAAGGTGGCCCCTATTCCAACGTAGGAAACAAAGGCATCTTCCAGCTCACATTCAGCACTCTTTGTTTCCATTACAATGGCCATCAGTAAAATTAATGAGACAGCAAATTTGTCCAGAAGAGTTTGCTTTGGAAGTCAAATCAAGGAAATCACAGGTGTGTGCTGCTCATTGTGTTGTGTCAGGAGGAGGCTCATGGCCAGGTATGAGCCAGGTTACTGGAAACTGTTGTTATGACAAAATTTTTTGTAAAATACTGGATTGCATTTTGAGATAATAATGAATAAAGATGGGAGAAGTGTGAGATGTCTGGCTGGTGCATATCTGGAGTCTGATGGAATGAGCTGTAGAGCTGAGTTAGGTCCTGGGAAAAAGAAACTTGAGACACTGACAGTTTTTGCCTAAAAAACTGTTGCCCAGATCTTTGTGTTTAACACCAAGACATGTTTTTGTTCCTGAGGGAAACCACACATTTTTCAGGTGTGTTAGCCTGAGACTCAGCCACAAGCTAAGGTAGGAGCACCACTGAATGCAGGGAATGCTTTGCCACAGTATTTCAGAATTAAATCCTGAAGACAACTGATCTATTTTAATGTAAAATGCAAGTAACGCTAGAATGAAGTCCTGCTGATGTGAATCATCCTGGGATGTGATTTGTGACTTTGTGGATGTGTTTCTTCCACCACCACTTCAGTGATTGTGCTGAACTATGCCTTCCTCTATACATTGGGAAGGCATTAATGTTGACACAGGGACTTTTGTGCAGTTACTAGAACCTTTCTGATAATATATTTTCCAGGCTAAGAGTGGATATTAGTAATAGTTTCATGTTTTAAATGGGGGAGAGATGAAAATTTCCAGCCTTTGGAATATTCTCCTGACATAATATGGATATATTTTAACAGAGAAACAATATATTTTATGAGAAAAAACCCCAAACGCTTGAGATGAAAAATTCTTAACCCGCAGCAGCATTAACTCCTCAGAAAGTCCTAAGAAACATACCCAAAGAAGTGTTCTAACAGCACAGATTGATTACAGGGTGTAATTGGAAATGGGATAGCATTGAGGGGCAGTATATTTCCTGTCCTGAAGAGCCTCTGGTCCACATAAAATGAAAGAGGATAGTGCCCTAGAAACACCTTCTCTTCCCCTCTTCCTGCTGCCAAGAAGTGTTCTGGAAGTAGCTGTCTTCAAATGTATGTATTGCCTTTACATTCTGTAGGTAACTACTGCTTGAAAAAATAAGGGAATAGAATACTACTTAGATCAATGATGCTGTTTTTTGAAAGTCACCTATTTAATTCAGTTTATCCCCTCAATACTTGTAAGGTAAGTGAATCCCACTGTACAGGATAAAAAGAGAGCAACTAGTGAAATCTAGAGATTTGTCCTGGATTAGGATCTTCATTTTCTGATTCCCAGAATTTGTCAACACTGCAAGACAAATAATTAGGTAAACACTGGAATCAGTGAAGCCTGGGATGCAATTTTGCCTGCTTCATTTAGGGATGTCTGGCTGAGTTAATACCACCTCACTAGGGTCCTATAAAAACTGGCAGTCTAGCATTTGGTTTAAGGTACTTTACCTTTTGTAAAGTAGTTGCCTGATAATGATAAACAGTTCCAGGAGGTTATTTCAGCTCTAACATCTAAATCTAGGTGGGATGAATCATTCTTTGAGATACCCCTCTTTCTCCATTAACCACAGCAGTAGCCTAGATGACAGGTTGAAACACAGTTTCTGCCTTTGAACTGGATGATATTAGCAGTGGAATTTACGCATGAATTTTCCAGGTTTGGGCACAGCAGCTTGACAGACTATCTGCGGATATGGCTTTCAGTGTTCTCTCTCTCTCTCTCTCCATCTTTGTGTGGATAACAGTTTGGCCATGGTTTGGGGCAGGGTTTTGTTGGGAGAGTAGGTGCATTAGGTGTCTAACAGCTAGGCTGGCTCCATGGATTTGTGCTATGTGATATTTGTGTTTATATTCCCAGCTGAATCATTCTTGGATGAAAGAAGAAATGTAAGCAAAAAAGCAACTTAGTCTGTGGTCCAGACTTTCCATTCCTGACCTCTCCTCAATAATAGAGTTTCTTTGATAACAGTGATTGAGTATTTCTCTTGGTAGAAGTTCTTACAGGCTCTTCTTTCTGCACAGATTTTTTTCATTACGTGCACAGGATCTTAGTGTTGGTATGATCCCTATTCCTCTGCCAAATGTGGTTGAAATTGGCTCAAAGACTCAAGTTATTGGGCAAGTGCAGACAGTGTCATTTCAATAGCCCTCTCCCCTTAGGAAACAGACTTCAGTGATGGGATCTTAGCTAAAGTAGTGCAGTGTTAAAAAGGAGCGCAGACACAGCTGCAGACACACCTGTGTTTTAATAAGAAGTAATAACTTGTGTTGAGACTGGCCTGAAGTTGTGTTTTCACTGCCAGTTTAGCCCAAATGGCATTGTAGTCCTGGCAGTTTGGATGGATCTGTGGTCGTGTTCCTTAATAAAATGATTCATCTACTCTTTAATCTGCAGCTTCAATGAGCTGGACATCAGTGATTCGGTAGGACCCATAATCTGAAATGTCTCCTTTTCTACACCCACTTAATTTTTAAAACCTGGTTTTCAATTAGGACACCTTGTAGATCAGAATGTTTTCAAATCCGTGCCATATTCTGAAAACCAGGTTTGTGCAATTAATTATTTTAATACAACGATTGTTCCCTTTCAGAAGCCTAAAGGTTTTTTTACAAGTTGCCATATAGGCATCTAGATGTCCTTGCTCAGTCAAAACTCTTATTGATTGTTCTGACTTGCAAAACAATGTCCTTGCTGAGTTCCAGATTGTGGGTTTTTTTCTCCTTGCTGTTAGCTAGACAAATAAAGATGTAGGCTGAAGATGGGCATCCATCCTTGTTGAAGAATATTAACTAAATCAATTTTTTCACAAAAAAAAAAAAATCAATTGGTGCATTAGCAAGAGAGAAAATAAAGCATTGTGCTGTTTTAGTTCCCAGGAGCCTGCATAGCCAACTCTAACTCTCAGAACCAGAGATAAAAAAGATCTAAAGTTCACATCTAAATCCGTATCGGAACTTCTTCAGGGCACATGGAGTCTCTGACTCATTTCCAGACTAGATGTGCATTTAAAGGGCACTCACATAAAAATTGACCCTCCTGCCAGAGATTCAGTGAATACAGACACATTTGACTCTTTGCATCCCAGTTTGTCTTCCAAAAGCTTAAATAAGGTGATGACAGAGGAAGTTGCATTTATGAATCCATAACCTTTTAGCTGTTGCTAAAAAAAACAGGATGTTGCTGTAAATATAGAAAAGCCTGATTTCTTCTACAAGGCCTAACACATCTTCTATGGGCATTCTCTAGTGAAATTAATTAGTTTTTAAATGGTGTATCAAACTAGCAAGCTCATGAGAAGATGGAAATATTACTTGAAATGGGAAACATTGTCCAGGAGCTGTTGTCAGAATCTCTGAAGACTTAATTCTGATTCTGCTGCTGGTTTGATGTGGGGTGTTTAGTAAACCATCAGAGCTTTAAGCTAAGAGTTTTAATAGGATTTAGTTACAAAGTGAAATGAATGCATAATAAAGAGTTGTGGAACTCTGTATCTGAACCTGAACTTTCAGATTGAGGCCATTTTATAATAAATATCTTCTTTACCTCCTTGGGCTAATGTGAAGAATAATTAACGTTTGCATACTGCTTTGAACATACAAACTGTAATGACAGTACTAAGTTTTAATATTAAAACTATTAAATATTGGGATTCTGTAATAGTCTCCTTCCATTTCATAGAATCATAAGGTTTTATGATGTGTTTAAAAATAAAAGTGCTCTGAGGAAGGACTGTCACTTAAATTTAAGATCAAATACTTCAAAGAGGATTATATGATATGCCTGAGAGTTCCCCCTGAGCTGCTTCTCCCTGCCTGCCCTCCCCCAATATAGGCTGAATTTCTGTATTACAAATGAATCCATCTCAGTCTGTAGCTAGAAAACCTTGTTCAGGAGCTGCTGTGACTTCCCAGCCTGCCTGGAGGCATTTGTGGGTATCACTGAGCTGGGACATTGCATAATATATGAATTTCCCCCTGTACTGGTGAGGCCACTCCTTGAGTTCTATGTCCAATTCTGGCCCCTCAGTTCAGGAAGGGCATTGAGGGGCTGGAGTGAGTCCAGAGAAGAGCAGTGGAGCTGAGGAAGGGTCTTGAGGGTAAATCCTCTGAGGAGTGGCTGAGGGAGCTGGGAGTGTTTAATCTGGAGAAAAGTAGGCTCAGCAGGACCTCATCAGTCTCTAAAATTCCCTGACAGGAGGGGGCAGCCAGGTGGGGGTCAGGCTCTACTCCCAGGGAACAAGGGACAGAACAAGAGGAAGTGGCCTCAAACTGTGCCAGGGGAGGTTTAGGTTGGACATTAGGAGGAATTTCTTCACAGAAAGGGTAATTAGATATTGGAATGAGCTGCCCAGGGAGGTGGTGGAATCACCTGGATGTGGCACTCAGTGCCATGTTCTGTTTGGCAAGGTGGTGTTGAGTCATTGATCTCAGAGGTCTTGTCCAACGTCATTGCTTCTGTGATTCTATGTACTTTCATCAGAGCACACATACAACAGTTCATTATTTTACTGTGAAAAACTAAAGGACTATGTCAGGCACTAATGGTAATGGTTATGAAACATTCCTTATGGGCAGGTTATTCCATAGTTTTCTTTCTAAGGCCATGGGCACATGTATAGGTGAGTCTGAAAGAACAACTTGGACAAATGTTGGACTTGGCTAATGTCTAACTTGCTTTAATGTGCCATTTGGTTTTAATATTAATGTAAAATATCTGGACAGAGAACCCCACTGGAATAATCAAACAGTGTGTGCTCGTAATTGAACTCCATTGCCACTGATTTAGCTACTAATGAATTTGGAGACATCTCTGTCTGAGCTGTTGTTTGGCCTTGCCTTTATTCATTGCACAGAAATAGGCATTGCTGGGATGTGATTCATTATGCCCTAATGTACATCCCTAGATCTGGTTAGATGAATTGCTCCCTGAAAGTGCATTTTTCTCTGACTTGATTATCTATTTTTTCTGAGTAATTAGCTCAGAAGTTGCTGGCTACATCTTAGAAGCCTAAAAGTTGCTAAAATGAATCCTACCTTTTTAGTCTCTGTTTTTCATTCTGGCACATCTCTTCATATTTACCTTTGATTCATAGTACAGACTTTTTAAGCAAGCAATATATGCCTCTTTGTTACTGGACATTAATTTATGTTTTTTACTGAAAAATAAAATTTGTACGTCAAGCAGATCTGTTAATACAACTGCTTTAATGGAAAGAAACTAATAAGATTGTATCTTTGATACTGGATCATAAAGACATGTTTTCTCAGCATTTTCTTTCAAAAGTAGACTTGTTAATGTTCTTTGCAACCAGTCTTTCTCAGAATAATGAACTTCTCTTTGTACAACCCCTTGCACAGAAGAGTCATGGTGTATGCCCACCATGCATGCCCACCACTACAGCACTACAAAGAAAGGGTTGATTCTAATATATAAATATCAGCCCAACCTTGCAATATCCAGAGTAAAGCATTTTAAGCACCAGGTACTTCTAAATTGAAAGCTACTGTAATCACCCAGGATTTGAAAAGAGAATAGCTAAACATGTAGTGCTCTGTGAAGGTTTGTCCATTTGCTGAGGAATCTGGACATGTGTTCAGAAGCCATGGATTGAAACAGTGCCCATCCAAAGGAACAAGGAGCATGTTCTGTGACCATCCCTCATGGCTGAATGAAAACATGGAGAACAAGGGTAGTAGAACATTTTTAGAAATGTCTTTGCTGCTTTCATATTTATGACTCCAGAGTTTCTTCTGTTCTTTCTGTAGGAGGAGAGGCATAGAATTGTCACATTGTGTAGAGGTTTCACACACATGGTGTGGGATGGCCCCATTTGTGTAACGCACGTTATTAGGGACAGCTCTGGATCAGCACCTGTCCAGAGGATTCTCTCCTCTGCTGCTCCCACTTGTTCCTTGCCTGCTTTTATCCACTTAGGCAGGGAGCTCTGCTGTGCAAAAAACAACTCTCCTGTATGTCTGTGCAATGTTTGGTGCAATATGGGTCATAACCTATTGCATTGAGAACAATAAAAATAATTTCCATTTTAGAGCCTAAATTACAGGAAGGCAAAGGTAACAATAAGGTACCACTGCAGTTGCCTCTTTTGCCTTTTGAATGAGGCTTCAAAGTGAAAATGGAAGTGAGCAGCTCATGTGACCAAGACATTAATTTTTCACTCCTTCCCTCTCCTCCAGCACTTAAATTTAGATGTAGCTCAGACTGAAACTGTGTGTCTTGTTTTGGCAGGAATGCTACAGAATGGAAAGAAGTTTGATTCCTCCAGAGACAGAAACAAGCCTTTCAGGTTCAAGATTGGCCGGCAAGAAGTCATTAAAGGATTTGAAGAAGGTGTTACACAGGTACTAATAAATTGTTCTGGCTAAACCTGGAGCTGGCTGAAGGGTGTGTGAGCTCAGCAATGTCCAGGGCAGTGGTGACAAGATCAAGTGGAAATCACAGTGTAAAATATGGAGTGTTTTTGTGAAAGCATGGTATTTCCTGTAGTTTCCATCCGTGCATCCGTCCATCCATCCATCCATCCACCTAGGGCTATCCCCTGCTCACGAGCCTTTCCCCATGGTATGCATTTGGGAGGGGAGAGGTGAAGTGCCCTTCCCAGGACATATTAGCCCTGTCCCTCTCCCTTGGGCAGCTCCACAAACAGACAGCAGTGGCCTCTACAATGTTGAGATGTCAGCTTTTCATGGAGTGACCTCTATTCAGCTACTCCATAAATGCTCAAGCTGCCCTTTTTGATGACATCCATGACCCAGCTACAGATTCTGACCCTGACTGAGTAAGTTACCAAACTGCACTGTTACATTTTTATGACTTCAGACTCACAGCTGCAAAACATTCACTAACCCAGCCTGTGCAGAGAGAAAGAAACTGCCCTCCATTACTACAGTTTGAGTACCAGCACAGTAAAAGCCCCACAACACAATTCACTGCCAGGTCTTGCTTTTTGTGCAGTGTTGTGAGGGCCACCCACATGTGAGGAGTGTGATCAGACTGCTCTAGAGCATGAGTGAATGAGATCAAGGTACAAATTCCCCATTTCAGGATGTGAGAGCTCAGTGTAGGAGGCAACTGCTCAAATACTCTTATAGGAACAACTTTAACAGGAACAACTTCTTATGCTTAAATAGAGAGAAGGGAAGAATGCAAAATGAGAAACGATCCACTGAGGAATGATGTAACCATGTTTTTCCAGAGAGGGGTGGAAGCGACAAGGGTTTCCAACCCTATGGAGAAAGCAGTGCAAGCGTTCCCTTCTCTCCAGCCAGATAAGTCCTAGACTGTAAAATATGCCATCTTACTCTGAAGGATTTGATTTGGACTGTTAATTATTTGCTTTGCAGAAAGGCCTAAGAGAGCTCAGGGCTGCAGAGTTGTAGGAGCCAGAAGTCAGTGCAGATAAAGCAGCATCAACAAGTGCTGGGTGAATCAGTTCATCCCTTCCTTGACCATTCTCACTCCCCCACTCTTGTCCTTTAGAGGATAAGTGGCTGAGGCCATTAGAGACACCCATGTGGCCACACGCTGCCCTCCTGCTCCTCCTAGTGGATCACTGACACAAGTCGAGCTTGTGGCTGTTTCCTTCCACCCCAGGGTTTGAGGGGTTTGGGGAGTGTGCTGGACAGAGTCTCTTGGAACAAGGCAGTTCCCTGTCCAGCACGCAGATTTTGTAATCCTTGTAATGACTGTCAGATGTCAGCAGAGTCTGCGTTTCTCTGCTCAGCTTCTGACAGTTCAAGTTTGCCTCATTCCTAATAAAACCCCAGGTGTGACCTACCAGCTGCCGGGTTTCAGGGACACATCCAAGCACTGGACAGCCAGCCCCATGCAAATCTCTGTGGTGACCAGGGGAGGTCATTGGCTTGACCTCAGCCCCATGCCATGAGTACTCCTTGAATGCGGTAAAGTTCATATGCACATTTTTCTTCTGCCCAAAGTAATTGACTCTCTAGCTCTGTATATTTTATAGAACCTGAAAATATTCTCAACAGGAGCTATCACATAATCTGTAGTCCAGTGATGTGCCCAATCTTGGGAGAGAGGTCTGAGTTAAAATCATTGCTTCAAATCAGGGGATGTTTCTTGGCCAGTGAATATTCCATCACCAGTATGGTGCATGAACAGCAGTTTGAAAATGTTCCAAAATACTGTTGGAAGATAACTCCAGATCTCAGTGAGGAGTTCCCTTCAGAGCCAGCCTGCAGTGAGGAAATCAGCATTCCTGCCCATCCAGGGACAAGGGCTCTCTGCTTGGATAAGCAGTATAAATGAGATGTCTGCCCTGGGGCTTGGACTGAGTTTAGGGACATGAGTGCTGAACCTGGCTGTGTTTGGCGCTGATCTCTCATGAATAGAGAGCTCTGAGGGCCCTTTCCTAGTGCCTTTTGATGGTGTTCCTTGTACCCTGTGCTCTGCAGAAGGAACTCAGACCTCCTGCAGCTGGCCCCGGTATAGGCAGGATGGACCAAGCATTGTGTTTAAAAGACTTGGTGTTACTTCCAAGCTGGTTCTGACAGTTTAAATTTCTGTGAGAGGACAGAGCATTGAGGAGGTCCATGCCCGTGTCTGAGCTGTTTGTGGCAGCTTCAGCTTGATGTGAAACCACTTGTACTCAGAATCATAGAGTGGCTTGGGTTGGGAGGGACCTTAAAGATCTATTCCTTCCAAGCCCCAGACTCAGTAATCTTAAAGGTCTTTTCCAAACTAAACAATTCTATGAATCTGGTTATCCCAACACTCCTTGATTCTGTAAACCTTCCAGGTAGTGATTTTTTTGTTTGTTTGTTTGTTTTCCTCCTAATCCTGTTTTTTTTGTGTTCTTTTTTCCTTTCTTCGACAACCAAAACCCAGATGAGCTTAGGACAAAGAGCAAAGTTGACCTGCACACCTGAGATGGCCTATGGAGCCACAGGCCACCCTGGGGTCATACCTCCCAATGCCACCCTCCTCTTTGACGTGGAGCTTCTGAGGTTAGAATGAACCTTTCTGAGGGAGTTGGCTGGAGACATCTGTTAATAACCATCCATTCCTTCCTGCCTTGCCAGCGGCAGGAGGAATCTTCACTGGAATCCCAACCTTCCCTGCTCGAGCTGTCCTGTCAGTAGTGCCTGACGCTTGGTTTCCTATGCCTTCCTTCTCTTTTATAACTTCGTGGTGTCCGTATTTGCCTTTTATTAGAAGCTTTGCTCTGAGGAAAAATGTCTCCCGGTGTAACATTTCTGAGTTGTACATTTTATTTAATTTGCATGTACGAAGAATTCACGGTGATGACTGAAAATATATATAAATATAAATATATATATATATATATATTCCTTATTGAAAAAACCACTGCCTTACTGTACACTTAAACCAAGAAAAAATAAAAACCACAAAAGGTGCTCAAAAAAAAAAAAAATCCAATGTACGCCTTGTACATGAACGGGCATTAGCCAAACAGAGTTACCTGCGCTGCCACTTTTCTCAACTTGTACGTTCTGCTTGCTGCTGTTTTAAAAAATACTGTCTCATTTAAGAATTATAAGTATATATATAAAACAATAAAATCTTGATACTTTACCATTTCTCATCCTGTTTTTCTCTTCTGGCTGCTGGGATGCTCTTTGCTGTGCAAGAAGTTCTTCAATCATCAATCCATTTTTTGTTAATTATTCCCCTTATATGAAATACATGTAGCTCCATGCACTGCTTCTATTAGAGATGGTCCAGTGGAAGATATCTGTGAGACCAGAGGTACCAGGGACATTCAGGTAAGGGGTGCTAGGACAATTTTCCTGATTCTCCATTTCCCCTGCCTCTATGGCCCCTCAACTCTGGCCAAAATTGCCTGCTGAAGAGAAGGAAACTGCTGCTTGTCACAGACATGCAGTCTAATTCTGTGCCTTTACAACAGTAAAACTAGTGTAGTATTTCCTACTGGAGCTGAGCAAGGCTAGAAAAGTTCAGGATTATGTGCATCCACCTTTCAAAAGAAATCTGAACTGTGGGATGATGTGGCCCCTCCCTGAACACTCTGGGGTTTTTAGGCTGCATCAGCTGCTGCTGTTTACAAAGCCTGTAAACTGACTGTGTGCACTGGGCCTCTGGCACTTGAGACTCAGCAATATTTATTTCATTTGCTGCTTGTATGAATTCATGAAATGCTGGTTTCTCCTCTGAAGACAGGAAGGTGTGTTGGCTGTTACCTGGATTTGGGAACAGGACCTGATCAGCAAAGCTTTCTCTGTGCTGTTACTTTGCTTTGTCTGATTTCTTTCAATTAGGCTCATTTTTCCTCTTTGCTGTAGAAAACCAGGGCATCACTGCGTCATGATGTTACTTTTATTTTACTATAAACTATTTGCATGGTTTTCTACTAACGGATGTTTTGATGGTGATATTTCAAACATGTTGTGCTATTTCTGTATCTGTGTTAGGAGAACATTCCCAGCACAAGCAGTCAGACAGCAAAGCTACAGAGATGACCCCAGGTGACATCTCCTGGAGTTGGGAGAGGGAATGAGCACAGAGAAGCAAGACTGGTGATCTGGCTAGGGACCATGGCTCATGGTCTCTTCTCTCCAGGCATTCATTTTACCCACAGAGCTGCATTTATTTTAGCTTGTTAATTAATAAAGCTATAAATCTGTATCTTACAGATACACTGAGTGGAGTACATTTTTTTCTCTCTCTGCTTTCTGTAAAGAAATGAAGGGATTTTCAGAACCCTTTTTTTGGTGGAAGTCTCAGGTCACTGCAGCAGCTGGGTTACACCTCCACTAACAGTTCTTTTATTTAGGGCACGCTAATTTTCTGTTAAAAATTGGTAATTGGATCTGTCAGGATCTGATGTCCACCAGCTTTCTCAAATAATTTGAAAAGGTCCTGTTCTCCTTTGCCACTGCCCTGGCCTCTGTTACTGTCCTTCCTTTCACCACTGGGTCACAGATTGCACCTCCCAAAGTCTTTGTTAAAGGTGATGTTGTGCCTGTCAAACACAGTTTGATTCAGCACATTTGTGTAAGATGTTCCTGTCAATGGCCCAGTTTAAGTTAATTGCTTATTAAAAAAAAAAAAAAAAACAAAAAAACTAAGTGTGGTAGTACCACAGAATGGTTAGGGTTGGAAGGGACCTTAAAAATATTTTTGTTCCAACCTCCTGGCGTGGACTAGGACACCTTCCATTAAACCAGGTCATTCAAAGCCCCATCCAGCCTGGCCTTGAACATTCTCAGGGATGGAACATCCACAACCTCTGTGAGGAACTTTTGCCAGTGTCTCACTACCCCTCACAGTAAAGAACTTTTTCCAAATCTGTGATCTAATCCTGCCTTCTGCTAGTTTGAAGCCATTCCCCCTTGTCACTCCATGTCCTCGTAAAATAGTCTCTCTCCATCTTTCTTGTCAGCTCTCTTCAGGTACTGGAAGGCCACAGTTAGGTCACCCCAAAGCTTCTTTTTGCCAAGCTGAACAATCCCCATTCTCCCAGCCTTTCCTCATGGGAGAGGTGCTCCATCCCTCTGATCATCCTGGTGTCCCACCTCTGGCCTCGCTCCAACAGGTGCACATCCTCCCTGTGCTGGGACCCCAGAGCTGGACGAAGCTCTGCTGGTGGGGTCTCACCAGAGACAGCACCTGCTTTGGGGCCTTTCCTGAATGCCCCAACAGCGAATGGAAATGCCAAGGATTGTGTGAGTGACCCTGGAATGGCCCCGTGCTCCCTCCATCCCCTCTTGGCCTTGCTGCATCTGAGGCAACATGCCTGGCATGGCTCTGCCCCTCTGCTCCTGTGGGTTTCTCACCAGGGAAGCCACGTTCCTGCTGGGCTCTGAGAGCTGATCATACTTGATCTTATCACCTCCTTCTGCAGAGCTGACACTGTGCTCTTCCCTTCTGCCCTCCCAGCACAAACCAGCCATCACCCACTCCATAAAATCCTTATTACAGCTGGTGGATGAAGCTCTCCCTCATCGCCTCCTGTCTGTGGAGACCTTGGTTGGAAGCAGGGATTATTACATTTTTCATGCCAATTTCATTAAAAAGAAAAAATCTGAAAGGAAAACTAATTGTGCTTTGTGATACGTAGGGAAATTAAGTCTTCGAGGAAATGTAATCTTCAGCTCTTTATTCGACTGCAAATGCGTTAATTTATTTAATTGCATCATCGATCAACGCAGTACATATAATTATTATCCCTGTATAATAGATTGGAAAAAATTTACTGTCATTGCCTGTGTAATCAGATACACTCTTGTTACTAATTTCTAAACAGATTCAATGGGAAAAAAAATGACCTTCCAGTCTTAATTTCATGCCCTACTTCCTGAAAAATTAAACGTGGGAAGTAAGCACAGACAAAACTGCACAGATGCAGAGTGCGAGGCTGGTAACATCTGCTTTATTTGCTGCCCCTCTGCCATTCATGAGCTGAACTCATTTCCCTGTTCTTTGATATTACATTTCAAACAAAATCTTGAGTAGATCTCATCAAAACAGTCCTCGGGGCATTCCATTTCCATTCTCCCTGTCTTGCAGGTACAAATTATTATTTCATTTTACATGTGCAGGGACACTGAAAGCCCTGAACAGGCACTGGAAGAAAAGCTATGAAATGGAATATTTAATGAAATGCGGCAGCTGAGCTCTCAGAGAAATCAAAAGCTGCTGATCTTGAGGATTCGTTGAAGGAATTTTTATTAATCTTATTACCCTAAAGAATTGCTTTTTATATATGTTTTTCAAACAGCATCAAATCCTCATCAAAACAGACACTGCAGTGCAAGCACCATGCTCTCTGCTATTGACAGAAGCAATGTGGTATTTGCATATGATTTAAAATAAGGCTGGCAGCACACAGCACCATTATTGGCACTCTGGTATTTATTATCAGTGTTCATTATTTATTTGAACCATAAATCCAGCAAGGCAACAAGCACCTCCAGTTCCTGTTTCAGCAAGGAGCCTTCTCAATGCCCAGCAGTTGGTGTAAATGATTTCAGTCATCCAAGTGTTTGGTACATGGATGTGTACATATATACATGGCACATATAAATACATATATTTATATATATAAAAGATACACACATGGGGGCAGAGCAGTTTGTAATCCTTGAAAAGCTATGGGTGCTCACATAGAAGCAAATCCTCCAGCAGGATTTCATTAATTTAAACATTTTTAATGCAACCTGGTTCTTGTCTGGGAACGCTGGGTTTGTGTTAATCTGATGAGCAGGACCTGGAAGTCAGGCTGGCCATGGAGGGAGTGCTCACCTAACCCAGCTCCTGGGTTCCAAGTCTCCCAGTGCCTGTTCCTGACCTCAGGCAGGATTCCTGCAGCCTGCAAGGCTGCTTGCTGCAAAAACAGCGTCAGTTTCAAGGGATGGATGCAGGGATGGAGGAGTCTCGCAGTAAGCACACACTGAGCACAGCTCTGGCTCACATCCCCAGTGCCTGTGTGCAAGGGAAAGCTGGGCACATCTGCTCCAGTAGGATGCTCCCGGGGCAGGCACAGGATGGGACTTCCAAAAGCTGAAATCACATCCCAGCCATTGTGGCTGGCTTGGAGCTTGCTCTCCATGAGCCATTACTGAACTTTTCTTTGTAGCATCTGATTTATTAATTTGTGGTAGTTTCTTTGAGGAACGATGAAAATAGAGCATTCAGTGCAAAATGATGAGCCTTTAGTTCCCACGGACTCCAGCTAGTAAATGTGAATATTGCAGTGAGCCCCTTCCTGCTGCCAAAGGAGGTGCACAGCACAGGGCAGCTGCCAGGGATCTCCTCCAGGTGAAATGTGGGCATTTCTCCCACAGCTGGGCACCCTCCTGTCACACACATGGGCATCCCTGCACCCATGGAGATGGATGTGCTGCAGCTCATCCTGCCTCAAACACTCAGGTGATGAATGACTCCCCTCTAACAGCACAGGTGACATGCAGCAGCAGCACAGCATGAAGCCAGCCTTGATGAAAAAGAGCAAAATAAGTGTTTATTTTTTCACCAAATGGACACAGCGTTGTTCCTGAAGTGACAGATCCCAACAGAAAAGTAATTTCAGAAAATGGAAGCATTCCTCTGACAGTACAATGCACTGAAAACCAAAATTGAATTATGAATCCCAGGCAAACTATGTTGTTATCTGCCCTGGTTCTGCACTGGCTGGAAGTTGTCTGGTCAGGGAATGGAACATCACATCCACACAGGATACTGCCCACATTCACACAACTTCCAGCTGGTTCAGAACACAAGCAGAGGTTATTCTTTCCCACTTCCAGAAGATACTGGTTATGCACGCTCTGGATTACACTCATTTTTATACACAGGACATTAATACTGAAAAAAGAGCCAAAAATTTGTTTTTCCTACACCAGATGCTACACCTAAAAATCTATGTACAGAAAATGTGACAGTTCAACCACGCCAAGTAGAAAGCAATCACACTACAAGTATCAAAATGAAAACCTTCATCTGCTGTATCACTTTGGTCATGTGTTCTTTAATTCACACCAAATCCTCAGTCCAAACCTGGGACACACAAAGCTGCCATTCACTTTTTTTTTTGTAGCGTGAGAGCTGGGTTGTTTCGCTGCAGCTGTTCAGGGCTGGCACCACCACTGGGAACAAGGTCCTTCGACTGGAGTCCCCTTATCAGCTGGATCCTTTTAGAAGCTGTCCTCCTCTAATTTGTGAAAGAAACTTTGTAACAAACATGGGCTTGGGCTTGTTTTGTTCAGTCAAACACGGAATCTGTTCAGTCCCTTCTTGAGAGCTCCTGCTAGAAACAGGTCAATGCAGCCTTTACCAGGTCAGCCTTGTTGCCTTGGGGGACTTAATCTTAAAGCAGATCTCCCTGTGTTCTACATTTATTTAATCCTAATCTGAAAATGTAAAGACTCATATTGCAGCTTATCAAATTTATAAGAGAAAAAAAATGACACCTCATTAAGAATTGCTATGTTTAGGCCAAGAACTGGATGGCAGGGCTTGAAAAGGGTTTTCAGAAAAAGGATCAGTTTATTTTGGTGGGTCTGTGTTAATTCCGTATTTTTCCTTGAGAAGCTTAAGCTGTTCTTCTTTCTTCTTTGTGTCCATCTTTTGGAACGCCTGTAATTGGGAAAATAAAAGATGTAAGAAGATTAAGGAAGCCTCTCATCTTACGAGAAGTTATTTCCCAGTATCTGCAACCACCATCACTGTGAACTCCATCACACACACAGAGCATTGTTTGATTCTTGTCCTTGGAGAATGCTGCAGGGCCCTGGATGCTGTCAGTGACAAGGAGGACACCGAGAACTGGAGACTTTTTACCCATAAACAAGATCTCACCTCCTGCAGCAGCTGTGCAATTGTGGGGCCTCTGCACCCTCTTCCCCAGAGTACACTCCCCACAAACCTGTTTTTCACCACCTCTGTCAAAAGGTACTTTTTTTTACACACAAATCACCAAGTAAATATGAAACTCTGACCATGTATCCCATTCACTCCCTCTAACAGTTTGGATTTTATTTCTTAAAAAAAACCCCAAGCAACTGTGTTTGCAAACTGCTGCTGGGGTTGTTTTTTGGTGACAGCTCTGTTCAGAGGTGACTTGCCCAGCCCAGGTGCACGTACCCTGTTTGCATTGTAGTACAGAACCACGAGGTATCTGTTGCACACGTTGAACCCTGACAGGTGGTCACAGGCGTTCTTGGCATCAAAGATGTCCTCATAGACCACGTAGGCTGTTCCTCTGGTCTCAGGGGTATTTCCTCTGCAAAGCAAGGGCAGAATCAAGGTCAAATAAAATGAACAAGAAATAGTTTATTTATTTCACAGTGGCTGAGATTAGATTAATTAATGCAACTTCACTAAAAAACGATTTGTTATTTTTTCTAGGTGTTAAACTACATCCCTACTTTCCACACCAAACAGTTCAGAGCCAGAGACACCAGGAAATGTGCTGTATTTTGCTCCATAAGGAAAATGCACCTCTCCACAACAACTGGGCTGTTGAAGTTTTGGTCAGAGCTGCCTTATTGTGTCTGGAAATAATTTAAATCTTCATTATAGCAATTAGATTTTATTTAATATTACAAGACCTGGCTGTCAGTTAGTGGCTGTCTGGATGGAACAGGGCTCCTGGCATATCACAAAGTCAATTTAAGAGGCAGAGCAGCCCTGCTGGTGCAAGCCCACTGCTGAGGCACAGCCATCAATCACCACAGGAGCCCCCATTCCATGTCCTTTGCCTGAGGGATGGGACACACATCTGGGCACATAACAGTGATGAGCCCAGAGAGGCTGCAGAGTTTACAGATCCCAAAGGTCTCGACTCAAAGACAGAGACTTCACAATGGGAACAGCTGTCTCTGTGCAAGGTGCTTCTGAGAACTCCCCAGGACAAACAGTATCACACCTATCCACCCTGGGATCTGTGCAAAAGTGAGGAGAATGGGATAAACACTGCACAAAGCATAAAAGCCTTTACAAAGAGGCTTACACGTTATGCCTTGGAACTGATGATGTTGGGATTTTTGTGGGAAATTACATTAATGAGTAGTTCTGAACAAACTGCTGGATGCACACACCAGTGCATCACTCCAATGGAAAGCCCTTGATACATCCTAATTCTGTGTCCCACTATCATGCTGTTTGTTCCAGCCCACGTGTTTTCAGGAAACTTAAGTGCTGGCTCTCCTTTATGCCCAGTAGCAAAGAATTCCACCTATTAAGTCAGGCAGTGTTTACACTGCCCCTTGTTCCCTCAGACACTTCTCCAGTCACATCCACTGCCCTTCCTTGCTCAGCAAGGGTCTGTCTGGTGCTACATTTCAGCATGGCATCAGCAGCATGTGTCCCTTTGGTGTCCTTTGCTTACTGAGGGCAGCTCTGTAAAACTCACTTTACTCTACACAACAATCCATCAAACAAGTTACCCACAGAAGCTGTGGGTGCTCCATCCCCAGAAGTGTTCAAGGCCAGGTTGGATGGGGCTCAGAGCACTGCTCAGGTGGAAGGAGTCCCTGCCCACTGCAGGGTTTTGGAATGAAATGGTCTTTGAGGTCCCTTCTTCACAAACCCTCCATGATGATCAAAGCTCAGGTCCTCAGCATTTGAACTAGCCAGGAGAAGAACGTCAGACTTGTACAATCTCCATGCATTTTAGAGCCAAAGGCACAGCCACATCTCCTCTATGCAGACACAGAACGACCCAAGGACATTCTGTCTGTGGCACACAGGGGTTACTGCTGGTATTTGTTTGTAGTGAACAGATCCAGCAACAGCAACATCCCTGTTTTCCCCCTGGTTAATTACCGGATACTCATAAAACAGGAAAACTGTGCTCAGCTTCTTCCTTTCCTATTTTACCCCAAGTCGAGGTAAGCTGTATTTGTATTTGAAACTCACTAAGGCCAACAAGTCTCTCATATTTTATCAACTTCCCCAAGTTCATTTCAAATTTAAGCTCATTCTCTGCACCTGCCAGCAGAATCATTTCATAACAAAGTCAGTGTTCAGAGCATCATGACATCCCCCTCTGGCACTCGGGGCACTGCTCCAGGGCACTGAACCTTTCCAGCTGTGAAACCCAGCTGCCACCGGAGCACGGGAGACCCTTCACGAGCCAAAGAAACTGGAAATACTCACACTCTGATCTGCCGGATGGGCCCGTACTTCCCAAAAATGTCGTACATCTCCTCGGCCGTGATCTTGTACGGCAGGTTCCTGATGTACAGGATCCGGTTGACCTCCGGAGGGAGCCGGATCTGATGGGGGAAGGACAGGCGGAGTGTTAGACACAAAGCACATACTGCAAACCTCAAACCCGGCAGCCTAGGGGCTAAATCATGGAATCGCTGAACCACGGAATGGCTGGGGCTGGAAGGGGCCGTAAATATCAGCCTGTCCCAATCCCCTGCCGCATTCCCGTCAGAGCTGCGGGGTGCAGCCCGGCAGGGACGGCACAGGGCAGCGCACTCACGTTGGCTCGTTTGGCTGCTTGCATCGCCATGGCTGCGGGCGGTGAGAGGGGGCGGCGGCCTGGGACAGAAACACCGGCGGGGAAGGAGGCTGGAGCGGGGACAGCGGCGGGAACCGAGCCTGGAGCGGGGACAGCGGCGGGAACCGAGGCTGGAGCGGGGACAGCGGCGGGAATCGGAAGGGATGGGCGGGAATCCCGGATCTATCCCGGCATGCACCGCGCGCGCCCCTCACGGAGCCGGATCTATCCCGGCATGCACCGCGCGGCAAGCGGCAGCGCGCGCGCCCGGCCAGCCCCCCACCCACGTGACCTCGGTGCCAGCCCCGCCTCCTCACCCGCCCCGCCTTTAGCCCCGCCCCTTGTTTAAGCCCCGCCCCTTGTTTTAACCCCGCCCCTTGTTTTAGCCACTCCCCTTGTTTTAGCCCCGCCCCTCCGCCCCCACACTGCCTCAGTCCCGGCCCAGCCCCGCCTCCGCGCGTTCCATCCGCAGTTCCAGAATTCCCTCATGAACCTCTTTAATATACGCTTCCTGCTTATCCTTTCCCCCTCCTCGCAACCCACGTGTATCAGTCCCGCTGCGGAGCAGAAGCGGCAGGATGGCCGCAGTGCAGCCCCCTCAGTGACTGTCCCAGAGCAGCTATTGCGGCGGCCCCTTCTTGAAGAAAACGGGAATTTCGATGACGATTTTGCCGATGTTCCTGTTCTCCTCCATGGCCCTGTGTGCCTCAGCGATGGCGTGCAGGGGGTAAACACTGTCCACGAGGGGCTGGAGACGCGGGGAAGCCTCTGGGGAAAAGTGCGGCAGCACCTCCTCTGTGAAGGCTCTCACCAGCCGCTCCTTGTACTGCGGACAGAAACACCTGCAAGGTTATTTCCAATCGCTTCACTCGCCGAGGTGTCTCGGAGCACAGCCGAGAAAATGTACACAGCCCTCAAGGAGACACCGTCTGACATTCTCACAGTGAAATGAAAATAAAAACACCTGACAGGTCTAAATTACAAACAAGAAGAAAGCTTTTAGATGTATTACATCTTAATTGAATGAAATTGTCCAAGTGGTGTGAGCTCAGTGCAGAACCATTTGAATCAAACTGATAACGTTCTTGTAAATATTTTGTCTTAAGCTATGCACAGAATCCACCCTAGGACTCTGCACTGCCTTTTACTGACATATTACAGAATATTCTACATAAAGTGAACTTTCCTTGGTAACTGGGCATCCAAATGGCGTTGGTTTCTACTTTGAAAAGTGACCTAATAGAGATATTTATTTTCCCCTCCTCAGACTTGATCAAGTTGCCCAATCACTGGAGTTTTATTTCTTCTAGGGCCAAATATCTAAATTGTGGTACTTATGAAGCACATTAAGAAGTCCTGGGTGTCATTCCTCTCATTCAGGGAGGAATTTGATAAGAATAGAAAAAAGACATTTTAGCTTAATTTTGTGACCTTTTCCAAAGTATGTAGTAACAGTTCAAGGTGGGGCTTTTTTGACAAGAATGTGTTTAACACTGGCTTTAAGAGAAATCTCTCAAAACTACCATAAATTTTAAGATCAAATGGCATACACTGCTGATAGCCTCTACTTGCCTCTTTGTCTCGGGACCGTAACAGGCTCGTGTGGATGCTGGCTCTTTTGGAAAGCAGCCTTGCCAGTAAATCCCCATGGACTTCACCTCCACTCAGCAGTCCATAGATAATCCACCGGCCATCAGTACTCAGACAGCTGAGATTCTTCTCCCAGTATGAGGCACCAACACAATCTAAAATAATATCTACTCCAGAACCTCAAGTAGAAACAGAAAAAAAATTAGCAGTGAAGTCAAGCTGCATTAAGGGTAGGATAATTTCAAACAAGACTAAAACCTTGTTATTCATAGGTACAGAATCAACCCTGCAGTTCATATTTAAATCTTTCTACTGAAATTAGGAATTGGCACAGTGATTTGTAAGGAATTACAAAATCAGGCACAAAAAGAGAATCATTAGTTAGCCGTAAGCAAACTCAGGCATAAACCACCCCAAATGCTTAGAAATGCTACATTTTTCTAACACTTTAAGAATTAACTGGGATGAGGCACTGGCACAGGTTGCCCAGAGAAGCTCTGATTGCCCCATCCCTGGAAATGTTCAAGGCCAGGTTGGACTCAGAGCTAGCTGGTCTCATGGAAGGTGTCCCTACCCATGGCAGGGGGTTGGAACGGGATGATCTTAAAAGTCCTTTCCAGCCCAGGCCATGCTATGCTTTTGTGATGATTCAAACACCAAAATGCGAGGATTTGGTCCCACAGTTCCTTGGGGAGGCAAAAATAACAAGGCACAATATTTATGCCTCAAATGAACACAGACAAAGACAGCCCATGCAGAAAACAGCACAAGTAAACTAAGAAAACACCCATTCTGGGCTGAACAGGATATCAGGTTGTGCTTACAGGGTCAGTACTCTCTGCTCCCTCACCTAGTGACAGCTGAAATTGAGTGTGTGTCCACATGTTGGGAGATTCATTCACACTTCCACGGAGAGGTTTTTACCTTGGGTGAACTCCAAGACCTTTTCACTGAAGTCTTCATTCTTGTAGTTGAACCCTGCAGCTGCTCCAGCCTTTGCTGTTGCTTCCAGTTTATCCTGACTTCCTGCTGTCACAATGGGAATAGCCTTTGCCAGTCTCACCAGCTGAATGGCTGCCATGCCAACCCCACTGGCTCCAGCATGGATCAACACTCTCTCACCCTCCTGTACCTTACCTGGAAGAGGACATAAGGGAAGTGGTCACCCTTAGGGCATCACTTTAGGATTAAAACATGAACAGTCTGAAAGATATCGAAGAGCAGGTTGAAAGAGATGTCTTTGACTGGACTTTGGACAATTGGACATCTTTGTAGCCTTCATAAAAGAGAGAAATCCAGAAGTAGCAGAGGTTGCAGTGTGCTGACAGGACATCATTTTACCACCCTCAGTGGGAGGACTTTGTCTTGGTTATGTGCAGTTCTGGGCATCTGTGACCAAGATGCTTAAGTGAGTGCAGTCACAGCCTTTTTGTGCCATCAGTAGAAAACACACTTGGAGGATGTTCATACTGAGAAAGCAGGCACTCAGCAATGGAGAAATACCAGAAATGCTGCGTAACATTAAAGACCAGTCCTACCAATCATTTTACCATCTAATGGTTGCGTTAACTTGTGTTTCACCAATTGCTCCTGAAAGTGAGGCACCAAGTAGCCTCCCACTGATCCCCAGGAAGCAACACTGCTTGAAGCAAGTCTGCGTGGAACTTATGTTTGGAACAAAGTGACAGAGAAAAGGTTCTTTGAAGGCAAACAACATTCAAATGGAGGCAACAAGGAGAGGATTTTGTAACAGAAAGGAAGATGAGCTGGTTTGGTGGGATAAATGGGCAAATGCACCTCTCACCTACAAAATGGAGCAGCTGAAATGCTGTTAGCCAGGCTTCAGGAATGGCTGCAGCCTGAACAAAAGTCATATCTTTGGGAATTGGCATCAGGAGGCCTTCGGGCACTGTCACATATTGTGCCTGGCCTCCCCCGGAGAGCAGAGCCATCACTGCATCGCCGCTTTTCCACCGGCCAGCACAGCCGGGACCCAGCCCCGCCACGCTCCCCGCTGCTTCCAGGCCTAAAATATCACTTGCTCCTTGGGGGGGAGGGTACTTCCCTCTCCTCTACAGCAAAAAAGAGAAGGAAAGGAAGGAAAATCCAAACATCAAAGAGTGTAATGACCTACAGTGTTTCATTCACGTGTCTCCAGCCTAAATTCCTATTTTTTTAATCCTGATTTTGCCCTGTGCATATGTTGCAGTAATTTAAGGATCTTCTAACCTCTGGAAACACTTCTGCTCCCTAAGTATTATTTTTCCGAAATTTATTCTTAAAATAAGAATATATTGAAATCTTTCTGAGTTCCCTTTGTCCAGGCTAATCCCTGCTGTGGAGGTACTATGGTCTCCATTTGAAGAGCATGGCTTGCATGCTCAAACTAATAATTTGAATACGAATTTGAATAATTTTTCTCCCACTGGAACTGTGCCATTAGACCATTTCCTTTTCATCTCAACAGTCCAGAAAAGGGTCTAAGATCTAGAAGGACCAGACCTTTGGTTTCATATGTTTTGTTGAGTGGCAGCTGCCTTTCCACACCAGCCCAGCACTGCGCTAACTCAGATAAAAACATTTATCTGCTGAATAAACAAACATCTCTTCTTTCAGCCCTATGAACTCTTCCATCCAAATGCTCACCATGTTCAAACTCTTTTAGCTCATCAGATCTGTCAAAACTTCGGAGAGGGGCTTGAAAAATCTGTGTCGTTTTTAGGTGCATAAATCTGCTTTAACATACACATACCTGGAGTAAATCAGCCCTATTCAGAGCACTGGCAGAGACCTTCACAAGAACTTCTCCTTCTCCTGGATCTGGTTTCATCACTTCTTTCATATAGAGATTTTCTGGGCCTCCTGGGCAATCAAAATAGGCTGCAAACATTTTCTTTAAAAAAAAAAAAAATCCCAAACTGAAAAAATATTGCATGAATACAGGCACACAAAGTGCAGTGGAAATATCTCAGTAATAAAAGGCAACAAATGGCTTTAAACATTCCTGTTTATTTCCCTTGCCTCAGGAGGTTATTCCTGTGTGCCTGATTTGCTGTGGTACAGGATCTCACTGCTGCAGGAGTCTTACCTCCTCAGATGCTGTTCCTGGGATCCTTTTCGCACCAGCAGCTGTTGAGATGAGCTGAGCTGTCAAGCCTCCTCCTGCCTGGTAAAATCAAATGTGGAACAGTCTTCTCTCTGTTCCCTGGATGCTGGCTGGAAGGAGATGAGAAAGAGAAATCACAACAGGAACAACTGTGTTACTTCCTGAGAGCTGATATTGCACTGATAAAGCACAGGATGGGCTGCTGGCCAGAGCCTCTCCAAGGCTGTGTGACAGCCACCATAACCAGCTGTAACCAGCACTGTGTAAAAATCACTGATTTCTGCACAGGAAAATTAAGTGTATACCAAATTATTTGTGGTAAGGCTGCAAATGCAGAATGACAAACAGCTTGAAACCCCAGGGATGTCAGTCCCCACAGGGTGGTGCTCTATGGCTATTCTACGGTGACTAAGCACTTCCAATTATTTGTATAAAATGCAATTTGAAGGCTTTTCTTTCTAGGCTGGCTCTCTATTCGTTGTTTTCAACCATTTAATCCAGTCCCCCAAAATTTGCCTGTATCAGCAAAAAAATTCAATGGGAAGCCCACCTGATGCCACCCTGTAGCTGTTGTTTCTGCTGTCTTAACTGGGTCCAAATTTAGTCAGTTAAAAATAAGATGTGAAAGAAGGTTTTGTCCCTTTTACATCGGAGTTATTTACCTGCTTTTTAATAAGTTATTGTCTTTGTTGCTAGAAGCAGGCCCACAAAATGTAAAAAAAAATAAAAATCAAAACAAAACAAAAAACCCAAGAGGATCTGAATATTTACATTGTTCTCAAATGCACAGAAAAACAGAAGAAGTGAGATACTAGTTTCCAAGCATTTCGAGCTCTCAGATCTGCCAGCAGTGTCTGAAAACAACAATTGTAAGAAGCTGTGTGTCTCCCGAGCACACTCGGAGCTCACCTTTTTCCTGTACAGAAGGGCGGACAGTCTGTGTCCCGGAGCAAACCCAGCCTGTTCCCGGAGCAAACCCAGCCTGTTCCCGGGAGCAAACCCAGCCTGTTCCCGGAGCAAACCCAGCCTGTTCCCGGGAGCAAACCCAGCCTGTTCCCGGGAGCAAACCCAGCCTGTTCCCGGGAGCAGAGTCCGATCCCGGTTCCTGCTCTCCCAGCTCTGCCCTTGCGCTCGGCTGCTCCCCTGCGGGTCAAGGGGACGAACGGGGCGAGGCTGTTTTACTTCGGAGCGACAGATCTGTGGAGTGAGAAATGTTAGCACAGCTCACCATTACTTCTGCTGACGAGCTGGATTATTCCACGGGGTGGCACAGAAATCTGTTTTCCCGCTTGGCCTAGGGCAGAGCTCGGGAGCTTGGCCTGCTGCCCGTGGCTGTGTGTGTGACGGGCTGTGCTCCAGCGGAGCAAATGCTGTGATTTCAGAATTCTGGGTGTCTCGGACTGGATCTACTCCACGGGCACAGCGGGTGTGGGAGCTGTGCCAGCTCTGATGCCATAAACACGCTGGGGAGGCTGCCCTGGGCTCTGTTCCTGGGGAGCAGCAGCATTCAGAGCTCCTTGAACCCCGTGTGTTTCTGCCTGATGGACTGGAATCAGAATCGCTACTGTTCTAAAAGTCTGATGGTATCTCCTTGAGCTTTGCAGAAGCATCAGATCACGCCTTTCCCTGTGTCCTAGTCACCAGCTCTTGAGTGTTTGAGCTGTCAGGGAATAAAACTGGCACTTCAGACTATGTAAAAATGGTAGCTCATATATGTGGGATTTTCCTGTGGATTTTTTTCCTGTTATAATGATATTTTCGGCTCTTAAACTCCTCTTTGGAAGTGAACAAATTTGGAATCAAGTATAGCTAAAAATGTTTTTGTTTTCATGTGATGTGAAGAGCTAATATGTTTCTGAAGATTAAAAGAGCATGAAGTCTGGTCTATAGTACACAGAGCCTGATTCAGTGCTGGTACTGACATTGTCCCTCTTCCACTGTCCCTGGAGAACTTTGCAATCCACTGCAGTTTAAAATAACTTCCTATTGCAGTCACTTACAATGCAAATTCACATGATAAAAATATATTTTATTATTCAAGGATGTACAGGACAGTCTGGAAATGTGTTACTGTAGCAATTTCCTTTTTCCCTTGGGTCTGTGGCCCCCTGCATAGCTGTAATGCTATTAGAGAACTTACCTGCTTTGTGAGATTAGTAACTATGTTATCTGGAAACAGGCTAAAATACAGCATTAGAAAGATAAAGCAGAGCATCTTAAACCAAATATTGAAGACAACACTTTCAATTCAGTTAAGCAACTTAGAGGGCAAATGCATAGTGTAGTCGTTTTATGAGCAACAAGCCCACAAGTGTTCTTGAAAGAACAGAAGGGAACTCAGCAGCTGGAATTTTGTAAAACAGCAGTTTCCTTTTTAAAGTGTCAAACTTCTATAATTTATTTCCTAGCGAGCACTCTTGAGGTTGATGAAGTCCAAGTTTTCTGTTGATTCAGCTACCTTTCTCTCTAAAGTAGTCTGCTATAATAACACAAGGACATAAATTAAAATAAAAAAGTAGATCAACAATTATAAAAGTCATATACAGAATTGCTGTAATGGAGATGCTTTTTTTCAAGTTCAAAAACACACTGTAATACACTCAAATGATGACAGTGCTGTTTCTGTCTGAAAGTAAAAAATATCTGTATTTGTGAGGTATTATCTGCTCTAAAGAATGAACACTGATCCTCACTTTAAATAATTTTCAGAAATATCTTGTAACATGCAAGGAAAAGTTACTTTTTTTTTTTTTTCTCCACAAAGAAATCATCCAGGACAGCAAGAGTAAACGCCAAAGAATAACTACTGCAAATCTGGCCCTGGAAAAACTTAGCATTAGTTTTTGCTAGGAACAGTGACCAGTTCTAGACAATATGACTATTTGCAGGAACAAATAACATGTGGATATTGTTACAGGATTTTGAAAGTGTTGGCATTTTTTGTGATCTTTCAGCTTTACGCTTTCTGCTTTCCTCCCATAGCAGAAAAAAAGCTCACCTCAAATATGATATGGCTCCTGAATTTATTACTGAGCCAGACAGGCAGACCTGGGACTGAATAACACCATTTTAGGCACCCTTTCGACCTGCTCCAGCTCTGTGTGTAGTCCTGCTGAAAATAATAAGATAGAGCTAGTCTGGAATTAGCTTATTGGGGAAGGCCTTGCTGTTAGATTTAATAAATTTATGAGATTTAATAAATCTCATTCCCCAGGGCTCAGCATTGGGGCCAGATCTGTTTAATGTCTTTACTGATGGTTTGGATGAGGGGACCGAGTCCACCCTCAGTAGGTTCCCAGATAGCACCAGTTTGGGCTGGAGTGTTGATCTGGTGGAGAGTGGGAAGGTTCTGCAGAGGGATCTGGACAGGCTGATCTGTGGGCTGAGGTCAGTTGTTTGAGGTTCAACAAAGCCACGTGATGGGTACCTACAGTGCCACAGGCTGGGGACAGAGTGGCTGGGAAGCTGCCCAGTGAAAAAGGACCTGGGGGTGCTGGGGACAGCAGGTGAACATGAGCCAGGTGTGCCCAGGTGGGCAAGAAGGCAAAGGGCACCTAGGCTGCACCAGCAATACTATGGCCAGGAGGAGCAGGTCAGTGACCTACCCTTGTGCTGAGCCCCTCAGTTCAGCAGGGACATTGAGGGGCTTGAGGGTGCCCAGGGAAGGGAACGGAGCTGGGGAAGGGTCTGGAGCACAGGTCTGATGAGGAGCAGCTGAGGGAGCTGGGAAAGGGGCTCAGCCTGGAGAAAAGGAGGCTCAGGGAGAGACCTTCTCGTATTGCTGACAGGAGGGTGAAGCCTGGTGGGGGTTTGGGCTCTTCTCTCAAGTTACAAGTGATGGAACAAGATAAGATGACTTCAAGTTGCATAAGTGGAGGCTCAGATTGGATATTAGGAACAATTTCTTCACCAAAAGTGTTGTGAAACACTGGAACAGGCTGCCCACGGCAGTGGTAGAGTCACCATCCCCGGAGGCACTTAAAAGAGGTGGAAATGTGGCACTGAGGGACATGGTTTGGTGGTGGGCTTGGCAGTGCTGGGTTAATGGCTGGACTTGATGATCTTTAGGTCTTTTCCAGCCTAAATGATTCTGTTGTTCTGTGATTCTGGGCACAGACAGAGCTGCTATTGGATAGAAAAATGGCCTTCTTTCCTTGTATCAGTGATAATAACTTGGCAGCTACAGGTGGTTTCACTGTATTGTTTATCTAGAATTAGGCAGAAAATACTTCTATATTGACTCCTGGTATTGAACCTAGTTCTGTGTTCCCAACAGGTATCCCAGTTCAGCCACAGCTTTGGGGTTATAACATAGGCACAGCACTTTCCATTCCAGCAGGTCTCAAGGACAGAGAATAGACCTACATCCATCTGCTTTACCGTCAGGATCACTGAGCACAAAGTGGTTAAAGAGGACTCCTTCAAAATGCCACTTGAATGGCATCTTTGTTCCAAAAATCAAAGATGTGAAATTAGCAATCACCTTGCAAGTCAGCTGGGCTGTACCCCAGCACTGGGCTCTGAGGCTGAGAGAACAAGTGGATTTAGTAAGAGCTCTGTGCTCCCTGCCATTATTGCTGCTTTGTGCTCTGGGTTCACAGAGTTTCTATCTCTGCTGTCACTTCTCAGGAAGCTCTTGATCTCTTACATTAAAGCCAAAGGTCAATGCAGAGATTTGTCTTTATACCAATGATAACTGCATTTTCCACATGCTTTTTGTGCTGACAAGGCTGTCACTCATCAAACCACCTGAAGCTGGTTCATTTTCATTCTGTTCTGTAAAAAGATAGATGTATAAATGTTCATTTCCCTTCCCTTTCATATTGGAAAACATATTTTCCTCCATGTGAAATTCAGGACAGCAATAACAACAAAGACAGCAGAACTGACCATCAGGAAAATGGTCCTTTTCCCAGAAAGGCCATAAAAGTACTGTTACATTTTTATAGTGTATTTCTGGGGTTTTTTTTTTCCTGGCATTAAATTTTCATCTTGCAGAGGAAACAGTCCACAGTGAAAACACTAAAAAATGAGAAAACTTGCTACAACCATCAGATCAAAGCAGAAGGAGGGAGCTGAGGGTGTTTTCTTTCCTGGGCTTGCCCCAGAAAAAAAATTATTTTCTTTTTAAAAAGCACTAGCACAATGTGGGAAAATGACTGGGGAGAAATTAAAGAAAACTGAGAAGTATCTTGAGACTAAAGTTATAGTCACATTATCACTGAAACTACAGGGAAAACAGAAACTTTCCAACAACATCTTCTCAGTGTTAGAGAATCAAGGCATTAGTTTATTCCAGCCAGGATGTGCAGTAGAAGTTACTTCATTCACATAAGTTTTACAGTGAAAATCATTCCATCACACATGGTTCTTTACTTGACTTTGCTTATTCACATATGTATAGCGTACTCATATACCCCCCCCAAAAATCATTTTCATATGGTCTTAAATTACACAATTCTAGGCCAAGTGTTTCCAGCCACCCCAGGGAGTGATGCTCACTAATGGTCATTTACCTACTCTGTATCTTCTAGCTACTCCCAATATGTAGATTCTAAGCTCATCAGGCTTTACCTGATGAACAAAGTCTTTTGAAGAGAAACTTCATTTCAGCCCTCCCCCCCACCCCCCCCCCCCCCCCCCCACAAAAGAGAACAAAATAAAGCCCTGACTAAAATTACATTAAAAAAAAAAAAAAGTTGCATAATTTCCAACAAACTAAGGGAGATAGGAGAAGATGTCTTGCTGCTGTCTCCATGAGCACAATTTGCTTTTATGGGGAGAGGGACTCAGTATACTTTCAACAGGCTTCCTTAAGGATGAAAACATTCTCCCACTATTGCTTATAATGTTTTGGCTTAGGTCTTAGCAGAGATCCCTACTCCACAGGGCATTAAAGTATATCAGTATATTGACAACACCCTAATCATAGGACAACAGCCAGAAAGCATCAGAGATGACACAGATGAAAAATATTTGGGAAACACTAATTGACTTATGATTGGAAGTTCTGGAATCAAAGTGTCAGGGACTGGTATAGGTTAAATTCCTAAGAGTCTGCTGGATTACAGAAGCCACTTCTGTTTCCCAGGATACTCCAGAAAAGGTAGAACATGGACAGAATCCATCTAGTGCAAAAGAGCTGCACAAGTTTCAGGAGCTTTGCATTATTGGTGCAACCATATTCCTGGTTTCTTACTGCTCCTCCCTGATTATAATTTGATAGAAAAGGGGAAACCATAGGAATAGGCTGACCAGCATATAAATGCATTAAAATTATTAAAAAAGAATTATTAATGAAAGATTATTCCAGCAGCTTGATTCCATCCACCTGACTGACACACTCTTTCAGTAACACCAAAATGAGAAATTCAGATTTTGAGAGAGGTTTGCTATCCTTGGTGCAGGTGGCGAAACAAGTGGAACAGATGAGGAGAAGACAGAATGAGATAATCTGGGGACCCTTCTGCTTCCCAGATGTAACCTACAAAGGTTCAAGGCCAGCTGCAGGTATGCTGGAATGTCTGAAAGGCATTAATGGCATCATGCCATTCACTGCAGGAAATGTGAAAATATCTAAATTACAAAAGGACATCAATGGTGTGCTGTAGTTTCAATTTACACTAAGTAAACCATTCCAAATTTTGGAGGCACCTCCTCTGAAAATGTCTCAAGGGGTGTCTCAAGGCTCAATATATCTCTCCTTCAAGGGAAATTCAGGATAATAAAAAGACAAAATTTACAGGTACAGTAGTGCAAGACTGGATCAAAGAAGGAATCTACTGCATATTTCACAGTCCATATAATCCCAATGGTATTGTTAAATGAACTAATGGGTTGGTTCAGGGATTTGATAAAACCCATCAATCTGGAATTGCCTGACACCATTTACCAACTGAACAACAGATGGGAGCCTCCTGCACATCCACTAACACTAACACTAACATCCACACTAAACCTGGGAATACCCTACTGAGTTTTAAGCTGGACAGCCTGTGTTGGTAAAAATACCTCAAACTGGAAAAGTGCCAGTGGTACTAGTCATCCCCAAAACATGTATGCTTGGGAAGCAGGAGATTGCTCAGGAAAAAACACATTTAATCAGTTCTTAATGGATTTCGCACTCCTTGTACTTAATCCTGTTGGATGCATTTTCAACCGAACATTTTTCCTTTTTTTTTTTTTTTTAACTAGGAACTTCAAATAAATTGCACATGGATGGATGGATTGCCTACACTGCCCTTACGTATATACAGGGAATACTGTAGTTAATCTTAGCTGTAATACAGGTCAAATTTGTGACATCATTTTGTATCCAGACGGTGTTACTTCCCTTCATTCAAAGTCATATAACAACCAGAGAGAAAAGGACCCTTCTCACCCTGACTGGTGGTGATGGAGATATACTCTTCTCACCATAGTGCCTGGTCCTGACCTTACTGGGAGGTGTAGATCAATCAGTTAAATGCACCTGTAGCTATGGAACTACACCAGAACAATTTATAGTGTCATGTGAAAGCAAAAATCAAGATTGTTGACTTAATCTAATCTGCTTAGAGTGATGTGTGAAACAGGAAATTCAGATTTCTGGGGAAGTTTAAAATAAATGTCATGAAGTGTAGTCCTGCTACCCAGCCACCCAACCCTGAGCAATGCATAAGTCTCTGATGCTGGGCAAACTGCAGAGCAGCTGCCAAGCACAGGATGGAGGAGATGTCCTGTTCTTGAATCAGCAACTGTGGGGAAATGCTCTCCTCAGATGAACCCCACTCTTTATACTCGCATTGTAATGATGTCACACACCTCCATCCCAAAGTTACCCACCCCCAAAATGTCACCACCACTATTTTATTAACTATGTCTTTGAGAGCAAAGTGAAGGAATTTTGCACCGATTGAGAACAAAAGTATGTTTGACTACAGTCACTCAAGCTTCTCTTAAGTGTAAAGAAATAGTGTAACAGTGAGTAAAGAAATAGTGTAACAGTGAGTAAAGGAAAAGTGTAACAGTGAGTAGAGGAAAAGTGTAACAGTGAGTTAAGAGAGGGACAAGTTAGGAAAGGCTCCACATAACTTCTGGGATCGATTGATGGGCTGATCCTGGCTTTTCCCCCATGGGCACACCTGTTGGGTTGGATCCCTACTCTGTGCGCATTGATTATCTCAAACTTCACTGGTGATCAAAGCCTGTGTATCCCTTCAAACTTCTTGCAGTCAGTGCACTGTGAGTGACAATCTCTGCCCTGACACTGTGACAGTCCTCTGTGATCAGTGTATTTGTTAACAAAGTGTTTTTTATTCCTTCAGCTGCTCAGCCTGAGTCCTTCAAGTGTGCTGGCAGACAATAGCTGTGGATGAAGATGGCAAAGTTAATAACACAGAGACTGATAGAGTGGGGGATCCATGAGGGGGGTCTTTCTTTCCAGACTGATAGAAGGGATTTGACTCAGACACGCAGCTGTCACAAGTCCCTGGACAGGCTAATGAACCCACCACAGCGGGCTGTGCAGGGGGGTCCCTATTCCGGGGCACTGGCAGGCTGCTGGGCACAAGGGTCTCGTCTTGCCTGGGGCGCTGACTAATTAATCAGAATAATACATTTTTAAAAAATGAAAGTATAAAGGGCTCGAGGAAACACCCCGTCTGCGTGGCACACAGTTATTTTGAAACCTGTGTGTGTCAGTGCAGGACTGCTGGGGGGAAAAGCGCTGACATTTCCCTCATCTGATGGTATTGGCTGATTGCAGTTTCTAGTGTCATGGTCAGCACTGCAGCAGCATGTGCGAAAATTTGTAATACGATTTAATGAACTTCGGATAATAAACCAGGGAGCCCGACTGCGCCGGCTCGGCTCGGCTCGGCTCGGCCCGGCTCGGCCCGGCTCGGTCCCGCTCGGCTCGGCTCGGCTCGGCTCGGTCCGGCTCGGTCCCGCTCGGCTCGGCTCGGCTCGGCTCGGCTCGGCGCGGCGGAGCCGTGCTCGCTCCTGATTGGCTCGCTCACCGCGAGTTCCCTCTCTGATTGGTGGGAAGCCCGTCCGGCGGGAGCGCGCGCGTTGGGGTTGCCATGGCAATGCGGGACGCTGCGCGGCCGGGCGCGGAGGGATCCGGCCGTGCCTCCGCCCCGTTTGTCTACGGGGCCAGATCCGGGCTGCCGTAACGTTGCCCCACGGGTTGCTGTGCCCCTGTCCCCAGGGGTAGCCGGGTCCCTGTCCCCACGGGCGGCATCTCCTTATCTCTAGGGGCTGTGGGTGATAGGTGAGGGACTATTTTTTTCGCGGAAGGGGCGGTGTGACTGCTGTGAGGTCAGACAACCCGCGCCAAGCCGCGCCGCCATTTTCCCCTCAGCGGGGCGGAGCCGTGCGGGGTGGCTTTGGCTTCTATTGCAGCCCTGCCCCGCCGCTCCTTGGGGGCTCCTGGGGGCTCCTGGGGGCTGTGTTCACCGCCCCCGGTGAGGGACCCCGCCACGGGGGTGGTAGGCGTGGATCTTTGCTGCCCGCCTCCTCTTCCCTGATGCCCGCCTCAGGCCCGGGCAGGGTCCGGGGTGAGCCGGGCCCAGCGGGGGCTCTGCCTTTCCCTTCGCCCGCCTTCATCGTATCGGTGCCTCCGAAGTGCAGGGCCAGGCCAGGCCCCTCCGGGCATACACGCGTTACCTGTTAGCTCAGCACTCACAATGTAAAAGATTCTGTTGACACAGCTGCCCTGCTCGCACTAGAGACTGGTTCTCTTACCTGTGTCCCTGCACCTGAGGCAATGAGAGGGGACCGAGGCACCGGTAAAGGCAGCCCGCTGTGCATGTGCAGGGTGACATCCGTGCAGTGACACGTGAGCCTGCGTGGCTGAACGGGAGTTTGAGAGGACTGAGGTATGTGTGAGGCTGCTTCTATTTGTCACAGAATGATTCAAATGTGTTTCCTCAAAGCTGCTGCAAAGCCTCGTGTTTGGGCACAGTGAGTGTGAATTTTAGCAGGTGAGTTTGGGAAAGAACTTTTTATACTGAGGAAAGAAGAGAAACCTCTCACTGATACAGAGCTACACTGCTGACAGCACAAAAGGATGCATGTTTATCTAGCAAGGATTTTTAGGCATGATTATTCTCAGGTTTAATCATCACAGGGTGGTTTGGATTGGAAGGGACCTTAAAGAACATCTTGTTCCAACTCCCTGCCATCAGCAGGTTGCTCCAAGCCCCATCCAGCCTGGCCTTGGACATTTCCAGGGATCTGGCACAGTGAAACAAATGTCCTTATACAGAACAACCAACCTGCTCATGGGATTTGGCATCTGCAGACTGCAACTGCTAGATTGACTAAATGCTTGTTTTATCCACTCAGATTCTGGAAATCCTTTATTTCTGTCTAAGCCTGTGATTAAACCTGTAGTTTCAAGACCTGCAAAACAGCTGCTGTGTCTTATCTGTGAGCCCTGCCTTTGCAGAGAGGAGGGTTGGCATCTCCTAGCAAGAGTCCAAAAAAAGCAGAAAAAGAAAGGATTAAGATTCAGTAGCAGCTTGACGTATGAAGATTGGTGGGGGCAGGGGGGAAATCTGCAGCTAGAGTCTTACCACTTGTGGGTTCCTGAAGGCAGATTGCTGCAGAGGCAGATTTTCTGTGTTTGCTGTGTTTTATCTGCCCTGGGGTCCCAATTCTCTGAGGAGGTCAAACACCTCCTCAGCTTTGTGTTCAGTCTTTTGTTGTGAGGGGGATGGAGTCTTAATACTACCTACTAAAAATAGATAGAAAGGAGGGTAATGGTTGGGGGTTTCTTTGTTTTACAAGCTTAGAAATATTAAAATATATATTTCACTCATCTCAAGCTTGTCCAGGGATTTACAGCATCCCTGCCTCAGAAGAACAAAACTTGGAGTTGAAGGAGATCTGTAAATGGTGACATGACACAGGAACCTGTGGCACCTGTGCATGTAGGGAGCATATTATTGCTTATAGGAAGGTGTGTTGGATTTTTCTAATGACAAATCTATTGCACATCAGGTATCCAAATCTCTTCAGCCCTTGCTGTTTGCCTTTTAATTTTGTATCAGAAATTGGGTCTGTGCTTTTCTTCAGGCTGGCACTGGGACTGATGCCGTTTGGGTTTTGCCTTTTTTTTGTTTTATATGTTCTCTGTATTCTTCACACATCTATTTGTAACTCTCCTCACCTATTGTATTAGTTGCTAGTTTTCCCAGTACTCGTCCATGGCCTTTCCTTAAGGAGAAAGACAAAACAAATTCCAGAGCTCCAAGCCCTGGGAGGTGCAAGGCTCTGCTATCTTGGTTCTTCCTGGGAGCCAATGCTGAAAACAGCTCTTTGAAATACATCTCATGGACAAAGTACAGCCAGTGCTGAAGGGGGGCTCTAGAGAAGGGGCTTGACCTGGGGGGGAATTGCATCACCATTTGTTCTCCTAATTGGTGCCTTTTATCAATTATGCTAATTTCCTAAACCTATAAAAATGTACTCACCCCTGGGGGGGATGGGCTTTTGAGGACATCTTTCCATAACTGCTTCTGAAGGCCTCAAATAAAGATCCCCTTTTATATTTCCTCCTTACTAAAATTATCTTGAGTTTCATTTCCAGGCTGGGAAAAGGCAACAGGACCAGGTGACTTCCTGAAGTCCCTTCCAACATTTTGTTTCCTTTGATTTCTGACTCTTTCAGTCAGAAAAGACAGGAAAGCATTGCTGTGAGGATGCAGGAGTATCCCAGTAAAAGTTTTTGTCAGTGTACAAAAGCAGGGAATATAAAATGAAACAAATAAGGATGTAGATTACAGACTTTACCTTGAATTGATGGTACGAAATTTGAATCTGTGCTCCAGAGAGGTAAGTTGGGAGTCAGATATTGTCACTAAAGTGCTGGATTGGACAGAATAAACTCTCAAGTATTTGTCTTCAACAAAAAAAAAAAGTTACCTTCTATGAATACCAGAGAGTCTTCGGAAAATCTTTTAACTAGATATTGCAAAAAATAATTGAATATCAGGTTTTTAAAGGTTTTTTAATATAACTGAAAGATCTGTCTGAAGACTTGGGGTCAGTATCTCTGCAGAAATAAACTTTTCTTTTGTACCATTCTTTACCTAAGTAATATTGTGGATCCATTGTTTCCTGGAAGCAGCGTGTCTCCAGTGAATCTGAAATAAATAGGGGTTTAAATGGATGTTCCTGTAAAGGGCATTTTGCCTCTGTGGTTCCACTGTCTCTGTTATAAATCAATCCAGATATCCTGATGCACAAGAGAGAAATGGAGTTTTCTGACTGGAGCTGAGTTAGCACTTCAGCATAAGCTTCATCTGGTAGAACTAACTTTAAAAACCAAGAAAATGTAGCCATCCTTGGAGCGGGATGTGGCAGTTACTTGAAAGGGACTTTTATGTGATTGAAAAAGGCACAAAGGAAAGAAGTAACAGTCTGGAGGTGAAATTTGATAACATTGAAATATTTTCAAAGCTGACAGGTATTTTCAAATAATTTTTATCAAACAGTCAGTCACTGTTCTTTGAAACAAAATGTACTGTCCATGGTGTGTGGAGGTGAGGACAGACAGTCCCACCAGAGGCAGTATCTGACTGTACACCTGATACTTCATCTCTCTGTTTTAGTAACTGTGGCAGGAAAATGCTGCAGGTATCAGCAATTGGATACTGAGTCCTTTAGAGATTTGTTTCATTGATTGGTAGGAATTGTAAGAAAATTTAGTTTTTGCTTGAATACAATAGTTTTATATGATTTTGATGGTGTTACTGTTTTTTCCAGACTAATCCAACCATGAATAGTGTGAATAGCTCAGAGGGTCCCTGGCTACAAAGATTTGCAAATGGGAAGCCTGCGAGAAAACCCAAGCGGCCTTGGAAGGTGAGTGCCCCTCAGCATTCCTTCAGCTGAAGGTTCTACTGTGAACACAGGAGAGCAGTATCTGTAGCTGGGATCCCAGGTGTGTAACTGGGTCCTGTATTGGATTTTGATTGCAGCAGACATCTTGTTAAGGAAAATACTGCCAAAGATTGGCTAACACAGAGGGAAGGGCTTCTGTTGTGAAGGAGGAATGAAATGGAAGTTGTGATGGGAAGAATGAAAAAAAACATTATTTGCTAAGTTCAGTAAAATCTGAGAGATGTTTGTCACGGAGAAGGAGAACGAAGAATTCTGAAAATAGCAACAGAGTTAATGGATTTTATTGAGCTCTTGCATCATTCTGAGGCAGCTTTATTGAATTACATGCAGTTTGGTGTGTGGAAAAGTCTCCCATATGCCTGAAACAAGCTTGTGACTAGTTATAATATAACAGACTCATGGAACAGCCCGGGCTGGAAGGGACCTTGGAATCGTCTGGCCCAGCCTTTCATGAGAAAGAAATATCAGATGGGGATATCCAGCTCCCTGTCCAATTGCACCTTGAAAACCTTCAGTGATGGGGACTCCACCACATCCCTGGGGAGGTGGTTCAGTGAAAGATTGATCTCACTGTAAAAATTTCTTTCTTACATTGAGATGAAACCTCTGCCAATGCAATTTGTACCTCTTACCCTTTATCTTCTTGCTGTGGCTTCTGGTGAAGCGAGAGCCTCTCTCCTCTTTGTAGCTGCCCTGTAAGTAGTCCTGTGATGGGACTGCCCCTGGGCCTGCTCTTTTGGGAGAAGGGATTTCATTCCTTCGGTCAAAGGACACCCAATTCCTTTGGTTCTTAAGAATTCTTCACATATGTATCATCCTGGAGGAAAACTCTTCTCCTGTTCACCAGTGATGGTTCTTAGCTGGAGCAATGGCCATGTCTTTGTGCTGCTGTTATGGTGCTGGCTTTAGAAAGGATCTGTGACTATGTGAAGTAAATTCATCAGGCATAATACCAGTTTCAAATAGTAGGACGAAAAGGTCTTAAAACATGCCAGAAGTTTCCTCTTCCTCATTTGCTTTTTGTGGAATTTTTAATACTTGTTGTCTCTTCCTTGCTTGCTTTATGTATGATGTCCTGCTCATCTCAGTGTAATGAACCTTTAGGAGTGTGGAGCTGGTCAGCAGGGCCAAGGCAGGCATGACTGAAAACTACACTGTCATTTGGAATGAAAAATCAATATGAAGCACAGGGAGTAGCAGGCTAATATTCCATTCTATGCCTAAAATGCATTCCATCCCCAAATGACAGATTTAGTCAGTGTTTAGTCTGTTTAATCTGCCTGTACTCCTTGTCTGGAGTGCAGGAGCTGAGGAGCCACATGTGTGGTGAGGAGCAGCTAAGGAGGTCTGAGCATGTACATTGCAGTTTCTCATTCCAGCTCCAATCTCATTCTGTTGCTACTTAACCCAACTGTTCAAAGCAAATCTTGCAAGAATTCGCCAGCTGGGATGTGGTATAATATGCCTTTAATCACGACACTGGTAATTATTTTGAATTCAAAAGTAAATCCAACTCCTACTCTTAAGTCCTGCTTTCACCTCATGTGGGCTTTTTTCCTGTTTCGTTAGGCAGCACCCGATCAAAGCCGAGACATCATTGCTTCTGTTCAGTGCATCTTGGACAGAGAAACTTTTGTGAGGGTAAGAAGTGGAACCTCTTTTCTCATTTGCTGCGTGCTTTCCTGCATGTCAGTATTTTTAGTTCCTAAACAGTGATTCATGAGAAAATGTTCATTGTCTGTGTTCTTGAAAAACTAATTTAGAGTTATGAGCTTCTGATCTTTTCAGTCTCCTCTGGATAGGACTGAAGTAGTAACCCTAAATGTGAATCCCAGGCGACTTGAACTGCCTGTTTGCACCTAATATTTGTTCAGTGGGTGTGGTAATTGGTGACAGTGGTGCTGGGAGCAGAGGGCAGGAGGACTGCTCTGATCTGATCCAGCAGATTGCCAGTGCTGCAGGGAAGGTCCTTCTGCCTGTCTTGCACAGTCTGGTGCGTGCAGCCCCCTGCTCTGCAGTGGTTTCAGCTCAATAACCTGATGGGAAAAAGCGAGTCATTTTCTGCCAATCTTGCACCATAGCTTAAAAAAATTAAGGGTGTGAATGCCAGAGCTCTTTAAAGGGCAAACTTGGAAACGAGTTGTGGGAAGTGGAGAGAAGGAGGAGCAGAAGGAAGGGCTGGAAAACAGATGCCTTGGAGCAGTGAGCAGTCAGGTCAGCCAAGCTGCAAACCTTCACTTGTGCTATCTTTACTGTCATTGGCCAATAGCTTATATGGTTTTTATTTTCCATTTCTTAATTAAGGAGGTGGACAGATACTTGAGGCACTGTAATTTCCTAGATCTGAGAAAGACAGAGCTTCTGTACAAAAAATATCTTGAGGATGTTTCAGAGCCATTTATGCAGAAAGTGAAGGACCGAATGGACAGCCAATCAGAGGAAGAAGTGTCAAAAAGGAAACAAGAACAATTCTCTCAATATTTAAACTACTGTACAAAGAAGGTATCAGTGAGAAGCTCATTTCTGTCATGGAGAGCATTGTATACAGAGGGTTGTGGACAAGATCAGAGGTTTAGCTGTTATTTCTGTTGAGTAACTGATATACTTCACCTGTAACTTACTTTTCCCAAGGACTTCTGTAATGGTGATGTCACAACTGTGTATGTTCACCAGCAGCTGTGAACAGCAGCATTGCTTGGTACAGTGAACACATGCTGGGGTCTGAATATGATGAGACAACCTATTGAGGTCTGTGGTTTGTGTTTCTCTCTGTGGGCTGGACCATTTAGTGGGAAAACTTTGAGCTCTGTCAGCTGAAACCAAAGGCTGAGTGAGCAGGGTGTGGGCTGCACTCTCATGTCTTTGGAGTTCAGCTACAGAAGTACTGCAACTCTGTTGGCAGAGCCCAAGTGAAAAAAATTTGTGGCCTTGGATGCTACTGATCAAGCTTCATAAAAGAAAAAAATATGGGAACAGGTAGATACAAACTCTTTTGTTAAGTCTGCATGCAGGTAGTGGACCCAGCTAATGGATTTTGTAGTTCTGTGTGTTTCAGTATTCACAAAAATTGCAGAATTGCAAATTGCAGTCACTGTAGAAAATACTTGTTAGTTTTCTTCATTTTGGTCTTAATTCCACACCACTCTTGAATATCAGATCCCGCAAGTAAACTTTCTGCATCTCATGAATGAAAAAAAAAGAGAAAAATAAAAGCAGTTATGTAATCTGCCACAAAAACAATACTTTTATGAGAGCAGGCAGTTGTTGTCAGTGGAAACCACTGCACAGTGGAGTTGTGAGACTGTAAACAAGTTACTCATCCAGAAGTGAAAATATTGTGGGAGCTCTGTTGTTTTAAAGAGACCAATTTATCTTCTTCAAAGGCCTGATGTGACAGACCCATGCATTTAAACTGCATGGAATGACAAAGAACTGAAGCAGTCCTGCTGCTGAAATCCTGGGATTTAGGCTGTGTTGGTGTACTGTACATATCTGGGTCTGCATCAGTCCATCTTGCAAGCTGCTTCTGGGTGCCCTCCAGAAGCAATGGCTGATGTGAAGGGGAGCACCAGTACCAGTGATCAGCTTCTACCTTTTCTCCTTGCTCTGTGGTGTCAGGTCTGTCACCAGCATGTCTGAAAAGCAGGCTGAGGCCCTTCCTATTTACAGGACAACTTATTTGCTAAAGTTTGCATTAACCTTGGCAGCATATGATAAATCTTGCAGAACTTGAAACACTTGTGTGGTTTCGTTCATGCGGTTAATTCTAGACATGTTTTCCCTTTCCTCCCTTCTTCTTGCCCATTTTCTTTTGCTGTCTTCCCTGCTATCAGGCTTCTCCCTCACCTGTGGCAGTGTTGTTGATGAGATGGAGCTGTGGCCTGGACCTTGAGGTGTGGGTTCAGGTCTTTATTCCAATGTATAGATGGAAAAGCCAGGTCATGAACCTAGATTTGGAGCTGGCATCTTGCAGACCAGTGACCTGCCAAAGGCTGTGGCTAATGAGGGCTCACTCACTCCTGTTTTTTCTTTCTTTTTTTATACCTGTTTTGCTGAAATCAGAATGTTTTGAGTTGGAAGGGAGCCAGAAGGATCATCTAGTCCAGCTCTTAAGTCAGTGGCCCATTCTGGGATCAAACCCACCACCCTGGTCTGACTAACTGAGCCAATCTCAGGGCTTCTCTGGAAAATATTTTCAATGAAAAAAGCTCCCATTGTCTTGACTGTCCTAATTAAGGTTAGCATTTTAGCCTGTAATTATTTCTGCATGCTTCATGAAATAATTTATTTTGTCTTTATGCCTGTGATAAATTAAAATGGATGAAGGAATTTTCCTGTTATAGTTCAGTCACTTTCTTTCTGAGGCGCAGTACGAAAATTTGGGAATTCTTTCTTCAGCCACCTCTGGGGCTGTGTTTTGCTGTGCCTGGCTCTGTCCCACCCAGGCTGGCTGCTCTCACAGTTGTAACCAGCAATAGGTTCTGAGACCTGACCCAGTACCTGCTTCTCCCACAGGGCTATGTGTTTTTGGATGCTTATGATCCATCAGAGTATGATCCATTCTTCCAGAAGATGTGCACGGACTGCTGGAAGATGTAAGGAGATTTGGAGTCCCACTTTGATCAGCAGGAAGTGAATAGAGCGTGTTACTGATGTGCTGCTGGGGTCTGCTCTAGAGGAGCACAATCTAGTTTTACTAACTCACTCCTACTGCATTTAAGCCCAGGAGTGTTTGAACATGGTTTTCACCAGGAACACAACCTGGATCTATATTAAGCCCAGTTGAGGCACAGTAGCAATGGTAGGGGGAGGTTTGTTTTCCTCATTTCAAATTTGTTGTGGCAGCACAAGGTGTGTCCTGTCTAAGGCAAGCTCAGTGTGTGTTGTGTAGAAGGAAATAATCTGACAGCTCAGCTGATCTTTACAGAAACATGGCAACAGTTTTTCCTTCTCTTTAAAGGATGAAAATCATCAACCAGCACAATGACAGAGAGAACAAATGATGTCACTTGTCCTCCAGCTGACTACAGCAGCAAGCACAGCCATCAAAGGTTTCCTTTACAAAATAGGTTACATCCACTGCCAAAGCAAGTGAGAACAGGCCAGGTCTTTGGGCAAACTGCAATAAACTTATTTTCTTAAACATATAGTTCTGAAATGTTGTTACCCAGCAGCCAAAGAAATGTCAGAGATGCTGCTGCTATTCTTGCTAGATCCTATTCACTGCTCTACAGACCAAAACCTGCTATTTTAGGAGGTTGGGCTGAGCTCAATAAAGACAGTGCTTATGTTCTCTCCTGGAGACAGTGTCCTAGCAGTAAATCAAACGTTTAACATGCATCATAGGTGTTTTGAGAAGCCAGGAAATAAGTAGGGGAGAGGAGATGGGAAGTGGTGTCCAAAACATCTGATGCTTTTTGGAGAGTGGGTGCTGAGCAGCAGCTGCTGCCAGTGCCCTCAAACCTGTCCCTCTCCTGTGCCAGTGCAGTCCCATCTCCCTGGAAACTGAATTTTCTCTGTCCTCCAAACTCCCATCGTACAGACACAATCTCTCAAGTGTTGCCAAGAGTTTTATTTAGGATTAGAAATACTGAACCACAGAAAACTGTTAAATGTATCAGAGGTTGACTCAGTAACAGGAGGGTGCACAGATGGCGACTGGGTGGGAAATTGCCAGACTTCAGGAGGAATTTCTGTACCCATGGAAAACAAGGGCACAGGCTGCTCAGAACTGCACGCTGTGCTTCTGCAACAAAGCAGTTGCAAGGAGGGAGTAAAATGGTTACTATGTATCAAATATTTATAAACAAACTTTCTTTTTTTAAACCTTTTTAAAAGAGAAAGTTTTTGCTTTCAACCAGTCCATTTTACAGGTTTATATTGGGGCTACAGTTCCCCAGAGCAAACCTTTTAAACTTGTAATAAACTTTCCTTGAACAAATCCTCTCAAATTTTTCTCATTATTTCACATTCCCCTTTACAATAAAATATACTTTTTAAAAAATCACTATGCATCAATAAACATCTGTAGACAAATTAATAAACTTATATTTTACTCTCTATATACATGTTGGCAATGTCAAAGCTTCAAGATTCACATGGAGGTCTGCAAGACCAAGGAAATGTACACAAATAACTTATATTTAGGAAAAACCCCAAGTTGCTTAAGAGTATTTTGCCACATTGTTGTGGGTCACAGTATTTAAAATATTTTTTCTAGTTATTCTTCACAACCACATTGTCTCAGCAGAGAATGATAAACTGAAGCAGAAAGAAAAATCAAGTAGCAGTTACTGATTCCAGTGCAGAACTAAAGTCAAGTAAAGAACTACACTTGATTCTTAAAAGAATATACAATATATTGGAGATTTCTCCAGTGCTAAGGCTTCTTCAGCATTTAACCGTTAAAACTATCATCCTGAGATGGGAAAATTCCAGTGGATATCACTTTTAGGATTTCAAATGGAATGATTCTAGTGCTGAGCTTAAACCATTCCTCAGTCTGTCTGTCAGACTAAGTGGTAAAATATACCAACAGCTTGGTGCCACATTTCTATGTAATACTTTATATGGCCCTGAAAATGGAAACATTGGCATCCAAACCCAAGATATTCCAACATAATAAAAAGGCACTGAGCTATAGTACTGTATTTACAGTAACATTGTGTTTGCATAGATCAACAACAACTCGGAACACTGCAAGGAACTAAGCGCAACCAGGAACTAAGAGGAAATACAGAAGCAGCAGGAATTCTTGCTTAATAACCAACGTGGGACAAGGAATCTTTTACCAAAACATGTTCAGGTTGTCAGCTTCAGTTGTCCTTCATAAATTAAAAAAAAGTGTTCTTAGAGGAGTGTTTTCTGATCGAAGAGCTGCAGGTCAAAGCGCACCCACACTTCTCCTGTTGGAACTTCATGCAGCAGTAAGTGTTTAGTTGTGGGGCCTTTGCTCTCTTGTTCTGTTCTGATTTTTGCTACTGGAATTTCAGTGCGACCCAAAAAATCTGTTGGGCAAATGAATAAGAAATTTCATTAGGCAAAGATATTTACCCTAGAAAATCTGAGTGAGTCAGGTTACTGCAATGCTGTGGGGTACATGTTCAGTTCCAGAGCATTGTTCCCAGGCCCCCAGCTGGACTGGACCCCAGCCCTGTGTAAACCAGCCAGCAGTGACAGAAAAGGGCCTTTTTAGAAGAGAACAATGCTATGGAATTAGGATGTCACAGTTTGAGCAAAGGGCTTTAAAACTACTCTTAGAAAATACACTTTCAGAAGCACAATTTCAAGTGTTCTTCTGTTTCAGAGCTGGCTGATCAGAGTTAGGTGATGGACTTTGTTTACAAGTCAGCTAAGGTGCTCAAAGACAATTAAAATATCAACAATTTTGGCTCAGCCAGCCTTTAATTATGCCTATATATCATGCTTTTCACAAGAACATCCTTCAGCAATTACTGCTACTAGTAGGTTTACAGTCTATTCAGAAATCACACACCTTCTGTGTGGCTATTTCTTACATCTTTGTGTGTGTGTGCATATTAAAAGGCTCACCATGGACTGAAAAACAAGAGTCAGCTGTCTAGCTGGGAGAAGCAGCCAGCCAAACTCACATTAACTCACAGGAGAAAAGACTGAGCTATGGTTACACACAAGGCATCTCAGGTCAAGGCAGTTCCCTGCAAATTTGCAATAATTCACTGTGTGTCAGAGCCCTGAAAAAGCACTTAACCTTTTAGAGAATATGAGAAGCTATTGACTGCCAAAAACGTGCTCAGTTTCCAAGCAACAAGAAAGCTGATCAAGCTGTTGCTGTGAAAATATAACCCAGGACCTTATTTTTGAGCACCTATCGTGAATAGAACTTCTGCTTTCAACTTGTCTGTCTCCTCAGTCTGACAAGAAAATAATTCTGTGTCTGATACAAAAGCCAGACTGGGACAAAATCTGACTGCCTGGAGTTACTGGCTCTGGAAAACTATTGAATCTCCTGAGTACTGAGGCACTGTTTTTTACCCAACATTTCTCAGGCAGCAGTCAGATCTACAGGCTCTTGAAACTGCTGCTGAGGAACTTGGTACCTCAGCTAACAGAAACGCATTCTCTTCCTAAATATTCACACTTACCATCAGGTGAGAACTGATCCCTGTCAAACATGGTGATACACAGGACATCCTGATACAGATCCTTGATGAAGAACTGGCAGTTGAAGTTCCACTTGGGGTTCAGGGTGTCCTGCAGGGTCCTGGTAGTGTAGCTCTGTGAGCCCATGCTGATCTCACAGTATGGGTTGCTCTTCCCTAAACACAGAACAGTGAAAGCCCTCTGCAGTGCAGAACCACCCCCTCCATCTGGAGCCTGCCTGGACACACATCAGTACTGCTGCCAGAAGATGTGGATCAGGCAGCTCCTGTATCCCAGAGCAGCACAGAGCTGGTTCTTCACTCTTTAGCTCTGAAGCTAAAGAATGACTATTTCATACAGAAACTCTAGACAAACCACAGCATTTCCCAAATGACCAACTCCTCCCAGCAAGCCTTTCCAAATGTTATAGGAATAAAAGTGCTCTGTGACTGTTTCCCTCACTTACCATTGGGCTTACAGGCTTTTAGCTCTGTTGCTTCAATCACGTGCACCATCAAGCGTCCTATTCCCGAGGTTTTCTGTGAACGAGCTGGGAACAAAGAGGTCAGACAAACAGATTGGTTGGAACTCTTAAGAACTGGCAATAGATCTGAAGAAGGAGACTGGCATCCTCCAGGAAATTCCCTGCCCCTGTATCCAGGAGGATGAGAGGGAAATACAGAACTCGGTGGGTACCTTGATAAGCCTTTTCACGTTTCTTCTTCTCTGTTTCAATGTACTGCTCTGACGCCGCTTTGATTTTCTGGACCCAGGCAGTCCTGCAAAGAGCAAGCCCTACAGTCAGGGTCATCCCACAGACAGCAAAATCTTCAGTGACTCTGCCCCACTCTCTTTCCCCATTTTCTCCTCCCTAAGTTTCAGAGGTATCATGAATCAAGTCAGTTCATGGACTAAGGCAATGGAGTTTTTGGATTTCATCTTATGCTACATTCCAGATCAGCCTAAATAAATGGATGTGGAGCTGTTGTTTTATTAAAAACTGCTGGATCATATTAAAGACTGCCTGGTCACATTAAAGACTGCACAGGACTGGGGAAGAGTCCTATGGGATGATGAATTTTGCAGCCCTAAACTGTTTTTCAGTTAAAATATCAAGAGATCTCAAGAAGCAGCAGATATGGCTGGATGCCACTGCAAGAGCTCCTGCAGAAGCAAAATACAATCAGAGAAAACTTCTCATTCAAATGAGAGTCAAGTGAGTTTATTTCCTGATCAAGAGACAGCTCTGTTCCTGAGCTCAGAGCCCCTGTGTCTGCTCACTGGAAGCATAGCCTGCAGCATCAATGAACAAGTTTAAGCTCAGATGCGTATTTTCACTACTCACCGCTCGTTAATGTTATCAGTTTTAAGTGTGTAAACTCTGTCAATGTGTGATATGTGAAAAACTGGCTCATCACTTGAAGGGTCCGTGGGCAGCTTCACGAGGACTTCATTAAGGAAAACTGGCTGTAAGGAAAGCAAATGTCACTGTGGCAGCATCACCCTGTGACAATAGGCAGCAACTCTATGAGCTTGTTAACACTGTTTTACTGGAAGGAAAATGAAAGTCAGAGGACACAGGACAAACGGTGAGATCACCGTGTAAAGGACGCAAGAAAGGGCTGAGAGAAAAACTACTCTGTTGATTCACCCCATTCTGTTTTCCTAGGCAAAGAGCCTTGTGAAAGGGGCAGGAGTATGCAAGCAGAGCTGCAGTGTGGAGCTCAGAAATCCAGGAGTCTCTCAGGTTCTGTGAGGGAAAGCAACCCTGATACTTTAACTTATGTCTCCAGTTTCAGAATCTTGAGGACACACACAGTGTAGGCACAAAGACTAAAATTTTGCACCTTCTACTGTTTTCTGAAAGACAGGAATTTTCTTGTGGATGCAGGAACCTGTGCAAACTGAAGTCAAATCACTCCTGCTTCTGAACATCCCACTCAGCTGTTCAGGCATGATGCTACTTCTGCCCTTTCCCACCAAGTGGATGAAGTGTTTGTTAAACCAAGATGGAGAAGTCTGTGCTTTTCCAGGTACTAAGCCAATGTCATTTGTGCAAGTTGTCTGCCAGAATATGCCCATGTGACAGCAAAAGGGGCCACACAGCTAATCCCAGTGGGACAGCAGCATTCCTCATCAAAAGCAAGTACCCACTGTACCAACACGACCATGGAGCACCTCACTCACCATTTTGTACATCTTGAACTGGGAGTTGGATTTGGGGCTGAACAGTTTATCGGATCCAGAAGACACAAACTGTTTAACCATGTAGGTGAGCAGCAGGAAGTCATTGAAAAGGAATCCATACAGCTCCTTACTGCTCTTGGCCTTGTACAGCTTCCCACTGTGCAGGAGCTTCCGTGGTCCCAAGCAGTTTGTGAGGGAGTTGAACACAGGTTGCTGGGAAGAGACAAAAGCCATTAGCAGCAGAAGGTCTGTGCAGACATCAGCTCTGCTCCTCTTCACTGTGGAGACTGACCAAGCTGTTGAAAATGCTCTTCTCTTTTGTTTTATGAATTCCATTATAAATGAAGGAAACTGTTCTGTGATCAGCCATGGCAACAGCACACTCCCACCTCAGAGGAGATTTAAGCTTTACCAAAAACACACAGAGGAATGACCTGTGAGATGGAGGCATTTGCTGCATGGCCACTTCTGTGTTGTCCAGAAGCTGTGTTTAAGAAGAGGCTGCACAGGCTGCAGTCAGGTCACCTCTTACAGGTGATTAGGTGATGGAACAGGACAGACCTTCTGGGTCTGTCATACCCTGGTTCCTTATGCAGCAGAGAACTGTCACACACATCTGAGTTTGTCCTGAAAGGTACAGGAGTCTGAACACCACATATCCTTGAGGATCTGGCACTGAGGGCTGCTGTTCCCTTCCTGCTTGAAGGAAAATCCTGGGAAACACACATTAAGTGAAATCCTCCATAGTAACACCTGACTTAGCCCAGTGGCAGCATGATCAGGAGTTCAGAGAGAAGAGTTATTTCTGTCTGTTTAATGGTCTAAATGGTACCAGTTTATAAGCTGATAAATCAAGATTTCTCTGCCACTACAGTCATGGAAAAACAATGGTTCATCATGTTATGGCTGCAAGTAGAATCCAATAAAAGCTTCCCTGCCTAGAGCTCCACAGTGGATCATGTTCCAATAAGGGATGTGAGCAAGGACTCCCATTCCCTCCCCAGCCTTGCTGAAATGACTCTGAAAAGCCCCAGCCCTGCAGAGCATCAGTGCAGGTACCTCAGCAAGGCCTTCACACTGGACATGGGCCTGGATCCATTCCAGCCTGTCCGAGTTCTCCTTCTCACGCACGCCCTCGTTCACCTGGGAGCACAACTCCTCCGCCCGCTCCAGGGCGAGCCGGAGGTTACTGTGGTCTGGGTGGTTCTCTGGAGTGTTCTCTAGAATCTGGCGTGGATCAAAGAGGGGAGAAAACACGATAAAAACAGAGGTAAGCACAGGGGCCTGTCAGAGAAATCCCCATAAAGCGACAAGCATTTATCTTGGCTTTTGCCATGGAGATCAAACTCAAAACATTCACCTACAAAACCTCCCTTGGGGTACTCACACTCTTTATGAGCAGAGGGTAGCGCGTTATCCTTTGCATGGGTTTCAGGAGGAAGCTGGACAGGGGCATTCCTTTGCAGCGAGGGTCTAGGGCAAGTTTCTGTGGTGCAACCCAGAGATTTAGCAGAGACATTGCATTAGTCATCAGAAAACAGTTGCATCACTGGCACCGAATACTGAAAATTCTCTGATCAGATTAATTTTTCCAGGCATTCCAAGAGATCTTGGATTTTTTCAGTAAGCAAAAACTACTTGTATCTAGAACAAACAGGAACACTGGCAGTGTCATTGCACCCAGATGCTTTGCCAGCATAAATCACAGGATCATTGTTCATGCAGAATCCTTACATTCAAAGCTGTTCCAGCTTTTATTTTTGACACCACAGGCTCCACTCAGATTGAAAAAGAACAAAGCAATGAAAAAAACAAATGCCTGATGCCAACTGTTCTGGCAATTTTCCTTTTATGGCCTAAGTAAATTATCTAGAGAGAAAGACAGTGTTATAAATAAAGAGCACATGTAGTGTTAGCCATGATCACCATGTAAATACGCCTTAGAAGCTTCTTAGCTATTTTTGCAGGATTTTACTCTTCTGGGTTATTTTGATGTGGTCGATGCTGATTAGACAGGCTCCTGTCATTGAGGAAAGGAGAAGGCACAAAAGCTGCTGGATCAAATACCTTTAAGTAGTCTTTGAAATCAGCATCTTCGTCAGTTTTCTGCTGCAGCAGGGACGCTCCGTTGAGCTGGCAGCTGCAAAACCGAATGTAGGCCTGCATGTGGGACAGCTCTGCTGCCAGGATGTCCCCAATCATCTGCACTGGCATCTTCTCACCCCCTGTTTTCTTACGCACCCGCAGGGCTCTGCAGATGAGGAGAGAGATCACCGTCCAACTTTGCTGCCAAGTCTGTGAGGCCTAAATCACAGCCCTTATAGACCCACCTCTGAAAGGACACAAACCTGGTAGGAGAATTTCCCCACACGGCACAGGCACTTCCAGGAGGTGCTGGAGTCCTGCCTGAAACCTCAGGAAGTCACTGACACAACACCCTGAGCTGAACAATCTCCCTGATGGGGTCTGAGGGACTGGGACTCTCCTTTGAGGTTTCTGGGACAATAAGCATCAACCTCTCCGTTCAGTTCCCATTCGGTGAATTACTAGCCGCTGTATCTTTCTAAAGATTATTTTTAGAGGATAAAAGGTTGCTTTGCAGAAAACTGGGAAGAAAAGCTCCCATACACATGTATACTTTTGTGTAGGGTCTAAAGTATTACAGCAAATGTATACATCTGTTCTTGCTGTTTATTTCTTTCTCTCTCTTATTACAGCTCCTTTTGAAGCGGTCAGACTGCATTTAGCTGTTCTGAATGCAAGCATGCACAGGAAAAAAATCAGCAAGGACAGAATATTGACTGTAAACCCAGCAAACTTCCAAAACAACACAAAGAATGACAGAATAATGAAAAGGAAAATGTAAGACTGCAGGTAAGTACTCACTTCAGTAACTTTGTATTTGACATGATGAGTTCCTTCCAGTTAACAAAGATCAGCCCCATTTCTCCTTCTGTGAGACAGCCTGAATCAGCCATTGGTTTTTGGAAAACCTGCAGCCAAAAAATGAGTAATTCTTCAGAAAACAGAAACAGCTCAGCCTCTTGCTTAGCCCAGCAGTGACTTTTTTTGAATTCTCAGTGTCTAATTTCTCAGCAGTCAGAAGTACTTTCTTACTAGCACTTGTGACAGCTGTTTCCCCTGAGTGTGTGACCCCACCGGCATCAGCATTGCAAAGTGAGGACAAGCATTGGGACCTGCAGGCTGACAGCTCAGCAGAGGAGCATTCCCATGATTTCAGAGTCAATCACTGCACAAATTACACTCAGGCTCCTCTCCCCTGACCCAGAGCACTCAGGGTCACCCTGTGTGCAGAACCACAGCTGCTCTCAGGGGCCCTCAGCACCTCACCTCTGGGGAGCAGAGCACCCTCTGACTCCACAGTTTAACATCTGCCACTTCACCACACCATTGTTTTATACACAGAGGTCAAGGTGGACACCTAAGAGCGCCTAATGCTGGCCTGTCCCTACCCTGCCAAGGGAGATGGTCTTGCCTGCAGAAATAAAACTGGGGAAAAGGCACATGGTAAGCTTTTATTGTGCTTCTACAGATCTGTGCAGCTCTGCTTGACACCTGGCCCCAGCCCATCATCTTTTTTACTGAGCCCAAACACCTATGAACAGGATTTGGAAAACAGGAAGGTCTTTGCAAGCTGATGGGTTTCACAAAGTGGTGCTTTTGCCTGGTGAGCAATCACATACTGTTCACTGGAAAGGGAGGTGCCCACACAGCTTTCTTCATCATCTCACAATTCATAAGAATCCCTTTATTGTTATTATTCAGTATAGAGGTGTTGTTTTTCCAAATGCATTTTCACATCCAAGATGTCTCACCTCTACAACGAGCTGCAGATCATCCATGTACCTTTCTTCTGTCTGAATGAGCTCGTGAATGTAGCCCTGCCTCTTCCTTTCCATGGGCTGCATGGTGTCAAGGCTCTGGAGATCAGCACACCCTGCAGGAAGTAAGTCAGGAGTTTAGATCCCACTCAAGGCATCAGATCTGATAAATTAACAAAATTGCACCAGCATTGTCTGGCTCACACTGTACAAGCACTGGAAAACCCTCTCTAAAGTGCAGAAGGTTTCAAAATCAAGTGACGCAGCAATCGACCCCCTCCCCTCTTTGTGTCACTTTTCAGTCTATCACCTTTTTATTTCTTTGAACACCACCAGTACTGTGATGCAGAAGAAGAGTTCCTGACTTCTTGCCACTCCATTTATCTCATGACTTTCCTCATCTTTCCTGCCATACTGATTTAAAGCTGTGATTTGAAACTTTCTCTTACCTTGAACAATGTCTTTTTAGACTTGATGATCTTAAAGGTCTTTTCCAACCTTAATGATTCTATGATTCTAAGTTGTCTTTTGTGAGATGAAGTCATAGAAAATGTGGCTGGTCCTAACTTAGGACACTGCACCTTTAATCCCCACCCCGTTTCTGAAGTTCTCTGCCTTAGTTATTAATTTATAATACAAACCACCACTACAAATTTGTAAAGCTGTAACATGTAACATTGTAGTTGTATGACTTTACAGCTGTACAACTTTTTTCTTTTTTCCTCAAAATGAACTGGAAATATATTGAATTATTTTAAACATCAAGGATGAAGAATCAAAACCATGCACAGGAACACACCAACAGTCAATGACACAAACCCTGAGTTTCTGTCAGAACATGCAGACCCTGCAGCTTCACACAACTCTATCTCTACTGGATGTTAGTAAACAAGGCAACAGTGCTCAAACTTTAGTAACCAAACCAAAAACTGGTAAAACCAGAGTGGTGAATGTGTTTAGCTGGGTAAAGGAAAGCACAGGAAGTCAATCTGATCCCTCTGCCAGCCATCACACAACAGAGTATTGCAAAGCAGTAGGGTGGGGGAAAAGGAAAAAAAGAGGAACAATTACAGAATGTTTGAGAACATCCATCTATGGCTGGATGCGCTGGCATCGGATTGCAATACCAGGTGAACCGTGGGTTTTGCAGGATAGCAGAAAGGACATCGCAGGGACTCACTCAGATCCAGCAGTTCTAGAGGAACAATACTTCATGAAGGCTTACAGGAGTTGTGGAAGGCAGAATGACCTACAGCAGGAAGGGCTGTGTTTCCCATGTCACCCTGACACTCCCGGCACACAAAGATGTGACTATTCACTGCCAAGGTATAGATCTGCTCATGGGAAGGTGAGTTAGTAATAAATTTGAGGGGAAAAAACCAAGAAACACTAAACATTAGGCTGTTCTTGATGAGAAAATGGCCTAATGGGAACCTCACAGGCTTCTGAGCTTCTGGCTACATCAGCATCAAGGTGCTCTGAAGAGCAACTGTCAGCAAAATAGAAAACTCTTGCCAAGTGAAATTTTAGGACACCATAACAAGGAAAAAACTTTGAATAACACAAAGAAATAAAACAGCAAAGACAACAGTTAGATTGAAAATCAGGACCTTTCAGTTCTGTTTTGCACCCTAAGGAAGATCACAGATCTTAAGCTGACAAGGTTTGAAGAAACACCACTTTTTTAGAAGAGATGAGGGATTGCAGCTCTTTTGATCACACAGAATGCTCCTTCTAGCCTTAGTTATCCCCAAAGCTACAACCAGGCCAAAATTAGATGAGAAAAAGGAGTAAAGTTACAGATAAAAGTGATTCCTCCTAAGTTTGATGTCAGTCCATTGAGACAGTCTGTGGCTAATGTGCTACTTCTGGATTCTTGTGTCACTCTTCAGCCTGCACAGGACTGAGTTTAAGCCCACCTGGTTACTAAGACATGAAATTTTAGTATAATCCAAAGGCTTTCACAGTAACCAGGCATTAATTGCCCAGATTTGGAAGTCTCACCTTTGGCCAGTGGCTCCCTTTGCTACTGCAAGGTGCACTCCTGTGACAGAAGCAGGGATGGACTGAAGCTCCTGTTGGCTTGTGTCCCAGCTGCTGGAACAACCCACATGCTGGGATTTGGGTCTGTCTTATGCTGACCACTGAAAGCTGGGGCCAAGCCTGGGAGAGAAATGGGCCTTTTTTATGCACTAAAATAGATTTGGTTTATAAATTCGTTATCAGATGCAAAAATGCAGTTACATTAACTGGATTCTGTGCTAACCTTGTGTTTGGACTGCCAACTTCTGGGATGAAGGGATGAATGCTATTTTGTATTTAGTATTTTATATAATTTTATTTAAACACTAGTGTTTACTAGTGAAAACACTCCCAATTTTGACAGGCCTGATGACACTGGCATAAAAACACATTATGCAATCCCCACATTTGATTTTAGAGGATGAATTCAGGCATTTGAGTCTGAAGGGAAGAACAAAAACTACAAAGAGAATAAACCAACCTAACGACTGCATTTGTCAATGTTTTTCTTAAGTGGCCACAGCAACCATGGGCCAGCTGGTGCTGAGGGGGTGGAGCTGCATCTCTACTCCTTCTCCTCCCAAATTGCTCTTCCCTCCTTTCCTTGCATCAATTTTGGCACTTATCTGACTTCCTGCTCACATGCTGGCAGCAAACAAATCCCAAGGGGGGAAAAAAGAAAACAGCAGTTTTCTGCTGGTATAACAGCCAAGAATTTGCATGGAAGCAGTAAAACTGCCTTGTTTGGCAGCAGAAAGCTCTTGGCTTGGCTTCCCTCTGATGAAGCTTCACCCCAAGCTCCCCAGGCAGCTCAGGAAGAGCAGTGGGATTTCTGGGAGTGTCTGAAGCAAGGAATTGCAGCTCCTCACTGCTCTGCTGACCAAGAGGGATACCTGCCCTCTGGAGGGGAAGCCAGCCAGCCTCTCCCACCAAGAGCAGGCAATGCCAGGCTTTCAGCCAGTCTGGGGCCTGCCCAGCTCCCTCTCCAGAACATTCACCAGAGGGAGCAGGGCGTGTCTGGAACCTTGGAAACTCAGGGCACAGCAAGAGAGAGATGCCTACACTGACTGTGGTGCCCTCTGGGCAAAACCCTGCTCTCTGAGCTGAGGAAGCAGCTGCCAGGGTAAAACAACCTGCAGAGTCTATAAACAGGAAATCCCAGTCTCTGAAGTTGTATTTAAAATTATACTTTCCAAATACACCTGGACAAGGAGTATTTTTTCCTACTAACATAACTACCCCTGCACAAAAAACTACTGAGTTTCACAGTGAAAAGATTTCTCCTCTGCAGGAGATTCAAAGCCCTGAAAAACATGAGGGCTGGGAGAGAATACCTTCCCATTTACTGACTTTTTGGGTATGAGCACATTCAAGGGGAAGAGGGACAGTTTCTGAAGAGAAGAAATCCTCCAATGAAAGACAGATGAATACCACCTATCACTATTTTCCCAACAGATTTCCCCACTCAATGGATAGAGGAATAAAGCCATTAAAAGTGACAGCTCTGAAGACATTTCAACCCTCCAGCAGGAGCTCAGACACTCATCTGACAGCAGAGGCACTAACTGCTCATTGGGGACTAATGAAAACTATTTAGGGACAGAGAAGAGATTTAGATTTGATATTAGGAAAAAAAATCTTCATGGAAAAGGTTATAAAACAGTGGAACAGACTGCCCAGGGAAGTGGTGGAGCCACCATCCCCAGAAGTATTAAAAAAACATACTGATATGGCACTTTAGGATGTGGTTTGTTTGTGCTGGATTAATGACTTGACTTGATGATCTTAAAGGTCTTTTCCAACCTTAATGATTCTATGGTTCTATAGAAACTGTTTTTTAAAAGGAAATACCTTAGTTTGTTTAGGGTTGGGGTTTTTTTTGAGGGTGTTGTTTATTTGACTCTGAAGCTAGCTGACATGGCTGGGAAAAACAGGTAAGGGTTGGGGTTTTTTCCCTGCCTCCATTTTTCCAGTCTGTCTTAGAAAGGCCACGTGTCCCCTTAAGGACCATGGGCTGGCATTAGCACAGTCCCTTCAGTACAGCCAGAGAACAGCTGATGGCATCAGGGGACACCACCACAGCCAGGTGCAAGCTCTGCAGGCACACACAAGGTCAGTGCACTTGGGACACACTCCTGTCACTCCTGGAGCCACCAGCAGCCTCTGAAACTCACAAAAGGAACTAATCCAAGAAATCTGCTATTGTGGAAAAGACAGTTTCCAGCAGGCCCTGGGAGAAATAATAAAAACTTTTATCCAATCTCCCCTAATCAGTAAACATAGGATACTGTGCTACAGCGGTGGAAATTTATGAATGAATTTTCAAGAGGTAAAAAGCAGAATCAAGTCACTCCATCACAGATGACACAATGCTCATTCCAAGCTATTCAGCTGGGAAAAAAATCCTCCCCAGATGGATAAAAAACCACAACAGACAAACTAGATCCTTTTACGTGTCCCTTTAATAAAATACATTTGCATAGTTATCTTACAACTTTGTTCAAATCCAAAGGTGAACAATTGCCTCATGCTAAGCACAGCCTGTATTCGCATGTCTCAACAACCATCCCCACAGGTGACACTCAAGCTTGGGAAGGACGAGGAGGGGTTTAAGGCAGCACACACCAGAACGCAGCGGTTTTATTGGTTCATTACACTGAAATAGCGCGGCCCTGCAGCAGCTCCCACTGCCGGCATTCCTACGAGCAGACTTATTTACAGGAGTTTGCCACCCCGCCCAGGAGAACCACACGGGGATACAGTCTGACAAAGCACTGAGACGGCAGAAATGTTCAGTGACCAGCGGGAGATGTGTCAGTTATCGGTGTGTCACTTTGTGATGGAGCTTTGTGCCTTCTGCTCCTGACTGCACCGTTCAATAACCGCGGGCAGGAAGCTCCGGCTGCTCCCAGCGCTCAGCACCACGGGCTCCTCACACCCCCAGCCCTGCCACCAGGGCCTCCTGCTCTGCAGCAGGAGCTAACCTTCTGTCAAACCAGGCTCCTGCAGTTTGTTAGTCCATTAACCAAACCAGACAGTTGCAGAAATAGCGTTTTGTACCCGTTCTTGTGCGTTTGTGGCACCGTTTGGTTCTCAGCCCCTGTGACACCAGGGCCCCTATTCTCTGCTGGCCCACAGGAAACAACATTTAGCAAGTACCACGCTGCAGGCAACAGCAAACAGCATATTTTGCTTTCCATGGTGGCTTAAATTTTACTTTTTAACCTTGTGTGGCGCTCAGCAACATTTAGACTCTCAGCTCTTGCCTGGAAACCATGAGTTAAACGAAGGACTCTTTTCCACCTTGGCCTTGGTTCCACAGCCAACCTTTCTCACCCAAATGAGGGTGATTTTACTTGACTGGCTGGGATGACCAGCTGAACTCAACTCTGTGGTCTTTCATCAACAAAGGGGGGGACTGCACACAACCAGAGAAAAAGTACCATTTTTAAGTCTGATTTAAATGCAACTTCCAATAACCACACTGCTTCATTGATACAGAATATTATTTTTAAATAATCTTGCTGTAAATACATCCTTGGCATGATCTTTCCTTTGGATGACCTGATGTGTGTATCCAACTCTTTCTGCACTGCTGTGCAGGAGAGCTGAGCTCTCAGGCAGCTGTGCTGGAGCTGTGCTAGGCAGACTTTTGCAGTACAGATATATTCTGAAGGCAGGGACTAAGTCTCTTCTCAATTAGCATTATTAAGGTGTGTTTTTATTATTATTATTTATTATTACACTTAAGAGAATTTAGAGCATACTTGGGTAATACTGAAACGTGAACAGATAGCTGTGAAAGCACAAAATGCTTTACTTCAATACTCTTCAGTTCAGTCTTAGAGGCAGCAGTTTCAATAATTATCAATGCTCATACCTATACAGCAACATAGGGATACCTGTGTGAAACTTTGCCAGCAATACTGTAATCTCCAAACGTATCAGCAAAAAAATAAAAAAAAAAAATTAAAAAATGAGTAGAATGCCAGTTGTTTTTGGAAAATTCCACGTAAGTATATCCTCAAATACCTCAGTGAGGATGTGAAGTTGTTTTTAATTTTTCAAAGACAATTAGCAGTAATCTGGCATTCAAGGAAAATTGACTGAACACTGATTGTCAGTGTGGCTCAAATCCTACAGTTAGGATTTAGGTTAACAGTAAGGCCTTTTTGCCTTTTAGAAATTACATAATTTAGAAGATCACCTAAATCTTAAGACTACTGTGACTGCTTGATGCCACTGGGGCACAACACATTTCAGCATGTATTAAAGAGGCTTTCCAAGACAGAAATTCAGAGAAGGCAATTCTGGGTGAGTAGTGTATTTTAGTAGAAACACTTAAAATGTGGTTTCAGAAGGAAATCAAGTCATCTGAAATACTCAAAGGATTATCTAGCACATTATTGCCTACAACATGATTTCATTCTATAACAAAATACTGGTTCAGACAAAATACATCCAGAATAAAAATCCATTTGTATTTTTCTGTAGGCACATTGCGTAGTCTGTATTGCACAGAAGATACAGCTCTGAACTAAAGGGCACATATACATTATTTGATCAAGGATATTAAATACATAACATTAGATTTTGGAGAAAGGCTTTTAAATCTCTGCAATAAGATTAACCTTTTCCTGATAGTACCTTCACAACATTCATCTCTCTCTATATATATGTCTATATAGTAAACAAGCAGTTTGTTTTGTAAACATTTCTGATTGCATAAGTGACCTTTGCTGTTTCATAACCATGTTTAGGAAACCAACTAAATTAAATATTGTGTCTAGAGATCTCTCTTGTTGTTACAAGAGCACAGAACTATTTAATCAGAGAAGTAGTCTAGAATCAAATTAATCCTTTATTTAAAGGGGAATCAAGGTTACAAGTTCCTCCTTCCCTCCAAACATTACAGTAAGACATGGGCAGCTCATCCTGCACTGTATTTCCAACAGGCCAGGACTGTGTGCTGAATAGCACAGTTCCATTCTAAACCCAAATGCTCTGCCCTCACTCCAGGTTCTCTTTGTGTCTCTCTCCTGGCAACACCTCTTCAGCAAGGTTACCTCTGCATTAGGCTGCTCTATTTACAAGAGGAAGATCAGCAGCTTTCAGACAGTACTTTAAAAGTCACTGCAGACCACAGCCAGAGACAAACAATTCAGTACCATGAACTATTTAATGAAGAGAAGGGGCAGGGGAAGGGCCTGGTCACACAGGGGCTGTGCAAGTACTTACTGCAGCAACTAAGCACATTTGCCAAAACTGAAAGCAAATATGAATGATCAGAATTTAAAGGAAGGAGGCTGTTTAGAGATAGAATGTATTGAGCCAAAACAACCTGAATTCCTGCCGTAGTACTACTGTGAAGGCAGAAAAAAAATATTCTCCACTCTATGTCTAATAGTTCTTTTCCCCCTTTAAAAAGGGTGTGAAAAGGCTGGATGGAGTGCACCAGATCTAACCCTTAGATCCTGTAGCATGTTTGTAATCACAGTGACTATCAGCAGCAGACAGGTAGGGTTTGTTTCTGGATGAGCCATGAAGGCTGCCAATTTTAAAAGCTCAATATGTAAGAGATTAAATCAAGTCCATTAGAACAATAATCGATGAACATTTTAATTCTGCAAAATATGTACATTACAACATTAAAAGAACACAAGTGCCTGTTCAAAACAGCTCAGATAAACTGTGCAAATAGTGGGTCTTTGTGTGTCTGCAATCCCACCATGCAAACAATAGCTTGATATGCATGCTAATGACTACAGTTATCAATCCCAAAGGAAATACTAAAGGAAACAAGAATGAACAGCAGTGAAAGCCACACAAAGACCCACTATCCTTTCTGCTTTTACAAATCAACTGAAACTGTAGATTAGAAGAAAACCCACAAAAACCTAATTTCTTGATTGGCTCTAATGTTCAAACGAAGCAAAAGGATTGTGTCAGACACGTGAGCAGGGCTGGCCACCCTGCCTCCACGCTAGTCAAACTTGGATAGTGGGTCTCTGAGGTGCTTTCACACTGGAAGACAACATTGGGTCCTAAAAAAAACAAAAAAAAAAAAAAATGAAGGATAAAATGAACATAAATTTGAAGAGTGAAACATATGAATTCTATGGACAAAGACAGAACAACACCAAAAAGGTCAGAAAGGAATGATGAACATTCAACTTTCTGAAAACAGACATCACAAGCTTCCACCCTTGCAGTTTCATACTTATAAGCACACAGATTTAAGTACTTGTGACCAGCCATTGCGACTCTGAAAACCCCTGCAGCTCATTCATTTGAAGAAAAAGTTTCTTCCTAAGGAAAACTTCTGTAGACTCAACACAAGGTCAAGCTCTAAGGGTTTTTTAAAAGGCAATGGCAAAATTCCCTGAGATTTCAACAAAACCAGAAGCTCTCCTGAGGAACTTCTACTGGGACATTAGAAAATCAGATAAAAACTAAACTTGTAAAGAAAAATCTCATTGTAATTTTTCATGTCAGCACATAAATATTCAATTCTGTTTGAGCCTGAACAAAATAAAACCTTGTCTCTAGTCTTATGTGTACATGGAACAGGAGGTACCACATCCCTCAGAATCCAAGGGCTACATGGGCTGAAGAGAGACACACCTTTTGGCAATCCAGAGACTATTCCAGATCCCAGGATTACAAGATGGAAGTGTTATCAAGCCTGACTGACATTCATCAAATAGTTTTAGAAATACAAAGTCACTATGTCACTACGAAGTAAGGGATTGATTTTGTATTTGATCTTTGCTAAGAGGTAAAATTCTGGAGCTGTTGAGTAAAATCTTAGAATAAATCATTAAACCTCATGTGTTAAAATATCAATGTGGAATTGCAACAGGAAACGCCTCAAAGCCACTGCTACCATGAGCTGTTACTCCACAAAGAGAAGCTACCTGTCAAGAACTAGAGAACTTCAAAATGTGTTGTCTGTACAGAGACACAGAAATGCACCAGCCATGAGCACAGTTCAGAAGTTGTTTTTTCACTATGAACACCCCTGAAAGTGAGTCAGCTTCATCCATCAGACAGTATGGACAGGAATTATAAAGATCTTTTGCACATGGAAATCAACCTCTGAAAATACAGATCCTTGCCTAATGTCTCCAACATGTCACATCTACAAGTAAGGTTTGGGGAAGACAAAAATGAGGTGGCTCTAAAGATATTACTGCAAACAACAACCTGAAGCTCAGGCCTGAGCCCCTGAAGGAGTAACTCTGATGTGAGGAACTGCAGCAGTGCTGAGCTATGGAAATCAGAAAGAGTGAACAGAAAACAGTCACTACACGCAGATTAGAGTAGAAAGAACTGGCACAACATTCAGCTCTGTGAGTCTTGTGGAAGAGTCACCTCAGGATGAAGCAGAAGCCTCTCTCCACATGGAGCACAGCCAGGTGTGTACACCTGGCTGAGGTGTCCAACCCTCAGCAAGAACATTTCTGAGGGATGAACTGATCTCTAACACTGGAAAACATCTAGCAACCAAGTATGCAGACACAGCTGGAGCAGCGGTCTTCCCTGATTACACTTCTCTCCTGCCTGCCCCACCTTAAACATGCCCTGGGAAGATGTATCCTTGTCAGATCCTGCTAACACAGAAAAGATCTGACCCTAGAGATCTAATGGCTGAGATTTACCTGAGGGGAGAAAATCTCAACTAAAGAAAATAAACGGACAATGCTCACACTGGTCCCATGGATAAGATGACAAACTTAAAAAGCTATCTCATTGAAAAAGCCAAGCAGTAATAAGAGAACAAGTTTCCAAGTGCAAAGCAGATGAAGACTGGCCAAAAATCTCCAGACCAGGCCCTGGGAAGGACTGTGGAGTGGTAAGAGCACCATGGCTACCTTCCTCACACACGCCTTGGAAAGGACAGGAAGAGAACCAGGCACTAGACAGGTACTGGCAACACACGAGATCTGACCCTGCATGGCTGTGCAAACACTCAGAGAACAGAAGACTAATTCTTTATTTTATATCTGTATTTTGAAACCTGCTGAGTATCATATTTATTATTTATGATGGCTTTTGTTCAAACATTAGAAAATAGGCTGTTAAAATGTCATTAAAATAGCAGCAAGTCTAACCACCACCACAGCCACCAAGAACACGCTCAACTGTCCTGTGTTCTGCAATCACCATGTGATTAAGAGACAAACACTCAAACCTACAACACCCTGAAGTCATTTTGGTTTGCTTTTTCTTTCCTTACAGGGGTCCTATGCCAGGATGTGCAGCTATACCAAGAAGAAAAGTGATTTTGTTCTGTTCACAGAGCTATGTCAGCAACTTAAGAGACATCTCACTGACCCCAGTTCCTTCTTTGCTAGGGAAATTTGCCATTACAGCTACAACTAATAACTCTCAGAAAAGACTCCAGATACAAATGTCTTTAAATCTGGGGGAGAACCAGAATTTTCCTAAGCCACAAACCAATTTGAGTAAACCAAATATGCTCCCTTTCCAATACTATTGTACTTGTTCTAGAAAAAGCAGCAGGAAAAACTGCTATTATTCAAGAGAGGCATTATAATACTCAGATCAGTAGTTCTTTAAAGTGCAACAATGCATTTTTAAAATTATATTCTGTCGTATCTCAAAGCTGTTTTGTAGAGGGCCATATCAATATTTGTGCAGGACAATTCCTTAATGATTTTGTAAGAATACTCGTGGTAGTTTCTGTACTCTGTTTAAACAAGAGCCAAAAATACTGTAAGGAAACCCAAGGAAATTTCAAAGTTCATTCAACAATATTTAAACATTCCTCTGGTTACAGAAGAGGTGCTGAGCAGTGGCTTACTGCTCACACAACTGACCAGAGCAGCAGCCCAGCTGAAATCTGAGAAATAGTATTTGAACAGTAGCTGGAGCTACTGAGCCACGCTGGGTTTGTGCAGGCTCTGGACCTGAGGCAGGATTTTTCCTTAAGTTTCCAAATGCCTATATCCCAACAGAATGGCAACAGCCAGCACAAAACTAGCGTGTAACTTAGCTTATTTGAAATACTGAGAGAATTTTAAAAAATGAGAATAAATTCAACATACTCTTTGTTCACCAGTAGGTGGATTTTTTAGAACTGCTTGATAGAGTAATTCTTAGAGAAAAGTTTAATGGCCAGGTACAGATGACTTGATGCACATCTGCACATCATTAACCTTTGTCAAGACCCAGTTGGATGTGGATGGAAACACTATTATTCCACATCACTGAAATCTGAGGGAAAACTTAATGATGTATCAGCAAACAACGATAAAAAAAATTTACTCATCATCCAGAAAGTTTCCAACTACAGCATGGTCTCAGTATGGCTTTTGCTGAAAATCAGTGTTTTATGTGATCACCTTGGACTTGTCAAATTCAACCATGTAACTTGAAACAACAACACACCTGGTGTGACAAGCTATTACCTCTATAATTTTCAAAAATTCCTAAGTTTAAATACTCAGCCAGAATCTTAATTTTACAGCCCATCTGGTGCAGTCTATACTGTTTCTTCAAAAGGGAGATTTTCAAACAAGTTAAACCTTTCAAAGGACCATTTTAATGATTTAGCTATGTCTAATCAAGGAATGTTAAGTTCAATCTAAATGCAGAAGTTTTTGACATCCCAACCACATTGGCCAGAGGCATTAAAAAAAAAAAAAAATAGAGGTCAGAAGTAATTTACCTAAAAAGAAAACCTCATGAATGGTGCACACTTTTTTTGCCCAGGAACCATAAAAAGCTACCAGAGAAAATATTTTAACTTTCCAACCCAAGCTGTACCTTCTTTATGAGTTTGTGAATTTTTCTGTAAGACCACAACCATGTGATCAAATCTGAAGTGCAGTCTGATCCTACAATAGCTATAGGCTAATAAGAGTGAGGCTCAGACAGATTTCCAGATGAGTGCCTTTATCCCAAGAGAACTCCAAACATCGTCTAGAGCAAATCAGCAAGTGAAGGTACAAGGCCTGTCATGTCAAAGGAGCAACTCTGGCACCATGGTATGTTCTCAAACCCACTGGGCTGATGTAAAAGTTGGTTTAATCACAGGATGAAAAGCTGAGGGAGTAAAAATCGTGCTAAATTTCTCTGCAAGGAGGATTTTCTCTGGGGACAGGGTCCAAAAAACTGGGTGTGTGTAGGTGACACCAGAAACCCTTACTGTGTTCATGTGCAAAAGGCAGAGAAGATGTTGACTGTCAGGAGTAGATTTTAGGATTCAGTTCTCAGCCTGCTGCTGGTAATTCTCACCTCAAACTATGTTCTAACACACATCTTGTTTGTCAGGACTGGATGACAGCTGGAATGCTGGGAGCCAGGATAAACATATTTAGGACAGGACAGACCACGTGCTAAAGCCAAAATCTTTTTCCTGTCCTTTTTTATGGGTACTTTTCCTTAACTGATACATGTGTTAAAATAACTACAGCACTTTTCCTTATTTTAGAAAAATTGAGCAAGTTCTATAATTGCAGTGTGCCTGCACTTCTTCCCAGTTCATGTTAGTTATCAACATCTTGTTGGAAGGAGAACTCCTACCCAATCCAGTATTTTTAGCTTACCCTACAGCACTCTTGCTATTCTACACTGGCTAGTTGATAATCTGCTGGTTGTTTGTAGGTTAACTAGAAAAAGGTTTAAAGTACCTTGTACTATTATAAAGTATTTAAAGGAAGAGTATTTGAAGTACTAATCAATTCAGCTGATGCCTGGAACTCCAAATTCCAGACACAAAGAAGAACAGCAGTGCACCTTTGAAACGTAGTAACAAAATTAATAAAAAATGGAGGTTGCTTACACTGCTGACTTGGATCGGAATCTGTGGTCATCTTCACGTAGTTTGAGGGGAAGAGACCTGTCACACCATTGATTTCTCCTTGCCACCAGTCAGCATCATCTTTGTTCAGCACATTGATCAGCTGCCCCTTGGAGAAAGTGAGCTCGTCCTCGTTGTTTGCTGTGTAATCATACATGGCTATCACCTGACACACTGAAGGAAAGAAGAGCAGAATGGAGTTATACCAGTATTCAAACTGTTTTCTCAGTGTTCTACTGAGAAACCACGGCAAAGAAACAACCATTTCACATGCACTGTTGCATAATAAAAATGCCACATGATTTTATTTTGATACACAATTGTCTTCCCTTTTCTTTTACTTTTTTTAAATTGAGCCAGACAGTAATTCTTATTTCCACTTTATATATCTGTGAACTTTGTGATAATGAACGGACTGCATCTACTGGTCTTCTAAACACTTCAAAATGTAATCAAGCATGCTTCTCTCTTTTACTGGCTGAAAACAGAGTGAGTTCTATTATCTTACTGCAGACACTTGTGGGGAAAATGTGGCAGAGGAAGAGGAAATGTTCATTAGCTAATCATGGCTTGCTGCTTTAGTCACAGGGAAGTTTTGTCCAGTAAAACCTAGGAAATTGTTGTATAAGCAACTCACAGCTGTGGAGAACAGCAGAATTTAAGCTCACAGAAGCAAAAAAAGCTTCTTTTTCTGTGAAAAAAGCTCATTTGTACCCAACCACTAAAATGGAAAAACCTAGAAATAATCTGAAAATTTGCTTAGTCTCCCTCTCTGTAAAGAGCAGGGCATTTAATTCCATGTGGTTTGCCAATGCCTGCCAGCTCTAAGATTTTTGCTAGCACTTGGAAACATGGGAGTTTCCAGATGAGAAGAGTATGGTTTTTCAGAGCAATCATCAAAATTTAAAAGCCCAGATGGATGTTGACACCACAGATACATAAACAATTGAAATAGTTACATAAAATTCTAAATGAAATACAGTCTTTTCTTTTTTTTTTTTTTTTTTCACCTGAGGGAGCAGCTGATGTAGTTCTTTCACTGCTTGGACCCAGCAGCTTCACATGGCTGGCAGGGAACCATCCCTTCTGTCTCTTTTTCCCTCTTGCCTGTAAATGTTTATAATAGTTATTCCACAACTGAAAAACTGAATAGACTGGAAAAAATGGAACAAATATGTCACAAAGTTTTGTCAACAAAAGACAAGAAGTCAGGCTTCTAAACAGCTACTAAATGAATCTCAAAAGATAAAAATCTGACTAAAGCATAAAACAACACAACTCAGGTAAAGCTGCACCCTAATATGTTCATCCAAATTTTTTTAAGTGAGATTTCAGAGTACAACTCAATTGTAGGGCTGAAAATTTGTTCTATGAATATTCCATCTATGTATCATATCCAGAGTCTCTAATGAGGTCAAGGGCACTTTTACAGGACATTCTTCTTAAAATCTATGTTGGGAAGGGAGAGAAGTGGAAATTGCACCTTTGCATTAATCAAGCTTCCAACTCCAGCTTCCAAACCCATCTGTTCTTTCATTAGAATAACTTTACAGTTTAATGTTTCACCAATTAAATCCTAGCCAATTAAATAACTGTTAACTTGTCTCTTCCTCCTCCCACATGTTAATTGACAGTTTTACTATGTGACCAAGAAAATCAGCTCTAAAAAAACCATAAAACCCCCAGCAACCCAAGGATTTAAAAAGCCAACCAACTGATCTAACAAACAAAAAAAATCCACCACACAGCTTTTCTTCCCTTTTGGCTTAAACAAGATAAAAATAACTTTCTGACCAGCTTTTATATAACTCTTCACTTACTTGTTTTTTTGAATTAAAACTTAGAGCAGCTCCTTGCCATTCATGAAGTCACAATTATTTACCTGCAACTCTCCTTGCCACCATCCACTGGCATTTTTCTTCAGAATAAGTATCAGCTGTCCTGGAGCAAGACTGAGCTGTTCAGTTCCTGATGCAGCATAGGCAGTAGTAACCTGAGCAATTTCTAGAAAGAAATCAGTAATTGCATCTGTTATTTTTTCAATGCAGGAAGAGCAGGATGCACAGAAATATCCTGGTACATAACTTGCAGCTAAGAACATCAGCCAACATTAAAACACTGCTGTGAACCTAAATGCTCAGAGTTCCTTCAGAAACAGCTTTAAATGTTAGAAGATTCTCACACACTTACCGGGTTTCTTATTTATTGTTCCAGTTTTGCCAACATAGCTAGAAGCCTACAAAGACAAAACAACAACCACCTTTAATGTGCAATAAAACCAGTACAGTTTACACTAAAAGCACCTGGAGATTTTAACTTTAAACCCGTATTTAACAAAATACCATCCTGTACAGAGAGAGGGAGGCAGTGTGACATTGGCTACAGCTCTGATTTTAGCACTTTGGCTACTAAGGATTTTCTTTTCTATCAAGCATATTAACATCTGCATAAAATCTCTAAGAGCTGGGTGCCAACAGAATAAAACTGAAAAAAATATTGTGTGTTAATTCTCAGAATATGAACTCACGTCTGGATCTTTTGGTCTGACGTAATTGGAGGGGAAGATTCCAGTTCTGTTATCGATGCTCCCAGTCCACCACTCCCCTTCCTTCTGGGTCACCAGGATCTCCTCACCCTCCATGAATGTCAGGTCACCAGGCTCAGAGCTTGAGTATGGATAGAGGGCAACATATTCTGTGCAAAGAGCACACAGAGGAGAGAACAGCTTCAGTTGGCCATAAAGGAACATCAGGTGCAGAGAAAGGGATATCAGCCTTCTCCAGTGTGTTCACAACAGGGATCATACCTTCACAAGTCTGTGAGCTGTCCTGTCTACCTGCTTGACTCAAATCACATTTACTCTTACAGGTACACAACTTTGTAATGACAAAAACACAGGTGCAATTAAAATATAACGGGGGAAGCATAGAGATACACTAGAAACTTTTCCAGTGATATTTGTTTTCTCTACTCCTTACTGACTGCAAGAGAATGATCCACATTCAGGAGATTAAAAATCCCTTCTCATGTCTTTATAAAACAGCACAACACAGCAGAGAACAGCAGGAAGAGAATGCTGCTTATGGGTTTTCAAAAAAAAAATATATTCATGCTTGAGCAGAAGTCTTAATGACAGAACCTAGGCCTGTGCTGAACCTGAATTACTTAAGTTCCTATTTTAGAACTCTTGTATTAACAGCTGAACATTTGCACTGTGTCCTTTGGACAAGCATTCAAAGTGCTGCTCAGAAACTCCTCATAAACTGAACTATCATTAAGCAGAACCAGACTGTAGCATTAGTTGGCATTTTTCATCCTGTCTTACCCTCTCCTGCTGTGTAACTCTGGGTATTAGGCCTTTTGTTTACAGCTGCATAAATAGCTTCTGGTCTGCAGAAAGAAGGAAAAAAAAAAAAAAGCTTTGTGTTACCAAGAGGCTGATCAAGAGCAAATCTCTCAATTCACATGAGATTAAGATCACTTTGGTTATATCAGAGCTGATACTGACACTGAATTAACTGCAAAGATTTCCCTGACTATCGAACAGTGCCAAATACCTGAGCAAGAGCACACCACTTAAAAAAAAATCATGTAATAAAAGGGAAGAGATACATTTACAAATTATGTTATTCAAAAGAAGTAAATTAAAAATTTAGACTAAATTATCTTATTCTAAAGAATTTCTAAGAAATTTTAGCAGAATGCATGAACAGGACAATTTACACACAGTGGTGCAGCCATCCCAGCAGTGACCAGACTTCAGTTAACTGAACAGTTACCCTGGAGCATTAGAACAGGCAAAAATGATCTTTTCAAGTGAAGAAAAACACATTCTGTTCTGTGCAGAGCTTACAATTAGTTTTGGGTCACATAAAATTGGCACCTTTAGAGGCAGAATGCAACTGCACTGCAAGAGAGAAGACTTGGTAATGAACAAAAAGTCTGGCACTCGATGAATAATCAAACACCACTGATGTTTCACAGCACTCAGCCTAGCAAGACTGTCTATAGTTACAGCAGTGAGCCCAACATTACTTGGCTTGCCAGAATGAAATAATAAAAGCCTAAATGACACAGTGTAAATTCTAAATGGCATTTATGTTCTGCATACTAAAACACAGCAAGAATTTTGCACTCTAAACACCTCTTTTTGCAATCTGCTGAATAAAATAACAACAGAAGTCACACTTACTCCTCTTTCTTGTTTTCACTCCCAGGTAAGAGCTTGACATAGGACTTTGGAAACCAACCCCTTCCTCCATGTACCTCTCCAAACCACCAGTTCTCCTGCTGCTCCAGGACAGTGATGATGTCATTCTTTGAAAAATTCAAGTGGTTATCTTTTTTTGCAGTCCAAGAGCAAAGTGCTTGTGCTTTTAGGTTCTCTACAGGCTGCCCCTGTAAGACAGAAGTAATGTTGGTTGACCACACTGCCCCAAACTGATTCAGTGGTTAAAAACAAACACTGGTGTACCTTTTATTGAAGTTGAAGTAACTTCATTCCTAAGTGATGGCTGAATAATTTTGTTTACATCAATGCATGCATGTAACTCAGTTTCCTATTTGTTAGAAATATCTTCTGTGTCTAATTATATGAATATTATTTTAGAATTATGAAAGATAAAGTCTTCTTGCTCAGTAGTCCCTGGAAATATATGGAATTATATCAATGCACACTAGTAGAATATTTAGATGAGCTTCTTAATCCTCCAGCCTTAACAAATCACCCAGAATTATCGAAGTTGTGTGGTGTTCTGTTTTTTTCTTTAAATCATTTTCATTGACACGAATCTGAAATGCAGCAAGTTCTGCACAAGGTACCTGTCCATGAATGGGTGAAACAGACCCAGGGGACACAGTGCGAGTAAAAGCTGATTTCTGCTGCCAGGCTGTGTTAACATTCAGGTTGGAAAAGGGGATGTTTTGGTAATCAGATTCTTCTGCAGATTTACTTGGTGAAAGCGGTCTGCAAATTGAACACAAGGCACATTTATCAAATTACAACTTTTATTTAGAAAGTATCTCAAGCAGAAAACTTTTTTTTTAACATCTATAAAACTGATATTCTATACAATGCAAAGCAGACTATCAAGTACTTTGATACAAATTTTCCAAGCTAAGACTTTTAAGAAGGTTCTTCAATAAGTTTTCTGCCTTTATATTTCAAAAACAAACACCAAGTGAAACTATACAGCAATTATGCGCTAGGCTAAATTTAGAAAAAGCAATTTAAGCACAAACATAACAACAACTCACTCTGAAGCAGCTGAGGTAGTAGATAAAGATACTGTAGGAGGAAGTAAGGCTTTCTTAGGAGATAAAGCTTTTTCTCCTTCTGGTATTTTTTCTACATAATTGCACGGAAACCAACCAAAATGTCCTTGAAAACTCCCATAAAGCCAACCAGGCTCTCCCACAGTTTTTTCATCAACCTATGGACAGGAGAAGAAATACAAAGTAAACAGAATCAGCAGCATGAAACAAGCAGGGTACCTGGTGTGTCAGCACCTGCTGGTTCTCTGACCTGAACAGGGGCAGTGCACACACCAGGATCAGCATTTTCACTCTGCCCTGGCAGAACTGAGCTGATTTTGCCCTGTGATGATGCAGCTGCACTGGTTTCAGACACAGGTACAGACAGACCTCAGGGACCCTGCACCCCTTCAAACAGGCCCCAGACATGCACATGGGGATCATGCAGTGCCTCTGAGCCACTCTGTCCTGCCAAAAATGCCAGTGCACTGTGTTGGATTCTGCTGAATGTGCAGCCAAGAGGCAGGGGCTGGTGAGCCCAGCAGAGCAGGAAACAACTGCTGCTGTTCTGCTCACAGATATAATTAACTCTGTCAGCTGACTGCATCCAAAACACATCCAAAAATTCTGTTATTTACTATGTGATTAAGTATAGAGCATCCTTAAACATTCAAAGCAATACTGAATCTTCCATTATGCTGCAAATTAGTGAAAACTGGCTAAAAATTAGCAGCCCATAAAATACTATCAGCTGGCTAGCTTAGCTGGGATTTGGGAAGAGGAGGAGGAGGCAGCTGTTAGTCTATTTCTGAAATCAGTTATCAGCAGTTAAATGATACAATTACAGCTGAGAGGGAAGTCAAAGCAACTCTTGTTCCCTCTTCCATGGTTCATTGGTATGCAAATGCAAATAAATGCTTTAACACTGTCAAACTGAAAGCTAATTTAGTCAAGTGTTTTAGTATTTTGTACCACATTGCTTTATAAATTCTTCTTTATCACCTATTTGTACAGTCTGAATGAGGAAGAACCACACATATACATTAGAAACTGTATTACTGTGGTTGTAAATCAATTTTCACACATTCACCTGCAGGCAAAGACTTTCAAACAAGTGCTAGTAACTAATATACATGAAATAGCAGATTGCAACTGAGATGCCACAAGGCATTTACAATCTTATGGGCCTGCTGTTATATTACAGACAGCAAATTCAGAAAAGTGCTACAATAAATGGACACAGAATAAATTACTCTAAGTGTCTGCCTGAGGGAGGATTGGTAAAGGAACAGTCAGAAAGAAAATCAGATTCATAGGATGGTTTGGGTTGCAAGGGATCTTAAAGATCACCTGGTTCCACCCCCTCTGCCTGGGCAGGGACACCTTCCACTAGACCAGGCTGCTCAGACAGGAAGCAATCTCTGTTACGAATACACTGAAAACCAGTATCTAGTATTAAGATTCAGAAGAACCTTTCACATCTACTTGTTAAATAACAAATTTGATTTTAATTCAAATGACATCGATAAATAATTCATGTCTCTATTTACTATGCTCGTATTTCAAGCAAACACTCAGAAGCCAACTTGCAATGAACTGCAACAACTGCATTGTTTCTGACCTACTAATTTTAGAAAGTTTATCTTTAGCATTCACTGTTCTTACATTTAAAGAGATTGTCTTTAAATAAACATATCTAGGATGTGTAAAACTCAGAGAAACATTTTGGCTGAACTAATCCTAATTTCACCTGTTTAAAAAAATTAAGGAAGCAGCAATACAATTTAAATTTTGAGTAAACTTTAAAATACACCAATGCAGTGCTTTGACCCTTAAGACTTTGTGCATCTTAAGGCTAGAGAAAAGGGTAAATTTTTCAGGTTAAATGTGAATAGCAAATCTTACCTGAATTACATCTCCAGTATTAAAGCTCATTTCATCATGGTTCCTTGCCTCAAATGGATACAAAGCTCTGTAATTTACCAAGGCAATGGAATTCCTTGACTCTGCAGCACCAACTGCATTGCCTGGAAGGTAAGAAAACCAGTTACCACTCGGACACAGCTGACAGACATGCACTCAGCTGGAGCCCCATCATTCTAAGCAACTGGTAGGAATATCAGTTCTTGCCCCAGACACTGTGCAGGTATCAGAGGAGATCACCACAGCATCAGTTTCACACACCAATTACGTAAATGTAATGAGGAAACAAAATGCATTGACTTCTGCAGTGAAAAAAAAATCACAAAAACATAGAATGGGTTGGGCTGGAAGGGACCTTAAAGCTCTTAAAGGTCATCTAGTTCAAACCCCTACCATGGGCAAGGACACCTTCTGCTAGATGTCATTAAAGATGACATTTTTATCTTCTCTCTGCTTGCCACACTGCTCTGGCTAAGCCAGTGCTTTAATAAATCCTCATTTAACACCACTGTAATGTTGCAAGTTGAAAATATCCCACTGTTGCAACAATAAGTGTTCAGGAGCATGTGTGAAGATTTTATTTAAAAACCTGAAATAGCAAAATATCATGTTTTCTATTTTCTTTGCATCTCCATTTTCCAAGTCAGTGACTGATATTGCAAACAGGAAATGTTTTACAAGGTTTAGCTGAGGTGTGCAAATATCTTTCAGCCCTGTTCCAATTTGATCCTTGCTGAACTCAGAGAGAAAAGTGGCTAATAAAAACTGACAAGAACTAATGAAGGATGAAATCAAGTATGTCTTTAGTGAAAATATTATTAAAGCACTATTTTTTGAAGTCCCACAGCTAGAGCTAGGTCTGGTCATTAGTTCTTTGTTTTTTTCATCTGAGGCACTGAGTAATGCAAAAATAAACTACATTTCACTGTTAATAAATCATTTTTCTGAGTGTTACCTGCCCATCTCTCATCCATATCAGCATTCTATTTTAATGAAAGAAAGTGCAACCCTAGGAAAAACCTAAAATATTACTGTTCCCAGCAACTGCTATTTGTTGACCATGATCACTGGAAGATTTGTCATCACAGTCATGGGTGCTGAAAACTGACAAAAGTAACTGAAGTTTATAGGACCATTTGTAACTGACAAAAGACATGAAACCTTGCTGGTTTTGGTTTTTTTTAATTGTAACTTAGGCAAGAAGTCTGCCATAGAGTCACATCAATAACAGTACACCTGAAGAGTGAAGTAACACTCAGGAAAGTAAAAGTCCAATGATTTTTGAGATTACCTTCATTTTTCCAGAGTGGCTTAAGACTTTTCCCCTCTGTTGGCTTCAACAGATCTGCAAACTTTTCATTTATGTTTATTTTAGAAGTGTGTTTCTCCACCTCTTGAGAGCTGGTTGCTTCTTTTATCTTTCTTATCTCCTCATTCTGCTTGCGCCTCTCCTCAGCTTCTTTAGCTATTTGTTCTTGCTTTCTTTTATCTTCTTCCAGTTGCCTCTGCCTTTGGTGTTCCACCTCCTTCAAGATCATGGCTTGTCTATTTTTCTCCTCCTCTGCAAGAAGCTGTTGTTTGTTTTCCCTTTCTCTCATCATGGCAGCTGCTTCTTCAGCTTTCAGCTTTTCTTGGACTTTTTCCTGCATTCGTTCTTCCTCCAGTCGCTTCTTTTTCTCTTCCTCTTCCTTTCGGATATTTTCCTGCCATCGATTCTCCTTCTCTCGTTTTGCTTTCCTGGAAGAAAGGAATGAGAGGGGTAAGAGAACATTGAAATAAAAATGAATGAGATTGTGTTCCTACAGTAATCAGTGACACTTGTCAGAAAGACTGAGTTTATGACATTGATCACTCTGCTCTCAGGGTCATCAGCTCTGCTTAACATGGGTGCCAGTGTATTCCACATAAAAATAACAAATGGATTAAAATTCAAGAATTTTAATCCATCACCTGTGCAGTGCCTCCATGAGCACTTCTGCCCACCTGCATCCTGATGAGCAAAAACTATCTGATAATTGAACCAAGCTGGATTTAAGCTCTCCAGCAAGGCAGTATCCAAGTCTCCTGACTGGAAACAATGACGGCCAAAGAAATTAATTTCAATCAGGTACATAGATAAAAATAACCTTTGCATACTGATCTTGGCAGCTTGGTATTTTTGCCTTCAGCAGTTGCAATCTATCCAACGTGCTTATCCCTGCCAGGACCACACTGCAGCAGACAGGATCTGGAAACCTGACTGTATTCTCTGAAGTTTTTCAGATGTTATCCTGTGCCTCTTCTGTCTAAAGAAGTTAGTATCCAATTCAAAACAATATTTTAGCTATCAAGACCTTTCTTGTGAAGAGGGAACACCTAACCCTTTGGGCCATCTTCTTAAAAATGTCTATATGAGACGTTTGCATCCATTCCCTGTGGGACATCCACTCTCCTGATGGGCACTTTAGTGTTTCCAAGCACATGGCAGGATGCAGTAGGAGCTGTGCACTGCTGCTGTTACTCCATCACACAGCCGTTTCCAACCAAAAAATTAACAGGCTACCACCACACATATGGCATGTAGTTCCCTTAAATAGACTGTCACAAATGTTATGAAACTTCATCACAGGCAGAAAAATGCTGTCATGAGCAAAGCCCATGAATCACCCACACTACACGGTCACCAGCTCTGTTTCTTTAGTCAAATCAAATATAAATCATTGAAAATCTCAAATTCAAATCCTCTTACATGAGTGGCACGCCATATAAAATGCCTCCTCTAAGGCAACCAATAGGATGTATTTTTACATTAAAAATACAGATCTTATCTTAAAAGTCACAACAGCATTATTTTGTTTTAAGAGCTGCAGCGCTGTCTCACTGAGCCATGGTTACCTTGCAGCCTCATCTTCCAGTCGCTTCTTCTGTGCAAATTCAGCTCTCCTTTTTTGTATCTCTCTTATTTTGTCCTGTTTGATCCTGTGGAGCTGCTCCAAGGCTAATTGCTGTGTGCTGTAACTTTCCCTCAGGTCCTAGGAAGGGAACAACGGAATACATAAAAGGGAATAAAGCCAATCTTTGAGAAAAGCATCCAGGCATTTAATGCTTTTTCAACCAAGTTTTAATATAAATGGCCAAAGTAGTATTAAGTTATTAATAGTCCTTGAAGATCACTGCAAAGAAAGTCAAATCAACAGAAGTATGAAAGGAGATGGCAGGTTTGCAAAGTCAGCGATGTAATTTGGGCTTTCAAAGAGCCCTTCCACTTCTACACCTGCTAGAAATGCCAAAGATGACAGAGGAGAGGGGAAGATACAAAACTGAGTGTTCAAACACAATATTACTGAAGGCAGTTATTTGTATTTTAAGTAACTAAAAGGAGGCAGATTTCAACTGAAAACCAACACCGTACCATAACCTGAAAAAGCATCCTGCTCATCCTGGATGCTTCCTGAGTGATCAGGCCCATGTTTAAACAGGAAAAACTTCATAAATATACCCAGCAGTCTTACCACTGTGGGAAATCACAGCTTAAAGACACTAACTCTGAATGGACTTTTCCTGTACTTGTAAACTTCTCAATTTTAGTCTTTTTCTATTTGAATACATCCTCAATTCCTATTCCACCTCCCTCTGTTAACAATCTTTTTTTTCCAAGCAAAAAATCAGCATGAATCTTTTGGATAATTAAATTTACGGACCCCAAAAAATCAACAATAATAGAATTACTTTAGATTATACTTCACTATGTTTTAAAACACCTCTAAGATACTGCAGGCTTTTTTCTTAGGAATCCTGCTGATATGCATTGAGCAATGCAACAAGTAAAACCCTGATTTTTTGTACCTGTCTCATAAATATAAATAAAGCAATTAAGAATGAATCATTCCCACTACAATATGCACCTCTACCAATAATCATGCTCCTAAGAGATATGGTGCAATTTATATGACAAAGGCAAGATAACACGATTGCTGTGTCACGAGAAGTCTCTGTAGCATCAAACTAAATCAAGCAATTGACTAAGATTTTTTTCTCAAATATATTCAGCTGGGAATATTTTTCCTTCTTAATTTGCCCAGAGTTTCAGGCGCACTACAGAAGCAAACTTGTATTAGAAAAACTCTCATATCTTTAAGGAAAGAAAAACCCTCATGCAAAGAAAAATGAAAAGCTCAGTTAGGTAATTCTCTTGGTTTTTTTTTCCTCATAAATTATTCTAAAAGTATTTCTGACCTCAGCAGAAAAAAGTAGTGTTGAAAGTCAGCAAGTAGATTTGGGTTAATCTGGAGGTTTGACAGCATTGTGTTTGCCATACCATATTCTGCTCTGATGCTACTTCTAGACTTTTTAACTTGGACAAGAACTCAAATACCTGACTCACAGCTTAGGATGGATGGATACAGGTACAGAGCAAGAGATGGAAGAGTGGGAGAAGACACACTTGCCACCTGAGACTACTTTTTGGTTCATGCTACCTTAACTAACAAGAAAAATGCTTGGCTGAAACAACTTAAGAGAACAGTCCATTAAGAAATTAAAAGTCAGTATTTTGCTCTCAGTATTCTGCAGTTTGGATTTCTAAGCAGGTAAGGATGTTAAGTCTCTAAGAAGATGCAAAAGCTAGCAAAAAGAAAAACAGCCTATTGATTTTCTTTTGGGAAAATGTATTTAATAGAAGTTGTACATCCAAACAGAAAGGGTAAGCAGAGAAAAACTGCGAAATAATTAAAAAACAAAAAAGCCAAAGATTAGAAAATAACCTTAAGTAAGAGGAAGAGGTTGTTGAGACAGCTTAGCAGAGACAAAAGGCACTGAAGAACAGAATCATCCATATTCTCACACTGTAAGATAAGGTAGATAAAAAGCCAATTAATCTTTGCACTGTATTTTGAAAAACATATTTTAGGGAAAACTGAACTGTGGATGCAGCCACTGAACACAGCAAGCCATGCAATAAACAAGAAACTGAAAATGCCCATTGCATGAAGCCACTTTTAAAAAGAAAATAAATTCCTTACATGTTTACAAATTTTTGTGGCTTTTTCTTTTTTTTTTGTTGGAGAGTGCAGCTCCCTCGTGCTGGCCCATCATCAATCCATTACTTAAGGAAAAAGTTTCCACCAGTGCCACTTGGAATAAACTGGCAAATAAAGTTAAATGGATGTGTGCTACCCTGTGAGAGCTGCCTGAGTTTTCAGGCAGGCCAAGAGTTGTCTCAGAAAAAAATAATTCAGAGCCAGTGGTCAACAACTCTTAGCTTACAACAAATTAACCAATATTAACAAATAAGTGGCCTACACTAACTTTAAGGCTTGTACCCAAATCTGCTACCAGACCTTGCACAGTGTACTGTGAAACTATGCAGGTCTATCAATAAAAGTCAAGTGTCCAGTACACAATTCAAAAATAGCAGCAAATATGACCTAATACTGTAAGAACAGAATGTGCAAGGGCCTGAAAAACTTTAATTCTAAATCAAAATGAGTTCTAGAAGGCAAAAGGGTGGCAGTGAGCAACAACTGAGCCATGCAAAGCAATTGTTAGCAAGAGACTCATATTTTAGTACATTAGCAATAGGTTTGCATTTTTATTGTATTATTTACTCCAAGACTTTTGACAATTCTTATTTGACAATGAAGTTGGGGAAAGCTTTTTGGAAGCCTGGTGAAAGTGGCACCAATCTTTATGACTGGATGAAGAAATAAAACACAGTGCTTACAAGGGTAGGATATTTAGATAATGCAAGTACCTTAAGCTGACTGTTAAATTCATCCATTTCAGCAAGTTTAGAAGCAGTTTCCTTCTCAAGGGCATCCAGTTGTTCCTTAAGTCTTTGGCATAATTCTTCCTTTTCTTGGGACTTCTTGTGCACTGAGTCGACTCCTGTACCTGCATAAGGAAAGACAAGCAATTTTACAAGTGTTTCTGTTTTTTTTCTTCAATTTTTTTCCCAGTTTTTCACCATTGTTTGTTATTTTCCTATTATATGCAAAATCTAAACCTCCTTCCTCAGAAAAATTCCTTGATTTATTTTTCTGTTCATATACAGCACAGGGAAGAAATATTCCCAACACTGAACTAAGGCAAACAGGCATTCCATACAATACATACAGAACAATTTGCAGGTTGGTTTTGTTTTTTTATATCAGACCAATTCATACCAAGTTTCTCTAGACAGAGACTTCCAGTGCAATTTGAAGTAAAGACCAATGTAAACTTTGCATAAATGAACTCCCTTAAATTTAGACTACTAAAAAAGGACAAATTGTAATAATAACTGCATAAATAAAGTTTTAAGCAAAATCTGTTCCCCTTATTTGGAACACAAAGGAGACAATGGAATTCAGATGAGACAATGGCACTAACTGGGAAGATGCAGAAGTATTATTAACACCTCTGTACACTTCAGCCTTGATTACAAGAGATGAGAAATCAGCAGGGCAATCAAGAACAGCACTCAAGTGCAGGCACTTACTCTGAGTGTTTTCAAGTTGAGCATTTTTTATCCTTTCATTTAACAACTGCTTTTCAGGCACCAAATAGATCAGTTTATTCTGATAATCCTGTAGATGTTGAACAGAACAAACAATTTTTAATATTGTTTTATTTAATGATTCATAAACAGAGTGACTTTTCAAGCATAGCTTCAACTAATGTTAATGGAACAGGGATGCAAGTTATTACTGGATAAAGAAAAGAATTACTTCTATATTCTTAATAGAAGTAATATTACAATTGAAAGCACAGCTGGAAAAATATTTAACAAGCGTGCTAAAAGTGTATCTATTATCACAAGACCATTTAAGGTGACTGCCCCAAGCCTAACATAAAACAGTAACAACATGAAAAGAAGCCTCCCTGACGAGCAGAAGCATTAAAATACAGCAGAGGATAATTAATGGTAGTCAACTGATTAGAAATAATTAATGTCTTGTTACTCAAATAGAGAAAAAAAAAAAAAGATAAAAGAGCAGCAAGGTAATTCAACCTAAACACCAACTTGGTCTGAACACAGGACAACATTCCTCAAAGAAGTCTGAGTCTGGAGCCATAGAAGAATTCAAAATTAAAGAGAAGTCTCTATTATCAGTCCACAAAAGAATAGCTGAGGTTTTCACAACTGTTATATAACTCTCAGCTCATTTTAGTACATATAATAATTTGTTTAACACCACAAACAAAACTAAAAGCCTCTGCAATGCTGACAGTCTTGCCTATTTCCTCTCTCCACTGCAATCCAACTGACTCCATACTCCTCCCTATGGGGATGCATCATCAACAGCATTATGGAAACACAGAATATGGTAAAAGACAATCATAAGCTTAAAGGAGAAACATAAGCTTACACACCTCAAGCTGTTGCTGTAGTTGCTTGACTTCCATGATTCCTTGATCATATTTCCTATCCAAAGCCTCCAGCTCAGTTTTTCGCATTTGCTTTTTGCTACGAATATCCTGCAACCTGCCAGAGATCTGCTGATGTTTGTCAGTCTGGAAAGAAAGCAGAGATAAATTACACCACATATGGCAAAAATCCCTTTGCTAAGCCTGTGGGCAGGTTAGTTCACAACCAGTTCTCTAAAACAACCCAAAATACCTGCTTTAGATTCGCCATCCAAAACACAGTGGTACTCCTAGAGGGCCATTAATGCAGGTATTAATATTTGTATAATTTAAAATACAGTATTTCAGCATATATGGTGAGATTCCTGTCTTACCAGGGCTTCTAATTCAAGATTAAGGCTCTTCTTTTTAGAAGTCAACTTGACAATTTCTTCTTGTTCCCTGTTACGCTGATTAAGAAGTTCTTGGCGACGGATTCTCTCCCATTCCAGTCGTCGCTGGCGCTCGAGCTCCTGCTTTGCTGCCTGAGGAAAAGTTACATTATCTTAAATTACAGTGGGGATGCAGAACTCTGAGACCATGATTTAATATAATGTGCTCTATTTCTAAACAGCACAACAGCAACACAACATAATGTCTTCTCTAAAGTGCTCTTATATACTTCAGCATCAAAGAATGCAGGAAGTGATCCTACAAGATTCTTCGTGCCACGCTCCTGGCTCTGGATGAAAAAAAGCTTCATAATTCAGAAAGCCTCCGTAGCTTGGAATATTGCCCATAAAACAGCACTTTGACAGGTACTGCTTGTAACCTGCTTTGAGGATTTCACAGGACTACCTAAAATATGAAAGAGTGATGCATGCACTGAGACACCAAGTAGGAGCAAATTTGTCTCAAGTTTGGCTGTCAAAATGTTATCAATTATGAATTCAGTAAAGTCTTGTTTGGAATACAAATTCTCACAAAAATGCAAGAAATATACCCAAGAAAATGTCATCTGTCCTATGAAGTATCTGAAAATCTTTAACCTATACCAGCATTTATAACAGACACAAATGGTGTTCTCTCTCTCCAAGACAAGCTGACATCAGCCAGGCCAGGAGACTGAACCAAAGCCAGCACTCAAACCCTGGATGCAGTATGCACATTCCTTAGAGCATTAAAAAGTAATGTTAAGAAAACAACCTCCCGCCTTTCTATTTCTTTTCTCCTTTCTTCTTCCCTTTGTCTCTCCAGCTCTCGTTGTCTCTCCAGCTGCCTTTCCATTTCCAGTTGCCTCTTCCGTTCCTGCTCCTGGCGTTCCCTCTCTCTTCGCTCCTGTTCTTCCCGTTCTTTCTGAGCTTTTCTTTCAGCTTCTCTCTGTTGCTGCTCCAGCAAGACCTGTCGGCGTTTTTCCAGCTCCATATTTCCCCTCTCATAGTTGGCTTTCCTTTTATCCTCAAATGTCACTAAAATAAGGAAAGGTCATTATTTCTGCCCTGTGAAAAACACCGCTCTCAAACAAGGACCTCAGTTATGCCACTAAAGATAGATACTTCTTGGCAAGCTCAGGTTGTTCAGTCATGGATGATGTAAGCATCTTCCATTTCTTAAAGTATTATTTTTCTGTTCAAAAATACCTCTAAATTTTCCTAAATATACTCCAACTGGGGAAAAAAAAATAAAAGACAAAGTTCCAGTTTAAAATGACCACAGAAATGACTTGAATGTTACAGGAAAGCCTCTCACTCTAAAGAATGAAAGATGAAAGAATGCTAGAGGAAAACATAAAAGAACAGCCTTTATAAGCTGGGAGAAGACTGTTTGCTGTTAAAAAGGTTTTCCAATGTGCAGGAAACATTAACACATGGATAAAGAGCTTATTTTTTCAGGGTGTTCCCTTAAGAGTTCCTGGAGTTGAAACTATCAGACACCAGAACAGGATCAAGCTCAATTACTGCACACAAGGATAAAAAGAGACGCAAAGGAATGGTCTAGGCCCCCAGCAACCACCCTTCCCAAAAGAGAGGCAAGTCCTGTCAGTAACAGAATCTATGGTATGTTCAAACTGCTTCCAGTTTGCAGAGAATTGAAGTACATTGGGCCCCCCTGCTTTCAGAATGGCCAGTAATGCCAGGAACTTTCAAATGTAAAAAATTTGCAGTAGCATGGCAGTGTCTGGCCATGAAGGGTTTATTTTCCAGAATACATTATTAATCAGCACACTTTTCCTTTCCTACAGCTAAAAATAGTCCCTGTCCCTGCCTTCTCAATTCTACTAGATGTAACAGGCTGACTACATCCACTTAACAACCTTCCTACCATCCAAATTAAAAGAGATCTAGCTCCTGAAAAGAAGCTCTCCAGGGATTTGATTATTTCTTCCACTTTCTAAAGGTTTCAGTGCCCTTCAAAACCAGCCCCATACATTAACAACATGAACCCTGGTTCTTACCTGGCTGTTTTTTCTGTGGCTCCTCCTCTTGCACAGGTTGGTAAAACGGCAAAGTTCCATTTATATTTTCAGTATATTTTCCACTCCTGGAGGGGAAAAAACCCCACCCCACCATTGTTAGATAAACAGCACAGTTGTGTTAAATATTTTACATTTCACTGTGTGTAAATCAGCGATTACCTGAAAGAAGGTGGCACCAGCTCAAGGGGCAGAGTCAGGGGCAGTGGCTGCCCAGCTTTGGCCATGTCTGTGAGATGCATGGCCAACACAAACTCATCAGCCTTCAGCTGTCCATCTCCATCTATATCAGCCAGAGACCTGCAGGGGTTCAACAGCAGCACCGATTAGAACCAAATGTCACAATCACTCACAAATTACAGCTGAAACAAGGCACTGGGGAAAAACAATTTTTAAAATTGGCAATTCTTGTGGAATGGTAAAAAATTCTTACAATTAATAACATAAATAATTGATGAAGGGAGATATTATTTGGTTCAATCATGTACTGTTATTCAGATCACAGAATCATGAAATGATTTGGGTTGGAAGGGACCTTAAATATCGTCCTGTTCTAAACCTCTGCCATGGGCAGGGACACCTTCCACTAAACCAAGATGCTCCAAGCCCCATCCAATCTGGCCATGAACACTTTCAGGGATGGGGCGTCCACAGCTTCTCTGGGCAGCCTGTTCCAGTGCCTCACCATCCTTACAATAAAGAATTTCTTCCTAATATCCAATCTAAACCTGCTCTATTTCAGTTTGAAGCCATTCCCCCTTGTCCTGTCTCTACAGGCCCTTGTAAATTGTCTCTCTCCATCTTTCTTGTAGGCTCCTTTCAGGTGAAGCTTTCTTTTCAGCTTCACTGAAATGTTCTCTTCTCCAGCCTGAACAAACTCAATTCTCTTGTATTTCCATAAAATACTGAAAAATAGACAAGAAATGGTAAGAAGTATCTCTTGCTTTATTGCATCACAAATAGAAGAGCTAGAAAGTGAATCCAGGACTGTTTTTAACTAGCTCAAAATCCTAGAAACCACTTTTTATTTTTTTGAAGCCAAAGAAAACATTACATAAAATTACATCAAATTCTAAAAGAGGAAGCTTTGCATAGAATTCTTTTTTCCCCTTGTGTTTCCTTGACAGTGCAGGGAAGACATAAGGTGGTGCAGAGTAACTTGCAGTGGGTAGGAGAAAAGGACCACCTACCCCCTACTAAGGAGCAGGAGATCATATTAGCTTACAAAATGTTTCCCACAAACTGGCAGGGCTGGTGGGGTGTGTGTATGTCTGTGTGAAATGCAAGAAAGCAGGAGCCTCTCTCAAAGAACTATCTACAGAGACAGAATTACTGAAATGTGCCCTCAGGCTGCATGAAAGCAAAATGCTTGGTAAAAACACAGTTCATTTTAAAAGCAGTTTAAAAAAACACCTGTGAAAAGAAAAAAAGAAACAACAAAACAAACCCCAAAAAATCCCGTCACACGCGCACACACACCACAGTGAAAAACAAAAGCAGGAGATGATGGTATTTTGTTATGTTCACACACCAGCATTATTCACATGTAACAGCACCACTGTTTCAGTAATTAGCACCCAGTAACAAGCACCCAGTAGAAATGTTTGCAATTTCTTAGGGAAAAACTGAAATTTGGGCTGTTATTTCTGTCAATGGGGGTTAACAGAGCTCCTTGCACTGACTACTGATACCTTCAAGATACACATCCAAAAGGAAAAGAGCCACTGCACACCTGATTTATTCCCCCAGACTCCAGAGAGGAGCAATACAACCCCACACTCCACACTTCACAGCACAAAACCAAGTAAGGTGAGCTTTGCTGCTCAAAGACACAAATGACTGTCCTGGGACAGAGGAAGAAGAAAGGGAACTCAACAGGAGATATAAAGCTGCTGTGAATTCTGCTGGGCTACTAAATTTCATGTATAACATCTGAGTTATGTCTGAAGATGTAACCTAAAGTGACATGTCTAGCAGAGCAATCATTCAAGCCTTCAGACAACTCTCACCACTTTCATCAGCACAATAAAAGGCAAGTCATAACAAACGAGTAATGTGCAGATATCTTTATGGAAACTGCAGTAAAACTCAAAACAGCTGAAGAGTTAATTAATTTTTAATCTTTCTCTGTACTTTAAAACTAATAACCTAGATTTCAGAATCCTATTTTTGAAAGGAAGAAGCCCTCAGCTCAGTGAGAACATCGCTGGACCAGAAATTGAAGTTTGCATCTCTATTATACAGAGTTTAACACACACAAAGAATGAAAACTGGATTATCTCAAGGTGTATTTTAGAAATGTAACCAATGAACAAATGTAGTTTAACTAGCAGTTCAGTTTCTGTTTATGATTCTAGATCTGTGGTGTCTCTATCATTTCTTATTTAATAAAGTTCATTTCCTCTCTTAACACCATAAAGACATTGAATCAGTAACTAAACTCACCAAATAGTAGCCAGCTGAGTCTGTGAAAGATTTGATTGCAGAAGGGCATTCCTTGCTTGAAATCCTTAGTGAAAGTGTAGAAGATTTTTATTAAAATAAACATTTCATTCAAAGATTCACATGAGGCAAAAAATGGGTCAGAAACTGGGGCATGTTTATTTTTAATATTAATCAAACCCATTTTCATCAGTTGGCTTTACTTCCAAGCTTAACAACAGGCATTATAACCTGAACACAACGAAGTATTCTCGTGTACCTTTTTATACTCAGAGCACCTAACAGAAAAGCTGACAGAAAAATGGTGTTTATGGGTATCCCCACAGTTGTCACAAAAGCACCTTAAGCTATCACCTGGAGAGCTTTCCTTGGCAGCTAAGAATCAGATACATTTCTAGGCAGGTTGAGGAAACCTTCAGCCCAAAATCAACTGAACAAGATAAAAAGCATTGAGACCCTTTCCTACAGAAAGAATTGTCCTCTTCTTTTGTAGGCAAGGGAACAAAGGCAGAGTGCTTCTTCAAAATGGGAAATCTAACTAAGACACACAAGATACACATACTGGCTTTACAGCTACTGACTGCTCAGCCAGCACTCTCCACTTGCTGCACAACACTGAGGAATCCCATTTTATAAGAACTTTTGTTAAACTCTCCTCTTGTATTAACTTTGCATGAAGTCTTTTGAAGCCACAATAATGCTGTGGCATCATCAATAAGGACTCTCTTAAATTACTTTGGAAAAAATCCAAGCAATGGCTGCAGTTCTGCAGTGTCTTTTCCAAGCTGCTTTCTTTCAAAGGATAAAACCCAAGTATCTGAGCACTGACTGATACAGGAGCACATGGCACAAACATGATGGTCAATGTCTCCCATTTTCACCAGAAAGAGTCTCAGTCCAAAATACTGATGCTTGAAATAGGACTGCTGACTTTACAGAGCTGAACTCCACAGCCTTGTGGGTTCTCAGGCTCCTCTAGTCAGATCTCACCACTCCAGGCTTCTCCTCTTCCTCGTAACAGCTGCTGTAGCTTCCCCAGTGTATTTGGCTCCTCCAGGTATAACACAAAGCCCAAGCCAATGAACTGATGGTTATTTACATTTCTTGGCTGGATGAAACCCACTCTTTCCTGCACAAGTCTGAACACCAACATTTCAGCTTTTATTACACATACAAGTCAAATCCTAAGCTGGGATTCCATCCCTCAGCCTGTGATGTTCAGAGGCAGGAAACACTAGGGTTTTCCCAGTCCATACCAAAAGTCATACTCACCTGATAAATATCCACTCATACTTTTATCAAGACTGTTAAATTTCTGTCTGTATTTTAATCTGGAGGCCTGAGGAACTGCCCAGTCTGAGGATGTAATCTTTGGTGAATTCCCAGCTAGTGATGCACTAGAGGAAGAATTTGAACTGCAATATAATTTCAAAACAAAACAGAACAAAAACAAAGCAAAAAACCAAACCAAACCAAGCAACCAAATATTAAAAGAAAACCAAAAGAGAAAAAGAGATAAAGAAATAACACTAAATTACTTGGCTTAATATAGAGGCATTGAAACAGAAGATACATAGCATCTTCTAGTAACATGAAACAACTTCCACAAAGTTTTACCACTACTAACTTGCTATAAATAGTTTAATCAAAAATATAGAATTTTACATTCAAAGTAGGGATATATTTGTAAGGAAACAACATGTTGAATTGAATCCTTTTCCTTTGGCATCACAGGCACTAATGCACATAATTGATCCTTCTGCCACTGTAAAATAATAGTGTAGGAAACCACAGGAAAACACCTCCACTACTCCAAGTGTTGGGTCATTGCTTAAGAAACTTCAAGCAGCATTTAAATGAATAGCCATGAAAATAAAAATTTATATGATGAACTCATAACCAAAAGCAGCTTCTAAAGCTGTTTTAATCATCCTATTCCAGCTCTACATCTTCTTTCTGTTAGTGACAATGACATGCTGAGTGGAGCTTTTCCAACTCAGGCAGTTTCTGCAGAATAGTGCTGACGGAGGGTTTAGATATATCCATACTTCCATCTAAACTCCCAGCATTTTCAGTGTCTCATGTCCCTAAATCAGACAAACTCAGGAAAGCTGAATCCAGCCTGCCTTGTTCAAGGTAATCCCCTGCTCAGTCAAGTTAAAAAAAAAAAACAAAACAAAACTATTTGAAGTGCTATCCAAGACAATACAGAATGCTGATAGAAACAAAGCCTCTCCAGCACAATGCTGGATTGACATCCCCTGCATGGAATTAGACAACATGATGGTGAAAATGCTGCCAACAATAACACTGGAGAAGGGCTCCTTTGTACAGCACCAGCAACAGAAATATTTCCAGTTAAAAACAACCAACCAACCAACAAAAAAAAAAGATGATTCCAGGCACATGCCATGCCTACAGTCACCTAACAGGACATCTGCTAACATCAGGTGTGTGAGGAGCCCCAGATCATGCACCCCACATGCCCTGAACAGGCAACAGGGAGGTACAAGAGCCTCTGAGTCACTTATGGAACCGAGCTGGGGCAGAGGTGCCCTCAGGACCATCTTTTGGGGGACACCTCTGGATGCCCAATTGGATAGGTAAGCCCAGTCCTTCACTTTAGTCTTATTCTAAAACTCTCCAACATCAGTGAACCAGAGCAGCTGATCATAAAGATTCATAATCTTCTATTATTCATAAAGCAAATTCACACATAAATATTGATAACAAATCCTATTCTTACATGCCTGCTGATTACATGCTCTCTATAATGAATGAGAACATAATGCATAAGCATTGCTTTTACAACCACTTAGTAAGGTTTGTTTCTGTTTACTAATAAGGTACATTCCCTTCTTTTTGGCACTGCTCATCCGACCTCCTCACTTACTTTGGATATTTTATCTTGAGTTGATAGGCCATATTAGATAGACTATTTTTAACAAATGTACTTTGAGAACAGAAATGCTCCATAAGTCTTGAAAGGTATACTACTTAAGTGTGAGGTACAACAATACAAAACTTAGCTTCCATACCTGCTAGATCCTAAATCAATTAGTGACTGTGCCTTCTGCATACTGGAACCACCAAATCCTCCTGCCATGGGGCCTAAAGAACCAGTATGAGGCAACGCTAGAACAAGAAGAAACAAAAAATTAACCCCAGAACTTTAAAGCAATTTGGTATAAAATAATGCTTCATAATCAACATTCACTTTGATAGAAGTAAGAAAAGCTAATCAGTGTCCTGCTATGATTAACTAGTTAGAACAGAATTGACAAATGTCAACTTTGAAGAAAAAACATTTGCAGGGTTTTCTGTCAGGGGGGTTTTGTTGGTGGTTTTTTTTTGGGGGGGTGGTGTTTGTTTTAACTCTCATGTATGTGTTAGCATTCCTGTCTGAAATTAGCTACAGGGAAAATAAGATTCACAATACCGAGAGCAAGTTCTGGACTGTGCTATACTTACTTGAGGAGAAAGGTATGGACAAAGGCTGCAGAAGGCTGGATGTTCCATTTGGCAACGAGGAGGTACTGACAGAAGGCACCAGGGGAGCAGAGATAACCAAAGGAGGAATGGAAGTCATGGAGGTCAGAGACATGGGAGCTAATGGTGTGATCGCAGACACAGACGTTGGCATGGACAGATTTGGCATACTACCCATTCCTAGAGCAAAATCCAATAATTCATGGTTTAACATTGCAGAGGCTTCAGCAAGAAATCAGGTTGCTTATGTGAGGCAGAAACTACACAAAGCAACTGGTGTCTGGAATACAATGAGTTAAAATTGATTCTCATGTACAATATTTTTCCCTAAATTTAGGCAAGACAGCTCACAGGAGAAAATACACTGAAGAACAAGAATTTAAAAAGAAAAAATTTGACAAGCAAATTCATTCTCAAGGTAGGTTTAGCTACTATTTCCACAACAGAGAAAGATCTGGATTTCTATAATTGCATCTATACCTATTTCTTCAACAAGATTGGCCCCTGAGAGAGAATTACAATCTCAAAAGCTGTGACATTCCTCCACAGGGAAAAGCTACTGCTGTTTCTGAACTAAGTCTCTTCCAAGTATCAGCCTTGGAAGAATCCTCAGGGGTGAAAAGTCTTTATTAGGGACCCATGCTTAGCAAAGGGTTTCTAGAGGCAGCTGCCTGAGGCAAATTAGGGCATTTGAATTACTGGCTGCACCTTGTGGAAGAAAACAGTGCTGGTGAGATGATGGAAAGTTATAGAGTTAACTATGCCAAACACAGCTCCCTGTAAATGCATGTCCATGTACTCACACATACGAGATTTGGTGATGGGCAGACATTTTAAATAATGTATGTAATTATTATATGCATACATATAACTTCAGTGTAGAAGTGTGCATGTATTTTGCAATCCAGCTCAAGTCATTGTGGATATTTTGTGCTATTAAACAACAAAATAACAAGCATGCACTGAATCCCCCAACACCGTAACAAAAAAAAAAGTAATTCTGTTCAGTTAATCATATAACCAAAACAGACAATCTGATTCACTTTGAAAAAATATGCAAAGCAGCTGTTCTACCGAAACTCTGACCTTTGGCTAAACTTAACTTTAAAACCCCAAGTATAAATAGGTGACTGAGTAGGAGGGAGACAAAAAAAGACCACCAGTAAAAAATGAGAGCCTGCAAGTCAAATGGCAGATGTGAGTGGCCTTCTTGCAAATATAGAATTAATGTTTTTCTTTATCGAAGAATCAAACTATCAAAAATATCAAGGAAGTGACCTGGTGAATTTCCTAAATCAGAATATGCTTTTTTCTTGGTTCACACTGACTCACTAAACTTTCACGATCAGATTAATGCTTTTATTTGGCTGCAATTAACTGTGGTTTTTTTACCTCTGAATACTAAGTAATTATATATTCATAAGTACCAAAGCGAGCTGACATTAGTGGAGAAAACACTGGAGTTTGTTTCATGACAGGAGGGAGAATTGAAGGCAAGTGCTGTCCTTGCAATTTCAGCTTGATGAGTTTCATAGCTATAGAGAACTCCAGTTGATCCATTTTTCCATCCTTGTTCAGGTCCGAGAGTGTCCTTAAAATAAAATAAAATTGGAGAAGAAAGAGAAATATAACATTTTTGATTGGTGAGAGGCTTTCCTACTAGATTTATTTACTGTTTTTGCACAGGAAAACAAGCAACTTATTTTAAAGTAAATTTTCTACTTTTGATAACGTTCATACCTTTGAGAAGTTTGAGTACCTGCTTCTGCAGAATTCAGTTTTGAAGTTGCTACATATTAAACACATAATTCCCAAGAAAGCAGGAAAACATTTGGGAAAGCAGAAGTCTCCTGCCCAGTGGATACACTTGCTGCCTCTGCTGCAAGCCTCTGCTATGCTTTTCTTTATGCTCCCAGCCAGAATAATTATTTTAAATTAATCCTTGGTAAGGTAAGGAATTAATGCAAGAATCTGGAATGGGATGCAGGAGGATGCAGAAACCTCCTAAAGGCACTATTCACTGCTATGACAACTTCATTAATTCACAGTGGTGAGGTTTTCTAAGCCTGATACCCACAGCCTTCCTTTTGCCAGTTCTCCAAGTAAATACAACAGGAAATATATGCAACAGTGCATGCAAAATCTCCTAATTTCTGGTCAGACAGATGATACAAAATTTTATTAACATTTAAGTGTGCAAGGACCAAGCACAAGAATGTAAATATAATTAGGAGAAAAAAAAAATCAGACTAATTTAAGCTTCATTTTTCCTTGGATTCTGTTACTACTCAGTAAAAAACTCCAAGGCCCCACAGAAAAATTTCGTTACCCCTCTTTTCCAGGAACTGAGGTGTCTGGCTTAATGGTGAACATGGTGGTGATGCTGATTGGACTTAATGATCCTAGAATACTTTTCTAACCTTAACAACTCTGTGATTCTATGCGTCTGAAGGAAAAACTAACTTGTATTTAGTTATTTTCTTTAACACTTTTTCTTAAAGTTGTTCTAAATTATTATGAGCCTCAAGTATGTGTCTTCTAGCACACGTATGTCTTGGTAACAGCCAAGTACCCCAAACTGAGCACAGGATTCTGGTGAGGACTAAGGGGTTACAGAGAAGAAAACATTTCAAGTGTTCCACTCACCACATATATGCTGCAAGGAACAGCTCTCTTTCCAGTTCCTGTACTACAGCATTGCTTGGTATCTCACATATCATAACTGTCCTTCTGCTAACTTTTTTTGTGACTTTAGATTTTTTGTCTTCTACTGTATGTGTACTTCAAGCCCTTAATACAGTTTAAAAAGCTGTATTCAGCATGATCCAATTTGAAATAACATCATAAGAAAGATGTAAAAATTACTGAGTTTTAATTGTTAGTGTATATATATATGGACTGAAACCTTCCCCTAAATTTAATAAAATTAAAACAGTGATTCAGCCAACACTTTCTACTTTGACTGCTGAAAGCCTCTGTGAAACAACACCACAACACAGTAAAGGTAGCATCTGAATGCTATGCATCTGCTTTCTTAGAAAAAACAAAAAAGAATACCTTACCATATTTGAGCAAGGATTGAAGATGGCAGACCTGATTGCAAAAAAAAGGTACGTGCTTGATCACCTGTGATAAAAAAGGGAAAAAAAGACACTTTTATACCAGAGACAGATTTTTGAAGAGCCTAGCACTCTCTTGGGGGATCAAGTTTTTGAAAGAAATCCCCATGCTGGATGCCAAGATTTCCAGGGCTTTTTTTCCAGCTTTTAACACTTGTGACAGTGATTGTCAGACACCCATGTATTCCATAATTTCCTATCTTTGCTCTGAGAATTGATTTCAGATAGCTATACAAATTTTAACAGGTCACAAATCAACGGCTGCCAACATCTTAAAAGATGTGTGAATTAAAGAATGACTGAAAATTTAGTCCTGCCCCAATTACTTATGTAGGAAAGGATGAGAATGCTGTTTCTTTTCTTCCCTATCTCATCTAACTTGAGCCAGTATTGGGCCTCTAGAAAAACTAGGAAAACACCATATTCTAAGTAATATTCTTTTCTGTCAGAGAACACTCACGATTTCAGTGTTTCAGGAAGGGAATGGGAATTGTTGTGCAATCCCATACCAAGATCCACATCAGTTTGTACACATACAAAACAGGGACAATGGTGTTCATGCCTACACCTGAGTGAATTACAGATGCTTACAGCTAAGACTTCAGGTTATTCTTTCAGCTCTCTCATATTCATGAGCAACCTTTCATTTCAAGCGTTTTCCAAATAAATAACAAAGCCTGCAGATGTAGATGCAGGTAAGAGCACAGATGAGACCTAAAGGTAGTCCCTGGGACAGCACAGTTTTCAGCTGGAGTAAACACCAACCTCCCAGTGCTATTTGGCCAAAGCAGGAGTTAGGTGCCACTTAGCCAGAAGATGTGCATGTTCCAAACAACCAACCTTCCATTATCTTCTCAGTCCTTTCCAGCCCCGAAAGAGGAAAAGCAGGGCCAGGGGAACAACTAGATAGGGCATTACTGGATAGCTGGGCAGGTAGGAGCTGTCAAGGCTGGTCTTTAGTGCTCCACCCACTCACAAAGAATGGAGCATTCTTAAATTAAGGCATCTTTGCCAATGAAATTTGGTCTTTCTTGATACCAAAAACAGGCTTTAAATTTAAAACCTGCATATTCTGAGGCGCATAGCAACGTGACCCAATTGTTTCAGAGAAGACACAGCTGAATACAACTGGAACTGACATCAGGGCCCCTGCAAAATGCCATTAGTCCACCCAGTCCCTGCTGAAGGCCCAACAGCCCAAATTTCAAGCAGTTGTTAACAAGGACAAGCTGTCAGCATCCTTCTCCCTGCCTCCTCCTCCCAAAGAAAGATATCTAACAGCACAGCATTCTCTCCTCAGACTGAGGAGAGACATTTCTGCTGTGTCTGGTAGCACAACAGCTGGTGTTAGTGCTCCCTGGCAGCCCCCCCATCTGAGCACTGACTCCACCCGATATTCTCTGCTTTCTGAGACCAGACAGAACGGCAGCACAGCCGGTGGCTGCAGAAGGGACAGGGTTAAACACAACAGCATTCCCATGCCAGACTTCAGAGGAAAGCTTGTTAAGTTTACTAATAACCTGTGGCTGTTGGCCTGAAGAATATAGTTATTAGTCACACAACAAAGGGCTAGAAATAGGATGCAGTTCTCAAACTGTTCTACAGAGATAGGTATGTGTACACAGAAGTTAATGTGTAATGCAGAGCCTCAGACCAACCTGTAATGTAACCTCCCGTGGGTTTAAGGCTATCAAACTGCTTGTCATGCTTGGCCCGCTCTTCGGAGGTGATGGCCCATATGTTTGGCCCTCCTGGGAAAAAAAAAACCAAAACAAATCAACAAAAAAAAACAATGAACAACCAAATGGACTGAAAATTTTCAAAAATAAACCACATCACTTGGAAAATAAAAGCTTGGCTTTCTCAAGAGACAAAGTGAGATGTGGACACACCCAGCTCCTACCAGTTTGGCAAGGACGTTATGCAACATAAACCTATTTCCCAGATGTGCAAGCCAAGCTGAGACAATCCCCCAGCCAGACTGCTTCACCCTCGGCTTTCAAACAAGCTCTGTCGTCCTTCAAAGCTGGTGCAGAGCAGCTTCCTGTCGCTGCTGATTGTTTGCAGGATGTGTCTCACCATGCCCCGTGTGAGCCAAACACTCCCCTGGCTCACTGATGAACAAATGGCATTCAGCATCCCCCAGGTTCTCATGCACAGGGTTAACACCCCCTAGGTGCCAAAAAAGCTTACACTTGTCTTGCCAGCACTCTAAAATCAAAATTAGGACTGCTAACAAAAATAATTTGGTTTTGTCTGACAAATAAGTGACATTTTGGGCTGTTTCTTTTAAAACAGCATGCAATTTCCACTTCGTATTTTTCAATACTTTATGAAGTATAATATATTACAGCCTGAGAGTTGGACTGAGAAGTTATTGGAAATACATGTGGTTACAGAGTTGTGCTGGTAATACCAGGCAGAACCAGATAGACTTTCAGAAATGCTGCAACCTGCTGCATAAAGGACAGGGTGTGCATCCTTTGCAGGAAAAGCAGCTTGCCAGAAATAATTTGGGTTTGTTTTTTAAGTAGGAGGAAGTTTTAGTCGGGAAGTTCTTGACAAATATTTAATTTTTCAAATCAATGAATGCAAGAATTAGCAAAAATTCTGAATGGAACCACTCAAAACAGCATTAAAAGGTTATTACATGAAAAACACTTCTAAAATTACATTCTGCTGAGTATTACTACTTCCAAAGAACTGTTAATCTGTTCAAGTGTTTGTAAAAGACAGTCAAGGGAATAAATAATTCTAATAAGATATTAAGAGCTTGCTTTAAAAGCCACAGCACTTTGGAAAAAAGTTACCATAAAATGCTTCCTCTTCCTACATAAACCTTATTTCAAAGCTTTGAATATCCAAAATTTCAAGAAGTTTTGCACTGTTTTTCAGTGTATAACAACAAAATGAAGGGATTGTGAGCTGATATACTTGCCAATACAGACACGGTAATGACGTTAATCATCTCTCATCTGTGTTTATCTATATAAACAATCACGTTTTCCAAAAAAGATTTAATTTTTCCTCTTGAAAAGGTCCTGTTAAAACTGTGTTTCACCTTACATCTGTAAAAATTCAATTCTTTACCCTTGCTCCCTTAGTTGAGAAATAAAATAATTAAAAAGACCAAAACAAACCAGAAACTCACTGGGGAGATGTAGGACAGAAAAGATGTGAGGGTATTAGGATACAACCTCTACACACTTGAATTTGGAGTTTTGCTTCTCTCTCTTGAGGATATACCAATTTTGGTTTTTGGTGTGGCCTCAATGAAAGTCTTCTTGCAGGTTACATGTGAAATTGCACTTCAAGAACACTCCCCCCTTTTTTCTTCTGATTAAATGAGCATAAATAAATCTAGATTAGATACTGATAATAAAGTGAAGTAAATCTGAATCAGATGCCTAGAAATCAACGTGCACTGTAAGCATTACTGTAAGACACTAACGAGGACAAGTTACACCCAACGGCAAAATTCAGAGCAGCACTTAGATTTCTTTAAAGTGCTAATTTTAAGATACAAATGGGAAGTGCATAAAATGTGGTTATGATTATAGAAATTATCTCGACCAGATGAAAAAATGTTCCTAAAGCTGCCAGCTTTAGGAAATTGACTGACTCAGAGAAATTGACTATTTTTTTTTTCATTTTTGAAAAACAAAATATTAACAACATTACATTTTCCTTCTCTTACATAGTCCTCTTTAAACATTTTTTGAAGTAGGTAGCTGCAACACACCCCAGCTTTTTAAAATCAAGGACAGCAGGATTAAGACCACCATAATATATTCACGAGGTCGTTGGCTGCCAAGTGATAAAAACATAGTAACAATTGCTTGACTGGAGTTATGACCATCACTATAGCCCCTCTAGGGAATCTAATTTACACTGCAAGGCAACTTTCGTTTATATATGCAGTTTCTTATATGTCACAGATTAAACAAGAAGGTGGCAATCAATCATAAAAATCTAACAATTCTGTATTCAAAGTGTTGTTCTAGTATCTGGTAAATTAAATTTCCTCTCCAACTATGAAATCCAGCATTCCACACAGCATTGTCTCAAATGTGTTAAAACCTTGCAGGCCAGCAAATCCCCACATTCACACCTGTACCTGGATGATGATTAAAATCTCATTCAACAAGCAAGTCAAGATCCACATTCACCCTTCATTCTCATTTTTGCCTTCCTTAAACATCCAAGAACATTGCTAATTTTTGCGCACTTGGTATTTTGTACACTTCTATCTCTGGACTTACATTTTTAAGGTCCTTTCTGTTCCATGCCTGTGATTCTATGATTTAGTCCAACACCCCTGCAAGGAGCAGGAACATCTTCAATTATCCCAGGTTGTTCCAAGTCTCATCCAACCTGCCCTTGAACACTTCCAGGGATGGGGCAGCCACAGCTTCTGGGCAATCCGTGCCTGGGCCCCAGCAACCTCATAGAAAAATTCTACCTTACCTCTATTTGAATTCTACAATTTTTTAATTTAAAGCCACCACCCCTTCTTCTGTCTCAACAGGTCCTGCTAGAGTTTTGTCCCCACCTTTCTTACAGGCTCCCTTTAAGTATTGAAAAGCCACAGAAAGGTCTCTCTGGAGTCTTCTCCGGGTTGAACAACACCAGTTTCTTGCAAGTATAAATTTTATTTTAAAAAATAAATCTTTGACTAATACCACATAATTATATCAACAAGTGCTTCTACAGCCTTCCACAGTCTTAGTGAGTCAGTGCAAGCAGCTGTCATGGAACAGTGATAACTACAAACAACCATTATCAAAAGCACATTGTGGGAATGTTTCAGTGAACTGAATATATACCCTGAAAACACCAACCTGCTAGTAATTTATTTTCAACAGTAAGAAAAATTTCAGATTCTTCCTTTTCCTAAGGACAGAGACTGAAAATCCTACTTTTGTAGTGATTAATTCCATAAAGATATGTTCTCTGCTGGTTTCTTTATAGTAATGGAAGAAAATGTCTTAAAGTCTCAAAATCCAATGTATTGAACCAAAAAATTTTAAAAATATAAATATTCATAGCAGGAATTATACTCTAGACAACAGTACACTTTTAAGTCAGCACACCCCTCCCAGTGAAATTTTAGTGCTTATCTATAACTGAACAAAGGCCCAGAAAATTAAGTTTTATCCTAACATCACTTGAGAGAGTGTCTGCCATCTGCAGCTTGAACTAGAACAGGTCATTGTTTTCTAAATAGAGGTTAATAACTGTTGGACAATGAAAGTGTTTGTGTAAAATGAAAAAAAAAAAAAAAAAAAAAGAATTTAAAACCCCAGTGCTTCTGGAAGGGATCCACAGTGAATGCAGTCAAACCCCACCCACACTTATTATTTAAAGGACTCACTGTTTTTTTCAACACCCACCCCATATGGCAGAGAAACAAGATAAAGAGCACAGCTCAAGAGGGAAGGCTAAAGCATCGTGCATGCTTGTGTTTAGCTTAACCAGGTGCTCACACAGCTCTTTTGATGGTACCCTTGGTGACACAATTAAGAAAAGTAAAATCTGTGTACAGAAAAGCTCATATGAAGATTTCTCAAAATACCACATGAAAATATCATACCAATATATCTGAAATAAACACTTCCAACAATGGGACTCACAAGGTCTTGGTAATTCCACAAAGCACATCAGGACACCATTCTCCAAAGTAATTACTGTGTTTACCTTAGTACAACCAAGACCATCACAAAAACACAGCCAAAATTAGTCTGAAACTCAGTTCTTCTGAGCCATCACACTATAAAAATCATGCTACAATCCTCAAAAATATTGTGATTGCTTTCCAAAACTACCACAAGTGTTAAAAATGGACACTCAGTGCGACTGCTGAGAAAAGTTGCACTGCCTGTTTTACACACAACCACGTCCTGGGCACGCTGAACTGTGATGATGGGAAGATACTCCTTTCCTGGGAAAGACAACTGCAGGAAGAGTCCAACATCTGCCACCCAAGATGTATCATCTAAATTTAACTGCCTTAGCTCAGCCATTTTTTGCACGAACACGCCTTCAGCTCTAGGGATGAGAATCTTCTTGCCTGTAAACCAGATCCAATGAATTTTACATAGATATTGCTGTTCTGCCCACATGGCCCCAGTCCTCATGCACAGCAAGCCATGCATGAATCACAAACCAAACTGCAGGTGTCTGCTCTTCTCTGACCACAGGACAGGCAAGAGACAGGAATCTGCTTGATGGAGCAGTGCTGAGCCTTTGGCTGTCCAAGCAGCAGTGAGCTGCAATACTTTTACAGATCAGTTCCCCACCAGAAATCAAACAGCAGTTGCTACTACATGCTTCCATGAGAGGCTTTGCTGCAGACAATGAATTGTACATTATTTTTCTGACTCAGTTTTAATTTCCTGGACATTTTCAAAATCTAAATAATTTTTCCCAACTGTAGCTGATAAAATTTTGGTGGGGAGAAACAGTACAATCTCTCTGACAAAATATCTCATTAATTCATTATTCTTCAAAATATGTTACTTTAGAATCTTAAAACTTCATACATTAAGCCAACACTGTATTTGACTACCCTACATTTTTAGGAATCAAAACTCAAGAAATGCTGAACTTGAGAGGTTTTCCCCACAAAGACATTCCCTAGAACAGAATAACTACTGTCTTCACCTGCTCTTTTTGCTTATGTAAAGCCACAAGTCTATCTTAGTAAGACTTCTGGAAGACAGAGGCCAAATTTTCTTTCTTTCCTAGAGAAGGCTCGTACGTATAGAGAAGACAGAACAAATGTCAGCACTGGCAATTGTTCTTGATATCCAATATTGGAAACCTGGACTTCATGTCCAGAACTGTCTCCACAGATTCCCTATTCCAAACCAGAAAACCAACAGTGAAAGGTTCTTTACTTGCCCACTCCAAAACTCTACAACACATCCAAGAGTTCAACACCACATGTGGAATCTGCCCATGCAGAAAGTCCACGTGGGATGACAAAGATCCAAACACCCAAAGCTACACATGCTTTGAACTTAACTCTCAAGACTTCTCTGAAGATGACAAAATACAGACTGACCTCACTTTCATGTAACAGGTATTTCTGTAATGCAATGTGGCAGCACACAGTTTTCTATTGTTGGAAACAAGTGACATCTTCAGTTTCTTTAAGTTCATTTTAAATAAAAGACACCTCTCTAGGTAAGAGTAGGGATGTATACTTATGGCAGGATCACAACATTTCAGAAAAGCTCCAGAAATGTCTTTATAACACTGCATCAGACAGACAACCTTCTGAATAAAATGAAGGACTTGCTTTGATGGGCTGCCAACATCAAAAAGGAAACAAACATTATTCTTTCCTTAAAACGGTAAATCACCATTGAAAAAGAAGGGAGAAAAAGTGCAGTCCTAGAAGTTAATAGACTTGAAAATGCTCTGTAAGATCTCTGCCACTGGTTAGTACTGCACATAGGCAAAGAGTAGCTATAGTGAGAACAGCAGGATTACTGATAAGGAAAAACAGTAAGACAAACAGTAAGACATTTCTCACATTCTCCAGAATGTCTTTGTTTCTCACTTACAGGCATTGCTTGTTTTTCTCTAATAAAAAACTATGCTCCTATGACCTACAAAGTTAATTAACTCCACAGAGATAATAAACCTAAACTGAAAGAGCATTCCTTGTACATATAAGTCATGAGGATTATACCACCACCTCTGTAACCATCAAAAAACTAGCATGAAGCTTCATAATGAACTTGAATAAATATTTATCCCTATGTATAAGGCAGGGAAATTTCAGCACAGATATGCAGCAACGTGCCTCAGGCTGTATAACAAGGGGTTTTCCTTAATGTAACCAGCAATCACATTACAGTCTCCTATTAGGAGCCTCCAGAGAGTAGTCTGGTCTAGGACACATTGAGATAAATTTAATAATTCCAGTCTTTCTGTGTTTGCAGATAAGTTTACCACAGAAGTATTTATCACAGATAACACTCCCAATTGAGATGCTGAATCAAACTTCTAATTTTTCCTCAGTGGTGAGTAAGCACTCCAGGAGTCTGAAATAAACAGAAAGTTTTACCACTAGTCTGAATTTGAGATTCTTTGTTACTGCAATTTTCTGCATTTGCTTCCCTCCTTCACTGTTGATTCTATACATCAAACAAAGGAGAAAAATGACTAATAATCAGCACTTATCCTTATTTAGGAGTGCCAGCATGTTATGAGCTACTACTGTGGTGGCTTTGGGTCCATCCTAAAGCATTACCTGCTCTTCCTTGAGGATTGCACCTGCTATCCCTAGCTTCCACAATCTCAGGCCATGGCAGGAGCCACATGCAATCTCCTTTCACAATACATATATTAATCCCAATTACTTGTCCTATCAGAAATGCTCTATGGAGGCTCTCATTTTTATTAAGCAACCCCAAAGCAACTGCCAAAGGAAAAGGGTATCTATTTCTATGCTTAACTAACTTCAGCAACTTCTTTTTGTATGCACACAGTTAAAAGGAAAAATTTGTAGCTAAAGTATGTTAAACACTGGGAATCATAATTCTCCTTCAATTTCATAATTTCACTAAATTTACAAGAATTGCACCCATTGAAGCCAAGAGAATTTTTAAAGATTTTCAAGCATCTCTGGCACATTCTCAAAAAATAGCTGGTACCTGCAGACAAATTGTTAAACAGTGTCAGGCACATGCAAGGCTACAAGATTTGGCCAAGAAAAGCTTGTTTAATTGAAAAGCAAACTTACAGAAATGTGGACAAAGCAACAGCAGCCGCAACACATTTTAGAGTACAATTCATGTTCCTTACATTATGTACAGGATTTCCATACTGGGATACTCAGTGGGGGTATACTGGTATACTGGGAACCCTCAGATTGAGCAGTTCACTAAAATCAAATGTTGAGCTTATTTAAACTATCCACCTGCTCCTGTGAGATGTGGTGCAGAATTCTGTCTGGTGATCTTGTCACTGGCAGCCCCCCCACTTTGATATACAAAATCTGTCTATAAAGGAGGAACATTAGAACACAGAACACTCTGTGCCATGCAATGATCTCAATGCAGAAACATAATCCATGCTTTCAGAAGGAGCATAATCCCTAAAACAATTTAGAGATACATAATAGTGTAATCTATGCTAACAGTATAGATCCAATTCTTTTCTGAACTCTACAGCACACTTGGCTATTCCAGAGCACTTAAACTATCAGTTTATAATAGCAGGATAGTATTTCTATACTTTATAAATATCACATAATCTTTTAACCCATTAAGGCTATTCAATTTCAGAAGATCATTTTTAATTAAATTATTGCCAATTCCACTGAAGCACTAGAAATAAAAAACAAACCCACACCAAGGAATCAAAACACTGAAAAAAACCCAAACAAACAAACAAAAAAAGGGTTTAAAGTTTTGCTAAAGCTCCACTAATGTAGAACTACATCAGGAAATGTGAGCTAGAAATGTGTATAAACTCGACAGTATTCTGAACTGCATATTAATGTGCTACCTTTTACACTAGTTTTCTGTAAAGTTTTTGACAATTCATTCAATAGGGTTTTTTTTAAGCTTTAATGAAGCAAGTGTCCTACTTCTCATCAAAAAGTGCAACCACTGTAACAGGCAATGTTGGTAAACTCATGTTTTATTCTTAAAAGTTAATTAACTTTGTCTTTCCTTACATGAAGAAGTTGGCACACAGAGCTGGGATTAACCTAAGCCTTTGCCAGATCTAGATTCAATACCAGCAATTAGAATAAATAAAATAAAATAAATAAATAAAACAAAAATAAAATAAAATAATTTTCAGCCTAATTCAGGAGAAACAATGGCAGTGAAACCAGCTGTAGTTACTGAGTTACACTGATGTAGCACACGAAACAAGCCCATTCTTCTATCCAATGACAGCTCTGTCTGTGCACAGAATTGCAGAACCATTTAGGTGGGAAAATACCTTTGAGATCATCAAGTCCAGCCATTAACCCAGCACTGCCAAGGCCATCACTAAACCATGTCCCTCAGTGCCACATTTCCACATCTTTTAAGTGCTTTCAGGGATGATGACTCCACCACTGCCTGGGCAGCCTGTCTAATGCTTGACAACCCTTCCAGGAAAGAAACTGTTTCTAATAGTGAATCTAAATTCCTCTTGTACAACTTGAAGCCATTTTGCCTTGTCCTGTCTTTTGTTACTTGTGAAAAGATCCTGACCCCCACCTGGCTGTCCCCTCCTGCCAGGGAGTTGTGCAGAGCCACAAGGTCACCCCTGAGCCTCCTTTTCTTCAGGCTGAGCCCCTTTCCCAGCTCCCTCAGCTGCTCCTCATCAGACCTGTGCTCCAGACCCTTCCCCAGCTCCCTTCCCTTCCCTGGACACGCTCCAGCCCCTCAATGTCCCTGCTGAACTGAGGGGTTCAGAACTGGACACAGAATTTGAGACACATCCTCCCCAGTGGCCAGCACAGGGGAATGGTCATTTCCCTAAACCTGCAATTCATACTTTTGGATGGATTTTAGAAATGGAAAGAAGGTAAGAAAACAGTCACACCAACAAGAGTCTTTTCAATGAAAAGGTCAAGTAAGCACTATTGTCATGGCATAATATAATCATACTTTGCTAAATTCTCCAGCTTTAAGCCCTGCCTCCATTTGCTTTTAAGGTGAACAAACTTCTAGCTGACAAAATCCATGTCCTTCCTTCCCAGCCTGACAAAGATGGAAAATATGCTTACCCTTCAGTTAAGGACAAGTCAGAAGCTTTTTTGAGTAAACTCATCAATCTGTACAATATCAAAGCCTTCCATGAGGAAAATGAAAATTTTTAGTCACCATGTTTGTGCAAAAAGATCACCAGAGCTCAGATAAAACATTTCTAATCCTGGGAATGGATTTATGCTGCTGCTGCTGCTGACCAGCATTCACAAAACAACCCTATGACTTAATTAAAAATTTACAAAAGAACAATTTGTTTAATTATTGTCTAGCAAATCTCTGTGGAGTGCAGCAAAACTAATAAGATTTAGGTGTGTTTCCATCTGCGGCAGGCAATAAATCTTTCTGCACCAGGAGAAATGCAGGCAGTAAAAATACCAGGGAAGAGGATGCAAAGTGAACCTTGAAATTAGGTGAGGTAAAGGAAATTATTCTCTCACGAAGACATACACTGACAAAAATCAGAACAGAATTCTGTTTCAGGAACATTAGGTCCTTTCAAGTAATTTTCATAGTTCTCATCACTATCTGGCCATTAGAGTTAAAACCACGTTTCTGGGTTTTCAGACATGAGGAGGAAGTCCGGGACCAGGAGGAAGGTTGATGGGTTATATCTGCAATGGAGAACTTAGATACAGGCTTGAAAGAGAAGAGGAAAACAGACAAACATAAAAAATCCCCCCAAAATTGCACAGGAAGGGTGGGAGAGAAATAAAAAATGAATAGGCATTTCCTGAATGATCTTAGAATAAAATAAAAATAGGAGATAATTCAGGAAACAAAACACAGTAACAGTCCTTCCAGCAGAGACTGAATATTCCCCCAGTTGAGATCACACTACACACTGACAGTCTGAGCCAAGCATGTGGTGGTGCTGCTCCAGGATGTCTCCTCAGCCCCAGGGCAGCTCCTGAACCTTCTCCTACTGCCTCATTAGCAGAAGGAAAATCCACCTATCTCTGATCATTTAAGGAATCCAAGACCTTTTGTCATCCACAGCTTCCTACAGCTTCCATTGTTTATTTGACAGAGTGCAAAGTGTTCTGTATGATTGAGATCTGCCAATGGTACCTTCATCTGATACTGGTTAATCCTTGGGTTGTCAGAGAGTAATTACTATTCTCTTGCCTGAAAAATAATGGATGATCTTGGGAAGGTGATAGCAACTGTTTCCACCATCCCCATCCTTTAATTTCCAAGCTGAAATGTCCTAGTCAGTTTAATTAATCCACATATAGAAGCTGTTCTGTATCTTTAATCACTCTTGTTACCCTCTTCTTTGTAAACTGTAGTCCTGGAAAAAGAAAAAAAATAGAGGAAAAACTGGAAGGAAACACAAAAGAAACAGAAGCAAGAATAAGAGAGTTTGCTTAAACTATACTCCTTAGAAGATTAAATTACTAATTAGCAGAACCTGCCAGCTATATCCAGCACACTTACAATATTACTTTCCTAGCACGCACGGGGGTTTGATTTGAAATATTAATAAATTAAAAGCTGTTCTAATTTATGTTCATAAAATCATTGGTATCAGTTTATATTGTACTTCCTAACGCTGCCTTGCCAGCAGCTCATAGGGACATTTATGGGCTAGAATTTGGAACAGAATTCTTCCCTGGGTATTACAGTTATTACAGTTTCTCAGTTGACAGAAACCACTGATTTAGCAAGCTTCTTGCGCCAAAAAAGCCCCCAAATGGGGGGGGGGGGGAAATAGCCATGACACATATCTTTCCTCCTCAAGTTTTGATTTCATGTACTGTTTTCAAAACATCTTAGAAGACAGTGAGTCTCAAAAATAAGTTGTGAGTTGTTCATTGTGTGAAACAAACTATCAAACCAACAAACAAACCCATTTTCTTCTGCTGGCCTTAAACACAATCATTTCACTAGGTATTGTGTTGCTATGAAAAAACTCAGTGATTATTCCTTCCCTCGTTAGCATTTTCTATACTCTTATGGCTTTACAAATTTTTAGTTGTCTCTAAAAAAAACACCTAAACTATCCTTAGCTGTCTCTAAACTAAACAACTCTCATCCATTCAGTCTCACTTAGCACAGGAGTCACTGTGGCTACCTTTTTCACAGGTATCCTTATTTTGTGTTTAATTCCAGATCCTTTTGAACAACAGATTCTGGCAGCATTTCCAGAAAAGGGAGCTTAGTGAATGTTATCTTCAGGCCAGGTTAAAAAGGATGGTCTGTGTATTTCTTAATCCAGTCTGAATACAGAGAACATGAGAAACAAGAGGAGAGACTCTGCTGGCCTTCCAACTCACATCATCTCCATCAGAAACAGTTTATATACTAACTCACACTGTACATTTTATTTCCTCAAGCCTGAAGATCTCCTGTGAAACACAGAGCTACGGAAGCACTATTATTTGTTGCACAACATATTTCACTTGTAGCTGGTAAGAAAATATAAGTGTACCCTTTTCAGTACAGTTATACAAGTATCAACACACACTGTAGGAGGTGCAGAGTTCTACAACAGTGAAACCAGGACTTCTCAGGAAAGATGTGTTTCCTAAAGAAACAACTGTGCTGCTGAGATCATGGTTCAATGCTAAATCATGAGAAGAAATGCAGGGGAAAATGTTGGTGCATAATTTAAAATATAGCTTCTCTTATTTATATTTATATATAAAAACTTTTAAGTGAATTACTTCAGTAAGAAGAAGAGCAGTAAAAGTTCTTGATGTTCATTTAATCTTACCTGTTCTTGAGCCTCGCATACAGAGAACTTCACATCCAACTAAAGCACCAATGTTTTTAGCTTGCTAAAATACTTTCTCTGCAAATAGCCAGTATGAATGCTAGTCTGATGGACACAGACATTATTTCAGCTTTTCAGGCTTTCACCCCTTCCAGCTCCCTCAGTGATGATTTAAGGCTACTGTCCCATTGTCAGAAAAACAACAGATGTCTGAAAGAACTGATGCAGTACACTGGAAAGCCTGAACACACAGGATTCCTAATTAAAGTAATAGGGCATTATATAAATATATTTGACAGACCACAATGCCTGAAAAATGTGTTTGTTCTTGCCATTATAATTAGTGGGCTAAACCTGAACTCATTCTGCCAATACTGATTAGTATCGTCTATGGCCTGTTCAAAGTGATGATCACAGATGATTTGGAATTTAGTAGATGCTAAGATGGTGCCACTTCACACAATGCTCATCAACCCTATATTGCAACAACCACATGAAGTGGCTTATCAGAGTAATGTATTTCACAAACTTGGGAGTTAAATCTTCAAGGAAATGAACATTTTAACAGTCAAAGCACTTTAAAATTTGGCCATGTGTTAGATTTATGTTTCTGAGTCTTTCCAGCTAAGCCTTCAGTCTTCTGCTCCATTTTGGAAAAGTATTTGTAGATCTTCTTGTGGGTTTTTTTAGGGTTTTATATGCTTTGAAGAATAAACAGCAGGAAGTCTCTCTGACATCCAAAATTAATAAAGCAACTTGCATTATAGTATTAGTATTCCAGATAAAAACCATCCTGCGTTTCCCCCTCAGTGTAAACTTACCTTATAAAAGCTAACACATGATACCAAAAAAAATGAAATCTTAGCAAGACAAAGCCATAGGTTTAGAGTAAGTTAACAGCTCAAGATCTGACACTAATCTTCATTATTACCTAATTCTTCATTACATTTTAGGGGCACAGGATTGGAAGGGACTTCCAAGGTCACCATGTGCAGACTGCTGCTTCTCCAAGAAGCTCTAATACATTAATTCCTTCCTAAAATGCAAGTTCTGCCTTAAGGCAATCAGATTTCCTCCTTGACCATGGTCCAGAATGTCACTGCTGACAGAATCATTCCCATTCCCAGACCAACTGCATGAACAGCTGGTTCATCTCTATTTACCCTTGTGCTAACACAGTACTCACAGACAAGTTAGTTTCCTTAATGTAGTTCTTCCTAGTAAGAAAAAACAAAGAGCAAATTTATTTACTGAATAGCAAATGAAATGAAATTGAAATTAAAACCCAAAACAAACCAGTAAGCTTTTATCTGGGCAGGTTAACAAAGGCAATCCCTTCATTCTTTCTCAGCACTTAATTAATTACACTGAAACTCAGCTCTGTATCTATTTCATTCCCTGGGTTTTTTTCCTCCTCTTAAGCAGATAACCCAGATTCTACCCTCTAACCCACAACATGTCTCACACCATTGCCTGAAGCAATAGCACACAGCACTCCTTATTTCGTCCACCACATTTTAGGATGCATTTCCTTTCCCTCAAATCACCTAATTACTACGTGATCCTCGAACACATCCGGCTGTCCTCGTTAGTCACAGACAACTGCTGAGTTCCCAGCACAGAGCAAAAATTCTTCTAGCCCATAATGGTATGGCTAAAAAGCTATTTGAAGTCAACACAGCAGAAATGTGATGAAATTTAACCAATGATATGTAGTCTGTTCTGTGTAATTCTGGCTGGAAAATAACTCCAGAGTTTGTCATCTTCCAATTTAACCAGCATACATTTTCTTTTTACTGATGATATTGCCATAAAGAACCATAAAGACTGGCATCATGATAAAATCCATGAAGAATAACATGACTACAACATTCTGGTCTAAAACTTGCATTTTCTTTCCCTTTTAGCCATTTATTTCTCTAATGAAATCCAACCATAGGATCTATTACATGTTTTCTACAAAAGCCAGATATTGAAGAAGGCAAAGTGCAACCTTCCTTTGTTAAAACCTATTTCCATTTACTCCATTTAACACATACCTCCATGTCTAACTATTTTTTTCCTTCCAATATTTCCTCTTACATCTTCCATATCCTCACAATTAAATGTAAATAAGACACCTTGTATTCTTAAACCCTTTAGCACCATTTCTGAATTACAAGATTAAAGAAAACATAGAATATGGCAGCCACACTAAAACACAATTTTTTGCAGAGTGTGATAGTGGAAGATAAACAGTCCTCTGACTTGAGCATATGAATTTTGCTCCATGTCAACTGACCACTGCCCACACTGAAAGGAAGGTTTAATTCATAAATAAAGAGAAAATATTTGCACTTGTCTTCTAATTTCTTTCCCTTCCCTGTTTTAAGATGGGAGAACAAGTTCTGGTACTTGTTTTGCAAGGTCTAATTCAGCTTTGTATTTTTATCTACACTTGTTGATATTCAAGTCTACAGTTTCCATATCTACAGTGCACACAAGGTGAAGAGTCAGGTTGCACTCAAGAAGCTTTTAATTGGACTCTGATGACCAGGGCTGCTCCTAATTAAAGAAAAATTCAGACTGCAAAGCTTGAGACTGACTTTTCTAAAGAGAAGGTGCAGCAAAACCTGTTGTTGAATGTTCTACCCTTGACACCAGGGAACCAGGACCTCACAGAACCCCTTCATGTCTACTTTAGTCTCCAACACACCTAAGTGTGAGAACACAAAATTCTATTTACAGCAGCACAAAATCCAGTTTTACTTATGAAGGTTTAGAAGCACGTGAAATAAATTACAACTATTACTTTCTACACTTCAGTTTATCAGACATTTTCCTGCTGGACCACAGAAAATTTATATCGAAAGGAAACAGGTGGTAGAAGGGAAGACAAATGGCAAATAAAAACATAAACAAACAAAAGCACAGCTCAAAAATTCCAATGGTACTTAAGTAAACAGTGTGAAAGATACTGATCAGCAAATACTACTTTCCTTGTTCCAGGTGGTCCCTTAAGATTAAATTTCTCCAAACCAAGATCCATCAGCATGGAAATCAAACCCTGAACAAATCTAGCCTACAGAAGAAACAAGGGGAATTGAAAAAGAAACATCTTGCAACTTCTCTCAGGCTGGAAAGAACACATCCCACTGCAGTCAATGTTACTTCTTCCAGTGACAAAGGCAGCAATCACTGAGCCAAATTAGACAGAAGTACATTTTAACCTATTTAAAGCCTTTATCCTTTTAAGTGTCTTTTGCATTTAGTATATTAGCTCTTTCTCTAGAAACACAGTTGCTGAAGTTATTTAGTGTAACTAAATACCATTTCCAAAAGCTTTGGCAAGACTCAGGATGAATTCCTAAGCAAGCTTTGTCCAGACAGAGAACTGTTTGTAAGGAGAATCAAGTACTATAATCTGGGGTTGTATTATCATTTTCACAGGAATAATGATCAATATTCAAGCAGCTACAGGATAGAACTAACTCTCAGTAGGGTATCCTCAATCTTGTTTGCAGACTGGGGAGAAGGATATGCCTGGAGTGGCTCTTTGATAGAACTGGACTCCACATAGATAAATGCCTCTTATCCATCTGGGGTTGTATAAGAAACGTGCTGTTCAGCCTTGCCTGTTTATACAAAATGTCACCATACCCTTTACATTTTGCATGGGTTATAAATTTGTAAAAACCTGGCAGGTCTGCCCTGAATTCCAGAAAAATCAACACCCACTCTTTAGTCCTGCTTTTTCCCTCTGAATTTCAGCTTGTTGGTAAGGCACCCACAAAGGTCACTTTGGACAGCAATGGAGAGTCAAAGGGAGCTCCTTTCTGGGCACTGTGTCCTTTCATGACTTTAAAGAAAGGTCTATCAACAGGAGGTGCCACTAGAGCACACAACGTTTACACGTGGCCACAGAAGAACACGCCAGCTCCCAGGACAGCACAGCCTGGCCACCAGCCACAGGCTGAGGCTGGACAGGCTCAGGACCCTGCTTGGCCAAGGTACATTCTGAATGTGCTTAAATGAGGCTGAGTCTCTCCACTGGAACTACACACACAGCTCAGTTCCCCTTCCTTCTCAGGATCCTGTGCAGAGTTGCTTTCTCTGCTTAGGCTGGTAAATAAAGTGTTGTAGCATCTCCCACTTTTATTTGTCTGAGGCTGAGAATCGTGCTTTGAACCCTGCAGTTCTCAGACTGTGTCACAAAATCACACACTTGTACACACATCTGCTCCATGCCAACCACTCACTTTTCTGTAACACTGAACGCCAAAAATAACCCAGAAACAGAAACTACTTCATGCATTACACTACTCATGAACTAAAAGCTAAGTATATTGTACCTTGGTAAGAATAAGAGGGTTTTTTCCCCACAGAAGTAACACACCATTTCCCCCAGTAGGATACAAAAGGGAAGGGTCAATGCTGTGCTAACACAAAGGTGAGGCAGGCAGCCAGTGCTCCCAGGCTGCAGCAGTATTTAAATGGCTTGGCTGCCTCACACATAACCTCATTCTTCACCTCATGCTTCAAGTCACTACCAAGGTCTAACAACATAACTAGAGGTTTCCTGCAATGAGTGGCAAATGAAGGTGAACTACTTTGAATGCAATCACTACAGCAGTGCTTGTAAGTGGTAAGTCACAGGGAAGAGGAAGAAAGATTAGAGAACAACTCCAACAGCAAAGGTTGCTTGGTATTTACCTAGAAATCACATAAAAACTATTGTTTAGAACACCTGTCTTGTTTGAAATTTCACCAGTTCTGATAAGAAAGATGAACTGCAAGACTACACACAGTTGACACATTCATCCAAACTACTCTGTGAGGGGTAATAGTTTAACTATTGCCTGGTGTCTCTCTTCCTCGTGCTCTCTCTCTTACTATGCCTTCCAACACAGTAAAATTCTAAGAGGAGAAAGGCAGCATCCTCTGACAACATTCCTTTTGAGAGTGGCAGACAGTACTGCCCAAGGGATTTCAGATGAAGGATCACTCTCCAAAACTAAGGCTTCTGAGAGCACTGTATGTGGTCAGCACTGACAGCACACTTGCAATCCTCCAACAGAACCAAGGAATAAAATGCCAAAACAAAAAGACATCAAATAACTTATGTGTACATCAGCCCCAGAGACAGCCAAGAATATAAAGCTGCATCTTCTCCGAAGAGAGATTCTGACTGTTTATTTTAAAATGAGAAGCAAAAACCATGTGGCAATAATAAAAGAAGAAAAATTCCATTATGTCCAATTAAGTGAAAAAAACTCATCTGGTCTACAGGATTTCCCCTAGTATTTATTGACTCCTTTTACTTGGCTTTTATTGAAAGGTTTGTGAAACTAAGTCTGGAAAAAACTGCACCTGACTGTATTAAAAAAAAAAGTGTTGATTACATAGATTTATCTTTTTTTTACAAAATGCCTTACGCTCCGTTTGTAAAACAGATTTAATTTGAAATCTGAACGTAGTTCTGGGGAAAAAAAACTCAACCCAGAAACCCTTTCCCAATTTATTTCAGTGACAATTTTCTAAATTAGTTAGACCTCCCAGTCCTGCAGTAACCTTCACAGATAAATGAGATAAATACTCATTCCTGAATCTACTTTTCTATTTTTATCAAGAGAAAAACTCCTTATCAGGAGTATCTGAAGCACCAAACATTGTTTCTATACTTCTATTTTCATTTTGGCCAGCTCTGTAAATAACAACATGAAAATGCCAAATTTCTTTGCAGGTCTTTGCAAATCATGCCTTCACAAATAAGCCTTCTCTAAAAATAAAAACGCCATCTCATACACACATAGGAGATCACCTAGAAACAAATTCAAAAGTTTCTGTCATGGAAAGAGCACACAATCAAGAGGAAAATTCTTTTTATCTTCTTTTTTTTTTTTTTTTTGAGAGGGGCTGATTGTTTTCATCAATGTCACAAACTGCTTGACATGTTCCAATATTTTGTTTAAAATAAACAGCATAATGGATTATAATGGAACACATTTTGTGCTGAATTACGTAACAGAAAAGGTATGCAAGTTTAATCAACTATTACTTAGCATATTCCCTTCTTAAAGTCAGGCAGCGTTCGCACTACAACTCACACATTGCTCAGCCCTGTAAATGAGACTGTCAGTCTCTCCAGGTGCCTGCTAGCCCAAATTGCACTGCAGTGATGCTGCTCCCCTCCCAGCCTCGCAGCACCGGCTCAGGCTACGGGCGGCGACCTGCAGCAAAGTGACCCGAACGCTGCTGCGGGCACCAAAAAAAACACCAACAAACAACAAATCCCAAACCTCCCACCCCTACCTGAGCAACCCGCAGCTACTCACCATTCACGGCTGCGGGAAACTGAGCCATCATGGTCCCGAGTGCGCCCCGCTAGCCCTCAGCCATCTGCAACATGAAAACATCGTGTCATTAATAATGCACCAAGGGCAGAGCCGAGCGGGGCGCGTCCGGCCCCGGCCCCACTTCCGACAGCAAACAATGCCCGGGCTGCTGCTGAACCAGCGGCATTTACACCGCACAGGGACGGCGGCATAGTTTTTTAATTTTTTTTTTTAATTTTTTTAGTAGGGTATGCTGCGCAGTCCTGAACCTTGTGGCAGTTCTTAAAGGAAAACGGTACCAAGTGATGTACACAAACAGACACATGGCTGGGGACTGCACAGCCCCGGGTCCCAGCACATCCCTGCCAGCTCTCCCCGGTAAATATTTAGTGTTTCAGGAAAAAAAAAAAAAAAGTTCAGTGCTCAGCTCCGTAAGCAAAAGCTGCTGCTGAGCAAAGTGAAAAACCACTTATTATTCAAATTCATCCACTCCAACACTCCACGCACTATTAAACAAAGAAAACAACTCTTACACCATGTATTCTAAAGAAAGGGCTTGTCCCAACAAAAATCTGTCATCAGCCAGTTTTGCAGAAGCAACACAATTAAGCTATTCCTCCTCCTGAGGTACTACACTCAAAAGCAGCGTTTAAACGGGGTCTCAACAGAATTTACTCTCATAATAAATATGCGAATACTAAGATTTCCTAGTATGCATTCCTTCAAAAGTACCCATATAAAGATTTCTTTAGAGTTGCAAAATAGTCACTAATAATTATCTGAGGGAAAAGCATGAACAATTCACTGCTTTACAAATGTAGGATTAATACAATAAAGTGAGCTTGTGCTTTGGATGAGATAATTTTACTTAAATACCAAAATATATACATCATTATCGTTGTGCTCTCTGTGGAGAAACTATTGTACAGGTTGAAGCTAGAAAAATGAAATATTTATTTTAATTAAAAGAAACATGAATCACATCTCGCTCACCTGCTTTTCAGACACCAAACCTCCTACCCACACACACACAAAAAACCTTTCACCTCTCAATACAGCCATGTATTTTAAGTACAGAAATATTACATCCCACATACTCCCTTCCTGCAAGGAAACCCCTGCACATCTCAGCACAAAAATCACACAACTGGAAAGCACTCCGATTCCAGCTGAAGACAGGAAAGCATGTTTTTGAATCTACTGCATATTTCGTCAATAAAATTAAAAATGTCTAGGATCAGTTGTTAACAATTCTTTCTCTATATATAGTTCACATCGTCATTATTATACATACATACATTTGTGACTATGCCCACATATGTACTAAAAGAAAATAAATGGAGCGGTTGGTGACTTCAAATGATCTCTCACAATGACACAAGGTATCAACCACAGAAAGATGAAAAAGGAATCATGGACCTGTTCCAAGATATGGACCTACCAAGCAGCCTAGCAAGAGACATTGAGATCTATAAAGAGCCTTCCCGAAAAATGCTGCCAATGTTGTTAAACATTTCTACAGCACATTTCTCTGCAAAAGCTGTTCTGTCAAGGAGGTCTAAAACAGAACCTGAAACCATGACACAGAAGCAGGATGCTGGAGAACACCCCCAGAATCAGCAGACTTCCACCCGCATGTGACTTGTTCCAGATTTAATCTTACTGGTTAAGGGCTACATATTTGATCTTTCCTAAAATTCACTTTATTCCCTTAATTTCAGGCAGCTTTTAGTTGTTTTGTTTAAAATGAGTAATCATAAAAACATAGAATATCCCAAGCTGGAAGGGACAAAAGAGGATCATTGAGTCCAGATTCCATGCAGGACACCCTAGAAGTCAACCCGTGTATTTAAAGAGCACTGGCCTAACACTTCATGAACACCAGCTGGGGCCATGACCCCTTTCCTGGGGAGCTTCTTGTGCATGATTGCCCTCTCTGTGGAGAGCTCTTCCTTATATCCAATCTCCTCATGCTCTGATACAGCTTTTCCTCATGTCCTGTTACCAGAAGAGACCAGCACTTCCCTTGTTGCTCCCATCATGAGGAAGATGTAGACAGCAATGAGGTCACCCCCTCAGTCTCTTCTCTGAACTGGACAAGCCTCACATCCTCAACTGTTCCTCGAAAGTCTTGCCCTCTAGTCCTTTCACTATCCTTGTTTCCCTCCTTTGGACATACTCTGGTATTTTTATACGCTTCTTATGCTGTGGGGCCAAAAACTGGACACAATACTTGAGGTGAGGCCTCACAATACAGGTCAGATAATTATCAGACAAATAGAGGTCTTGATAGTCAATTGATTAACTCTGAAAGCCCCAAATCTTAAAATATACTTTAAAAATACCTCATATAACTCAGTTACAGAGTCACATTTTGCCTTTGTCTTGCTGAAATGGCAAGTGTAGATTGAGCTTTCAAAACCCTCAACTGCTGAGCACATGACTGGGAGAAGTAACCCAGGCAGCTTCATGCACACTAAATGGGGAAACCCCTTCTCATTTTTATGTCCCCAGAGACTCAACTATACCAAATTTTAAAATCAATTTCGTCTGAAAAATGTTGAGAACTTTGATTACACTTTTGCTCGGTGCAGATCATTCCTACTTATGAAGGCCCCATGTCTATGAAGGACACATGTTCCTGGTTCATTTTCATCAGCAAAAATAACAAGCATCCCTGCCCAAATTATCAACACAGAATTTTTCAGTGTACCTGAAAATTCCACAAGTTTTCCAAGTCTGGGCTGAACCACCCTGGTAAATCTGTGCTGGGCATTGCCATGCAGATGAAACAACACCCAAGGTCCAAAACCAAAAGGGAACTGCCCAACAGGTCTGAGCTGAGAGTACATCACAGCAGTGTGATGTGATTAAATCATGATTTAGCTCTGTTGTCTCACTATTATGTCTATAAGGAGACCTTGTCATATTTTAAAGAAACAATAAACCTGAAGGTAACCAAACCCTCCTACAGTAACCCTTACAGAGAAAACTATGACCTTACAGAAGCAACCAAAAATCATAAATGGGACTTTTGTATCTCAGCAGCATTGGCACCACATTCTTCTCCCTTTGCACAGACCCACATCATTCAGACACCAGGGCTAAACCAAGCACAGACACTTCTCCAGAGACAGATTCACAATTCTACCAAGAAGGAAAAGAAAGAATACAAGTATTGCTGCAATACAATTTCCACTCTTTTTTTTTTTTTCTTAAAGAATGAATCAGTCCAGTAAACTTGAAATCTACACACATTTTTTGAAAGTCCCTGAACACCATCCTTCACAAAGAATGGAGCTTGTCCTCAACAAGTATCCTGTCTTCTGCATTTCTTCAGCACATCCCAAAGGCTTGAAGATTATGCATATATCAAAGCTAAAAGCAACTCATTTTCATAAATTGCAAACAAAGTTGCTGCAATCACCATCTATAAAGATTACAAAGGTGTAAAAGCACCTAAAGCCATTAGGACACAAGTGTGAACCACTTAATTATCAAAGGGAACCTCAGCAAAATATTCTTGTTTTAAGACAAACTTACACTTTTTTAGATAGAGTCTGATAACTTTTAATCATTAATGGAGGTGAAAGCTGTAAATTTCCAAGGACCCTTTTTACACAATGCATTACATAATGACATACAGAAATGTTCACTGAAGAAAGAAAATAAAAATCAAGAAAATACTATAACCAGTGTCCCAAACAGATGATATGGATTGAAATCACAGATAGCACCACCAGAGCATTTCACAGACAATTGTTTCTGCAAAATGCTCTAGAACATGTGCTTGGTGAACTCAGTCATCAGTTGTAAGTAACTGTGGCAGACAGCACGAAATCCATGGTGTAACAACAGGATCAAACATCCTTGTGAACACTGCAGATGACATTAAGTCCTGTTGCCATTTAGGGTGAAAACAGGAAAACTTGGATCTTGCATTTAAACAGCAGAACAGCAAGTTCTTGTAAACAAGCCATCTAACTAGTCCCGATCTCTAAAGCACTAATTGTTTTCTCAAACTGACCTGCCAGACAGCAACTTCTGTTCCCTCTCTCAGTGTTCATTATAGTTGATACAAGTGGAGAAAAGAAATTAAGAGATTGCAAGAAGCAGGGGTCATGTCTGGACCATGCTGAAAGCATTAGAAAACATTAGAGCTGGGCAGACTGCAGGAGAAGGGAAATGGCTGTTTTCCCTATCATAGGCATATTGGCATTTTTATGAAGGGCAGCCTTACCACAATCTTGATTAATATTTATACTTGAACCAATTAAAAAAAACAAAAAAAACAAAAAACCAACATTTCTCAGAAAAACCACAGCCACATAGTTTTAGTAGGAATGAAGGTCTGGTGCACCAGGCTCTGTCTGGAAGAAAGCAAATCCCACAGAAGTAGCATGTGTGGTCACACTATTACTCTTTTCCTTTGCTTGATGGCAGAAGGAAGATAAACTGCAGATTTTCACTGCAAGAGCCAATTAGCAAGGACAGACTGCAGCACTAGTTACCTGATTTACCCTTTGAAACACCTGTAAATCTGGACAACACAAAGACAACTCATTATATTTGCAAAGCAGTGACCCTGTAATAGCCCATGCAGTTGTTTCCTGCTTTTTCTGAAGTACTCTCTTAAAAAGGAGAGAATTAGAAGAAGCATTAGTAAGGCATTATGAAGCAGCACAGACTAGAACTTCTATTTGTTCATGACATACTGGTATGAGAGTTTACTATTTAAAAAAAGAAAGGAAGAAAAACATCTCAACATTGTGGCAGGCCAAGCATTTATCTCCTTTATACAGTACAGTTATACACAGCCACATGGCCTTTTCAAAATGCACTGTGGCCAGCTTACAAAGTCCACCCACTCTGATAACAGATGAATGACATCAGTGACAAAACAGAGGAGTTGACTGTGGGTCACACATTGCTGGCTCTTCCTGCTCCCCCTGCTACTGTAGATAACAGTACTAAGAGCCTCAGTTAATATTCTGATATTAAAAATAAGAAGCATTAAACATTTTCCTTCTTAACTCTACAGTATGAAGTCCCTTCCTCGCTCACTGTGAAACTTCCTACCCAACAGTGAGCACGTCCAGAGGAGGCAATGAGGCTGGTGAGGGGCTGGGAACACAAACAACCCTGTGAGGAATGGCTGAGGGAGCTGGGGATGTTTAGCCTGGAGAAAAGGAGACTCAGGGGTGACCTTAGCACTCTCTACAATTCCCTGGAAGGTGGCTGTGGTCTCTTTCACCAGGCAGCAACTGACAGAACGAGAGGACACAGGCTCAAGCTGCACCAAGGGAAATACTGGTTGGATATAAGAAAAAAAGGTTTTTACAGAAAGAGTGATAAAGTATTGGAATGGTCTGCCCGGGGAGGTGGTGGAGTCACCACCCCTGGATGTGTTTAAAAAAAGACTGGATGTGGCACTCAGTGCCATGGTTTAGTTGAGGTGTTAGGGCATGGGTTGGACTCGATGATCTTGAAAGCTTCTTCCAACCTAGTGATTCTGTGATCCAGACAGAACATAAAGAAGCATTTTTCTGACAAATACCCTTCTGTCCACCTTGCCTAATAGGCTTTCTGAACATACTGATCATCCAAAATATAAGGATCTCTGTTTCTGTTCAAAAAACAGAATTGTGTGGTCACTATTGCTGGGTTTACTCTGTTTCTTACACAGCTGCTCAGCTGTGAAAGCACCCATTCAAAGTATCAAGACACAGTTCAGCTCTCTCCTCTGTTTCTGGAGATTAAAACTGATCTTTCCTTCCTAGGAGAAGGTTTCCCCCATTTTATTTTTAATTCTCTGCATTAAGACAGAGATTGCAGGTCCCTCTCTGTCTATGCCACTCCAGCTTCAAATCTTCTTTTCAAGTAAGAAATTATTCTGAGGGAGAGAATGAGAATCCCACTTCAGGAAACTCACTACTTAATTCCCTGGCCCTTCTCCCAGGAGACATAAACTTCCTCAGGAAAAGATGGGAATTGAACCCAGCTCAGTCATGCCCTTGGAGAATACATTCACTCACCTGCTCCCAGACAGACAGACATCACCTCCTCTGCTTGCTTTGCTTAAAAAGGAAATAAAAAAAAAAAAGCAAGAAGCAGAGGGTAGACTATTTATAAGACTTTTTTTTTTTTTTTTAAGGGCTCTAGCTTCTACCTTCGAGAAGCAACTCCAGGCTGCACATTGTAACCTTTCCAGAGAGCTGAGTGAGATATGCTCGAGGGGTGGTAACTTAAAATACTCTTAGGGGTTTTTTTTGCTTCCTACTTTCTTTCTAATTCACATGACTCCCCACTCCATATGACTTTTTTTTTTGGATTCTGTTCTAAAACACATCAATTCTCACATCTAATAATTTGTGAGCTTTGTGCAAGCTTTTTCAAGATGAGGTCTACACACCTTGAAACCTGCAGTTCTCCACTTCCACAATGTAACTCCTAATTTATGTCAATGTAGACTTGGGCAAGACATAAGCATTTGATGAATTGCCTTCTTTCCATTGTTTTCTTTTTTCAACCATGACTGGAAACATGAAAGCATATTACTTTTAAGCTTGTTCATTTAAAATCTTGCCACCTTAGAGGAAAATTTTGAGCCTACTCCTGTCCTTCCTTCAGGAGCACAAGCAAAATGTTAACAGAGAAAAAAAATTAACAGAAGAATTCTTAACATTATTTGCTTCTTATGATAGAAGAGATGATACTTAAATTGCTGCTTAGCTTTCAGACACATAACAGTGTAAAATACACAGAACATCTAATGGGCTGCCATAGCAAAGCTAAAACAAAAGATACATGAGTACTCTACTATGCTCAGCAGAGAACAATCTTTGACTATCTGTAAAACTAGTAGAACATTCAGTCAGACTGGATTTACAGTTTAGGTATCTGCTTTCAAGCTGGATAGGTGCAAAAACCATTGGAGGTTTAACTTCTCAAAATTGAATGAGATGACAAGCAGAGAGAAGAAAGGCCACAAGAAGCCTTTAAGGCACAGAAATGGTATTTATCTCTGATGAATCAAAAACCAGGGAAACCTCATGGGAGAAGAAGCAAAGATTAGCATATGGCAGTCAAAACAGGAAAAAAAACCTAAGTAGGTAGGAATATATTTTAGTTGGATAACGGATGGGTAAAAATGCATTCCCCAAAGTGACACAGAAAAGCGTGGGTGTAATGGAGATCCCACCCAGCACAGAGACTCTGGGACCAGCATGTTGGACCCAGAGGACACAGGCAGTGTGGCCACAGCACCTCCCACCTGCCCCAGCTGAAGACTCCTGCTTCTGACCCCACTCCCATCCACAAGTCACATCCACCCCTGTATTATTAAGAACAGTCCTTCAAATCATCCAGTTGAAATGTGGTCTCTTAAACCTTTAGCACAGAGCTCTAGAGCACACAGTAATAATGTTCTGACCACCAAATTGAATTTCATGATCTTAGGCAATCAATTATCACCCATGCTAGACAAACATCACAATATCATGTAAAATCCCAAGGGGCAAAAGTATCAGTTAGAAAGACACGTGTCCTACCTTGAAGTCCTAAGAGTGTAGTGGAAAAAGCTACAAAGTTTTAGCTTTTGATTAGTAAAATTCTTGACCTTTGAAAGATAAGACTGAAGCATTACTTAAATATGCTCTGCTTTTCTTGATACATTTATCAGTAGAGCCATAATAGGCAATTTTTTTTCACATTCCAATTGTAATATTTTTAGAAACAAAGAAGAGTTAACTCCCATTTCCTCTTCTTCCCTTACTTCATGTGTATGCTGTTGAATCACTAACTGCACATACTGCTCATGACTGATGCCACTGCATTTCACAAGCTCCACTTGCATCAGCCTTGAACATTTTTGCTAGTAGAGGCAGCTCAGAATTATTATCTGCTAGTTCTGAAGCAACAACATCCCATATCAAAGTATCTCAAGTCAAACTGGCTGCCCTCAGAATTGCTGTTCCAAAGAAGCTGTGACTTTTCTGGATCAACCAAGTGCCAAAATGTTTAAAAATAGTTCTCAGGTACTTGTCCTCTATTAGGTAATGCCAATGCTTTGTGCTGCTACTGTCGTCATCTTACATCATTTGAATTCCAAGTGTTGTTCTGAAAATAAGAGTTACACAATGCTGTGCTCACCTATATATTAATGTTCAATCCATTATTTTAACTCTAGGATCCAAGTAACCAACATGGCCAGGCTCTGTTCCTATACTGACAAAGTTCCAAATACTCTCATTTGAAGAAAAATGACATTTCACCAGCTCCATTTTTACTTTGTAATTTCTATGTGACCTAACCCTCCCCTTTAAAACACTTGGTGCTAACGGCACAACACCACCAGAAAAATGAGTTACTAAAATCCCTGTATCATCTTGCAAAGGACAATAAAACAATGTACATGTAGAGGTAAGAAGAACAAAGAACCTCATGAAATGAAGTCTCCTATTTGTTTTCTGAAGACTTATCCTTAAAAAAATTTGAGAATAAAAACAAAACAAAACCAAAAAACACCATCCTGATTGACAAGTGAATTAATGAAAGCAGTAACATTATAGTAACCAAGCAACCAGGATGCCTGAAATCTTAGCTTGCCTTTCTCAGAGTATGAGACATGAGTAGTTAACCACTTTGATGAACCCCATCACCCAACATGAACCAAGCTGAAAAGAAGGGTGTTCTTTGCAAGGATCTTTACTGAATATAATATTCATAAGAAGCAGGCAACCAGACAGAGAAGGCACAACCAATTTAGTGCCCTCAAGGAAGAGAAAGACCGCTGAATGTTTGTTTGAGTACCAATATTAGATACCAGAGGATCCTCATGGCTAAAAGCTGCTCTAAATATACTGACCACAAGAAAAAATCAACATAAGCTCACATCTGATCAAACTCAGCCAAAGCCACAGAAAACAAGGCTTCACTGCTCACAGCTGGCTTAAAATTTTGGCTTACATTGGTGTGTCACTGGAAGGAACTTGAACTTACATGTAGACATAAATCTCCTAGTTCTATATTGATCGGGATTCAGACACACCATACCAGAGGGAATTCAGCTACCTGAAATACTTGCAACTAAGCATTTGAAAATTTCAGGATCACTTAAAACAGCTGCTTAGCCCTTCCAGAAATCCAACCAGGCATTCTAACATGAGTGTTTCTCTTCAAAGTAATTTGATGTGTCATCTATCACCAGGGCACACGAGAAAAATGCAATTTTAAAAGGTGAAGTTAAAGAGTGATAGTATGTTTTTAAAGGTAAGAGGACTACAGTAACTACTCTATTTCATCCCATATCTAAGCTCAACCTCTGAACCTCAAAGTACACTTTTTGTTGTGTTTTACTGACAAGTGATAATGTTTGAAATGGGTCGGTCAGTCATAAAATAAAAAGAACTCTCCAATTAGCATAAGTTTATCTTCATTATCTTTATAATCACCAATCATCACTTAAGACAAAAAAGCCTAAAGAGGGTTCCTGACATTCCCAATCATTCCACATAAAATGGACCTTCCAATCCAAGCAACACCCCAAATCCTGTCAGCCAACTACTGCTCTCATGATTTTCACAGAAGGACTGTCGACATCAAGCTTCACCCCAAAACTTAAAAATATGGCAGGATCCATCATCTACTATCCTTTACCAAGAGATTTAACATCGCAATGAACTGAAAGCAGCTTTTGAAAGTCAAAATAACTTGAAAACAAGTAAGTAGAGCATTTGCATACATATATATGGAACAAATCACAGCCCCAGTACTGCCAGGAACACTGGAGAATGTCACTGTAAGACCAAGCTCTGTTATTTTTGGGGAGTCTTGGTGACTGGTCAAGGATCCTGGTGACTGGAAAAAGGCAAATAGGAGGCTGTGACTGAACTTCAGTCCCTAGAAAGATTATGGAGCAAATCCTCCTGGGACCCACCTACAGATGGGCAGAGAAAAAGGTGATGGGAAATGGCATGTTGCTATTGAGGACAAACCACACCTGACACATCTTACCTTTGAGGGGGTTGGCCCTGTGAAGGAGAGCACAGCCACTTGTTTTCACACTACAAAGGCTTTTAACGAGGTCTCCCACAGTATTCTTACAGCCACACTGGAGGAATATAATCTGAAAAAGTTGCCTGTAAACTGGGTGGAAAAGCTACCTGAGCAGCAGACTCAAAGGGCTGTGGTCAGTATTCCCAAATCCATCTGGTTGGAACGAATGATGCTCCTCAGGAGCTGATACCATGGCCAGTATGGTTTAATATCTTCACTGGCAGCGTGGACAAGGGGATGGGATGTACTCTGAGCTAGTGTGGGTACCAAACTGGAGAGGGCTGTCCAGTGAGTTTTTGGGATTTCCACCCTCAGAGATAATCCCAACACAACCAGACATGGCTCTGAGTGACTGATCTGAGCTGGCCATGCTTTTCATAGGGTTGGACCAGATGATTTCCAGAAGTCCCTTCAAAACAATATTGTTCTGTAACTACATTTGAGGTAAATCAAAACAAATGAAAGCAGTTAAAAACTTTTAAAAAACTGTGATAGTGGAGGTATTTGCTTTCAAGTGAAAATAGGTTAGAAATTAACATTACAAATAAACCTGTCCAATTTTTGAACCAGTTTTTAAAAAGGCAAAGAGAACAGCTCTGGCCTTTAAAAGAAAAATCTCTTTAAATGCTTTTTTCACATATTTTGCACACTGATCAAATTAAATCTTTTGAGGCAACAGCAAATAATCTGTCAGTTAAAAGTTTGCAAGTAAATTATCTCTCAGACCAGAGACATCTGTCTCAATTTGTTGCAGGAACTAATCTGGACTATACTGCCTTTCAGGAACTAATCCCACAGTATTTTCCTGACAGATGCCTATTTTCAAAGGCTGTGAAGGTTTCTGATAACGTCCTAAGCAAAGCATGCACATCACCTTTCACTTTCCAAATGCTGCCTGCTTTTCCACACCAGCTCCTGACAAGCAGTCAATGAAGAAATATTATCACCTAAAGACTTAGCTTCATTTTTCATAGCTGCTACTTTCCTATGACATGAAATTAACTCACTTTTCAACATTAAAGACTACAATAGAAAAATCTGCAGAAAAATTGCTGCAAGTACTGCTGTGGTACAAATCACTGTAATACCTGAGCCTCAATAAATAAAGCCTTCTCAGAAACAGTTCAAAATCATCCACGTGTCACTTCTGCCTTGATCTATCTTTCTCTCTGCAAGAGTGGTAAAATAAACAAGTACCCATAAAGCCTTGGAGCTTTGACCAGCACCTATGGTAGATAACCCCATTATTTTTATGATTAGCACAAACAGACCTAGGTACCCTATATTGTTATTGTTACTGCTACAGGAACATCCTCTTTGTTTCTATTACAGTGACAGCTACAACGCAGCCTGGGATATGTCCTGTACCCCACATCTTGTACAGATGGAGGAGAAAAAAGTAAATGCAATTCCCTCAGGATAGTAATTAAAAGGATAAGCATATTCTTGATCTAATTTAGGCATCTGAGTTAGGAGGCTAATCTAACAAAAAACGCTGTTCAACAGAGAGCACGGGGCAGCCTAAATCTATGTCTGCAGGCATCACGCAGTTCACATCATAAGGAATCCACAGCTAAGAAGTGTTTCTCTCAATACTCAGAGGTACGGTGGTGTAAATGCCCCTCCCAGCTGAGTCAGAATAAAAAAATACACACAAAACAAAACAGGGGAGGTAGAGCAGAAACAAGGTAACAAAAATGAACCGGCTTTCGGAGGCAGAAGGAAGCCCAGGTAGTTATTTATCCAACTACTTCCTAGCGCTCATCACTTCTACATGTCACCGTGGCATCAGCGGACATAGATGATTTCAGATGAAATTTCAGATGAAAGATTAAAGGTTCTTGAGATCAAGCAGCAATTTAGGTGCCACCGATGTTATCCACATCACGTTCTGCTTCACACACCGTACACATCGAATTTTCCCGTGCACACTCCGGCGTGGGAGCTGCGGCCACCACAGGCCATCGCCAACAGCAAACGAGTTCAAAAAACAGCATTTTCCCAAAAGAGCGACGCACATGATAGGACAGCCCGGACACAAGGGCAAAGAAGCTTGAGACTTCTCATTCCCATGTTTTACACGGGGAATTTCCGACTTATGTCTACGAGAACCGCTGCAAGAATAACTTCAAAGAACGCAGGCTCTATCGTAAAGCACGATCTACTTTTGATTCTGCAATGTGACAGATGTCAAAGCCCCAGCTGCCCTGAAAATCATTTACTGTATACAAAATAGCACCTTAACGTTTAGGGAACCCAGTCACGTACCTCAGCCTCATTTCATTTTTTGAATTACGACATGAGAATGAGAAGTCGATGAGAAGTCGAGACCGAGAAAAGCCAGTCTATTTACAGACAGAACAGCAAACTTTAACTGCAGAAACCAAGATCGGTTTCTCCGAACTGCGGGTTTTCACAGTTAACTAGACGGAACAAAATCACCATCACCACAAGGAACTGGGCTCTACAAGCGCGTCCGTGTCACCTCACCTCGCTCCGGGAGCTGGGCTGGGCACGGGCACCGCGATCGCTCCGCTCGCAGCGCACTGAGGGAGCGCGGGCGAGCAATGGCAGCGGCGGGAGCCACCGCCGCTACCGCCCACGGCCCCAGACACCACCCCCACCCAAATCCAAGAAAAAATAAATATTTAAAAAATCAAAAAAAAAAATTAAAAAAAAAAAAAAAGACCAGACTCAGCTAAGGGATAAAAGTAAAGGGGCTGCCGGCAGTAGAGTCCGCAGCGCTCCCGCCCTGCCCGCGGCCCGCACCCCCCGCCCCGCCGGTACCTGTTGCGCTGCCCCGAGCGGCGGCTCCGCCGCACCGCGGCCCCTGCGCCTCCCGCGGCGCTCGGCCCCACAACATGGCGGCGGGGGCGGGGGAGGAAGCGGGGGCGGGCGCTGCCCGAGGCTGGGCTCCGCCACGGCCGGGACGGGGCTTTCGGGGCCCGGTGTGTGTCTGTGTGT